>JAHZTW010000001.1:259908905-260083510 GCA_020283515.1 Alliaria petiolata
GTCCGTGGAATAGGATCGCTGTTAAAATCTGAAACTTGCAATTCATCACCAAGTGATGAAGCCAAGGGTGACAGAAAGGTATTATCAGTGGCTTGGAACCAGGATTGGAGCGGTTTCATGGTCGGGACAAACCGAGGGTTTAATGTATATAGCTGCGACCCAATCAAGGAAAGCATCAGCCGAGATGCTCTTCAAGATCTAGCTTCAAGATCTGGCTTCAAGATCGCCGAGATGCTCTTCCTCTCTAACATCTTCGCTCTTGTTGGCAACGGTTACAACCATTCCGAGTATCCTCCTAATAAAGTCTTCATTTGGGACGATCATAGTAAAAGCTGCTTCTGCGAGCTCGCTTTCAAATCAGAAGTTATCTCCGTGAAACTGAGGAGAGAACACATTGTGGTCGTCCTGAAAAAAAGCATATATGTCTACAGTTTCAACAACCTCAAGGTCCACTGTCTCATCGAAACCGTTGTGAACCCCAAAGGGCTCTGTTGCGTCTCTCATGTCGAGACGAAAGCGGTCTTGGCTTGCCCGGGGCGTCACCAGGGGCAAGTTCAGGTCCATGACTTGAGACGGAATACAGTCAAATTCATCAAGGCACATGATTCTGATATTGCTTGCATGAGTCTGACACTCGATGGAAGTTTGCTCGCTACTGCTAGCACCAAAGGAACTCTGATCAGGATCTTTAACGCCCTTGATGGTACTCTCTTACAAGAGGTAATTACTAATTATAATATTCTGTGGTTAGTTTTGGTTTATTAGTTTACTTAATCAGTGTGTGAGATATGTGTTTTGGTTTACATTGTCTAGTTTCGGAGAGGAATGGAAAGAGCAGAGATCTACAGCGTTGCAATCTCTTCGAATCATAAATGGGTCGCTGTGTCCAGTGAAAAAGGGACTCTCCATGTATTTCGTTTGAGACCTGACATTCTTAGTTTACCAAAAAACATCAATATTCAGACCTCGTCATTGTCATTATTAAGAGGTAAAATCAAAAACTTGATCAAGAGTGCTCGTTGAATAATATATACATCTATATATATATATATATATACTGTCTTGTTTGTGACATAATTAGATTTTCTGAAACATGTTTGCAGGGATCTTGCCAAAGTATTCGTACGAAAATGAACGATCGTTTGCTCAGTTCTCGTTGCCGGTTTCCACCAAGTTCGTTGTAGGTTTTGGACCGGAGAACAATACAGTTCTTCTCGTAGGCATCGATGGAAGGTAAAACTCTCTCTCTCTCTCTGGTTTCTATGACTTGTCTCTTTGGCTCTTAATCATGTGGGGTTTGATGATTGCTTGTTTTTACTGATGTTGATGGTCGGAAAATGTAAAGTTTCCGAAGATGCAGGTTTGATGGAGAAGGAGGGCAGATGGTGGAGTTGGAACACAAACGCTTCTTCTCCTTACCACAAGAAGACGACACAATGGTTGTGATGTGACCAACATAATGCATTTTTCTTCTTAATTCTGTTTATTTCGGGGTTTTGGTCTTACGAAGGAAATTATATGTTGATTTTCCTTATAGATTAGGACTTGCACCCACCGAAATCGCTGGGAACTATTTTGTTTTACGTTATATCAATTCCATAGTTGATATTTCACATATGTTTTGTACTGATATGATATTGGGGAATTATATGTTGATTTTGCTCAAAAGGAAGACACTTGTGTGGATCTGTCAAGTTTATGTGGAGAGATATATTTTGGTTATAGACTACAAATAAAGATGTTTTTATAATCTATCATATTTTGGTTAGAAACTTCCAATAAACATGTTTTTAAAATCTATCGTATTGCAACTTATATTAATTAGTCGATTAGATTTTGCATCACGCATTTTTCTAACGCAGAAATAAAATGGAGTTTTCTAATAAATAGCAAATTTTCCAAATCTTTCTTTTTCAGTTTTACTAACATACTTAAAATACAAAATTGTAAATCAGAATGCTTTGTGTCGGCAGAACTGATACGATTCTTGTTAAAGATATCGACTACTGTATGAAGAAACGCCATCGTGCCTCTATGGTCAATTCACGAACTAGTTAAGACATATTATCCGTTCCACAGGCTTCCTAATCGTTATGACTTATGATACGCAATAAATTTACAAGAACACACATGGACGACTCAGAGAAGAAGAAATCAATTATTCCGGGCCCACTAAATTAAATGTTCTTTTAAGTTGGGAACATACTTGTTTATTTGATTGTCGCCGTTTTCACTGTATCTATAATTTTAGATTGTGACTGTCGTTAAATATTGATACAAAATATAATTGGTATAACACTTAGCTTTTTTCTAATAAAAAAAAAACTGTACCGGATTGAATGCAAATGATAACATAAAGAAATGATTAGCATAAATTACTAAATTACATATCGTGTCAAATTTTAATTTATTAACTAATAACAAAAATTTTTTTTGACAGCTATTAACTAATAACATTTAAATTCATACTATTACATAACATTACATAAATTTCATACTATTATATAACATTTAAATTCATACTATTACATAACATTACATAAAATTCATACTAATGACAGCTATTCTATAATAAATCATTACATAACATTAAATAAATTTCATACTATTATGATTCTTTGTTGTAAGGTTGATATTCATTCTAATATGTTTAGTCATCAAAGATATATATATATATATATTGATGATGATTAGTGATTGGTAAGATTTCCTTTATCAGAGACTGGAGATGCAAGGGCAGTACAAACTCCTACTTAAGAAATTATTTGGGGGCCTTGTGCATTTGTATATCTTGCTTCCCTTCAAAAACCACCAACTCATAATAGAAGTAGCACGAGTCACCATCAAGGTCACACGTTCAATCAATACATTTATCCTACATGAAGATGAAGCGTAATGACGTTATTATTTATTAACTACATGTAACATGTAAGTGTTTGTTGACTTTATTTATATATACGGATATTATTAGTACAACTGTTAATTTTTTAATTATGTTTATGTATGGTTTACTATTTTTCGCATTTTCTCATGCTAAACTTTACCAAACAACCAACACATCCATACGATTTACCATCACGTGAAAAATCATTGCGTTTGTTTTTGTCCAAACTCGCAGTGTTTGGGTTACTTTCTCAAATCTCAATCAAACCATAAAGCGCGTTTCCTCTATCCAAATTGTTATTTTCTCTATCCAATTAATAGAAATGGAAAGAGTAGAAGTTATGGAAGTCCACGTGGTACATGTGGTGAATTGCGTGAACGCGTAACGCCGAAATAACGTATAAAAAAAACTATATATTATATAACCAAACCAATATATTTATGATAAATATATAATATAACACGCACAAAGGGGCACATTGCTATCTATCCATCCACGTTAGCTCCCACCACCACTACCTCCTCTTCTTTTCTTATCCACCCACCTTCTTTAAGCCTTTCAGTACATATATCATTAAATAGATTTTATTTATTTGAAAAAAAATGTGATCATCTCTCTATTATGTCCCAAACCATTTCACGTCACTATACAAAGTTAGGTGAAGAGCCGGTCAATTCGAAAAAGCTTCTCTACCCTCTTTTACAATTTTATATAATAATATGTGTAATGTAATGGACCTCTCTCTCTCTCTCTCTCTCTCTCTTCTCAATGCGAGATTCCCCGCGTCCCAAAACCGGATTAAACCGAAAGTCTCAGAATGAATGAAGTATATAGAACATAGAAAGAAACAATAGTTGAGAGATCCCCCATCTGCTGCAAATTGGTGACACCAGACATAAACAAAACAGAGGATTCGAAGTAAAGTTAAGTTGTGGAATCTGTTCTCCTCCTCTGCTTGTTTTTTTTGTCTCCAGCTTGTGAATCTGTTTACCTTATTTCACCAGAGATTGCGGATATTTGTGGTATGTATGTAACGACGAAGAAGCTATTTTCGCCCGTTTGCCCAATTCCTGTTGCTCATACCAGGTCTCTTGAGTTGCGGTTTCTGAGCACTACCTTGCTTTGGGACTGTCTCAAGTACTTGTATTGTTCGCTGCTTCTTGGCTGTTGCAAGATCACAACCATATTAGTTTGCTATCAGTTTTCAAGAATGTATATTGAAAAACTCAGAAACAAAACGGAAGGAAAAAGAAACGAACCATTCTCATGTTGTTGGTAGCTCTCTTGAAGTTTCCTCTTAGCAAACTCAAACTTTGCGTCTGTGTCAATACCTTTAAGTTTCTGCCAGGTACAAGAACGCAAAAAACCCATCATTTCCATGTCCAAGATTGGAATAAAAACAAATAAACAAGAGGTTCGTTGCGATACTCACTTCTCGTTGAGGTCCCGGAGCTTTCCGCTTCTGTTCCGTAACAAGCGGTCTTCTTTGGATCATGGGTTTTTCAGAGTTGTGAACAGATTCCATTTCGTTCTTCATCCTTTGTTCTGCATTTTGCTTTAGAGGAGGTCTCCTAGTCCCATCAAAATCAGTAGCTGATGATGGCTTAATAGATCTAAAAGGAGCGTCTTGTATCCTCCTTTGTGTTCCCTCGGGTCTTCTCTTGGCGATGTTTTGCGGTCTTCTCTCGTGTTCTCGGCCTGTGTTGTATTCCCCAGAGTTACGAGGATCTGAAACCAACATCCCCGGGAATTCTCAATCAACCAAGTATATAGCTAAAACATGGTGATATCAAACAAACAAGAGAATAGTCAAACTCACTTCCATCAAAGTCCATGGAATCAAAGAAATTTCCCATTTCAAAAACGTCTGGTTGCGGTGTAAAGATGTCGACATCATATGGAAGCGATGGGAACGCTTCTTCTTCATCGACGACAGAGGGATTTGCAGACTCCGGTGTACCTTCAGCACCACCTGTTTTAAACAGAAATTAGAACCAAAGACTATGGATCTAATTCAAGAAACCAAAACCGTAAGACGTGAGTCCCATAAGACCAGGAAGGATCGAAAAGCGAGACAGAGAGAGAGAGAGAGTGAGTGCAATTACCAGTGATTTCCTTTGTGGTGTTCACCCACTGATCAACCAGCTCCTTCCACTCTCTGCATTTAACCCATGAACAACTCAATGCCATATTCAAAAGCGTAAGAAAGAGTAAGAAAGTGTCTTATTAACGAAAGATCAAAACTCATACGCGATAAGAGTCTTTGCAAGTTGGCGAATCTTATCAGAACCATGTTTCCTCAGGCCATTAACAGCCTTTCCGATTTCAGTACTCTGCGAGAATAATCTCAAACCTTAAAACCACTCACTCCATACAAAAACCTCAGAGGATCATACACTATCCACCAGAAACCAACCTTAAGAATATCCACATTCAAAGACATCAGCTTAAGCTTCCTCAGGGATTCGAGAATCACCGAGTGTGGCTGCAAAAACAAACAAAAAAAAGAGAAGAGAAACAATCAGAGACAAGCTTCCCAAGCTTTCACCGATGGGATTAACAAAGATTCTGATTGCAATTAAAGGAATTTGTATCAAACCTCGTCTTCTTTGTTGAGCAAGATCTCTCTGATCCTACCAACTTCCTTAGAAACCACAGAAAATTCTTCAATCGCATCGCTCAAGGCCTCAGCTTCGTCATAGGTGTAATTGCTAACAATCTGATTGCTGTTCAAATTCGTCTCATCGATGTGATTATTATCTCCTCTGCTGCTGTTAGCTTTGCTCTCTTTACTACCACCAACCTCATAATCTTCATCGCCATCAACCGCCGTATCGCCGCCGTCACCGATCCCTGTCCCCGCGGTTCCACGGCCGCGATTAGCCTCGTCGTCTCCGGGAACCGATAGCTCGAGGTGGTCGCATCCGGTGCAGCGGCTCACTCTGCACGAGAAGAGAAGCTCGGCGATTTTGTCTCTCCTCGATTTGAATTTGTTTGGGCAATCTGCGGCAGCCACCATGATCGCGTGATCGATGATCCCAAATATATCGGAGTCTCCTCGCCGGAAATACTCCCTCCAGCTATCTAACGAAGCTGACGCTTTCATACTCGTCATCGTCAAGGGACAGCTAATCCGATTTTTGTCGATCCAATTGAATCGGATTCTATTTCCTGGCGAATCTCAAGATAAAGTAAAGATATTTCCCAGAGAATTATGAAGAAGAAGAACCCAGTTTTTGATTGCAGTACCAAAAGATTTTCCAGAAATGGAAGAAGAAGGAGGTTTGGATCAATTCGATTGGATTCCCAAGGAGAAGATCAGACGAAATGATCAAACGAAAAAGGTTTGCGATCAAAAGAATCTGTGAGGATAAACACAAAATATGTTTGGTAGTTCTCTGGATTTTCTTCTATTTTTCTCCTTTTTTTTTTTTTAATAATCTTTTCCGAATCTGACAAAACTTTCCCGGAAAGCCCACAAAGGATTTTCGCGAGAAAATAGAAAATGCACCGCAAAGAAAGAAAAGATGAGAAAACCCAAAAACCAAGAGAACACAAAACAGACAAACATGAAACAGTTTTTGGTTACGTTGTCTATCTAAAACCCAAGTGCTACTAAGTTAAACCAGGTACACAATTCAATTCCACAAGAAAGCTGCCTTTTTTTTTTTAATTGAGAAATAAATTTTCTTATTTTTAGCTCTCAGTCTTTGAGGAGAGAGAAACAAAAATTCATTTTTCTATACTCTTCTTTCTCCGAAGTCTCTGTATCTGTTTGGTAAAAGGGATTTTTTTAAGTTGGATTTTCTTCACGGCTTTCTTTTGACCTGATCGGTCTTATTTGGCTTTTCATTATTTTAAAAGAATAACCAAAATATTCACTTCCTTCTCTTACACACACACACACATGCGTTGTACTTGAACGACGACACAAGTTAGTGAAACAATGTCAAAACTCTTTTTTGTCTACATTTTTTTCACACAATTTATTGATGGATTGTAGTACTAATTACGTTGGAAAATGTCAAAATGTAAAATTTTACAAAGAGACTCCTTTACGGTAAGGAGAATATTTGAAGATATTTTTTACATAAAGCTAACTTAATGGAGTACTTGCGTTGGAAAACGTCAAAAGGTAAATGAGTCAAGAGACATACTACTATTAAGGATAGCTTTTAGCGATAATATATTTTGAGGTTCTTGATTTAAGCAATCATCTATCTGTTTTGGAAGGAGCATAACAACGGTAGATCGTCTCCTTTCATTCCTGGCGGTAAATATTTTATGTTTTTTTTTTTTTTTTTTACTTACTTCAATTGTACATTGTTTGCAATATTGTAAAACTCGAAAAATGGTATAAATTTTAACATTTAAACCAAGAAAACATAATTGTTTATATGATTATATATCTCTAGTGAAACAGAGTGAAATAGAATGTTGGTAAATTCAATAACAAACAAAAAAAGAAATTCATGTCAACTTATTTTTTAAATTTTTTAATCTGGTATATAAAATACATTATATCTATAAGTTGAAATTTTAAATAAAAATTCAATAGCATGTTATAAATCATTAGTCTATATAATATAATTCAAATCTGCACCTAATCCACTTACAAATTCTGTTCGGGATGTTAGATAATACATATCATATTTTGGAACTGTGAATGGTTCCCACTGAAAAGAAAAGGATTAAGCTCATTATCCTCAAATTGTTTTCATTAACACATCCACTTTTCCTAAACCATGGTTGTAACTTGTAAGGCCATATATATATATAAGACGTGTAGAGTTTATTTACAACAGATAAATATAAGGTGCAGGTTTAAACCTATAGTCATATACATAACTCCAGTACAATCAAACCCTGGTAATTTTTATTTAAGAGAATTTATTAACAAATATTACTAAAAGAAATGAAAATGTTTTAAATTTGTGAAAATAATATTACACAATGTAAACTAAACCAGAAATTTGCGTCTCTTATGTACCCTGTTTTCCTAATAATTTTTTTCTATAGAAGATATTTGGACGAAATTTTAGGTGAATTGTGATAATCAATCATAGAACTAAATCCATGAAGTATTAACAAACAGCTAGTTTTGTTGGAGCAAAAACAAAAAGCTTGAGTAAAGTGGGAAGTTCAAGCATTTATTAATATGTTGGTCAACAAAATCAACCCAATAACAAAAAAAAAAAAAAAAATTGTTTGATTTTATGGGCTATATACGTGACAAAACGAAGTTGTACGGGATTTGGGGCGGTGATATCACAACCAATCAGAGAATTTTAGAGGTAAGAGAGACATTCGCGTCCTTTACCCTCAAACGCGTGAAAACCCTGCGACTCGTTCTGTTTTGAGTGCTACACTCACGCGCCTGTCACAACGACCTTTAAGTGACAGACGTTGATTAGCCGACACGTCATCAAATATAGTAGTGGCTGCTTTACGGGATTTCGGTGGACCCACTGAAACTGGTGCGTGTGTTTTGTGTGGAAGAAGAGATAAACAATCCATCTACCACGAGCAGCGTCGTTACATACCTAACTGAACGCAACCATAATTGGCACTTTTAGACGAGCCATAAACAAAACAAATTGGGCTTTTATTTTGAGCCCACACTTTTTTTTCGCTTTTACGAAATGTAGGCCTCAAACACGAATCATTGTGCGGCTTTTGTCACACAATATCAACATGTGCTAAAGATCCAAGTTACTTGTATATTGATTGTATCATATTATCTATCATTTTATCAAATTTATCCAAAATAACATAACCACTATTTTAAACTATTCATAATCACATGAAATGTTAGATATATACAAATATTTATGATCTATTATTTTTTAACTACAAATTACCTCATAAATCTTTCTAAATTGTTTTTGATATATTTTATTGTTGTAATTCCTATTTTCCAATAAGTTGAGATTTGAAAAAACTTTTATAAATGACTAATCCAATGTTTTTATAAATGTTAGATTTAATAAAAAGAAATTTTGAGAAAAAATAAAATTCTCCAAAATCATCAATCCAATATGACCTTCTTAGTAGTTTTGGTAGTTCCCTTGATATATTTATACCTTGCATAAAATAAGTTTTATGATTACATGTCCAAATAAATATAACAAATAGAAAATTTTATATAGAAAAAAAAGTTCACGCATTGGCTTTGTCTAGTGGAAAAAATATCGTAGACTCATAGTTGATACACTAATGATTATTTATGATTAGACGATGATTTAAGATACGTTTACATAAACGATTCTAACTAACATTAACATTATAAATAGAGAAATCTACCTACAGATTCAAACAACTACAACATTAACATCCGTTTACTGATATTAGAGAAACGATCTAAATTTGTACACAATACATTATCACCAGAAGAGTTTTATATCATAAACCATCTCTCTCCAAAATGCTATGGATAATATATACTCACGAGCAACATTTAACGAAAGATAACTTGACACCCGCTAGAACGTTTTGTGAATGCTTCTTTTTGCTGATATCTGAATCTCAGAGACACAATATGAGAGTCTTAAGAATAGAAACACTCTCCTCCCATTGTTCTCCAAAGTTCGTACGGTAAGAGTGAAATCTGAATCTGAGGATGCAATGACCACGTTCCTAGCCAAACTGTTGAAACTAACCTTTGTCACCAAAGATTGTACCAAGTGAATTCTCAAGAAAGTATCTCATTATTTCCATCCAAATTTTCCTTTTTTGTTTCGCCACTTTTATCGCAGTTTTTTTACTGGTCCTAGCTCTCATCGTCCCAGTTTACTCTTCGACAAGTACTTTTTTGATCTCGATACACTCGAGAGCCGACTGTAAGCACTGAGGCACATTAGTGAGTTCAAGATTCTCTGGCTCTGGCGTCATCGAATAAGTTAGATACTGCCAAAAGAAACGAGAAGAGAACAAAATCAAATACTTTCCACAATGATGTTCGTAAAACCAAATCACAAGTTTTTTAACAGGGTTTTACCATGGGGAGGTGTTTTAGATTCAGGTAAATTTCAAGAAAATCTGGCAGCACATGTAAGAAGAGATTGCATAGTGTAACCTCCAAAACGTTTGTCAAATATAAGGTAATAACTATATATAACAAATTATTAATAAATTTGAAAAAAAAAACCCCAAATTATTGATAAATAAGATCACCATATTGTCTAGTCTGTAGCTTTTACCAGAACCTAAGGTGATACTAGTACTAGATAATATGGTGATCTTGTTTATCAATAATTTGTTATAGTATATAGTTTTTATCTGATGTGAATATGCGCGTTCCTTTAACCTTTATAAATTTGATTTTGAGTTTTTCAATTTTTGTTTTCTGGTTGTTAAACATCCAAAGCCCATTATTTGGATGGTTATAAATCATAATAACTCGCCATCAATCTGGCCCAAGATTGGACTAATCAAACACGAATATAATCGAGATAGAGATAGTTAAAGAACACGAACGCATTGCGAATGTAAACAGAATTGAGAAATTAAACGTATCGCGAATTTAAGAATCACGAACTTGCAAATCTCAAACTCAAACGCAATTACGAATGCAAACACGTGATCGTGAATGCATCTCTATACTTTTTCACAATTTTTTAAAGATTGAAACAGAGATGCAATAGTAATGTATACACGGACGACAGTAGACATATATGCCGAATCATTTAATTCTTGGACATAAAAACCACCAGTCCAATAATCTATTAATATCCAAGGACATATTATTTTCTTCTGTAATGATATATTCCACAAGAATCTTCTCCAGGTCCACCAACACATGAACAAATGATGGTTTTTTTTTGTTTTACTTAATATTATGGCTAAACCTTTAATTAAACTAGCCGAGACAGAAACATAGGTTAACGATCTGTGCCGAAAGCAATAAATTACCGATTTATCTTAAGAGAACGAAAAAAAAAACCCAGAAAAAAAAAAAGAAAAGGGGAAAAAACGAAGGCATGATTCAAACTTCAGAGAGACATGAGAGCAATCACGTCTTCGACGTTAACCTCTCTTTGATCTTTCCTATGCCTTCTTTTAAAAGCTTCGTTCGCAAGATTCTTCTTCTTCTGCTGAAGCTCAAGGACTCTCTCTTCGATACTGTTTTTCGCAATCATTCTTATCATTTTAACCTCCTGCTTTTGCCCAATCCTATGAATCCTGTCCATGGCCTGTTCTTCAACAGCAGGATTCCACCACGGCTCGAACATGTAAACCCTTGAGGCTGCAGTAAGGTTTATGCCAGCACCAGAGGCCTTGAGGCTCGCAAGCAACACCACAGGTCCGGTTAATTCCGGTTTCCCAAAGTCTCCAATGACTTGGTTCCGTTTCTTCACAGTCATTGCCCCATCCAAGCGTAAGATGGTGAAACCCGCAGCTTTCAGCGGGATTTCTAGTTGAAGCAGCATTTTCCTGAACTGAGAGAACACAACAGACTTTGTGTTGGGGTTTTCTTGTCTCGATGCGATGAGAAGCGATAGTAAAGCCGAGACCTTTGAGGATTTGGTTGAAGATTTGGTGTCTCCTTCATCAGTATTGGAAGTATCTGGAGGAGGAGGCGGAGCATTGTAGAGATCAGATTGGGTTAGATAACCACGGCAAAGAGGGCAAGAGGGTTTAGTTCTTTGAAGGGTTTGGAGAATACAGGCCCTGCAAAAGATGTGAGCACATCGAGTGATGATGATGTCTCTTGGTGGAGATATGCAAATTGGACAGTCAAAATCTTCGCCGTCTTGCAGTATTGCAACCAGCTTTTGCAGCAGCTCTGGCTTATCAGTCACATCTGTTTCACAAACACACCAAGATTTAAGCTTTGCAACCAAAAGTAAGAATATGTAACTGATTTGTTTTGTTTTTTCACCTTCAATAGATGTAGAAGTGGAAAAAGATCTAAATTCTGGAGGGCATAGAGAAATCTCGTCACAAGGCTGTCAAGCTTCCACTGTTTATAAGATTCTACACGACACCTTTGGCTTCTCCTTCCATGTGATCATATAACTGACGTTCTTCCGGTGAGAGTTCAACATAACAAGTTTCAACCGTCTTAGGTGGCAAACCTATCGAACTCATTTCTTTTGTTCTCCTCAACGAAACTGTCGCCATTAAAACCTGAAAAAAGCGTGTAATTGAATAACTTTTCACCACAGAGCAAAAGGCATAAAATGTGAATAATGTATTACCTGCAGACGTGAAAGCCCCTTCTTGTTCCCTTGACCAAGCGGGCGTTGTATCAAGCTTTGCCAATAACTCTTAGTCGAAAACGGCTCAAACCGGAGAAACGCCATCAAAGAGTACAAATCAAATGAACCATTCTGAATAGGAGTTCCTGTGACAGCCCATCTGCGGGAAGCCTTCAGATTACAAACCGCTCGGCTCTGCTGAGCATTAGCATTCTTAATGGTGTGTGCCTCATCCAGAATTATTCTCAGCCACTCCATCTTCTTGACAGGAGAATCTTCCCACGATTCCTCAGCAGCCAAAGTGCCGTAAGTAGTCAGCACTATATCATGCTTCATAAGCTCATAAACATCGTCAGTCCTTTCACCATGATACATATACACCTTCAAGCTTCCCCGTACAGTATGATCCTCTAGCTGTGTAATCCATGTTGAAAACACAGAAGGTGGACAAACGATCAACGTTGTCTTTTGAGACGCAATCAAGCCAGCAACATCATCAGATTTAAGCTTCTTTCGAGTTCCACTTTCACTGCTCTTGCCTCTTCCTCTCTTTTTACCCTTCTTTTCAATCTTGTCTCCTTCTACATCCAAAGGTTCTTCGGTTTGCGCACTGGTGGAAGCATCGCCATATCTATCAAAAGCTATCAGGGAAAGCAAAGTAAGTGTCTTACCCAATCCCATATCATCAGCAAACACCCCTCCACGCAAAGATTCAGGACGCTTATCCGTGCGGTAATTCGTCAAAACGTTTAGGAATTCTCCATCTTTCTCCTCCCAAAAAGGAGGCAAATCTCCAGATTTATCCCTGTGGCGTAACCAACCCAATCCTTCCTTCTGATGAGCAAAGAGTTCTGACTTTATCACTTCCCTCGGCGGCTCAACCTCAACCATTTTCTCCTTTTGCCTCACATTCTTATCAACTAGTTTGAAAATCTTGTCTACACTCTTATTCTCTCCATTACCCATCTGTTCCTTGACCACAACAGCCTCTGATAACCCAAAAGATGTATCGGAATCCGAAATCAACACTAACCCAGCTCGAGAAATCGTCGATTTCACAGCAGAGGACTCTTCTAACTTTGCAAAGATGTGGATTTGACAGGGGATTTTAAACTTATTGATGCTAGAACGAGTATTGGGTACGATACCTTCGACGACGAACATGTGAGAGTCTATCAACGGCGAGAGAACGGCGGCTACCGTACGCTCGATGTGACCTACTTGAACGGATCGCATGTTCAATACTCTGATTGCGTTCTAGTCATACTGGTTCAAAGGCTCTCGGACCAGACCCACCAATTCTCGGCCGTTGATTCGGCCTGAGTAGTACTTTAACCCTACTATGTTCGCGATGACGAATCCCACCATGCAAGGCTCTGAAATATACTCCTGAGATTGCTGCGACGGCTCCAGGGACGAACGAATTTCGTCTTCGGTCGCCATGGGAGAAGAAGAGAAGTTTGGAAGAAACTGAGACATGTTAGTCACCGAAGACGGAGAAGCGGAATTGAGAAAAGTGGGACAAGGAAGGAACTGAAAGTTCAAATAAACGCCTCTTTTCGCAAAATTTTGGTTTCGCCTCTCGGTCTTTCTTTTTTTTGTCAACGGGCCACAACGGGCCGTCCCGCGCCTCTCGTTTTTAAGTGTCTTACATCGAACAAGCCCATCAAAATTTTGTATTTGAGATTAAAGCTCAAAGTCCTAAAATTACAATTATACACCCCAAAATCCAGCGTTATACTAAGAAGTCTTTGTAAACAATGATAGGATCACATCTTGTTCTACATACGCTGAGTTTTGTATAATTATTCTGTAAATGTGAGTTGTTGGTTTTATAATTATTTTGATTTCTTACACAAGAAATTACAAATGCATCCAAAAATCAAATTTATTATTTTTGAAATCAACAGATTTGGATTTGATTCAAAATATGGTGCTGAAAAACAAAGGTGGTCATTTGAATCGACTCAAAACTGAATCGAATATAAACTGAATACCAAACAAAAGTTTTCTAAACCTATCGGTTCTAGAAATACTTAAAGAGAAACATTAGAGTTTGAGTGAGAGAGAAAGATCATCTTTCTCAACAACCATCTCATTTGATGCATCGTTTGGTTCTTTATACTGCGTTTGGACTTGAGAATTAGTTCCAACACCAAGACAAAGGTCTAAACAAATTGATGATGGTGCAGACAACATTGGTTGGGGTTGAGGTTGGGGTTGGGCCATAATGGGTTGGTATGGGTTTCCGGTAAAGGCACAATCTTGATTCATTCTTTGACTTGGATCAATTTGTAGTCTTGCAAAATCAGAGCTTGATGATCCGATACATTGGTTGTAAACCATAGCTAGATTATCCGGCCTTTCTACGGTGAAACGGGGTTGTTCAAATCCTGGTGGAAGTGCGTAATGGTTAGGAAATGAATACGGGTACAGATCTGGATCAGCTTGGTTCACATGTGCCAACATGAACTGTTTTTGTCTTTTGGTGATCTCTCTCTCTTTTGTGTGCGCATTTTGGTGACCACCCAATGCTTGCGTTTTGGTGTACATTTTCGGACAATACTTGCATTTGTACTTCCGCTTTTCTATCATGGCAGATCTATCGTCGCTAACATCACTATCATAGCTCGAATCCGAGGATAACATATCATAATCGATTGTATCCATCAGACTCTTATATATTCAATACCAATGGCTTGGTTATGTGATTGCATTTGAATGGGTATTTTTATAGATTAAAACTTTGTATATACTTTTAGAATTAAGGAAAGTTATATGTTCTGCGTTGGGTTCTTTCCCGACTATTATCAACAAATGAGGTTGGTGGAGCTTCATGCATTGCATCTACAACCATATCATGATATCTATTCCCTTGTTGATATCCTTGATCAATATTTCCAAATATATTAAACCAAACATCATAATTATCATTACTAGGCTGCTCAAACCCCTGACCAGCGGTACTACTACTTCCAGCACCACTACCTTCACCATGCAAAAACCACAAATAGTAGTTTGGCATAAATCCTCTATTATATAGATGCCTCTTCACAGTATCAATTTCTATATATGGTATATTCTTGTACTTTCTACATGGACAGAATATTTTACCATGTTCTATCGCAAATGGTTGGTTTGTTGCCTGATACAAGAATCCTCGCAACCCGTCCCGATACTCTTTCGTCACTTCACCACTCTCCGGATCTCGTTGATTGTACATCCACGATCGTAATGCATAGATGTCATCATACTTCGAAGACGACATTTTTTCACTCTTATTTTTTTTCTTCTCTCTTATTTTTTTTTTCACTCTTATTTTTTTTTTCTTCTCTCTTTTTTTTTGTGTTTGGATGAGTGAAACAACAATCACAAGTGAGCTATTTATAGATTTTTAAATATCTTTGCGACGTATTTGCGACGTCATCTTGCGACGGACTTGCGGGACCAGATGAATTTGCGGCGGATTTGCGACGGCGGCCGACTAATTTGCGACGATGGGTGCGGTTAGGTGAGACTTATGGAAAATGTGGTTTACCTACTTCTGTCCTCCTCGCAGGTCCGTCACAAATGTTGCTATGAAAAATTTCCGTCGCAAAGTCCTCGCAGTTTGCGACGGACTTGCGACGGATTTGCGACGTCTTTTATTTTCTGTCGCAATGTCGACGCAATGCCGTCGCAAATTTGCGACGGATGTTTGCCGTCGCAAATTTTCATAGCTAATTAACTGTTTTCTTGTAGTGTTTGAATAAAATAGTTTTATTGCATATTGAGGCAAATGGTAAGATACTATTTGAGGAAATTTTTAAAGAACAAAGACTAACAAGTACTTAACAATCAAATATGTCATTTCGACGATTAACACATAACTTACCTAAGGTTAACTTTTTTAATTTCTAGATACTATTGAGATGATACATTTCCGATTTGCGTACTCCATTTGCTTAAATTGTTTCTTTATTACTTGTTACACTTATAAAGTCAAAAATAGTTCCAAACATTATTTATTTCCATAGCAAGTTAGGAGAATTTGGTTACTTATTTTTTGCCCTATGGTTGAAAACACATTTATTTATAAGAGTTTAAACTTTAGATTTTATGTAGTCAACTTTATAAAACAATATCTAAAACTCTTAAATAACAATATCTACTTTTTAGTTTTATGTGGGTTTTCATTATTACCATCCTTCTAAATATTTTCATATATAGCCATTTATATTTTTCACTTCTAAATTTTATAAACATAAACAACAACAAAAAACCTATTAATATTTGAGGTAAATAAGAAACTACTCTTAAACTCGTGCTTTGTTCTATTTTCAAATAAGGCAAACGAAATCTAAAACATTCGTCTATTATAAAAACCTGACTCAACAAATAATTCGAGAGACACAAATTACTTTAGATCTCAAAACATGGTATCTTCTTCTTCATCATCTTCTTTCAAGAAATCTCACAGAACAAGAACAATTTCTCTATACTCTCTATCAAACGACCTTCTTGTAGAGATCATCTTTTCATGTGTTGCCGCTTCTTCTTTATCTGAGATTCGCAATCTCCAACTAGTTTCAAAACCGTTTTAACGCTTTTGCAACGATGGATACGTTTTTCACCGACGTTCTCTCCATCAAATTCCTCTTTTCCCATGGAATCAGCACAACCGTGAAAGCTTTTCAAGATTTTTCAAGGCATGTCTAAACAATGGAAACCCGGAGGCTTTATACCGTCAAGCACTCATCGATTGCTTTCATCTAGATTGGGATGAAAAACGTTACAGAGCACGAAGAGGAATTCGCTATGTAGACAAAGCTGCGAGGCAAGGAAAGCAAGAAGCACAATACGTTTATGGAATGATCTTAATCTGTCTTGGAGGCAGATTTAAACAAAAGGGTTTCAAGATTTTGTCTTCTTTAATAAAGCCTTTGATGTCAAGTACGATTAAGGAGATTGCAAAACTTCGACTAAATATTCGAGATCACATCTTGTGGCGCGGCCAACCGTTGATGAGACAGCTCAAAAGAGGCTACGTTCGCGCGAGAATTGCAATTGCGATGGTCGAACGGAGACATTCTTAGCAAAGAATTGTGTCTCTAATGGTTTTGATGAGGACATCGACATGGCTACTTGTTCTTCTTCCCTCTGTGCGATTTGTTTGTGGCATCATGAAGTCCAACTTTTTCTTAAAGAATGATTGTTTGATGTATTTGAATAAAACTTAGGCTTTATTTTTATGTATATTAGGTATTGAACTATCTTTAAATTTTATTTGTAGTTTATATCAACTCCAATAACAACATCATTATTATTATATATATAAACTCTAACAATGTGACCTTAGTGAGCACAACGATCTCTGTTTGAAACTCAGTAATATTTTCTCATTGATATGAACTCTTTTATACTTTTTTTTCAAATGGCTAATTTATACATAATTCAATAGAAATAATATTTATCTATTCATATCTCTATAAAAATAAACAAAATAAAGCAAAAAATAAACAAAATAAAAAGAAAAAATAAGCAAAAAATAAGTAAAAAATAAGCAAAAATAAGCAAAAATAAACAAAACAAAAAAAATACACTAGGTTATTATTAATAGCCTAGCTGAGTTCCTAGAGGAGTAACATCGATGTACCCGTGGAGTTTATATCATATTTGTCCAAATTTTATTCGAAATCTTGTATCAAACGATTGTAACAATATTTATTTAAGTAATAAAAGATCAGAAAAAAAGAAACTATGCGATAAACTAATGGGCTTTCACATTAGTCCACATATCAATAAATATGGGCTTTTAGATCAGTCCACAGATCAATGCTAATGGGCTTAAAGCCTATTTATTGGCCCACGAAACTTTTCCCGTGGCTCTTTCTTCACTTAAACGGAACCAGTCTTTCAATCGGCGAAAGAAGCAACCCCCGACCGCGACTGGTTAGGTATCTAAGAACAATCTCATCGGAGTTTAGATCGAAAACTTGGGAATCGGAGTATCTCACTGGAAAAGATGGTGATGAGACGTTCATCAGTGTCGATGATGTTGATTTGCGTGTCGTTGGTTCTCCTTTCTGGATTTGGCGAGTTTGTGATCTGCAGTGAAGAAAAAGGAACGTACAACGAAAACAACAACGTGGTAAAGATGAAGCTTGGTGGATTTAGCGATTCCACGAATGATTGGAACGGTGGGGCAGAGATCGATGATATTGCACTCTTTGCTGTTGAAGAGCACAACAGGCGAGAGGTACGGGAATCATCCAACCTAATTTTCCTCTGCTAGCTTGTATATTCTCTGGAGTCAGGGTTCGGATTGTGCTGTGTTACAGTAAGATTATGTTCCCGATAGCGTCTCCTGTTAGATGATGTTAGTGACTCCTGGATCGATCGTTTATTTCATCCTTTTTGAAATTCAGGGTTTCATTCATTTTACGATGAGAATCAAAATTTGGTTTACTTTCTAAATTTATAGTTTTTATTATCGTAAATTCACTTGAATTACGTGTTTGCTTGTTCTTGATTTAGAGACTAAAGATTGAAGCTGAAAGCTTGATTCTTTCTTCTGGTAGTGATTAATATTATGATTTCTCTGTTTTGATATTTTTTTCTACTGGTTTCTGGTTTTAATGCGTAGAATGCTCTTCTTGAGCTTGCTAGAGTATTAAAGGCAACAGAGCAGGTGGTTGCTGGAAAGCTCTATCGTCTTACTCTTGAAGTAATTGAAGCCGGCGAGAAGAAGATTTACGAAGCTAAAGTTTGGGTGAAGCCTTGGATGAACTTTAAGCAGCTTCAGGAGTTCAAGAATGTTATCCCCTCCTTTACTATTTCTGACCTTGGCTTCAAATCAGGTTAATCAACTGCGAAGTGAACATCACCACGCCGTGCTTGTTTTGGTTATATGATAATCGTAATCTGCTTGTCATTCTTTTGATCAGCTAGTTAGTAGTCGCCCATGATATTTTCACTGTGAAAGTGAATGAACAGTGTAGTTTAGTCTTTGTATGTGTTGGTGGGGGTTGCATAAAACTTTTCCTCTTTGCTCTGTATGAGGCAGATGGCAATGGATTTGACTGGAGATCAGTATCAACAAATGACCCTCAAGTCCAAGAGGCAGCAAAGCACGCCATGAAATCAATTAAAGAGAAATCAAACTCGCTGTTCCCCTATAAACTCGTAGATATAATCCTAGCCAGGGCAAAGGTAGAGTTGTTTCTTACCTTCACTATATATCAGTTTCTTAATCAACGAACCCCATCAGCATCTAATCAGGTAAAGAAATGATATTCTTTTGCGTGCAGGTAATTGAAGACCGAGTGAAATTCGAACTGCTTCTGAAGCTAGAGAGGGGCAACAAACTAGAGAAGTTTATGGTTGAAGTGATCAAGTATGAAAACGGCAAGTTTCACTAGACTTGTGGATAGCTTTTGGGTTATGTCATATACACATCATATACAGTATGTGAATAAAGCTTTTATAGAATACACTAAAACGTAAAAACTGTTGTTGTAATGAAAATAAACCTGGTTCGCTTTGTTTGTCCTTGTAAATACATACATGACTTCATATGTAAGAAAGGGGATAATAATAAAATGTGTTTGAACTTTGAGATCTAGAGTCGGAACCGACCACTCCAAATCATAAGAAAACGACCAAACGAAGCCTTTTTTGAATTTCAAAAGTGAAAGGTGTCTTCTTTACCTTGGGAAATTGGAAGAAACGTTTTGGGTTTTAAAACAATTTCGACGACAAAATTTGATAAAAATTTCAAAGGCTGCTACTTTAATTATTTTTCTCCCCACTAGTTTTGAGAGAGAGAGAGAGGGAGAGAGTCTAAAGGTCGATAAGGTCTTTTCCACTCCTTCAACCTCTTGGATTTGGATTTGGATTTGGATTTTTGTCATCTCATCATCGGTTTGCTTCTAAATCTCCCTCTACAATTCTCCCCCGGAAATTCCAATCCGACTCCTTCTTGTTGTTCACCGTGATTATCTTTGGTGCGTTTCCCTTATTTCTACGGGGATAGAAGGAAAACTAAGATCGAGAAGAGGAATTTTGAAAGAGAAGCCATCCATTCGTTCATGGCCGCTATGAGCGAGAAGGAAGCTATGGTGGATCCTTTTTTGGTCGAGGCTCTTCAGAACCCTCGTCATCGTCTCACCAGTTAGTCAATTTCTTACAAACCCTTTGATTCGAAGTTAATTTTATATATTTATTTGGATTTGATCTGATTCGGCCTATAGTCTCTAGGGTTCGTTATTGACTAGTGGAATTCTGTCTAGGGTTTTGCTCGATTTCTAATTTCTCTCTTGGAGAATAAGGTTTGGCTTTTCGTGCTTGATGATTAGATCCATGGCTATTGCTTTAGTCAAATTTCCGATAGCTAGCTAAATTGGAATGCAATTGCTCTGAGTTTTCATCAGATTTTATAGATACAAGACTCTTTCACTCTTTATGTTTAATAGCATTCCCTCACTTCTTTTTTTGTTTGTTTTGAATATGCCAGTTTTGCGTATGGAGCTTGACATACAGAAGTTTTTTCAAAGTCCAGAGCAGCAACAGTTTGAGTTCCGGCCTTTTCCAACATCTTATCTTCGTCTTGCTGCTCACCGTGTTGCTCAGCATTACGGGCTTTTTACCACAGCTTTAGACAGTGGTGATGCAGATGGCTCAGGGAACAGAATCTTGGTGACAAAAACGGCGGAAAGTAGATACCCACATGTCTGTTTGTCTGAGATTCCTGTCAAGCAGCCTGAGATTAATGGTAGGCCTGAGGGTTTCAAGATCGCCATCAAGCCTAGACCCAACAGAGGATCTGGTGGGATAGGTAGTGGATCAGGGGTAGAAAAGAATCTCTTGAGAAGCGTTGAGGAGAGAAAAGAGGAGTACGATAAAGCCCGGGCTCGCATCTTCAACAGCCCTAGCAGTTCAGACTCTGAAGACTCTTCAACACGAGCTCCTCCTCCTCCTCCTCTTGAAACGAAACACAACAGTAGATGCCCGACCAGAAATTGGACCGAAAATCTCGCTGATGTAGAGAGGAATAGTGTTACCAGAGAGTCAGGACGGACTTCTCGGGTTGCCATTATTAGAGATAGGGAGAAGGATCGTTATGATCCTGATTATGACCGGAACAGGTTAAACAAAAACCCCACTCCATCTCCTCTAATGATAAATAACCTTTATGCCATGGTTTCATCATCAAAATTTAACGGGTTTTCGCGGTGTTTGCAGGTACGTGAGGGTAACGCCACCGGGACAAAACTTCAATCCGATACCAATTCAGCTTCCGTTCCATGATGCGGTTTTCCCACAGATGCCAAGAACTCAAGCCAGCATAAACTATGGACATCCTTTAAACCCAGCTATGAACGCTTTCTGTACACAATCACTAAATCAACCTTCTATTAACGCACCTGCTTATACAGAGTGGCCTAGCGCCACAATGACTTATGCACAGACATTGAATGCTTCAGACCCACATATTTTCAGGTTTGTTTTTTACTCTTGAAAAAAACTTTCTTATCTTCTCTTTTGAATGTTGTTGATCATTGTGCTCTTGTCTACTTCTTTTTTCGCAGGCACCATGATCCCTGACATTTGGTCGTGTTATGCAAACAAGATTTATAGATGTAGTCTTAGATTTTTTTTTCTTCTTGCTGTTGTTTGGAAACATGTTCCCGCTTTAATCACAAGACATCTCTACTCTTTTGTTACAAATTATTTTAAGCTTAAAAATCCTAAAGACTACCATCTGAAAGCTTTCCTTTTTAGGGGCTAGGTTGCTCTAAGTTGGCCGATCAACAAAACTTGTGGCCCATTTATAGTAGTAACCTTAAAAAAAAAATCAATATTTAATTATGTAACCAATGTCTACAAAAAAAGCTTTGCAATCAAATATCTCCAAATCATGTTCAGGTTCAAACAATGATGTATAACTTTATTCTACCAGTTTTAGATTTATGATTTGAAATATGCCATTTTATTATGGCATTCATAATTTTCTACCAAAAATAAAGAAATAATTCTCGAAAGAGGCATGACTTTTATAGAAGCGGATCAGAAGAACATGCCAGCTAATGACCACACACCATCATTGCTTTTTAATTGATCCCACCTTACCCAATAAATAACCTATAGTTTTCCTTTATCACGATTATGATAAACAACAATAAATAACTAATAGAAAAATCTTGATTGGGGTTGGTCCCATAACCGATTCTATGCACATAAACAAAAATAATAATAATTAAAATAAATAGGGTATGATTAAGGATATGAGAGCATCAGATCCTGGGATTCAGATTCTGCCTGGCACTGTCTAGTCTTTGCTTTTTGGCTGTTTCATGTTCTCTGTACACTGTACTACTGAATCAATGGTTTGGTGACTTTGGTCAATAAATATAGATATTTATATATATATACATACACATATAGATATAGTATATAGATAGATATACATCACATTCTTCTTTTTCTATGTGTATATGCAATCTGATGATATGCTCAGATTCTTGAATTTCAGATGAGGAAGAGATTTAGAATGATATGCAGTGCAAAGCTACAAACAACTTTTAAGAACAAATCTAAACCTACAAGCACAGACAACAGAAGCAATAAACACAAAAGTAAAGTACTTGTGTAATCAAATCTAAACAAGTCGAAAAGATCACTTCTTTTTTTATCCAATCAGGATTTGACAGAGAGAAAAAAAACTCAATCTTTACACGCAAGGAGGCCAAAGTTCCTGAAGATTCGTAGAGACGCTTTGAAACATAAAACAGAATCATCACAGAGATCCGGTCACAGAGCCTGGTACTGACCGGATCTACATTGCACAAACAAAGACCACCCAAAACAAAACAAAAACAGAGCTCGGATTGTGGATGTTCCAATCTAAAAATCGATATTATTCAATCGTCTCGAGATGGAAAAAGAGTCAAGACCGTCTTGGCTCCTGATTCCAAATCCTCCGCGTGATTAGCCACTTGGCTATGCAAATGCAATGAAGATGGTCTGATGAGAATTGGTTGCTGCTGACTCTGCCTGGCTAAGAACAGCGACTGCTCCATCGCTTTCCCGTTGCTCGCCGGAGAGGTGAAATTCGCGGCGGAGATTTGCCGGTGGAGGAACTGAGGCGGTTGCTGCTGGTGATGCTGAAGAGCCGCGATTGGAACAAAAGACGGCATGAAGTGGTCGGAGCTTTGTCTACCAGTCGGGTGGAGGAAATGTGCAGGAACAGGCGAGCTCGCGAAGAGAAGATCGGACTCGCCGACGTTTCCTCCACCGCCGCCGCCTCCGCCGCCGGATTGCATCCTTTTGAGGTAAAGTCGGTACTTATGCAAATGGCTTGCGACGTTTTCTCTGGTTAACCCATCGACGCTCATGAGCTGCATGATGGTTTTAGGAACGGCGTTTTTAATCCCGAGATGCGCCACCGCGTCTACGAAACGCTTGTGCAGCTGCGGCGTCCAGACTAAACGCGGCCGTTTCAGGGTCCGTGCCGGTTCGTCGCCGTTAGAATCCGCGGCGAACTCGGCGGAAGAATTGGGTTGCGGCGGCGTGGTCTGAGGCAGAGGCTGACCGGAATTCCCGTCGTTGCGGTGGTTAGGGCTTCGGAGATCGAAGGCGATGGCGAGATCGGGAGTGATTAGAGACTGAGATAACGGTATGAGCTCTTCCGGCGACGGAAGCTCTTCTTCCCATTTGGCAAACCAATTGGAAACTTCCTCTCTCATCCTCAACACTTGAAAAAAAAACAAAAACTAAGAAAGAGAAAATTCTCAAATCTCAAATTCACACTCTTGATCCCACAAAGATTTTTGTTCACCGGAACATTTTTAAAGATTGAATCAGAATTAACAGAGAGAAATAACTATTCCTGTATTATCAACTGTTTTGACCTTTTTTTGTATTCATAAAAGGCAATCATACTACTCGAGAGGAAGACAATTAAAAGGGAACAGAAAAAGCCAGAAACTTTCCCGGAAAACAAGAGGGAAAATGAGTCTCCAGCTGAAAATGGCAATTACTCAGAGAGAGAGAGATAAGCCTGATTATCACTACTTTCTCCCTCAAACCCATATGGTGAAGAAGATGAAGAAAAAAACATCAAGAAGGTAAGGCAATCTGAGAGAAGCGATGATGAACGAGGAAGAGAGGAGAGAGGAGAGAGAGAGTTATTGATTTTGAGGCAAAGACTTGAAGAGACATGAGAAGATTCTTTATATTTTTATCCGTTTTTCGTTTTTCTCCGTTGAGACTTGAGAGCCATCATCATTAGATTCGACCGACGCCTACTTTGGCGCGTGGCCTCCACTTGCTCTCACATATTTGCATTTTGAAATTCGGTTTAAGTTTGTTTAAATACGGAGTATTTAATTAAGGGTTTGTTTGTATCATTATGGTATATGCCATTTTGTTGTTTGCAGTTTGGACAATTATAGACTATTTTAAGATCTTGCACCTAACTTTATTTTGGATCTACAGGGCACTACTTAATTATTGGTTGTTATCTGGGTTTAGGTATGTCAACATAACCATGGATTTAACTTTAATCAAATCAGTTTGGAGGTTAGGACAAACTAGATTTAGTTTTACACACATAAACATTACATAATTTCCAACACTTAAAACGTGTATAACTGGTACGTTTAATTGGCTATTTACTTTGAATACACACACTCTAAATAAATACTAACAATGTTTATGAAACAAATATGATAACGTTGTCAAAACATAATATTTTTAATGTAAAACCATTTCTCTTATACGATATATTATCAACAGCTAGACTCAGAACACCATACAAAAAATTATGAGTCAAATGCTCGTAACTTCCAAAGTTTATCAGAAAAAAATAAGAAAACAATTAGTATATAATTAACATTTGATGTAGCGAATAAAAACAATAACACGAATTAAATAACTGAACACAGAATTCTATAATTAAAAAGAAAAACCACCTTTTTTGGGTTGGGATGAACGAACGATACTCGATCGCTCATGCACGAGTTTGACGTGACCCGATTTACCGCAATTGGGGCAATTGAATTTGAACCTATCGCCTTTCAAGTCTTTAATAGATTCTCTCAAGATATTCCACATATAGAGATTGGATTAAAAGCTTCACGGGAAAGATTTTACAACAAAAGTTCTCGCAAGCTTTTCGACTTGTTCGACTTTGTTCGACTTTGATCTAATTTTAACCTAATTTTTTAACCTAGCTGTACAATTTTTCAACAAATTCCCATATAAAGATATACTCGAAGATAAATAATTAAGAACGCACATGGAGAATAATATCCCTGCTCTAAATAAATGAGAAGCCAAAGAGTCTGAGAAACTTAATTGGTCCACTTTTTTATTTATTTATTTATTTATTTTATTATACAACATAGTTTGTCTTTTTTTTTTTTTTTTAATTCATGTTTAAAATGATGAAATCGGAACTGATCCTGGGTCCATGAGGTTCAGGTTATTTTGTCTTTATTTGATTGGGATCTATAAGATAACTCTCATCATCGTAGAAAGACTCCAAAAGATAATTAAACACAACACCTTCCAATCTCCTTTGTCGAACAAGTGCTGCAACGTACACATCCACATCAAAAACATGTGTATGATGATGATGATGATCTATATAGACTAATTTTTTTTTTCCGGGTCCATCAAAAGGAACCCACTCAATATTTATTTGTTTATATATATGGATCGCATACACTACCCAATTATAGAGTAGATATGTAAAATTTTCCATGAGTAAAGTTTCGCATACAATCATATGAATCTGATTTTGAAATGGTTTGAATCTAATTACGTCAGTTTTCTCATGACCCGAGATCGAACCAAGCTCAAGGTTTTGTCCAATTAAAGGTATAAATATGTGTAAACATGTGACCGAGAAATTTGCTAAACCAAAAGTCCAAATCTATTTGCAAATATATAGCAAATATGTAATCTGAATGAGAGAATTATCCAAAGAGAACAAACAAGTTCCGTTGTAGATCAGGAGTTGATCGTTATAATTGTAGTTGGGCCGTTGTAGTTGGGCTTATGTTTGAATCATGATCTGAGTTTTTTTCTTTTCTTAATCTGACATACATTGGCAGACTGGTAATCTTTGTCTCGTCTATTAGAATCAATCTTTGTAGTTGAATGATATTTTAGGAGATCAAAATATTGATACTGTGGAAAACTGCACAACAAAATAACTATAGCTATGGACGTTTAACCGTTAATAACGACAGAGTCACAAACGTAACGATTTAAAAGTGATAAGATTTTTCATTATTTTAAATAACGGATATAATTCTTACTATGTGAAAAAATCCTATTTATTTACTAGGAGATTGATTATCTTAACCAGACTAATAGACGTGAAAGATGTTTGCCTTTCTTTCTTTTTAGTTCTTAAATGACCAAAAATCTTTAAGATAAGCAATATATTTAATATAAAATTTGTAACTACCATATTAAATTTGCAATCTTCAAAACACAAAACAAAACGTGCCCCGTGAGAATTGATTCATTACCTCAGGGCTCAGGTCCTCGACAATCTTGCTTTCCGATATTTCTTTTAGGTATCAATTTTTTTGGCTTGTTCGGTTCCTCATAAAACCCAATCCCATTAACTTTTGAACCTTATATAGTCTTACGAAGACTTCACGTCAAAAATTAGGGTTTTATTTCTTCTTTATCTTATCGAAATTTATTTGTTCAACTAATCCAAGTTAGGACCGGTAAAAATGTTATAATAGATAATTATTACTTTACAAAATGTCAGATTAAAAAGGTTTACTGTGCATACATTATTTAGAGTCAAACTAATATAATCAAATATCCACACAAATCTAAACTTCATATTATTTGTAACTACATTACCGACAACTCCAACGCACTATATATTGTTTTACTCTAACAATCATGAACCATATACCATATAAAATTATTGTTTTGATAAACTGCAGTGTGACGCCTTAGGTACGCATATTTGTTTGTCTTCTAAGGAACACAAGAGCCACGAATTACATATCTGTACTTCAACAAAGAAAAACCCAAAATCAAATTCCTAACAAAAGCAAAAAAAAGCTGCATAATATTGTTGCAAAGTTTTCAGAAACACTTGATTTTTGTTCTTCTTCTTTTACTATATATATATATATTTTTTTTTTTTCTTTTCTCTTCCATCTTAAACAAACTCCCTTTATAGATAAAAAACAAAAACTGAAAAACCTATCTCCATAAATCAATTTTTTTTTTTTGGTTAGAGATAATAATAAGATTTGATTTGTCAATCGACCAAATGCTACCAGAATATATATACGATCATTTTTCTTATATAAAAAAAATCCGTATAAGGGTTGCTTTCCTTATATTTATATCATCTATATATGTGTTATATTTCATTTTTGGAATATCATAAATTTGAAGGTTGAGAAATAAATCATAGTTAAAGAACACCTGACACAAGTAACGGCTAGTTAGTAGTTAGCAGGTGAGAAGAAGAAGACATCCTAACGGTCAATTCCAGGCTGGCAGAAAATTTACGATACTACCCACAATTTCTTTCTTTTTACTTTTTATTTTATTTTTTTGATACGCTCCTTTAATTTCTTTTAATACTAAAACATTTGTCTCTCTCTCTCTCTTATTAAAAATTTCAATAATTGAACCTCGTCGTCTCTCTTCTCTCCTTCTCGATTTCAACTTGAATCATTTACTCCACGAGAGGTAGAGAGGAAGGGATCGCCTTTTCTCACTCTCTGCGTATCTCAATTTCGTGGAAAGGTACGTTTGATTTCTGACGAAGATAAATTCATCGTTTTTCTTCTCTTACTTGTTCAACGAGTCTGTTTCGTTCTTGGAAACGCTGTACTAGGGATGTGATTCTTTGCTTTGTCTGTGTACTGCGATGCGTTATCGCTCTGATTTCTTCGATTCTTCGTATATGTCTTAGACCTCATGAGTTTTTCTTGGAAACCCTAGATTCGATTAAGCGAGATCCCAAATTTTTTTATGTTAGGGTTTTCTTTTGATTCCCCAATCACTGGCTTCCTTCTTGTGTCTTGGATGCGTTTCGTTGTTATCTCGGTCTGATTTTACTTATTCCGCTTTACTCTCAGTGAATTGGTGTCTTTACCACTTCTTTAAGAGATCCAAGTCTAGGCTTTTTTTTTCCAACGATTTGCTCAGTGGTCTTACTTTCAATAGGTTCTTTGTTGCAGAAATGGATTTAATCACTTGCCAAATTGATATGTTGATGAGACGTTTATACTGATTGGATATCTTATTTGACACAAATCTGTTGAGGAAGCGAAGCATTAACTTTTGTGTATGGTTTTGGCTCAGTTTTATCGCATTTGAGTCTTGAAGACCAGAAAAGGATTTTGTCACATTGGCGCGTCTGGCTGCTTATCTGAGCCTGAGGAGAAGAACTTCTGCAGAGGGTCCTTTTGCATTTATTATTCTCCATGGTGATTCTCTTTCTCTCTCTCTCTCTCTCTTTATCTCTCTCTGTATTTCTTGCTTAGAAATATAATTGTGCTTACTTGGAAATCGTGAAAGGCTTTTGAAGCTTGCCTGTTCTGATTTCTCTTCTTTGATGGTGTCTTGAATGCTCAGGCAAGTAATGAGAATCTACCACCCAATGTTATCAAGCAGCTCGCCAAGGAACTGAAGAGTCTTGATGAATCCCCTCCAGATGGCATCAAGGTTGTGGTAAATGACGAGGATTTCTCACAAATTTGTGCTGATATTGAAGGACCAGGTGCACAATTATTTCCCTATCAATTTCGATATTGTGCAAGATTACAGATATGGAGTGATGTAAAGTAAGATGTTCTTCTACCTTGTTTGCATACAGCTGGGACTCCTTATGAGAATGGACTTTTCCGAATGAAGTTGGCCTTGTCGCATGATTTTCCACATTCGCCGCCTAAAGGTATGTATGCCACTTAAGCAGACGGTCCATTGAGATGTTAGCCAGAGAGACACATAATTTTCTGATGTTTACGAATTTCTTGGGTGTGCCATTGTAGGCTACTTCATGACAAAGATATTCCATCCTAATATTGCTTCTAATGGAGAGATCTGCGTGAATACGCTTAAAAAAGATTGGAACCCTAGTCTTGGATTAAGACATGTTCTCTCTGTAAGCTGCTTGACCCCTTATGTTATCATTGCTTTGATCATATTACTTAAAACTTGAGACTGACTTTTGTGTGTGTTGTACATGTTAACAGGTTGTGAGGTGCTTACTGATCGAGCCATTTCCAGAATCTGCATTAAATGAACAGGCAGGCAAGATGCTGCTTGAAAACTATGAAGAGTATGCTAGGCATGCTCGGTGAGTCATCTACTTATGGTTTTTAATATGTTCTCAAAATCTCTGAACATTCCGTTTTTTTTTTTTTTTTCGGCCAAGAAATGAATGAATATATACTGGACTTGTATGTAGGCTTTACACGGGTATCCATGCTAAACCAAAGCCTAAGTTCAAGACAGGAGCTATCTCAGAGTCAACGACGGCTCTAAATGTTGGCCAGACTAACAACGAGACGCCTGGTGCTGCTACTGCAGTACCATCTTCAGTTGCAGACATCAAGAGAGTAACAACAACGAGTGGCCAAGACCAACAACAAGTGGCTAACGTTCCTGTAGCAGGCACTGTAGGATCTGCAAGTGTGGTCACTACGACACAGAAAAGGGAAGCCGGTTTGGCCAAGGTTCAGGCAGACAAGAAGAAGGTAGACGCCAGAAAGAAAAGCTTGAAGAGACTATGATGATGCTACCTCACTCCGTGCCTCAATCGCTCCCCGAAATGTTTTTTATTTTATTTAAATTTTACTTGTAAGAGATCTGTTGTTGTCTCGAGGATTTCTCATTCTGGGAAATAATAACGTTTGCCAATGAGCCGAATGTTAAACATTTTGGTGCTCTAATCTACAATCATGGATAAGACAATGGACCTCTGGAACCAGTCGTCTGTAATTCTTGCTATACAAATTCCATCAGAATGTTCCAGACAATACAGAGAAAGATGATATAGGTTCTCCATTGCAATTACTTGGGCAGGTCTAGTTGAGATGAGAAGAATGAAGGATCAAGCTCAGAAACATCTAGTCATTGCTAATGTCATTATATAAACCTAGTACATTATCCATATATATATATGAATTAGCTTATGTGATACTTAAACACAACTTCTAAGCTAGAAAAAGAAGTTGAAGCAAACACTTAAGATAGATAGGTAGATAGATGTGGAGAAACTGCAGATATCACAGACAAACTGCATTGTGAGAAAACAATCAAACAGAAGGTTTAGGGTAGCAAGAGGCCACTTCAATATCTCCGGCCAAGTGGCGGACGACTGCTCGATAGGGTATTGTCTGATTAGCATCTTCTGAAGGATCATTGACTTGGAACGAGATATAGAAGGTGCATCCAGCAGATAGATAAAAGTTTGCCCTCAATACCTTGCCCAATTCCAGACTTGTTTTCTAGCACCACAAAACAAAAAAAAGCAATCAACATAGAGATTCATGGGGTGGGGGGCATAAAGACAAGAGAAGGAACAGATCCTAACGTATTCTGCGTTGCGCTTGGTGAGCGCCGCGTTCGCCAACATGGCGATAAAATCTCTGTTAGTTTTAGGCTCGTCGATCATTGTGCTATCGTCCAGATCCAACGATTTCCATTGGAAGCAGAAGGTAAGTTTCGAGAAGTCGATTTCAAAGCCCTACAAATAATCAATTTCGAGATTAGAGAAATCAACAGCAAGAGAAATCGAAATCGAAATCGAAACCGAAACCCCGAACCTGGCTCTTATCCCACTCATCATAAAACAGTTGAATTTCCTCCGGCGTGCCGCTATCGGAATCATCCGAATCGCTGTGATAGCAGATCGTCTCCTCCGTCTTCTGACGCTTCGGGGAAGGAGGATCGGATTTTTCCTTATCGATCGGTGAAACCATCGCTGAAACGGGAACAATCGAGACAGAGACGATGCGGAACCCTAACTTTCTTCTCGATTGTGCTGATTCGGAAAGGCTCCCCCTTTTTATTTTATTTTGACAGCCGCTTCTTTTTTTATTTATTTATTTGTTTTTGGAGAATTTTTCCTTTTTATTTTATTTTTATACCACGAGTAAATCTTAAAAGGAAAGAGAGTAGAAATCGCATACACGTGTACAAATTACTTGTGGTGGCATCAATCAATTCGACGACTATTCTACAAAGCAGATGTTATCTGGATTCCAATCTGACTCCCAAAATCCTGCGGTTTCTTGCCATTTACTCCACCCGTCTGCGTTGGCCCTCCTTCGCCGATTCCTTCGCCGATCCCGAAAAGAACGGATACAGAGCATCCGACTACAAAGGCCATTATATTATTGGCTATACTCTGCCTCCTCCCAACAGGATGGTGATTCTCTGACAACGGTCTTGACATATTTGAAGATGGAGAGATGGCTCCTCCAGAACATAGATTCAGAGGTGGACCACACAGTAATGAGTTTCCAATGACAGAAAGTTCCGGTAAGGTCTTGAGATGTTCAAGGATGGGTCCCCTCAAGTTGTTAGAGCTCATATTTACACTCAGGATATCATCAAGAGAATCATTTGGCCCATCAAAAGAATTGTTTTGAAGGTACAAACTGTGATCTGAGACAAGTTCCGACATGTAGCGTCAGTGGCCAATTATTGTTTGATTTTGCATTAGTGCTGTTTGAATTAGCCTCTTCTTTCTATATTCTTTCTATATATATACTTTAATATGTTGTTATTTCTACTTACATCCTTTCAGTATGCATCTAGCAGTTGCTCAGGCATACATTTACGTGGGAAAGACTCAGAGCCGGCCCAATGTGTTTTGCTGCCTAAAAGAAAAAATCAAAAAAATTAGCCCAGTATTAAAAAATATAACAAAAATACATTTTCTCAACTCGAACGTGAGAATCGAATGATCAGCCACTGCACCACACTACACTTACGAAATTTGATGCCCTTAACATATATATATATATATATATAATTTGGCGTCTAGAGCAAGGGCTTTATCCGGCCCTGAAAAGACTGATCAGTCAAAACATTCAAGACTCACTCATTTATTCACATTGAGACCGCATAAGCCATAAGTCATAAGAAGAAATTAATGGTAATATATTTGCTGAAATGCTATGGAATTAACCATAGAGAATCGCTGACGTTAAAATGGTATGTGAGCTCTCTTGAACATCCATATTTTGTTCTATCAAAGACCTGCTTAATGCCATAACAATGCCCTTAAATGAGCCTACGGTCCATCTGTGTTACTTGATTGAGGATGTAAATTGGTAGTTACGGGGGAGGGATGTCGCCTGATTTTAGTTTTGGGGGGGTTAGTGAATCCTCCTTGTTATTATCGTGCATCAAGTGAGTTTTCGCCTTTCATCCTTCAGGTTCTGGCAATTTTCCCCTGCATGTGTTTTAAGAATCACTAGCGTTTCCCTTATGAGTTGATTTAGTTCTGAGGATGAATAATACAATGACGTTGAGGATGCACCACCAACTGTTGTAGGTAGGTGATACGATCCGAGATCTCAAATAATGGGCTTCGTTGGGCCATTAGGCTATCTCTCTTTCGTTCAAGTTTTATGGCCTTTTCCATTATGCTATATATTTGTATGTGAAACTCTGTTGACGGGAATTATCAAACAAATTAAAATCAAAACGTAATTTCTCTTCTTCCTCTCTTCTTCTTCTTCGATATCTTATTCTTCAGATAGGTCACTGGCTTATCCCCTTCTCCCCTTCTCCCCTTCTCCCCTTTCTTTCTTTCTTCGATAAGGAGGTCACCTGCCTTATCAGTCAGTGCTAGAGCTAACGTTTTGACGCATTTACCAGTGCTATCCCATGTAGTCGCGAGTCGCGACTTCATATATCTTTTAACTGTTTTTTTGTTTTACTAATTTGCATTCCGACAAAGACACTCATGAACTATATGGCTCATGTTAGGATAAAAATATCATGTTTTTCCTGAAATTCTTTACTATTTTTAAAATCTTCATAATCGGGTATATCATTCTAGTTATTTATAGATTGAGATCTAAGAAAATGGCTAGCAAACAATCATGGTTTTGGTTACACACCTAGAATTTTAAGTGAGAGGCTTACAAATACAAAATATCAAAAACCAAATTTTAAATTTAGAAAACCAACAGCAGCTAAATTTAAAGCTAAGAATCTTAGATGATGTTCACATAAGAGAGACAACAAAATAACAAATATCCTTCCGGCCCTTCCTCTTCTTTATCTATTAATTACCGAAAATCTTGGAAACTATAAGAGGACAAAAAGAAATCTGGTAGAGAGAGAGAGAGAGAGAGAGAGAGAGAGAGAGAAAACAAAACTGCAGAGGATTGGATTTGCAATGGATTATAATTAAAGAAAGAACAAGAAGAAGAAGAAGAAGATATAGAAATTCCCAAACCCATATTCATTTCTTTAATTTGGGTAAAAACTTAAAATCCCAAAGACCAATTTCAAATTTTTCGAAAACCCAGTTGAATCTTTAGAGCAACTTTGTTTTTGAAGATAGGCTTCATGTGTGGGAAAACAGAGAATGCAGAGGGAGAGAATGAGCAAGAAGAAGAGTAGTCAGGTTCATTGTATTCCCTCTGGTGATCATATTCTCATCATGACGGCTTCAACTTCAAAACACACTTCTGAGATCAGATTCTACAAAGCCTGGAAGGGTAACAACGTAATATTATATTTTCTTTCTTCCTTTTAAGATGTTTTGGATTCATGATTGTTCTTCTTGCCATATATACCTGAAACTGTCGTGGTTATATATATGTTTTCTTTGTTGTGAATATGATATTTGATTATACTTTTGTTGCATCAGAGATTTTACTGTGGTGGGAGGCTAATATTTGGCCCTGATGTATCATCTCTGTTCCTAACGTCCTTCTTAATTGGAGCTCCAGCGCTTACATTCTGCGTAAGGATGCTCGTATGGATCAGAAAAGGCGATCCTTTCTTCAACTATTCCGTTCTGACTTCAGGGTTTATCCTCACCCTCTTGGTTTGTCTCCTTTGAAAATCCCTTTAACTTGTTCAATTTTTTGCTTGCCTCAAACCTGATATCTTTGCATCCGGATCTGGCAGGATTTTACGTTTCTATTGTTGACATCAGCTAGGGATCCAGGAATCATCCCGAGGAATAAACCATCAATGAATCTTGAAGATGGTTCAGATAGTTCCTTCACACAATCTATGGAATGGGTCAACAACAAAACCCCTCATCTCAAGATTCCAAGAACCAAGGACGTCTTCGTTAACGGTTACACTATCAAAGTCAAGTTCTGTGAGACTTGCTTGCTCTACCGTCCACCACGCGCATCACATTGCTCCATCTGCAACAACTGTGTCCAACGCTTTGATCACCATTGTCCATGGGTTGGTCAATGCATCGCCCGAGTAAGTTCTTTCTCATTTCTTCCATAAAAGATGTTTGAAACTGCAAGTAAAGGAATGTTTCGTGTAAAATATTTTGCAGCGAAACTACCCGTTCTTCATCTGCTTCATCTCAACTTCAACATTGTTATGCATATATGTCTTTGTGTTCTCCTGGATCAATCTAATCCGACAGCCTGGGAAACTATGGAGGACAATGTCTTATGATATAGTCTCTGTCATTCTTATCGTCTATTCCTTTGTAGCTGTCTGGTTCGTTGGTGGCCTTACCATTTTCCACTTCTATCTCATGTCTACAAATCAGGTAAAGTCCTTACCTTCATCATAGGAACATACCTTAGTCTTGTTGCCTTGCCTTAGCCTTGAGATCTTTCTTGTGTTGTGTCTTTTTTTTTTTGCAGACGACATATGAGAACTTCCGTTACCGCTACGATAAGAAAGAAAATCCTTACAAGAGAGGGTTACTGAAGAATGTTAAAGAAGTGTTTTTTGCCAAGATCCCTCCTTCGCAACTAGATCTCAGGGCAATGGTCCCGGAAGAAGATGACATGACAATAGCATCTGAGTATCAGTCAGAGTATAGCACCTCCGTGAGATATGATACAGAAATGGGAGGCAAGCTCACTAAAAGAGAGAGCCCGAAGAAGCTTCCTTTGCAGACACGAAACTTAGATATAAATGACATTGGCGATGAGTACGACAGAACTAAGACGACTAGAGAGGATGCTTCTGAGCTTGATCCTTCATTCTTCTCATCACAACTAGACTTGCCCAAGTAATTGCAATGAAGAACCTCTCAATGTTGTATCATCTTTGTCTATGTTGTCTGGAACATTCTGGTGAAGTCTCTATAGCAAGACTTACCGAGGACTTGTTCCAGAGGTCGATGTGTCCATTGTCCTATCCAAGATTACTTAACAAAACCATCTGCGGAAGATTTTGTAGATTAGAACACCAAATATGTTTACCATTTGACTTCATTGGCAAACATTGTTATTTCCCATAACGAGAATTCATCAGACAACAACAGATCTCTCATACATGTAAAAGGGAAACATCATTTTAGGTTCTAGGAGCGTTGATACACTGATAACAAGTTAACAACAGATCTCTTGCAAGTAAAAAAAAAGAAACAAAACATTTTAGGTTTAAGGAGCGTTGAGAAAGAGTGAGATAGCACCATCATAGTCAGTGACATCCTGCTTTTGAGAGCAAACCTGTAGTCTCCAACAAACTTTACTTCAAACCTATAAAAGAAAATCACAGTTAAATAGTTTACAAAGAGGCCAATAAAAGTTAACTAACAACATTCACGTACCATCAATTGGATAACTTTGAGAAACATTGAAGGTTTGTTGCCTCCTCGGCTGGACTTTCTTATAATTTTCCCATATCCGTTTTGTCCCCATTGAGTGCCCCAAGAGTTCTGTACTATCCAGTAGTTGACGCCTTCTGAAGTTGAGCCGAAACCAGACACTAAGACCACATGGCGACCAAGTGATATGTCTTTGCGATTTGTTTGACCGTCATAGATTCCCTGTCAATATCAAATCTAAACTGTAAGAGACAACTGCATTTTGCTCGGAAGATATTTAATATAGGCTACGAATTCTTCTTACATCTTTATAATCCAGAAAGCTTTGGTAAGCGTCTACCACAGCAAGTATAGGACCTTCGTTGACAATCTTGATCAATTCTTCTTCATTCACTTCTTTGCCTTTCATATACACTAAATCAGTGATTTTGAATGCAAGTTCATCCTACAAAATTAGTTGGTAAATGATATATAAATTTAGAAACAAACACAAGTTATAAGAAACAAATATTTGAAAAATGAACACTCACGCAATTTTGGCAACTTTTGGGACAAACTTGGTCGATTTCCCCCGAGTATGGGCAAGTTTTCTCTAGAACAAGACCCTGATCCATCAAAAACGTTTGATCTCGTTGTATTTATTAACCTTTCCTGATTTTTGATCCTTGTTCCTGATGTGGTTTACCAAATGTTGTGGTGACAGCTCGACCACCATATTCCTCTTAATATGTAGCAATGCCTCAATGCATCGTACAATGGCGATTGCCCAACATAATCCTATCATCCAAAATAAACAGATTCAATTTAAATGACTCACTGGTCTTTTTTTCCCCATTAGTGTTCATTCCATAATGTTCATATAGATAGGTATATATATACTTACCAAAAAGTCCTTGATGGATGGCAGCTCTGAGTTTGCTGTTGCAACTCTTTATGTAATGGTTATAGTCAGACGGGAGGTCCTACATATATACAGTGGAAAGTAGATTATTTGTAAGTGAAGTTAACTGAATTGAATGGTTTTTACTTGTATGAAATACACGCTAAAATCAAATGTACCTTTGGCCAAGTATCATCACTTTTAGTAAGCCTCTGAAAAAGTAGTTAAGGGAATTAGTAAAACGTAATTTGCTCTAAGATAAGTCTATGCATATACGTGGATCATAATTAACTATGTAGTTTAAACATGAAATGTTGATTACCTGTGTGGATGTTGAAGCAGGTTTCTCGGATTTTTTGGAAGACGAAGCTGAGCACTTTTTTTTTCCTTTTGGGCCAGCTCCTACACCGATTGCTTCATCCGAACTGCTTGTATCGTCTGTATGTTTATTCTCTGCCTCCATCTGATCTGTACAACGAGTTGTGTAAGATGCCAAAGAAGCAATAGATGAATCGAAACAGGAGCATATCTCCCTGATGAAAAATCCATTATCCAGTTGAAGAAACCAATCGCAATTCGCTCTGAGGATGAAACAGAATGGGATAAATAGAACCTTGGATAATCGGATCCTTTATTTAACACGATGGCGGTTGGATTTATTGAACGAAACTATTTGGTTTGTAGCAGAGAGAAAAACCTTGGACAATCAAAAGCGAAACCCAAATTTTCGCAACAACCTTGGACAATCCCAAAACGAAACGAACGATTCCTAAAACCCTAAGACCAAACGCTACGGTAGTGCTGAAATAGAAGATACGAGTGGATATAGAGATGGAACAATGTGTACCTTGATCAGCTTTATCTCTACTCAAATCTGGTCCAAATGCTCAAAATCTGTGTTGCTTCGCCGTCTCCTCTCTTCTTTCCTCCGTTACTGAGCACCGTATCCTCTCTGTATTCTCTTCTCTCCTCGCTTTCTCACTTCTCCGTCTCGTTTCTCTCTGTGTTCTCTTCTCTCTCTCACTTCTCCCTCCGTCTCTCCCTTTCGCTCAGCTAAACAGCTTTGAAACAGTGAAATCCCGTTCCAAAAGTGAAACGCCAACGCTGGGGATTCTGCAACAAACAAACACCGCCCTTCCCTGTGGACTGTAGTAGGGACCACAGCTCTCAAAGAGTATTGTTACTTTCCTTTTTTGCCACGTCCTAACAATTTCGACTAGGGAGGGATTTTATTTGTATGCACTTTCTAATTTAATAATGAACATCATCAGATGAAAAACAATTTCGACTAGTGTAATTTCTTTAAGAAATTCTCTTTTTAGTGTTAGCGCATCTTATTTAAATTTTCATAGCTAAGAGTATTTAAGACATCCTTAATAATTAAACAAGCATTATTTTTTTTTTTTGTCTTTTATTCTTTTTCCAAAAGGAACGGAGAAAGGATCCCAGCCTTTGAAATGTGCAGAGAGAAAAGGTCATTTCCGGCTTTTCCAATAGAAACAAAAAGGAAGACTTGGGGACGACGAAAATTGACAGCAAATATTCCTTTTGGGTCCTCCAGCGGGACCCTTTTACTCCCCCTCCTCTCATTGCTCTTAATTTTTGTTTTTTTTTTAGCGCTTTGGCTAATTCTTAATTTCGGGATTGAGAGCAGAAATTATTCTTTTTCTTTCTTTTTCCAATTGTTTTTTCTGACAAAGATTTTTTTCCAATTGTTTGTGATAATATATCTTGTGCATTATGTTTTCATATTTTACTCTCAATTTAGTCAGAAAAATGAGTCATATTAAGAGCAAATATGAGACATTGTTTATATATATATTTTAATTGTTCCTACTTAAGTTAATAATGACTATATCTTGTTTTTTTTTTTTTTTGAACAAAACTTTCCAATTATGACTATATCCTGTTGCATAAGTTTTCGTATGTGTTTACCATTTTGTTATGTATAATTATTTGTTTTTATTGTTTCTTAGTGTCTATGATAATCTTAAAAATAGAAAAGGAACATGTTCTATTTTTATTTTGTTATTAAAAAAAAAATACTATGTTATAACAAAACGCCACTAAGATGTTTGTTTGTTTTTTTTTTTTTAATTATTACTACTCCCTCTGTTCCTTTATATTTGTTGTTTTAGAGATTTATTTTTGTTTCAATTGATTTGTTGTTTTTGACACTTTTTAAATAAAGTTAATAAAATAGTATTGGAATCTGGATAAAAAAACTTTTTTCAATGATTATCTTTCCAAAAAGTGACTATTTTTTTTATTAAAAAAATTATTACAGTTACTTTTTTTGTAATTAAGTGAGTTTCTTAATATTTATAAATTATGTTAAAACAACAAATAATACGAAACGGAGGGAGTATTTTTTAGGATGTTTGTTTTCTAGTCAAAGACAGATCCTCAAACGACTCAGGGACTATAAAAACATTTTAGCCATCGGACAAATTCATCACTAGTCATTTTGTGAGATACTCACCAATGAAAAGATGCTTTAACCATTTTAGTGGTTGTTAAACTCCATCGTCTTTCGATTTTCCAATTCTTCAGCATTGATTATTGACCTTTAACCCTTTTCTTTGCGTCCCTTATTACATGTGGCGAGACTGAAGAATTCGCCTTTGTTTTTTAATTTATTTAGCTGACTTTATGTGCTACGTGGTCAATAAATAATATATATACGTGTTGACCCACAGGTATAAAAAACAATATGTTCCTGATCCAATTTAGTTGATCAAAATCACATTTTTTACCCTTGGATAACTTGATATGCAAGAATCATAATAACAGTCGAAAGATTGATCAAAGATAAATCTAAATAAAAAAAAACATGAAAGCCGACCTAAAGTAAGGAACAACTAAAGACCTAAAAAGTAAAAACCCTATCTTCTTCTTCTCTCTGCCGTATGTCGTCGGCGGCAGATTAAATTGCCTATCATATTATTCCGACACTCTTTAATTCTCCAGAAACATTGCAACAGCCAAAAAGTCATCTCCTTCTTCTTCTCTTAGAAACCCTAATTTCGAGCCCCCTTTGGAGTCTTCAGTTCCCAAAACGTTCTCTTATCATTCCACTAATCTCGAGAGTGCAAACCCAAAAAATGTAATTATTGGTCCAGAGGGAGTTTTTTTAAGGGTTTCGTTACGCATAAATAATCATTGTAAGAAAGTTTTCTTATTTTATTCGGGGATTTGTGAATTCCAGGTCGAGGATATGCGTGAAAAATTTGCCCAAACTGGTGACAAACGAACGACTTCGAGATTTCTTTTCACAGAAAGGAGAAATCACAGACGTGGAAGTGATGCGTACCGAGTACTACTTCTATATTTAAATCGAGTGATTTCACAACTAGCTTTGTGTTGTTTAATTTGAATCAGTAGCGTTTGATATTTTGCAGGGAAGGTATAAGTAGACTTGCTTATATTGGATTTCGTACTGAGCACGAAGCTCAAGAAGCTATTAAGTACTTCAACAAGTCTTGTCTTGGTACTTTTCGGATATCTGTTGAGGTCTGCGCTTATACTTTGAGACCCTGTTTTCACTTGTGTACCTACTAGCTTGAATCTAACTTGGATTCTCCTTTTAACCTATATATAGAATGCTCATAAAGCTGGAGATAAGAACGCTCCCCGTCCGCGGATGATACAATTGTCTCTTTTGTCAAGGGGATGATACAATCGTCTTATGGAACTTGGATGACTACCCAATCCCTGAACAGGGGAGATGATATCGGTTTGGATCCACAGGACTTTGAGAGGCAGTTTCTTCTGAGCATCTTCATAATTTAGCGACAAGAGTCTCCAATTCTCTCCAAGATGCCAAGATGTTACTTGTAAAAGCCTTTGATTCGCCCATGGTTCGACACACACATTCACATATTAGACACACACATTCATATATGCCTTTGATACTAACTTTTGCAAATCTCACCGGATGTTCTATCTTCTTGTTTTGGTTACCATATGCCAAGATATTACTTGTGAGGTTTTTATTATTGTCTATCTCTAATATTTAAGTGTTTTTGGACATACACTAGCAAATCCTGATTTAGGACTACCCTTGTATTCCAATTTATACATACATTCTTCTCTGATCTTTTCCATCCATGTATAACTTGCTTACAACTCTTCTACTTGTTCTTTCTCTGTTTCTTTCCTCTCAAACGCACCGAATTCGCCTCAACAACTGCTTGAGGCTTGAATTGAAGAGCTTATATACAAAACTAAAACTTAATCCTTGACCGTTTGCTTCACTCTTTCAACAATACAGGCAAGGATACAAGTGGGAAAAGTAAGCAAGGCATCGTCGTCATATATGAAACAAAACCACCATAGTTGATTGAACAGATGTTTCAAAGCAAGCAACCGTCCGTCTTAACATAGCATACACACAATACTGTTAAAAGCAGAAAACAGGGGAGATCCACAAGCCATCCAGAGGCAGTTTCTTCTTACTTAGCGCCATCATGCAGCGAGGCAAGTTTCTTCTGAGCATCCGCATGACTCTTCGTCGTCTTCGACGTGACTAATTTTAAAGTTTGGGTCAAAGAGTGTCCCAGGATGTGCTGTGGTTATAGTGATACCTTTGTTTTCTAAAGCTTTACAAAGACGGGAGAATTTGCCGTCTTTTTCCAACTTGTCCTTGTTTTCTGAGAGTATCAGCAAATTTGTTGGTTCGTCCGTGATGAATGACCAGTAAACAAGGTCCGCTACAAGCGTGTAACGGCTGGCAAGTTCACCCCCTGTAATAGTAATAGCTAGTAGTGAGTACATAAACGGAATTACTAACACAGATGATAGATCCAGATCCCTCTTGGATTAAGATTATTATACCAAGTCAAGTAAAAAGGGAGTTCAAGTACCGTCGCACGGAAACGTAAGAAATCCGCCTCTAAAAAATTTGCGTCGCCATTCAATCGGCCATGTCTTCGAATCACAGTAAAGACGGAAGGACACGTCCCCAAGAAAACCCTCCTTCTCAATAGCTGATTTGATTTGCTCCTGAATCGAATAAGGACAGAGACTTTCAGCTGGGAATGAGTAACCATCCGTGTCCCATACGACCTGTGTATCACGTTCTGCGATCGAGCAACGGAAAACGAATTAAACCAATTACGAAACATCACAAGATGAAATCTTCTTCTAATCCAACAAATATACTACTAATACTATGACAGAGATAGATCATATATCCATAAACAAATTTCGATCGAGCAAAGGGATACATCGCATCTTACCGTGGGAGAATTGTGTCTTTTCCACGTGGAACAATCTGGACATGGTTTCGACGGAGAATATTATGAGAGACGCTGCGGATCAAAAGAGCTCTCTCTACTTGTTGAAACTTGAAACGCGAGTTATATTTATACCTGTCAATTAGCGGGCTGGGCTTTCCATGGGCCAAGCCTTGTTAGAATGAATGGTTGATATTGAGTGTTTGTCTGTGCGTAGGTTGTAGGATCGGTTTTTGGCGGGAATCTTTGAGGTTTAAAAGTAGACTGAGGACTGAAACTAACTAATTCACAGTTTTGAAAAAGAAAAAGAAAATTAGCCAATATCAGTATGATCAAGTATCCAATGCTCTTTTTCCCCGTTGTTTATGGGAAATAAATCATTCAAAATGAATGAAATTCAATTTTTTATAAGAAAAAAAAAAGCTCAAACTAATCCAAAAATGAGAAAAGAAGACAAAACAAAATGGACGAGAATTTCAATTTCACTTGTAAAACATCTTCCACTCTTGCATGCAAAAACAAGGAAATTAAAGGAGACGTGAAAGCAAAAGCCTTTTCCCAATTTTGCCTATAAAGCAAGCAAGAAACACACAATGGTACTATTATTATTACATATAACCCTGGTTTTACTTCTCACTCTTTCCATTACATTTCGTCTCTTTCTTCAATCAACGGTACCTTTTTAGTCGATTCCACGTTCGATCTTTGTGTTCTTACATAATTGGTCTCTTGTGTTCTTCTCTTGATCTTGAATTTTTGTTGAAATTGAACACATTCCTCTTCTTTTCCGAAGACATTTGGGACAATGTCTGAAATCTTGAAAGTGGATCAACTTTTGCTTTGTATAATAGTGTCTATTTTCGGGTTTTGATTATTGTCTCAGTTTTTGATAATTTTGTGTTTGACCCCAAGTTTGGTTTGTGACTGGACCTAAATGATGTTTTCTTGTCCTATAAACTAACTCTGCAAGGTCTTTACATTGATTAGATTTGGTGATGATGGATATGGAGTGTTCTTGGAAGTTTCTCACAAGCGTGTGCATACTTTCATTTCTCGTCGGCTCTTGTTCTGCCTACCAAAGCCTTTCTGTTGTTGATGCTCGAGAAGACGCCGGAAAACATAATGTGACACTGCAAGTAGATGCTTCTAACGCCACAGGACGACCCATTCCTGAAACCCTTTTCGGGATCTTCTTTGAGGTTTTGCACAATTCCATGACGTTTCCGTTTTTTTTTTGTTTTTTATATATGATGTCACCAAAATCTGATGCAATTATTGACAGGAAATCAATCATGCTGGAGCAGGTGGACTGTGGGCTGAACTTGTTAGCAACAGAGGTTTTGTTTGGCTTTTTAACTTTATTTCCTATTAGATATTTGTTTTTCATGAAAAAATGGAATGGTGATAATAACAAACTCTTAGTTTAAATCATTGGTTCCTGCAGGATTTGAAGCTGGTGGACAAAACATTCCTTCGAATATCTGGCCTTGGTCTGTTATTGGAGATGAGTCATCGATATATATCGTTACAGACCGATCTTCATGTTTTGAGTGCAACAAAATTGCACTAAGAATGGAAGTGCTTTGTGATAGCAATGGCTGTCCATCACAAGGAGTCGGTGTTTATAACCCGGGTTACTGGGGCATGGTGCATTTTCCATATGCTCTCAATTGCAATTTGCTAATGGCTAAATGAGTTTGTGACTCATTTGTCTTATCTTTATCTATTTAGAACATTCAAGAAGGGAAGAAATACAAAGTGACCCTTTATGTGCGTTCCACGGGGGACATTGATTTGTTTGTGTCATTGACAAGCTCAAGTGGATTATTGACTCTTGCTTCAGAAAAGATCATGTTAGAGATCAAAACTTTCACATCCTCCTATGTATGTATGTTTTTTTTTCCCCGAGTACTTTCTGTGGTTTATCATTTGACTTCTTGCAGAGCTTTGGCTTCTGATGTGACAAACTGGACTAAGAAGGAAGTGCTTTTGGAGGCAAATGGAACAGATAATGGTGCAAGACTTCAATTGACAACTACCAAAAAGGGTTCAGTTTGGTTTGATCAAGTCTCAGCCATGCCTGTGGATACTTACAAGGTTCCTTTTACTTCTTTGAGCAACCTAAACAGAGAAAAAAAATAAAAATAATAATGCATATCTTGGTTGGTCACAGGGACATGGTTTCAGAAATGATCTTTTCAAAATGATGGTCGATCTAAAACCCCGTTTCATCCGTTTCGCGGGTAATTTCTAAAAGAGCAAAAATACCATTTCACTTCATCTTATCTTTTCGTATAGACTTATCAATCTTTTTTTTGTGTGTGTGGAGTTAGGTGGTTGTTTTGTGGAGGGTGAATGGTTACGCAACGAATTCCGCTGGAAAGAAACAGTGGGAGCTTGGGAAGAGAGACCTGGCCATTTTGGTGATGTTTGGAAGTACTGGACTGATGATGGCCTTGGCCACTTTGAGTTCTTTCAAGTGAGAATTTTCTTACTTTTTTTGGATCTGTAACCTTAATTAATTAAGGGTTCAATTATTCCACCTAAGGCTCAAGATATCAAATGCCAAACAAATACTACTAATTTAGTAGATACACATCATTTTTTCTTTTCTTCAGGAAACTACCTTAAGTTCTATAATGCTATAAAAAATGCCTATCCAGACATCAAAATCATCTCCAACTGCGATGGATCGTTCAACCGCTCGATCACCCGGCTGATTACTATGATTATCACGTAAAAAAGTTTAAGATTTGGATCAAAGTTAACTGTGTTTATGCATTTCATTGATTATCTGACGAATAATTATGAGTCTCCTTATGTTCCAGATTTACACTCTTGCCATGGACTTGTTTTCCATGTCCCATAAATTTGACAGTACATCGCGCAATGGCCCAAAAGTATATACAAAAAAAACTTCATATTCGACATAACAAAGCCCGCCTCTTTGCCTTATATATATGATGAACCTTTGAACATATTTTTTTGGGGATCACAGGCTTTTGTTAGTGAATATGCTGTAATTAAAAAAGATGCTAATAATGGAAGCCTTCTAGCCGCTCTTGGGGAAGCAGGCTTCCTCCTTGGTTTGGAAAAGAACAGGTTTTTTCTTTATAACTTTAATTTTTGTCTTCTTCTCGGGTTTGGATAACCACAAGCGTCAAAAAATTCAAAACATGACTGTCTTGTTTTGTTGCAGTGGCATTGTAGGAATGGCAAGTTATGCACCACTCTTCGTCAACACAAACAACAGAAGGCATCTCTCTCACTTTAGTTACAACAATTTCGTTTTCTTTTTATGGGTATGTTCGAATGGTTTGATCAGAAATCAAGACGTTGCTTTTGGTTTTTATCAGGTGGACTCCGGATGCAATAGTTTTCAATTCGTCTCATTTGTATGGAACTCCTAGCTATTGGGTGCAACACTTCTTCACAGAGTCGAGTGGAGCAACTCTTCTTTACTCTACACTCAACGGAAATGCCTCTTACGTTGAAGCATCTGCCATATCCTTCCAAACCAATGGCTCAGATTACATACAGATTAAGGTTTCTGTTTTAATTCACACACATATATATATATATATATATATATATATATATATATATATATATATATATATATTATATATATGTTGCAACACGTACGGTTGTAACAGATATGAGTTGTGCTTCTGACCAAATAAGAATGTTTTTTTTGTTGTTGTGTTGATCCATATATGGCAGGCTGTAAACTTTGGAAACAAATCAGTGAATCTCAAGGTATCGGTGACTGGATTAAACTCGAGCATCAGAAAACTTTCTGGATCCAAGAAGAAAGTACTTACATCTGCCAATGTGATGGATGAGAATTCTTTCTCGAACCCCAAGATGGTAAAACGGATGAAGAATCACACATGACTTATTCTTCTTCTGATAAACCTTTGCTAAGTCATTTTTTTTCCGTCTCTCTGAAGATTGTGCCACAAGAAAGCTGGCTGGAGAAGCCTGAGGAGGAGGGCCTGACGGTTGTTCTCCCGCCGCACTCATTCTCGTCTTTTTATTTGTTGAAAGATTCTGCAGATACGAAGACGCTAATATCTGATTCCTACCAGAAAATTTTACCAATGTGAGAGAAATAGCATGTAACTGACTTTATGTCCTACGCCTCTGGTCGTGTCAATAAAATACTGTTAAACAAAAAGAGGGACAAAAAACAACAATATGTTCCTGACTAAAAATTTGATAACCAACATTAAGCAAAGCAAGAAGAAGGAAACAAAAGAATCCTAAGCATAAATTATTTTCCAGTTTTGCCTCTGAACCGAAGCAAAGCAAGATTTAACTGATTTTATGTGAAAAGATGCAATCTTAATTTAAATAACTATACAAATTTTTTTTTGTTAAAACACAATGTTTTGTGATTGCATTAGTTTTTGTAATAAGATAATTTTGAGATTCATCATATATATATATATATATAATAAACTTGGGTTTCAACAAATGGCGATGAATCTCTCACATGGGTTACCTGAAAAAGAAGTCGAAAGCGACGTTCTGGAAAAGTCGTTAAGATTGACAGAGCAAGCAACCAAGTCGATCAAGAAACGAAGAATATGAATATGTATGTATTAGTGTCTTAAAGTAAGTCGATAAAGAAACTAGCAAAATCCCAGAAAATTAAGAATTTGACTTTTGGCATACAGATATGACGGAAACCCAAGACCAGATAGAGAGAGTATTAGAAGCAAATATAGAAAGAAAAAAAAAACAGACTCCAAAGGAAGTAACTCAGAGAGCTTCTTCTTCTCACACGACTTGGTAATTCTGTGCAATCAGCTGCGTCCTCTGCACAAACCTTGGCGTCGCACCACCACCGCCTCTCAGAGGAATCATTCCAGTCACCTGCACCGTTATCAACACACCTCTCATTCAACACAAACCCTTTTTGATCTCTCAGATAAACCAATTTAGATTTTTGAAGAGGAACAAGATTCATCATACCCTTAAGCCACTGTAGGTACTGGTGGCTGCAAACTGAACAGAGATGGGGAAGAACACCGATGAATCAACTGGTGGCACAACAAACTCCATTGACCCACTGCACAAGTTGTTCATCTATTTTATATATATATCTTGATAAACAAAACTCTTAAAGCTGTAATATAACAGATTCATTGATTTACCTGCGGTTGGAGTTGTCAATAAGAAGTATAGACCATTCCAGAACAGAATTTCTTGAGTCGTACCTGATATTTATTCACAAAGATTTGGTTGGTTCCCAAGACTGGATAAAAACAACTATGAGTTTCATCTCAAAATTAAAGTCAATTATGTTTCAAACCTCCAGTCCCCATCACATTGTTTGACTTCTGGTGCATCTCTCAGAGCAGGAAGAGGTACGGAGATGATGACATTGGTCAAATCAAACATGGACGAGGCTTCATACTCAATGCTGACATATGTATCATTTCCAGACACTGAAGGCCAGCAGTTGACTGCACCAGAAAAAAGATTTGCATGAATCAGTCAAACATTTACTTGTACACCTGTCAAGAAACAGACACGCTAATCTCCAAAGCCTTACTTGTTAGTGGCACCATCGACTCATCTGCTCTTTGCATTCTCCACCTCAGAAGACCAACGCCATCTCCACCTTGACCAGTGGGAAATGGCTGATCAGCTCTCTTCAGCCCTAGAATACTCTCACTGTTAAAGAGTTCTCGGTTGATGTTGGGATGGGTCTTGAAAAGAATTTCAGGGTTTCCACCGGTTTCAATCTGAAGACAAAATAAAAGACAGACACGACTGATGCATTCAAGAAAATTGTAAAATGCCTGGGAGACTCTTGGAAATAGTTTAATAAAGAAAGTTGGAGTACCTGGACTTGGACAAACCCATCTTCTTGGTTAAGAATTTGAAGCGACAGGGTTCCCTGCATATCAAAGCTACTGAGTCCACCATCTCGTCTTAATGCGACATTGAGCTTCTCTTCGACAGTTAATGTGAAAGGATCCGTTGGAAGTGGGGCAGCTGCTCTGGATTGGCCAGTAGGCTTAACATCTTCAATGATGTCTTCACCTTCTGCTTTAAGGGACTCCATTAACTGGTTCTTTCCCGACTTGCCAAGTTTCATGCCAGAACTCTTAGGAGCAGCAGTAACGGAAGACCGTGATCGATCTGTGAGGTTAACCATGGTTTATTAGATTATCAAAGCAAATAAATTTGTTATCAAAAACAAGTATATCAGGAAAAAGAGGCGCTGAGCAAAAACTGCGGCATTTTTATTTAAAAATACTCAGGATTAAATGCGATGGATCCACTAGTAACACTAACCTTTCGCCTTGGTATTGATAGGGTCGACATCTGAAATCATGCCAAACCCAGTTGTACTTCCAAAAACATTGTTACGAGCATTGGATATGCTCATGTCATTGAAACTACTATCAAGTCTTCCATTTGAGCCCATGGACGAAATTCCCTTAAGATCTCTATTTTTTTCAATCTGAGAATTGCACAATAAATATTAATCGGAGTTACAAAAACAACACAAAATGCAGGGTGCGCTCCTGTCATGTACCTTGCTTTTGTCAATCTCATTAGCCTTACGCTTCATCACGTCTTTAGTGTCATTGATCTTGCTCTGCATTACCAGTTTATGCAGCTTCTCCTCATGGCTTTCCATTTCACAGTACTGCTTCACCTGGGCAACTGTCACACTCTCCCTGTGCCCAAGAGATATGACTTCATCAAAAGCGAATGTGAGCTCAAAAGCAGCCCTGCCAATCCCTTCTTCATCTAACGACGCGGAGTACTCAGGTACCTAGAAAAAGTCAAATGATCAAACTGCATGCCCAGGTTTCGTCTGTAGGAATTTTTTATTAAATGTGAATTTCAACTCTCCCTCGGTTAGAATTTGGAAACTATGGTTGAGGAAAATAAGAGCTGCCAGGCTTCAGGTAAGGTGCTAACAGCAGTAGACACACTCACTTTCAAAATAAATAAGAACCAATACACATGCAGACTCAAGGATATTAACTACTTGAATAAAGTGGCCGAATTAAAAATAAAAGAAGAAAGAAGCATACAAGTTTGGAGAGCATTCTGAGGGTGTCCAGATCTTCTAGAATGTTGCTCTGCTTAGTTGTAACAAGAAGCAGGAACAGAATTTCAATAGGCTGATATACATATCGGACATTCTCTGTCTCAATATAGGTATGCTGCTTGCCCATGCCAACCAGCTTAGGAAAAGCTGCAAGTAGACCTTCAATTCTGATACGGGACATATCCACATATTGCCTGGAAAGAAGCACTATGTAAAAGAACAAGGTTAGGGAAAACGCAGAAATATAGAGAATAGGTGGAACAATGATCTTTGATCTTTGACCATGGAATGACATTTGTAATACAAAAAGCACTCACCTTTTCCAGACTTGCTCACAATGGAAGCAGCAAGCACGACCTATATAAACCACAGGTTACAACTTTAGCAAGGTGCCAATTATCGGACTAGAAAACTCATCAAACACTAAACTTAACAACAAATCCTGAAGCTGCACAAAAAAATAGAGTAGAACGCAATACCATTTTGATTTGCTTTTCAGGTTCCAACAATCCCAGCAGCTATAAGAAATGCAATGTGAATCTGAAACACAAAGAACCAACGGTTAAGTTAATCCAGTTAGTGCAGTAACCCAGGTGCGTAAAAATCAACAACGAGATTTGATCTTCGGAATCACAAATCGCGTAAAAGTGAAGAGATCTCGCATCTGGTAGCAAACGAATACACGAAACCAAACGAAACCCAATGAAAGACTCGACTAACGAATTAAAAAAAAAAAAAAACCAATTCGAATGAATCCCGCAGATCCAACGGATCGGATCTACGAGCATCAGAGGCACATAATCAAGAAACATAAAATGTAGAATCAAAATCAACACAAGCGGGTAAAATTCAGGAAACGCAACCAAACAAGAACGCACAGGCTTCCGCGCGAAATTTAATAGAACGAGAAAATTCCTAAAACGGAGATCCAAAAAATCTTCCACAGAAATACAGGCAGAAAGAACATTCCTATAAAGGAGATCCAAAATCATGACTAGAAACTGAAAGCGAAGAGCTAGGGAAGAAGACGATACCAGGGACTGATCAAAGGCGATGAATCACAAGTTCTTCAGAAACTCGCCGAGTATAAAAGATGAAAGGAGTTGAGATTAAATCTAGTGTGTGAGAGAAGAAGATCAACAAAACGAGGAGGACTGCAAGTATTTTGGGCCGACTCAGTTCCTTATTGGGCTTTTAGCCCATCCCATCCTTAAATTATTACAGAATCTAATTACAAAAAGAAGGAAAAAAATGCCAAATAGGCAAATTCGGTTTAGTCCGGTTCACACTTGAAATGAATGTAACTCTGTACTAGGATTGTAGCAATCAATCACCTTCAAAAGTCAATTTCATTTCTAGGGTTTTAATTTGATTCGAGGTCAGCGAATCCGGCGACGAATATCCGCGACTGGTATCTCAAGCTCAAGCAGGTTACTATCTCTGTCTCTTTCACTATCCGGTTTTCACGCTTACAAGTATGCTAATTTGATCTATCCGCTTTTGTGACAGTTCAGGATTTTGGATTGTGATTATTTCTAGAATAATCGATTAGTGAAACTTAAACAGTGCTTAAGTTATTAACTCTTGGTATGACCACTGACGAGCAATGAGAATATATTCCTATAAAAGATGTAGAAGAAATCAAGATTAAGTTCAAGGGTTTGTGTTGTTAGTAAAAAAATTATCTACTGTATGGTTTCCAGAGATTTCATATGATAGAAAGTCATAGGATTAACTCAGATAGTGGAATCAGACAACTTTAGATTCTAACAGATGATAAAGTATACTCTTTGGTGATATTTTTTTTTGCTTTCCTAAAAGTGTAGGACAAGGATTTGTGTCTATGGCAGCTTTGCAGATGTCTCGTGAATGGATCGGTATCCAGCAGTTCCCACCTGCTACTCAGTCTAAATTGCTCGAGATCCTTGGGAAGTATAAAGAAGAGGTTCTGTTCTTGCTTCTAGCTAGCTTCATCCGCTTTCTGCTTGTTTCTTGTATAATGTATCTCTGGTTTTAGTTTCTAATGTGGAAAGAGAAAAAAAAAATGGTGTAGGATGTGAGCTCGCTGACAGTACTTGTAATGGGGAAAGGTGGTGTTGGGAAGTCATCCACTGTGAATTCAGTTATAGGCGAGAAAGCTACTGCAGTTAGTACTTTCCAGGTGCCAAGTTCAATGCTCTTCTCATCGCTTTCTTCATGGCTATTGGCTAAATTTTTCCTGTATATCTTCTTATGTAAAGTGTCTTTATAGTCTGAAGGACTGAGGCCTTCCTTGGTCTCTCGCTCAAGGTCAGGTTTCACATTAAATATCATCGACACTCCTGGTCTTATTGAGGGAGGATATGTGAATGATCAAGCCGTCAAACTAATAAAAGGGTATGTTGAACTGTTTCAAATTCTAACAATTTACTCTCCTAATCTGAGGCTCATTTGTTTCATGTATGGGTAATCTGGATTGCCATGCTTTGAATTTGAACAGATTTCTCCTCAACAAGACTATAGATGTGCTACTATACGTAGACCGTTTGGATGTATATCGGGTGGATGACTTGGATAGGCAGGTTGTCACGGCTATAACCGAAGCATTTGGTAAAGAGATATGGAAGAAGTCTGCTCTAGTCCTCAGTCATGCTCAGTTCTCCCCACCGGACGGATTAAAATATGATCTCTTTGTCTCCAGAAGATCTGATGCTCTTCTGAAAGTGATCCGTGCAGGCGCTCAACTGAAGAAACAGGATATGCAGGTATTGCGGGTTCCTCTTGTTTGTATATACATCCGCATTAACATTAGTAAAAGAGAAGTTGATAGATTAACATTAACCTCTGAAATATTTTGTTCTAGGGTTCATCTATTCCCGTCATTCTTGTTGAGAACAGCGGAAGATGTCATAAGAATGAAAGCGATGAAAAGGTGAGTTGATTGGTTTCTTTCTTCCATGGTTATCTATTTCCTGCATCATTTTAGCTGGGGCCAATCTTGTGTTCGGATTTTCCAAACCTGTGACAGATTCTTCCAGACGGAACTAGTTGGATCCCCAGTCTAGTCAAGACAATCACAGAGATCTCCTTTAATGGCAACAAGCCGATTCACGTTGACAAGAAACTGGTCGAAGGGAGAAACCCAAACGAAAGAGGAAAACGACTAATTCCTTTGATCTTTGCATTCCAAGTAAGCCTCTCAACCATTCAGTAACAGTATATACAGTTTAAGCTGAAGTTGTTTTTCCACAAACTAAAGACTTGATTATACCTTTTTTTTATGAGTGCAACAACATTTGTTTCATTTTATGGTTTGAATTGCAGTACCTGTTACTCATGAAGCCATTGGTTCGAGCAATCAAGTTGGATGTTGCTAGAGAGAGTAAACCGGCGTGGGAGATGCGGGACTCCGGTTCAGCAAGTCGAAGGACTTAACTCCGGTTTTTTGTTTGTTTGTTTGTTTGTCTGAGAGATTCTCTGTAGTTTATTGTGATAACTGAAGAAATGTGGTTCACAGATTAAGCTTTTTTTGTTTGGCAACAAACCGAGAAGGCTTTATGTCTTGAATTTTCTTTTGCAACCTCGTGATTTTAACTCCTGAGTAATCATCACTACGCAGAAGAGATAATCCCGTAATTAAAAAGACCTCTTGATGAATGATTACGAAGAATAGATAATCACATAAACGGTAAGGTAACCGCTGCGGTTATCTTTGACGCTATGCAAATTTTGAAAAAATATATATATTAAAAAAAAAAACGGTAGAAAAGGTAAATGTGGAAAAAGGCCAAAAAAATAGAGAGGGACCAAGAAACAACGTCAAAAGGCAAAACGGAGAAGACGGTTTGGAGTTTCTGAAATTGAATTTGCAGAGATCTCGTTGCTCTTCCTTAATTTCAATCAAGTTTTCGAATCTTCCAACTCTCTGTAGTGGAGAATTAGGGTTTTTGATTTTGACATTTGTCAAAACATTTGCTTTTTCAAGGGGGTGCGATTGCGTAGTCAAACCCAGATCAAATGTCGGCATCAACGATGTCGATCACCGCTACTCCGACGGCGGCTACTAGACGGACGCCGGTTCTTGCCGGAGAGAAGAAATCCAACTTTGATTACCCGCCAAGCGAATCGCTTGCGAACGGTGGCGTCGGTGAAGCCGGTGGTACGAGCAGGGATCCGATCCGCGCCGAGGCTGTCGTTGATCGATCTCACGGCCAAGACTTGGGTCCTGTGTCGAGGAGGTCGGGTTCCGCCGCGACGGGGACCAACATAACCGCCACGCAGCGCCGGACGCGGAAGGTAGCCACTCCTAAGCCCGAGAAAGCGCGATGGAAGAGAGTGGTGAGGATATTCGCGAAGCAGCTTACGGCTCTTCTGATAATCGTTGGATTAATCCAAGTGACGAGGAAAGTGATTCTGAAAGTTACGCCTCCGCCCTCTCCGACTTCTTATTCCTATGAAACTGAGATGGCGTTTTCGGGATTAGAGAGCCGAATTGCGGAAGTAGATGGTCTTGTAAAGGCCACGAAGAACACGATGCAGGTTCAAGTTGAGTTACTTGATAAGAAGATGGAAAGGGAAGCGAAAGCGCTGAGGCAAGAATTCGAGACCAAAACTTCTGCATTCCAGAGTGAGTTGAAGAAGATAGAGTCTAGGACCGAGTCACTAGAGAAGTCAGTAGAAGAAGTAAATGCTAAACCTTGGGCGTCGAGAGATGAATTAGAGAGGATTTATGAGGAATTAAAGAAAGGGAATGTCGATGATTCTGCGTTTAGCGAGGTTAGCATCGATGAATTAAGGGCTTATGCTCGTGACACCATGGAGAAAGAGATTGAAAAGCATGCTGCAGATGGCCTTGGCCGAGTAGACTATGCATTGGCTTCAGGTGGTGCCTTTGTGATGCAGCATTCAGATCCTTATTTTGTTGGAAAAGGGAGTATCTGGTTTGCCACAAGCACTCGACGTGCTCATACCAATGCGGTCAAGATGTTATCTCCGAGTTTTGGGGAGCCTGGACAGTGTTTTGCCCTGAAAGGTAGCAATGGCTATGTTCATATCAGGCTGAGAGGACCAATCGTACCAGAGGCTTTCACCTTGGAGCATGTAGCTAAGGTAATGCTACTTGCACTGCAAAAGATTTGTGCCTTAGTATCAGCTTTCTTCTTGTGTGCTCGTAAGACCTTTGGTGCTTGCATATTAGCTCACATACATGAGTGTCTGCGTAAAATAGTTTGATATTGAGATGCCTTGTGGAGGCAAGGTACAAAATTTATGAAATTGTTTGATTAAGCCTCGGGGTTTATTTAAGGTCAGTAACTGCAAAAACCTGCACTGTAGTAGCGTCGAGGTTCCTTTTTTTTTCCCACTATCTAGTAGGTTTCATCACGGCTCCATTTCTCTGCGTGCCACTTACCTTTAGGAGTTTCTTTAAGAGATTTTGCCTGATTTTTCTTGCATTCTTTTTCCGGAATTCATTACACAGTGCCACTCTATCAAAGGATCTGAAATCTCTGTCAAAAAGTTCAACAGTATGCATAAATGGGTCTTTTGTTGTTTTTGTGTTGTGTTCTGTTTCCATTTGCAATTGACTATGCTATTTGTAGTTTGGTATTATTTCAAAGACAGAAACAGAGGGAAATGAACCAAATAAGATAGCTGGATGAGCGCATTACTTACTGTTTAAAAGTCAATCTCTGATCATTTTTGGTTCTACTTTTGGAGAGTATATACACTGACCTGATGAATTCGTGCATTGTGAACACGAACAGAGCGTAGCTTACGACAGAACGAGTGCTCCAAAAGATTGTAGTGTATCAGGATGGCTGCAAGGAAAAGGACAGGAATCCCCAGTCGAGACAGACAAGATGCAACTTCTAACAGAGTTCACTTACGACCTAGACAGGTCGAACGCGCAGACGTTCAACATCTTAGACTCATCACGCTCTGGTCTGGTCGATACTGTCAGGCTAGACTTCACCTCCAACCACGGAAGCAACTCCCACACTTGCATCTACCGGTTTAGGGTTCATGGGCGTGCACCTGACCCAGTCTCTGTTGTGGAAACCCAGTCTTGATCAGGACAAGTCACCACCGGAACTGGATAAACCTCTTGTGTTTTGTATCATTCGTTTGTCCACATCTCTTTTGTTGCCTGGTTTATTGGATAGAAAAGGAAAGCATCAGATTCTGTGATGAGACCAGTAGAGAGAGTTGTTATGGGTATACTCGTTTATACTGTTGTGCTACCTTTTGGTTTATTTGGTTTCAGAATTCATTAATTTGTGATTCGGAAATAATAAAACCAAAAGTCACTCATTAGGTTTTGGATAAGGGTATCTTTGGGGTATAAATAAATTAGCCATCTCATCGGAAGAAATTTGTATTCCGAAGTTGAGGATAAATCCAAATGCGGTACTGTCAATGCACAATATATAAGATCACTTGACGAAATCCAATTGATTTTGCTGATCCATAAAACGCATCTTAAAAGAATATCACCAAGTTGGTTTTGATCGTGCAGAATATATTAACTGTCATATTCAATTAAATCAGATCTAATCTGCCAACTAATTGCTCAATTATTCTGAAAACGATAACCAAATGTATTTAAAGCCGTCGAGTAAAAAAATGCATTTTATGGCAAGTCCTAAGAATAAAGTAGAGTCAGTTTCTTTACTTAACTCGATAAAAAAAATCAAAAGCCAAAATTGATTGGAGAGCTCTCGATGTATTTATACATATGTATATTCTTCTTCTTTTTTTCCCTTTTTTTTAAACTTACTTTATCCACCTTCTTCCCCCCCCCCCCCCCCCCTTTAAAGGTACCATTTTTTTTCTAACTGAAGTAATCAAAGTTCGGTCAAAGTGGTTATGAAAAAAAAGTTCGGTCAAAGGATTCATATATAATGAAGTCTAGGTCTATATACACCATATAATAGAAAAAAAGCAAATGAAAAGGAAGAAGAAGATTTGTATAATAAACAAAACAAAAGAGCAAAGAAACAGGGGCATATAAGTATCAAGGAAATGGAACAGTGTTCTTGATTTCAGACTTTTTAGAATATATTCTTTCAAATATTTTTATTCTTTCTTATCTTTTGCTTCTTAAACTGATAAAGACCTCTTCTTTTAAAAAATATATATATATATATATATATAAAATATAAGAAAAACAGATTGAACACCGAAGCCTTGCATAAAACAAAATAAAATAATGATAAGAAAAGCCCCCTTTGCAATTGAATTCTTCCTCCTGGTATAGTTTTCTTTTTAATTATTTTGTGTTCGGAGACCAAACCTGAAGAAGAAAAGCTCTTGAATTCTCTCCCTCATACCCTGAGAACCCTCCAAAAAGTCCCTTTAAATCCTTGAAAAAGAAACATGTCGGATCCACTCTATTTATTTAATAGTATGTCACTCTGTATATATACACATATACATGTGTTTGTGTGTGTCTATGTTTAGCTTTAGAGAATTTTTTTTTGTCTCTTGTCTCATATTTTGCAGATATTTTTTTGGAATTTGTTTTATTTTTCTGCAGAGTCTCAATCCGAGATAGTTGTTGAATCTCTGTTATCTTCAAGCAACCTCAGATCTTCAATGCCCACTCAGCAACTCCAATCCTTGAGGTATAGTATAGATACATCTCTGTGTTTACATAATGTTTTCTCTTTGGATAGATTTTCTTGATTTGTCCTGTAATTAAAAACTCCTTCTGATATATCCCTCGAAACAGAGCCACTCTGTTTTCATTTCTAAATGTTTTGGTTTTGTGACCATTTGAAGAGTCTTTGTGGCGACATGGAACGTGGGAGGAAAATCTCCTCACTCTGGTCTTGATCTTGACTCTTTGCTTCACGTCCACAGCGAATTCGATATATACGTTTTAGGGTAAGTTTTCTTTATGATTTCTCCAAGTATTGCGTAGATCTACTGTATGTCTTGGGGTTATGGATTTTTTTTTTCTTTGTTTCATAGTTTTCAGGAGATTGTTCCACTGAATGCTGGAAATGTTCTTGTGCTTGGAGACAACGAGCCTGCTGCAAAATGGTTAGCTATGATCAATCAGTCCTTGAACAAATCATCATCCTCATCCTCTGGTGGAAGACTTGGCCCAAAAACCCCTTCTTTTGGCGCTGGATCAATGTTCTTTGCGAAACCTTCTTTGAAGAAGATCAGTGAGAGTTTCAGAACAGAGTGCAGGAGAAAGCTGAAGATCTGAAACTGCAATTCCTTCTCTGAAGAGATTGCGAGAAAGTACGGGAGAGAATCTTGTTTCAGATGTCCAGAATCTCTGGTTAACCAATCCGGTTTACTTTCAGATGACGAAGAAGAAGAAGAAGAAGAAGATGATGATGATGATGACGAGGAAGGGGGAGATAAGGTTGCTTCTATTGTAAGCAACCAGATGATGATGAAGTATGGTCTAGTGGCATCAAAGCAAATGGTGGGAATATTCCTCACTGTGTGGATGAGAAAGGAACTTATTCAGCATGTTACTCATCTCAGAATCTCCTGTGTCACCCGCGGAATCATGGGTTGCTTAGGAAACAAGGTACAGTACTCTTACAGCTCTCACACATAAAACCAAAACAAGAAAAAAGCTCTGTTTCTGACCTCTTTCGTCTTCTTCTTCTTCTTCATCATAGGGATGCATAGCTGTGAGTTTGCAGCTCTACAAGACGAGCTTCTGCTTCATCTGCAGTCATCTAGCTTCCGGCGAGAGAGAAGGAGACGAACGTCGCAGAAACTCAGACGTAATCGAGATTCTCAAGAACACAACTTTCCCCAGAATCTGCAGGACGTCTTTCACTCGTGTCCCCGATCGAATCACTAAGCACGAGTAAGAACTAAGAAGAAAGATCTTCTTCTTAATTCGTTTTACCGTATTTTCCTCTCTTGGCTAATTTACGGTTTTTCTTATGGCATTTTACTCTCAGTCGGGTCATCTGGCTTGGAGATTTGAACTACAGAATAGCTTTAAGTTACTCAGAAACAAAGACGCTCTTAGATAAAAACGCTTGGGAGACTCTTCTCAACAAAGATCAGGTTTCACTAACGCTTCCTTTCCATCCAAGAAACCATATTTTAGGCTCAAGAAAAGCTAAACCGGTTTATTGGTTCTGAAACGAATGTACAGCTCAAAATTGAAAGAGACGCAGGACGGGTGTTCAAAGGATGGCACGAAGGCAAAATCTTCTTCGCACCAACTTATAAGTACTCTTATAACTCAGATGCTTATGCCGGAGACACTAGCAAAGAGAAGAAGAACAAGAGGAGAACTCCTGCCTGGTATAGATTAACCGGTGAATTCTATTTTGATTTCGATTGGTTTTGGTTCGGTTAAGCTGAATCGTTTTATTTTTTTATCTCATATTTCGTCAGGTGCGATCGGATCCTTTGGCACGGGGATGGAATCCGGCAGCTCTCGTACGTGCGCGGCGAGTCGCGATTCTCCGATCACCGGCCGGTCTGCGCCGTGTTTGTCGTCAACGTTGAGGTTTGCGAGGGTAAAACCGGAACAAGGAGACAATAATATTAATTATACATCAACTGTTGAAAGACGTATTGGTTGGTAGATAGATTTTACGATGTGTAGTGAAAAAAGGTAAACAGAGACCGATTTTCGTCAGTAATATTGGCCGACCAAACCAAAAAACACGGCAAGTCTTCCGGTTTTGTATCACAATGCCCAACAAAACAAAAAGACCTTAGCTCTATAATTTGATTGACAAATTTGCCGACTAAGAAATGTTGTATTTTAGTAAAATATGGATTATTTCTTACAAGTAATATTATCTGTATATTATGATAAAGAATATATTAATGTTTTCCTCCCAATAATAACGTTTGATTGCTTTTTTTTTTTTTCAAAGCAACTAAGGTTCTGTGCATGATTGTGTGATTATGTATATTCCGACGTATTCCAAAAGTTGATTACTATACCGTTTGCATAATATTTTAAGATTGAAATTACATTACAAATCCACAAGACATCAAACAACTATATATTTGAAATTTGAAACTTACTTTCGGGTTAAAACTTTAGATAAACCAATCTATATTCTATCTACCTATTGAGGTAATGACAATTTGATATCTTAAAATTAATTAATCTCTTTTAGTTTTGCAATTTGATTTTTCACGTTTTTTTTTCTCTTCAATGGAAAATTCTTGGTAAGTGGTAACCAACGTTTGGAAAGAGTTTAATTAATTGGAGCCTTAACTTGTAGACTAGTAGTGTAACAAAGAATGTGATGATTGAAGATTTCAAAAAACTTATAAAGGGGTCTTTCCTTCCCCTCGAAGTTCGGCAACACCTCACATGTATTCATTTGAACTTCATTCAAATTAATCATTATGTATTTTGGTTCCTGAATCATATTTGTTTTAATTTATTAGTTTATTTGAAATCACATATTATTAACCTATATAACCTAAGAAGGTGATTGGTATGTTACAATCATAAATATATACCCCATTATCCCCTCCCCCTCCCCCCCCCCCCCCCCAAAAAAAAGGAATCTAATTTCTTTTTTGGTATAAGAGTTTTCTTTTATTAAAACAGCCTCAAACTCTTTTATTTTATTTTTATTTTTTGAAAGAGCGACTATATTTTTCAAAAACTCGCTCTAAAGTTGCTATAAACGTAGGTTCGACTCTAGAGTCATATAATAAGCCACCATCCTATTTCGAAGTATGAACCATATCATACATTAATTAATATCCATATATTTTGGTTAATGTACGACTCGACAATCTGTTGCACTCCATTGGATCTTACGGTAACATATTCAGAAGAGCATCTAAAAAAACTAAAAAGTCCATTATTTGGTCAAAATGAAATGATATATACGTGCCTATATAATTTCATAAAGTTATGTAATTTTTTTTTTTTTTGAACACTTTTTAAGTTATGTAAAATTTTCACTCGGACTAATAATTCCTAAACAAGGCAACATGCATTACATTATTCATTAGTTTCCCTCTCTAACCATGCATTATTAACGTATTTATATGTATATCTATATATATATCTCATATACCACCATGCATACATTAAATAGGACAAGCTCTTAGTTATAGTAGATATCAAGAAGGAAGAAATAAAACTTAATAAACAAAAAATGCAAACACAACACTTCTCTTCATCTCTCTCGTTTTTTACTCTTCTCTGTTTGTCATGGGCTTTGCTAACCTCACCGACGCAGCCTCCGTCGCAACCTCCATCTCAGCCTCCGTCACAGCCTCCTTCACAGCCACCGTCACAGCCTCCTTCACAGCCTCCATCACAACAAGCAAACATAGCTTGTAAATCCACTCCTTACCCAAAGCTCTGCCGCACGATCCTCTCCGCCTTCAAATCCTCACCGTCCGATCCATACCGTTACGGAAAGTTCACACTCAAGCAATGCCTCAAACAAGCACGTCGCCTCTCCAAAGTCATCAACCGGTTTTCTCGGCGCGTGGAAAAACATCCCGGCGCGTCCACGGCGGAAGAGGTAAGTGCGGTGGCTGACTGCGGCGACCTGGCCGAGCTGAGCGTCGATTATCTCGAAACGGTTTCGGAGGAGCTGAAAGCGGCGGAGCTGATGACGGAGGCGCTCGTTGATCGTGTGACGAGTCTTCTCGGCGGCGTTGTGACGAACCAGCAGACGTGTCTCGACGGTCTAGAAGACGCGAAGAGCGCGTTTGCGATGGCGATTGGATCGCCGTTGGGGAATCTCACGCGCCTTTACAGTGTATCGTTGGGGCTTGTGAGTCACGCGCTGAACCGTAATCTGAAGAGGTATAAAGGATCCAAGGGGAAAATCTTTGGTGGTGGTAACAAAGCAGTTCGCGAACCGCTCGAGACTTTGATTAAGGTAATTTCGTTTAGTTTAATCTCTTTTCTCCCCCCTTTTTTTTGTTGTCTTCGTACTAGGTTCTATATAAATTTATATTGATTTATGTTCTAAGTAACTAATAATAAATACGTATGTGGAAATAGTTTACTAGCTTTAAGCATCTAGCTATGGTGTGGACCGTGTGGTACAGAAATAATCTTTCAAAATACAAATATTAAGATCATGTTCAATGGTTAATATATCTTGAAAGGTTCTTAAAAACAAAAATATTAGTTTTTAAATCATAAAAAGTTTAAACCAATGAAAACATGACAAATCTTAAATGAGTATCTTAAAAAACTAAAAATGAGTTCTTAAATAAGAAATTTAAGAAACTTTTCTTCTTCCTCTCTCTTACTTTATCTTATTTTTTTAATTTTTTGGGTTAAGAAATCCTTTTAAGAAACTAGCATTGAACATGCTCTAAGTAACAAATTATAGGAGTGAGTACATAACAACAAGCTTCAAAAGCTTATTGAGAGCAAAACAAGTCATCATTTTTATTCCTCAAACGAAAATTCTAATAATTTATTATATGAAAAAGATTAGAGAAATTTCAAAACAAGATACCTTATATACAATATATGGAATTAAAGGTGACATTTGTTTCAAAATATGGACCAAAATAATAAGTTTTTGAGTACGGAATATTAAAAAAAGCAGAGTTAATAATATAACTCCAAAATTACTATTAACGGATAGGCAAAAAGAATGCATATTTACACGGTAGCAATGGGTACTTCCGTCTCCAGCTTCATCTTCTTCATGGGTGGCTCTTCTTCAGCCATAATCTCAACCTCTTCCTCTTTTTTCTCCTCCCCCTCATCTCCATCTCCATCTTCTGTGTTTCCTCCTCCGGAGGTGTTTCCTTCAGATTCTTCCTCTTTCTTGCTCAGGTTCTCTATGAGACTCATCGACTCCCTGTTCACCTGTTTTATCACACACGTTTTATGTTAATACACTATCTGATGTCACTGATGGAAGAAGAAGAGACTTATGATACTGACCTGTGGGTCCTGGAGAAACTCGGAGATGTCGTTAGTGCAACAAGGGCATTTCATGATGTTCTTCTTGGTGCCTACTGTTGAACAAATTAGTAACCCAAGAATATCTCCAGGAGCCCATTCCAGATACAGGGGACCATTTCTGTAATGATAAGGAAATGTGATGAGGCAGTTAGGGTTAATGAGCTATTGTCTCTTGATGACTTGGGTTATTAATTTGCTCTTGATAACAATGAAAAGAATAATGATGCTAGAGAAAATAATGATGCTGGAGAAAATTATGTGATGACTTGGGTTAATAATGATGCTGGAGAAAATAACTTGGGTTATTAATTTGCTCCCGATAACAATTAATTTGCTCCTGATAACAATGAAAAGAATAATGAGCTAGTATAAATTCATTGATATTACATCTCTTGAACAAATTTTACACCTACTGTTAAAAATAATTTGCTATTATCTCTTGATGATCATTGAGAGTTTAAACCGCAAAATATCTCTATAAATTTACTAGCTTTAAGCATCCAGCTATGGTGTGGTACATAAATAATCTTTCAAAATACAAATATTAAGTAACAAATTATATTCTAAAAATTGAATAGTTTTAAAATTTAATATATATAAAATGGTAAGATGTAATGTATCAGAAAAACCGAATTTATCTTTTTTTTGTCGATCATATGAAATGAACCAAAACATACATAACTTTTCGTTTTGTTTAACTTAAAGTCTGCACATTCGGTTCACATAGTTTTGAGTGTTAACGTATCTAGGACACTCACTAATGGCACATGGCCAGATAGCCTAGTCACATATTACTAATATTAAGTCAACGAAACTGTATGAATATATTGAAAAGCGTTTTGAGTTTTGACTTTCAACTTTAAAACTACTCCTACAAAGTACAACAAATATTAATTATGTAAAATAATTAACACGAAATTAAACAGCAAAAGATATGCGAATATAATCACAAGGGTCCACATGATCTTTCCGGACCAATCAATACCCTCACATGGATTCCCTCTTATAGTACATAACTTTATGTGAATAATTTGCTATTATTATAAGCATACAAAACTAACGATGAAGTAACTATATATACTTTGTAGGTTTTACGCAAAACATGCGACAAGAGCAGGGATTGTCGGAAAGCTGACAGGAATTTAGGTGAGCTAGGGGAAACAAGCGGTGGCTCGATCCTCGTAAGGGAAGCAGTGATCGTCGGTCCGTACGAAAGCGACAACTTCACCACCATAACTGAGGCCGTGGCTGCCGCACCTAACCACACATTAGCGGAGGAAGGCTACTTCGTAATCTATGCAAGGGAAGGTCTTTACGAAGAATATATCGTCATTTCGAATAAAAAAAGGAACATAATGCTTATTGGAGATGGGATCAACAAAACCATCATTACAGGAAACCACAGTTTTATCGATGGTTGGACTACTTATAATTCTTCGACCTTTGGTAAGTATTTTCGTATTTTTTCTTACATTTTCTATACATTTGGACTCCAAAATATTTTTCTTAGAATCTATACAATAATTAATTATGATTTATATAACTTGCGCTTGCAGCGGTGGTCGGAGACCGTTTTGTTGCAGTTGATGTGACGTTCCGAAACACAGCTGGGCCGGAGAAGCATCAGGCCGTGGCCGTGAGAAACAATGCGGATGGATCCACATTTTATCGGTGTAGTTTCGAAGGCTATCAAGATACTCTCTACGTCCATTCTTTGAGACAGTTTTATCGTGAATGCGATATATACGGTATGATATATCATATATCTTAAAATCCAAACTAATAAAACAATATTTTTTGAATTGTTTTATATTTTTTTGTTACAGGCACCATAGATTTTATATTCGGAAATGCAGCTGCGGTATTTCAAAACTGCAATATATATGCTCGAAAACCAATGGTAAACCAGAAGAATGCAGTGACAGCCCATGGAAGAACCGACCCAAACCAAAAAACCGGAATCTCCATCATCAATTGTACTATTGGAGCCGCACCGGACCTCGCGGCTGACCCCAAATCAACCATGACATTCCTCGGGCGGCCATGGAAGCCTTACTCTAGGACGGTATACATACAATCATACATCAGTGATGTTGTCCAACCGGTCGGGTGGCTAGAATGGAATGGTACAACCGGGCTAGACACGGTCTCCTATGGTGAATATGACAACTTTGGACCGGGTTCTAATACAAGCAAGAGAGTCCGGTGGTCAGGATATAGCCAATTGAACTTGGCACAAGCCATGAACTTTACCGTGTATAATTTCACTTTGGGAGACACTTGGTTGCCTCAGACCGATATTCCCTTCTACGGCGGTTTGCTTGACACCGAATGAAAATGTACTACTATAATAATTTTTTTTTTTTTTTTTGTTCCTACTACCATAATAATTGATCCTGCCTCGTTTACTAAATGCAATAAAAAAAATATTTCATTTTTGTTATTAGAAATCTGAATTTGGCGTTAGTAAGTTGCTATAATAAACGGTTATCAGGAACCTTAATTTTTCTTCTTACTTCAAAATAGGAACTTGATTGTATCAGTTGACGCATAGATTTATTATATGATTTTCGTGAAGGAAACAACCCCGAAAATTATTTTAATATGTATTATAAATATCATCTAAAAAATGTGTAAAACTTCACAAAGGAATAAAAATTAAAATTTATGATGATGGTAAGAAACAAATTCAGAAACTTTGAAAGACACAATGCATGAATAAATTTCGAAGGGATAAAGTTATATGTTCGTTAGCAAACAAATTAAAGAACAATTATATATAGCCGTCAATTTTTTCGATCGGCATTTCCAGTAAAAAGAATCAAAAATCAGATTTGAATGGAACTTTGGTCGCCGGCAACCATTTATTGCCGTCAATGAAAGGTTTCACTGTAAACCTATTCGCTTCCTTCTTTGTTAAAGACGTCTTCAAACCTTTCCACTTAACCCGGTCCTTCGTTGAGGCTCCTGGCCCGACATTTAAGTGCTCGGCGTAGAAGATCGTGTCCGGTGCGGTATCTCCAACCCACGGTAACCACCCTTTGGGGTTTATAAAGCCGTACACGAACGATTTCATGATCACCGTTGTAGAAAACTCCTTCCAAGGCCGGCCTAGGAACGTTTGGATATCGGTTAGGTTATCCAAAGGCAAGATGGTGCAGTTGTGGATAGAAATTCCGGTGTTTTGGTTCGGATCTTTCTTGCCCTGAGCGGTTATGGTGTTTTGCTGGCCTTTCATAGGGCGACGAGGCAAGATCTTGCAGTTTTGGAAGACAACCGCTGCGTTTCCGAATATAAAATCAACCGTTCCAAAGATTTCACACTCGCGGTAAAACTGACGCTGTGCATGGGCGTAGAGCGTGTCTTGGAAAGCGTCCATGGTGCATCTGTAGAACACGGATAAGTCCGCACTCGCCATTAGAGCTACGGCTTGGTGCTTTGCTGGACCAGCACTGTTTTGGAAACCCATGTCCCTAGCCATGAATCCCTTTCCAAACACAGCTATTCAATACAAAAAAATATATATATACATAAGGGATAATATGATGAAGTTACACACTATGATCAATAGCATATATATTATATATTTATGTACTTACCAAAAGTGGCGGTTTGGAACGTTGGGGTTCCATCGATGAAGTTGAGTCCAGCAGAGACAATAGTCTTACTCTGTCCATCTCCAACCATCACAACATTCCATTTCTTCTTCTCAACCCTAACATTCTCGAAATAAACTCCTTTCTTCACATATATAATCGTACGCTGCTCACTCTTCTCCTCCACTAACTCTAAAGCCTCGCTTATCGTCCTATACTTCCCCGACCCATCTTTCGCCACCACAATCATCGCTATCTTCCTCAAATCACCGCTATCCAAAAGCTTCCGACCTTCCATCATCGCCAAGTCAAGGGTGCTGACTTCACCGTACGCCATCAAACGACGACGTCTCAGCTTGACCGAGTCAGCTATTTTGCCTAGCCACGTTATGATCGCTAACGCGTTGCTCGTCATCTCCGTCGAGTTTTTCAGATGGGTTTCTCCGAAAGTCGTCGAACTCGGGTTGTTCGCTTCGATCAACGCTTCCATACACGTTTCTTGATACGTTTCCACGGAGCTAAGCCACGTCCTTAGATCGTCGACACTCTTCAATGGCGACGTTGTTTTGTCTTTGATCGACGTCATCGTGTCGTTGAGCTGGTCAACGGCTAGTCCGATAAGCTCCACGCAAGCTCCCATTTCTGCTGACGTGGCGTCATCCATGTGCTCGCCGTTGGAGAATCCGTTGAGAACTTTCGAGAGCTCCGTGATTGTGATTTTGACGGCGTAGTTGAAAAGATCCTCCGGGTTTAATCGGCTCGCGTTTGGAGCCGATCCAACGGTTTCAAAACATTTGTCTTTGTACAATGTCACGTCGCACAAGGCTTTCACCGAGACGGAGATTGAATCTCCCTTACTCTCCGTCGACGACGGTTTCTTGCCGTTACCGTTAGCTGAGGTTGCTACGACGGCTACGACCACGATGCAGACGAGAACGATGGAAGATATAGCGACAATGGCGATTCTCTTTTTCGTCCTCCGACTTGCCTCGAGTCTCGCTTGCTCGTACTCGTCGAGTCTGCCGTAGGAGGACATTTTGGTAATTTCCTCCTATCGGGCCTCCCCAATATGATATTTGTATTATCAAATGTTTTGAGTAATTCGTTTCCACTTCCACCGAGGATATATAGATTTGTTGATTTAGAATATTTTATTGGCTTCAAATTAATAAGGAATTTTGGCTGTACGCGGTACATACATTCTTGCGTGCGAGGCACTAAGATGAATCGTTTGATACTTTCATTATTAAGCTGATAACATTGCGAGTGCTTCTCATGTTTTTATATATACGCTAGAATCTTGCTGGTTGTTCTATTCCTTTATTTATTTTAAATGCATATTATAACAGAAAATGACATTTGATTTAATAGTTGTTTGTAAGATTCTTTTTTGTTTTATATTTTACACTTATACTTTTCAATCAAAATGTTGTATTTAGTTGAGATCTTCATCAAAATTATTGTATGTATCCCCATCACTAGGTGGGATACCAAATGTTAATATGTATGTCCACTTATAGTATTTTCTTTCAATAAATAAATGAACTATAAATTTTATAAAGAAACTAGTGAAGAGCACATTGTAAATTATTGGTGGGGATTTTTCCATACACCAAACGTCTGTTTTTGTAATTACTTAAACCTCAAAAATTTCTTAAAGAGCTAATCCCTCTATAACAAGATTCCCGAACGGCATCGGTTTAGACTCTAGAGACTCCATTGTACGTGTCAACTGTCAAGAACCGATAAGATCAACCGAACCAATTTTTCATCCACGTCGGGATTCGTTTATCGACCAGCTAGCAAAAAATAATTTTCGGTATCAATTTTCAGTTATAAATTATATCATCCTACAGAAATTGGTATACAAATTAAATCAATCAAATTTTTAAAACAATATTCGGAAAACATCATTTTTGGCATCAATAGAACTTTTCTTTGATATTGACGTGTTAGTAGACACTTTTATTAGTGGCTGAAAATCTCTCTTCTGTTCACACCACTTACTATATACCACATATTAAAATCTCTAAAACATTACCACACACTCGTTTCAATTATGGGGGTTTTGTTGTATTTATGGGTCTTGAGATTGCACTAAATAGACAAAGCAAGTATGGTAGTCTAGTTATGAATTTAAACAGCTACATGATAGATGTTGTCTTGGTCGTCCACCAAACCTAATTAATTTATACTCACGGGGGAGGGAGAATTACTGTTAAATTGTTCCTAATTTTAAATATCGACAAAAGTGTGAAAACTGAAAAGAAAGAGAATAACATTAAAGAGTTTTTCTTTAACAGTTGAACCATTTTATTTTAAATCTTTTTCCAAATTTATGTTTTTGTTACTTACAAAGATCATGGAGATTTCAATTAGTTATTATTATTTTTGAATTTTAATTAATTATTTTTTGTGTTGTGTAATTAAAAATTAAAATATAAAAGCAAAAGCAAACGAAACAATATATCAGGATCATGAAATGCATTTCAACAAGATGTTATATTGGTTACTGTAGTACGCTTGATTTGACGTCTGGATACAAAATCGCATTTTGTTTTTTTAGGATCATATATATCTGTCGACGTACGTTGAGATGGACGTCAAATTGGCCATTCATTTTACGCAAGAGGTACTAATGTTATAAAAAAAAAAAATCAATGTATATGTAGCATTCATCTTGAAAAAATTAATCAGATTTCTGTTCAGATCATTTTTGGTTATTGAAAAACAAATTCTCAATAATAGTAATATGTACAGTATACATCTAAGAAAACCTTTGTACACATCTACACGTGTACCAAAAATTTCTTTCTAAAATTGTCTCCACAAATGATTTTTTTTTATTATATTAAATTTGATCTTTCATTGTTTTTCAAATCAGACCGTGCAAATTATTGCTTAAAAAGTGCCGCTGCAACTAGAAATTATATTTAGCCCCTCTCACATGTTTAATGAAGTAAAATGTATCATTTAAGCTGCAACTCGATGTCGATTTTGAAGAATCAAAGTACGTGAAATGAGTCATTTCTCTAAATTCCATAAAAATATTACTATTTATTTACAATAAAAAACAAATTTTATTTTAATTTTATAGGGATAAATAAAAAATATGAATATAGTGTAAAAGTATTCCCAGTTTAAAACGTACATGAATAGATGTAATAATTTCAATTTTTTTTTATTGCATAACTTTCTTTATTCTATTTTTTTGTATTTCAATTTTTTTTAATTCCTATCATTCATAATATTCCTAAAACTGATTACCAGTTGCATCCTTATTCAATGGGATGAATAGTGCTAAAAAAACAAATGAAGGGAAAATGAAAAGTGAATGGAATGAGATGAATACAAAAATTAAGAGAAATAAACGTGTAGGACTCACGCCTGTGTTATAAAGAGTTTTTGTGCCGTTGGATTTGAAGGAATGTTATTTTCTTCGCATAGTCATTGTAGTATGGCTAACTTCTAGCAGAACCCGACGGAGTTATCAATTTCAGCCAATTTTGTCTCGCTTTGACCACTATTCCAGAAGAAAAAAGGGAGATTTATTCCCAACAAAGCATGCGAGTGAACGGAATCTGTTATTTGACGAGTGTTCGTAATTCAACGCTATATGATATGATATCGAACTAGATCTATTTTAAAAATGATGGATTTTCGTGGTGACTTATTCAATGTTCTGAGACATGCCTTAATGAATTACCATTTACCAACTTTACAATACGTTATCTCGGTAATATTAAAAATCAAACATTCAATTATACAAACACGTATAAAGACATATATTCTCAATATCTCCTATTTTTATTCCATTCATACGTATAACAATGAAGTTGCACACATAATTTTGGGCAATTCTTACACTCTACTGTAAGAGTCTGACAAGTCAATAATTCTTATAGGATGTCGAAATCAGCATAAATCGTACCAAAGTCGTGTTAAAAAAAGATATCCCTAGTAATAGTATTATAAAACACAAATCAGTTTACAAACATGATTCGGTACGTGTCAATTGAATACTTTTCATTGTATATATAAAATTTTGCGTTAAAAATGATCACTTTTCAACTTTAACACTTACCCAATTCCTTTTTATTATTTCCAACATAACTACTCCACCTTTCACTAATAACATTTTTTTTGGTTTTCATGTTCCGCAGCAAAAGTGAACTAAAGGATTGGGGGAAATTCATCACCATGTTGGTCTAGATAGTGTGATTAGTTCCTAACCGGGAACAAGAGATCATTTGCCTGATCAGAGGACCTGTTTCACTTCTCAGCCGTAATATGGGTCTGTTCACGGTTCACGAAAGCTTATCCGTACGTTATATACACACCGTTGGTGATCTTATAATAATGAACGATATAATTGGAAAAAGAAGTATGCATAGTCCAAGTTGTGGGTCATGCCATGTGGGTAAAGACTTTAGTTTGGGATGGTTAGTGCCGCACTTTTATTTTGCAAAATAATATGAAATGGATAATCATGTACATGTCTGTGACCCTGTCTCACCAGTTTCCTTATACAGTACGTCTAAACTAAGTATTAAAATTTGAGTATTATTATCTATGTAGAGATGAATTGAAAATATCATTATAAACGAGACAGACCACACATATAAATTACGTATATGAATAGAATCATCGATAGATAAATAATTGGTTCAGCGAAGAATGGACCCCGCAGCTTCAACTGCCAATAAAGAACGACCCTTTGTGAGGGTTAAAGCCACAACACGAGTTTTTTCAAAGTCTTAAAAATATTATTCAAAGAAATCCAATACTTATCATCTCTCCTAAAAATAACCTCATAGTGTCGACATGGTTTGCGAAAACAATCTTGTTGTGAAGCAAATCATCGACTTATACGACCAAATCTCAAAGCTCGAGAGCTTAAAACCTTCAAAAAATGTCGACACTTTGTTCGGACAACTCGTGTCCACGTGCTTACCCACAGACACAAACATCGATGTCACAAAGATGTGTGAAGAAGTCAAAGACATGAGAGCTAACCTCATCAAGCTATGTGGTGAAGCCGAAGGTTATTTAGAGCAACACTTCTCCACAATCTTGGGATCTTTACAAGAAGACCAAAACCCACTTGACCATTTACACATCTTTCCTTACTACGACAACTACCTCAAGCTAGGCAAGCTCGAGTTCGATCTCTTGAGTCAACACTCGAGCCATGTCCCGACCAAGATTGCCTTCGTTGGTTCGGGACCGATGCCTCTCACATCCATCGTCTTGGCCAAGTTTCACCTCCCGAACACGATGTTCCACAACTTCGACATCGATTAACACGCAAACACACTCGCTTCAAGCCTCGTATCTCGCGACCCCGACCTCTCAAAACGCATGATCTTCCACACAACGGACGTGCTAAACGCTAAGGACGGGCTAGACGAATACGATGTTGTTTTCTTGGCCGCACTCGTTGGGATGGACAAAGAGGCAAAGGTCAAAGCCATAGAGCACCTGGAGAAACACATGGCTCCTGGAGCTGTCCTCATGCTAAGGAGTGCTCATGCTCTTAGAGCTTTCTTATATCCAATCGTTGACTCTAGTGACCTCAAAGGCTTTCAGCTCTTGACCATCTATCATCCAACCGATGACGTGGTTAACTCGGTTGTGATCGCACGCAAGCTCGGTGGTTCGACCACGGCAGGGGTTAATGGTACTCGTGGCTGCATGTTTATGCCTTGTAACTGCTCAAAGGTCCATGCGATAATGAACAATCGTTGCAAGAAGAAGAAGATGATCGAGGAGTTTAGTGCCATCGAGTAATTACACAAACACATCTCTTTTCTTGAGATTATGTGTTAATGTTTTTGTCTTATATTAATTTGCTCGTTTCATTTCGTGTCTTGTGTGTTTCGTGACGTATAAGTGGCTACGTTTATTAAGTATAAGTTTGTGAACTTTGAGTTCTTTGATCTTTGAACCGTCATGAAGATACAGAACCCTTTGCTTGTTCCTTTTTTTTATTTGGTGTGTGTGTGTTCCTTTCTTAAGATATCTTGAGCATTCACATCCATATGTTAATATTAACATGTTGGTTTTATATATTTTTGTGATTGATGTTAAATTGTTAATGGTGACGGGAAAGGAAATAAATTGTGACTGAAATCTGCTATTTAGACATCAACCAACCAAACCAAATTTATCTTCTGATTTAATTTGTATAATATTTCCTTAGTTGTGAAACACATCTGGACCAAAAATGTCATAAATATATGTTAGGCAAAAAATTATGAAAACGTAAAAATTCCCAAATTGAGCGAGGGGGAAAACGACAACCCCTCTCTCTCTCTTACACACGGATGAAACCGGCAACCTAGAAAAGTCCGTCCGTAACAATAACTACATCACGAATGCACTACATTAAATCTTTGTACGGTTAAGATCAAATGATTTTGATCCAACGGCTAATCTAAGCTTGTATAATTGTTACAGATGTCACTGAAGTCCCACAAATCACAAATGTCAATAAACCCTAAAACTCTGTTTATATTGAATTAAAAAAATTCCAATCTTGGGACAATTAATTTTCCTCTCTGTTTCCCTCTCATTCTCTGTTTCTCTCTTCGGAAACCCTAATCTGACGAGCGAGCAGTGCGTGATCTCCAAAGTGCGAATTTTTCAGGTTTTCTTTGTGAAGTTCTAAGCTTTCTGGGTTTTGTTTGTCAAAATCTGTTGTTGTTTTTGTCTCTTCCTGTTTGAATCTGTATACGGAGAATATCAAAGGGATTTTCCCCCTCTGAAAATGGGTTCTCTATGCAATGCGTGTGATTCGGCTCTGAATATCTCTGATCTTTGATGCGGCTTATGCTAGAACCTGATCGTAGCTAGGTTTAATTTGTAGAAGAAGAAGAATGTGGATTTGGGATTCCCAGGATCTGCTGTAGCTGGGATTCTAGGTTTGGAGAATCCGAGTCGAGGAAATTTGAATTCCAAGTATGGAAAGGAATTATGGAGACTACACTGATAAGACGAGAGTGTTGGATGTCAAACCATTGCGCACTCTAAAACCTGTTTTCCCCAGCGGGAATCAAGCTCCGCCATTTGTGTGCGCACCTCCTTTTGGACCTCTTCCGCCTGGATTCTCACCTTTCTATCCGTTTAGCTCGTCTCAAGCAAATCAACACACTCCAGATCTCAGCCAAGCCCAGAATCCTCCACCTCAGAAGCCACCGCAACGTCATCCTCCAAATCCATCTGAACCTTCGTTGGTTACTCCTGCGAGCTCATTCAGATCTACTGATACGTCTAATGGCGACGTGGAACCTGAGGGGTCAACTTTGAAAAGAAAGATTCCTAGAAGGCGAACTCGGATTGCTCGGCCTAAAGGTGGGAATTTCGAGGGTGGGATTAGCGCGGCTGAAAGAGAGAACGGCAGTAGGGAGCTGGTGACGAGTGTTCTTATGCGGTTTGATGCGCTAAGAAGAAGGTTTTCCCAGCTGGAGGACGCAAAGGAAGTAGTTAGCGGGATTATCAAACGCCCTGATCTGACATCGGGATCTACTTGCATGAGCAGAGGGGTCCGTACGAACACCAAGAAAAGACACGGCATTGTTCCTGGTGTTGAGATTGGGGACATATTCTTCTTCAGGTTCGAGATGTGTTTGGTGGGGTTACATTCTCCGTCGATGGCCGGGATTGACTATCTGGTAGTCAAGGGAGAAACAGAAGAAGAGCCTATTTCTACTAGCATCGTATCTTCGGGATATTATGATAACGACAAAGGTAATCCTGATGTTTTAATTTACACGGGTGTGGGTGGTAAAGATGATAAAGATAAGCAAGCATCTGACCAGATTCTCGAAAGGGGTAATCTTGCGTTGGAGAAAAGCTTGCAAAAGAATAGTGCGGTTAGGGTAATAAGGGGCTTGAAAGAGGTTTCTCATAGTGTTAAGATCTATTTTTATGATGGGCTCTATGAGATCAAAGGGTCATGGGTTGAGAAAGGAAAATCTGGACACAACACTTTCAAGTATAAACTAGTGAGAGCTCCTGGTCAACCTCCTGCATTTGCTACATGGACTGCGATCCAGAAGTGGAAGGCGGATTTCCATTCAAGGGAAGGATTAATTCTTCCAGATCTCACTTCCGGGGTTGAAAGCATTCCTGTTTCACTTGTGAATCAAGTTGATACCGAGAATGGCCCTGCTTATTTTACCTACTCCACAACGGTGAAATACTCAGAGTCGTTTAAGCTGACGCAGCCTTCTTTTGGATGCGATTGTGGCAACGCATGCAGACCAGGGAACTTGAACTGTCACTGCATAAGGAGAAATGGAGGCGATTTCCCCTACACCGGTAACGGAGTTCTAGTTAGCCGCAAGCCTATGATATATGAATGCAGCCCATCTTGCCCGTGCTTGGCTTGTAAAAACAAGGTGACTCAAAAGGGACTTAAAGTGAGGCTGGAAGTTTTCAAGACGGAGAATAGAGGATGGGGTTTGCGCTCATGGGATCCCATTCGGGCTGGCTCGTTTATATGTATATATGCAGGTGAGGCCAAAGACAAATCGAAGGTGCAGCAATATATGGCTAATGATGATTATACTTTTGATACAACCCGTGTCTATACCCCTTTCAGATGGAACTATGAGCCTGGCTTAGCAGACGAAGATGCTTCTGAGGAGATGTCTGAAGAACCTGAAATCCCGCTGCCTCTTATAATCAGTGCTAAGAATGTTGGGAACGTCGCCCGATTCATGAACCACAGTTGCTCCCCTAATGTTTTCTGGCAGCCGGTTACTTATGAAAATAACGGTCAACTCTTCTTGCATGTCGCCTTCTTTGCCGTTTCTCACATCCCTCCCATGACCGAGTTAACATACGACTATGGAGTTTCTCGACCAAGCGGAACTCAATATGGCAATCCTTTATATGGAAAGAGGAAGTGCTTTTGCGGATCAGAGTATTGCCGTGGCTCATTTGGTTGATGATAACGAGTGAAAAAACGACCTTTTTGGCGAACAACTGGAGGCAGATGATTTTTGGTTGCAAAAGGTTAGTAATCTCTGCCCATGGTTTTGCTCAACACATGAAACCTCTGGATTAGTGGAATTGACTGCTTTTGGAGGCAACTAAAGTGTTTTAAGTCTCTTTGATCTTCTCTTCAACAGCATAAGACGCAAGCTGTGATGGATTTTAGCTGCTTCTCCATTAAAACCTTATCTATTTTTCGGATTGTTGGAAATGTGTCCTCATGTTTTCCTTCTGCTGGATATATGTAAGCTTATTAGAAACATTAGGTTTCAAAATGTTTTTAGGACAAATCTCTCGAAACTTGTAGCCTGTGTTTGATTAAAGATTAGATTAATATGATAAAGGTTATAAGTCAGTTTGACAATTTATCGGTTTTATCAGAGAAATGGTCACTCCACGTCTCCACTTGTTAACAGCTTGTTATGCATTGTTCGCCAGACACCAATTACACAGTAACCATTAACAAAATTTTCCAACAACGCAACTAACACTTTTCGTTATAAAAAAGTTTACGTTATGACACAAAATTATGAGAAAGTAAAAAGATTGAGCCAAGGGAAACGATAACCTCTTCTTACACACGTGTGAAAACCGGCAACCGACAAAAGTTCCTAAAAGTCATTACATCACGAACTGACGAATGCACTATGCAGGACGAAACTGAAACTGAAACTGGAACGACAACCTCTTACGCAGGTATCCCAGTCATATTAGATCTTCGTACGGTTAAAGATGAAATGGTTTTGATCCAACGGCTAATCTAAGCTTCTTCTCTAACTTGTTACCAGATGTCAGTGAAAGATGCACAGATGTTAAATAAAATTTCCCAAATCTGGAAATATTTTCTCTATTTGTTTCCCTCTCATTCTTCGCCATCTCTCTCTCTCTCTCTCTCCCTCTTTTCGGAAACCCTAATCTGACAAGTGAAATTCGAAGAGTACGCGATCTCCAAGTGCGCGTATTTCAGGTTTTCTTTTTGAAGTCTTAAGCTTTTTGGGTTTTGCTTGTGAACATCCGTTGTTGTTATTGTATCTCTGAATCTGCGATGATGGTTTCTCTGTGCATGCGTGTGATTCGGCTTTGAGGATCTCTGATCTTTTGATACGGGCTTGCATTAGAATCTCTGTTCGTAGCTGCTAGGTCAATTTGTGTAAAAAAGGTGGACTTTTGCTTGCCCTATAGCTAGGGGGATTTCATTTTCCATTTCAATAGAAAAATCAGATTCCAGCAAAATTTTCAACCATGGAAGGGAACTCTGGAAACTACACTGATAAGACGAGGGTGTTGGATATCAAACCATTGCGCACTCTAAGACCTGTGTTCCCCAGCGGGAATCAAGCTCCGCCATTTGTGTGCGCACCTCCTTTTGGACCATTCCCACCTGGATTCTCTCCTTTCTATCCCTTTAGCTCGTCTCAAGCGAATCAACACACACCAGATCTCAACCAAGCCCAGAATCCACCGCAACATCAGCCACAATATACACCGCAACACCAGCCTCAGTATCCACCGCAATTTCAGCCTCAGAATTCGTAGGAGCCTTCGATGGTTACTCCTCTGAGGTCATTCAGATCTCCTGATGCATCTAATGGCGACGTGGAGCCTGAGGGGTCAACTGTGAAAAGGAAGATCCCTAAAAGGCGTACTCCGATTGTTCGGCCTGAGAATGCGAATTTCGAGAGTGGGATCAGCGTTGCTGAAAGAGAGAACGGCAATAGGAAGGTGGTGACGAGTGTTCTAATGCGGTTTGATGCGCTGAGAAGAAGGTTATCCCAGCTGGAGGATGCAAAGGAAGCAGTTAGCGGGAATATCAAACGCGCTGATTTGAAAGCAGGATCAACTTGTATGAGCAGAGGTGTCCGTACAAACACCAAGAAAAGACCTGGCATTGTTCATGGTGTTAAGATTGGGGACGTATTCTACTTCAGGTTTGAGATGTGTTTGGTGGGGTTGCATTCTCCATCGATGGCTGGCATTGACTATCTGGTTGTCAAGGGAGAAAAAGACGAAGAGCCTATCGCCACTAGCATTGTGTCATCTGGATATTATGATAACGATGAAGGTAATCCTGATGTTTTGGTTTATACTGGTCAGGGTGGTGGTAATGCTGATAAAGAAAAGCAAACATCTGACCAAAAGCTCGAAAGGGGTAATCTTGCGTTGGAGAAGAGCTTGCAAAAGAATAGTGCGGTTAGGGTAATAAGGGGCTTGAAAGAGGCTTCTCAGAGTGCTAAGATCTATATCTATGATGGCCTCTACGAGGTCAAAGATTCATGGGNTGTTCATGGTGTTCAGATTGGGGACGTATTCTACTTCAGGTTTGAGATGTGTTTGGTGGGGTTGCATTCTCCATCGATGGCTGGCATTGACTATCTGGTTGTCAAGGGAGAAAAAGACGAAGAGCCTATCGCCACTAGCATTGTGTCATCTGGATATTATGATAACGATGAAGGTAATCCTGATGTTTTGGTTTATACTGGTCAGGGTGGTGGTAATGCTGATAAAGAAAAGCAAACATCTGACCAAAAGCTCGAAAGGGGTAATCTTGCGTTGGAGAAGAGCTTGCAAAAGAATAGTGCGGTTAGGGTAATAAGGGGCTTGAAAGAGGCTTCTCAGAGTGCTAAGATCTATATCTATGATGGCCTCTACGAGGTCAAAGAATCATGGGCAGAGAAAGGAAAATCGGGACACAACACTTTCAAGTATAAACTAGTGAGAGCTCCTGGCCAGCCTCCTGCATTTGCTACATGGACTGCAATCCAGAAGTGGAAGGCGGGTATACCTTTAAGGGAAGGATTAATTCTTCCAGATCTCACTTCCGGGGTTGAAAGCATAGCCGTTTCACTTCTGAATGAAGTTGATAACGAGAATGGGCCTGCTTACTTCACCTACTCCACAACGGTGAAATACTCAGAGTCGTTTAAGCTGACGCAGCCTTCTTTTGGATGCGATTGTAGCAACTCATGCAAACCAGGGAACTTGAACTGTCACTGCATAAGGAAAAATGGAGGTGATTTCCCTTACTCCGGCAACGGAGTTCTAGTTAGCCGCAAGCCTATGATATATGAATGCAGCCCATCATGCCCATGCACGGCTTGCAAAAACAAGGTGACTCAAATGGGACTAAAAGTGAAGCTTGAAGTTTTTAAGACAGCGGGTAGAGGATGGGGCTTGCGCTCGTGGGATCCCATTCGTGCTGGTTCGTTTATATGTATATATGCAGGCGAGGCCAAAGACAAATCGAAGGTACATCAAGCTATGGCTAATGATGATTATACTTTTGATACAACCCGTGTCTACACCCCTTTCAAATGGAACTATGAGCCTGGCTTAGCAGACGAAGATGCTTCCGAGGAGATGTCGGAAGAACCTGAAATCCCGCTGCCTCTTATAATCAGTGCTAAGAATGTTGGGAACGTCGCCCGATTCATGAACCACAGTTGCTCACCTAATGTTTTCTGGCAGCCGGTTACTTATGAAAATAACAGTCAACTCTTCTTGCATGTCGCTTTCTTTGCTCTTTCTCACATCCCTCCCATGACTGAGTTAACTTATGACTATGGAGTTTCTCGACCAAGCGGAACTCAAAACGGCGGTACTTTACATGGCAAGAAGAAGTGCAACTGCGGATCAGAGTATTGCCGTGGTTCATTTGGTTGACGATTGCGAGAAAAGCGACCTCTGGTGAACAACTGGAGTCAGATGATTTTGGATGGAAAAGGTTAGTATCTCTTTCCTATATGTTATCATCTAGTACTGAATCTATATAGATATGTGAGCTTGATGAAACCTCTGTATTCGTTTATCTTGCAGGGATCAGTGGAATGACTGCTTTTGGTGGCAACTAAAGTGTTAAGTCTCTTTTTGATATTCTCTTCAACAGCATAAGACGCAAGCTGTGAAGGATTTTTACTGCTTCTCCATCAAAACCTTATCTATTTCTCGGATTGTGGAAGATGTGTTCTCATGTTTTTCTCCTGTGGGATATGCAATCTTATTTAGTAGTGTTCAGATCGGGTTTTTTTTAGGACAAATCTCTGGAAACTTGTACCTTGTTTTGATTAAAGATTAGATGAATGTGATAAAGTGTACAAGTCAGTTTTATCGATTTTATTATTATTTTATCCCACTGGAAATTCTATAGTATGTAGCCAAAATGAATAGGCACTAAATTGGGAACTGATTAACCAGGAAATAAAATCAAATTTGGACGTTCTTCTCTTTACAAAGGAAAACTGGTGCGTATGTTACAACAAAATGAAAATTACAGCCGAGATTATACACTACAACCCAACAACAAACTCTATCCTTGAAATAGTAAGCAACCAAGGGGAAAAATGGAATATATATATATATATTATATTTATATTTACTTCCGCTGAAGGGTATAAAGAATTTTGATTTGAGAAATGTGTCTTTCATCATATTATCTCCTTGGAGGATCCTGAATCTGGTTCATTTCAATTCCCAGGGTTTAGGATTCTATGAAAGTTCCAAGCTTTTCAGCCTCCCTAGCAATCCGAACATCAGAAGGTCTGTAATACTCACCGAGAAACTTGATGGCGAATCTAGGAAGCAATGCTGTCACAACAATGGCAAGCAAGCAGAACCAGAACATCCATGTCTTGGCCACTTGGAAAATTGCCCTGTTACAGACATTAAAAAAAAACAGGTCGGAAAAGTTGAGAGACCCCTATATTCAAAAAAGTCTTGAAAAAGCTTTAACATAATGATTTGTAGAGGGAAAGAACTTTACCAGTAACCAGGGAGTGTGGGTATAACATCGATCACAATAACACATATAAAAGCTGCAACAATGGATCCCCATATGGCAGCGTGTGTGATCCAGTTCCATCTTATTACATCCATGGCCAAGTGAAGATTAACCACCACAACTGCAGCAATGGTCCATAGGTCTCCTAGGCTCGACGTGTCAATGGTACTGCCCCAGTAAGCAAAGAGAGGAATGAAGAAGATAGCTGCACTTTGCCAGATTGTGTCAAACATTGTATACCAGAAGAGCGTAGTAGAATATCCCTCTGCCCTATGGCCAACACCGTAAAGCTGAGGATGATTGAGAAGAGTCCTCCTTCCGAGGTCTTTGTCAAGAATACCAATCATTATAGTAGGGAACGATGTGTATATGACTGAGTACAAGACACTGCTCCATTCTGTGATGGCGGTTGTCAAGGTGTAGCAAGTAAACAAAACGTACCTGCGTGAAATTGGTGAGGGTTAGTCCATGATGATTGTGGATTAGAAACAAAAGGCAGTAAGACGGTACTCACCAAAATAAAATTAGAACGAAAACTGCATTTCTATAGAAATTGTATAGTATCATGTAGCCCATCCTTTGGTAATTCCAGTGTCCATGGACGAGCAATAGCGGAACTAAGAATCTGAACTGTCCCATTGCGAAATCAGATGCCATCACAGCTTGGCGACCTTCTTGGCCGCTGATCCCTACCCCAACATCAGCCATTTGGATCATGGAGACATCATTGGCACCTGTCAAAACCCGAAGCTAATGAGAAGATGAGGAATATAACAAAGAATCGGGTTGCTGCTTAAACAGGATCAGGCAGACATTTTCTGAAAGAAGAGTGGTCTCATTACCATCACCAATGGCAAGAGTCATGTCGGAAGTCCGGTTCTTTACAAGCGCAACGATTCCAGCTTTCTGGAAAGGAGCAACACGGCAGCAGAGTATCGCAGAGCATTTACATGCCACTTGGAAGAGCTACATTGTAAAAAGTGAGCAATTACAACACCATGAAAGACAGTCATAAGCAGAGTAAGCAAGGGATCTTCATCATAAGTTCACTTACCACATCTTCAAGATCATTGTCGAGTACATATATGAGACTGGTACCGTCAATAATCAAAGCCACACTTTCGTCATTACTTGCAATACTGGCATTTGCTTCTTCTAAGCTCCTCCGACATGAATCTAATGAGTTGCTATTTATTACAATTTGCCTCATGTTTCTTGTCAAAAGCCTCGATGAGAAGCCAATGGATATGGCAGTTTCTTGCTTGTCACCAGTCAAGACCCATACTTTAATCCCTGCAATTCTGAGAGATTCTATTGCTTCCGGGACACCACACTGCAATTTGTCTTCAATAGCAGTGGCTCCTACTATTCCAAGGCCAGCCTCGATGTTTCCAGCAACCTTTCTTAGCAATCCAGCCCTACCAATCAAGGCGGTGCTTGCTGCCTCGAAGGAAGAATGCCATTGCTCAAACTCTGAATCGTTCAGCTTTCTCATCCCAACAACAAGAGTTCTCAAACCATCAGATGAGTAAGCATGAAGTTGTTCCTTGGTAGCTTCTATGACGTCACCGTAGGATTCATCCATGACACTAAACATAGATGAGTCTGCACCTTTTACAAAGAGTTTCACAGACATGTCGGGGCATCCCAGTATCACTGACATTCTTTTTCGGTCGCTATCGAACTCATGCAATCCCAAAACATTAAACCTGCACTGGGCAGAGAAAAGGAATAAATGCTATAGGCCACCAACTATGATATGAACTGGCAAAACATAAATTAATGGCAAAAAAGTAGTCATCACATGTCAAAATTACCTTTGCATTTCTCCACGCACGTTAATAACTATATGACCAGAGGTTCTCTCTATGAGCAAGAAACCATATGCAGCTGCTGCATAGACCAATGCATGTTCATCAGGGGACTCCCCTTGATAATCTACCAGCTTAACATTGGGATCAGATGTGTTGGTAACAATTGGCACAATTGTATTGCAAGCTGCCAGTGAGAGGAAAAACTCATTCGCACGTTTTGCTTCTTCTGTTGCGTTGCCATTTCTCGTCAACTGAAGAAGCTCAGGATCAACTCTCACCCTCATTTTTGGCTTCAAAATATTTCCATCAACTGTATCATGAAGAATTCAGGCATCATCAAAAGTGTCAGACAGATAACAGAAAAACATACTATACTCTTAACAGCAGAAAAGTTATTAAGAAACTAGTTTCTTTACCTTCAATGGAGTATCCCGCATCGCTCTCAGCTGGTTCCCTGTCAGAGTAATCTACACCTCCTATACAGGCACATTGAAACTCCATCTTGTTGTCCGTGAGAGTACCCGTCTTATCAGAGAATAAATACTTAATCTGCCCTAAATCTTCATTTATGTTCAAAGCCCTGCACTGGAAACTTGAATTTGAAGACTCGTCGTACATCTGATCGTCTCGGGTCATGAAGTATGCTTGACCAATACGGACAAGCTCCATAGATATGTAGAGAGAAATGGGTATCATGATCTGGTACACAATGACTGCCATAAAGAAAGTGAAGAATATCTCCCAACCCCAACCATAGTAATTATGATTCTTCCCTCCTGGCCTCTCGGCGTAGTCCTTTCTCCTATAAAATAGGATCGTGTCCAAGTCATCCCTGTGCCGTCTCAACCACACAGCAGCGGTGGCGGCTGCGGTTGTACACAAGGCGATCAGAAACAAAGATAGCAGAATGATCTCTAAATTCATCCGAGTCTCCAGCCTACTCCTCTTTGACGGTGCTCCAGAGTTGTTCAGCATAGCTTTCGTCTCACCACCAGCATAAACAACAACCCCTAGTGCCCAAGCAGTGTTCTTGAGCTCACATCCTCTAAGAATAATATTAGAAGGTCCAAGGGAGAACCTTCTGCCATCAATTTCCATGTTGGCTTGAAACCCATATATGTTCCGATTCGGTTTCTCACACTTGATAAATCCATTAAACGACTCCAAATCAGCAGCTTTCTGAAGAGTTTCCTGCTTGGCGTACCTTGTCTTCAAATTCGACTCTCCATCCAAATTAGTTGTCTGCACATAGACAACCCCAGTAGGATCACTTGTAGCCAAGAGCACCATGTCGCAAGGAAGAGTCTGGTTAGAATGGACTTTAATGACTTCCCCAACCCGAATATGCTTCCATTTCTTTTCTTGAAACTGATTATCCTCAAACACTAAAGCCAACCTATTGTTCTCAACTCTATCTGATCTATGTCTGCGGAAATCCTCGTAAGCGTCTTTGATAGCAGAGACCAACAGGACAAAGGCAAGGGGCATGATGGATGCGCCTCTGCCAAAAACTGCAAGCTGTGGAAGCTGATTGAGCACTGCTATCACGAGGAAGTATATGTAAGCAACTCTATGGAACTGTTCAAACAAGTTCCTAGGCAAGAAGGTGAAGACAGAATACTTGGCTGTCTTGATGGAATTCCCTGTGAACTCAAACCTTTCGTTTGTTCACTCTGGGTCGTTTATATAAACCAAACGAGCATCCTCGTCTTTGATCTCCTTCTGGGACATGCTTAACATCTCTGAATCAGCTCCAGCTGATCCATGGCGGATACGCTTTGATCCCACATCGCCGAAAGTGACTTCTCTGACGGAATTGTCTTTCGAAGAAACGCTCCATCTCGAAGATACACCCAAAATGGATTCGTGATGAGGCGGTTTATCGATCGATTTCCTGGAATCCATCGAGAGGATTTGCGGGTCCAGGATTCGGGGACCACTCACGGAATTGATGGACGATGAAAGCAGAAAGTTTTTTAAAAAAAATTACGGATCAAATGGAAAATTCATTGAAACAAACCTCCCGGAGAAGATGATTCGAACTTTAAAAAGAATACCCAGAAACCCCAGAGCTCGAATCAGCTTGATTATCATACACCAAATCCTAAACCGGAGACAAAACCTCCATTGAAGGCACGAAAATGGAATTGATCCCGCAAATGACCTTAGCTATTGCAAATGGGGCAGATCCAGATCCTCAATCGGAGACAAAAAGCCCCACCTTTCGTCACGAAAATGGAATTGATCCAGCACAAGGAAAGCGAAATTGACCTAGCTATTCCCCAAATGGGCAGATCCGGATCTTGAAGAATTTAACTTTTGCGCGCTAAAATCAATCTACCAGAGAAATGGAATGAGGAGAAAAAGAGATGAAGAGAGATGGAGGTGACGCAAGCAAATTCGTCAATACGAAGCAGCAGAGAAATTAAAGGAATAAAACGAGAAGAGAGAGAATAAGGCTAATAAATGGGGGGGGGAGTTTCGTATCTCGTCTGCGAGGGCAAACGAAGACGAAGACGGAGAAGGAGACGAATGAAAACGACGACTTGTGAGAGAGAGATAGAGATAGAGATAGAGATAGAGATAGAGATAGAGATAGAGATAGAGATAGAGATAGAGAGAGAGAGAACAGGAGAAAGTTCGGACGACGAAGAGGAAGTCGCCAATGGCTGGCGACGTCGACGAATCTTTTATTCAACTTTTTCTGTTTTATAATTTATTTATATTTTATTTTAGGCACAAATTATAAAACACAGATATGAAGAGAAAGTGAGGAAAAGTCATGTCGGGTTAGTCCAGAGAAGCACTCGAGATTCATAGACTTCTAGAACTATATATATATATCAGAGCCGCCAAATACATTTTTTTTTCCTTTTCCAATATCTAGAATTTCCGATGTTCGATTTTTTATACGTAGTGATTAATAAAACCATTCACGTATATACCCGTTTTATGATTAAAAATGTACGAGTTACTCATTTATTTATTTTTTATGATATCATAACAAATTATATTTTTGGATCAGATTTAGTTTTAAAATTTTAATATGTCACGTATATATTTCAGTATCCAATATTGAAGTTAGAATTTGATATTTTGAATCATTCAATATTGTTTTTATTCAAAAAATATATATTTTAATATGAAAAGAAAAGTATCTTATATTTCATCTGCGAAAGCAAACGAATACAAAGATCGAGAAGGAGACAAATGAAAATAACGATTTAAGAGAGAGTGAGAAAGAGCGAGAGCGAGAACGAGAGAGAGAGAGCGAGAACGAGAGAGAGCGAGAGCGAGAGAATAGGAGAAAGGTCAAACGACGAAGAAGAAATCGCTAATGGCTAGCGATGTCGACGAATATTTTATTCAATTTTTTCTTTTTATAATTTATTTATATTTGTCGGCGAAAAAAAGTCACAGAATGGTCTATAGTCATTTTGTTAGTATATAATTACGCAAAATAATATACATAAATTATATAAATTCATATTTTATTGGTCGCTCTAATATATAAAATAATTTTATCCGTTTTACATTGGTTGACATAGATATATAAATCATGTTATACTATTCAATAACAAGTTCTCAATTATCTACTTATAGTTTTTTGTCGTTTTTGAATTTATTAACACATTTTGATTGTTTATTTTGTAGATAATAAAATATTTGATTCAGTTTCCATTTGAAAACGGTGATTGATTATTCAACTTTATAATATTAAAACTAGTTTAAAGCGCATCAAATACAATAATATCCAAATATACATATATATTATCAGAGCCGCCAAATACATTTTTTTACCTTTTCCAATATCTAGAATTTACGACGTTCAAATTTTTATACGTAGTAATTGTAGTAATTAATAAAACCATTCACCTACATATCCGGTTTATGATTAAAAATATACGAGTTACTCTTTTTTTTTATTATCATAAAAAAATATATCTTTGGATCAGGTTTAGTTTTTAAAATTTAATATGTCACATATATATTTCAGTATCCAATATTGAAGTTAGAATTTGATACTTTGAATCATTCAATATTGTTTTTATTCAAAAAATATATACATTAATATGAAAAGAAAAATATCTCGTATTTCGTCTGCGAAGACGAAGACCAAGAAGGAGACGAATGAAAATGACGATTTGAAAGAGAGCGAGAGAGAGCGAGAACGAGAGTGAGAGTGAGAGAATAGGAGAAAGGTGAGACGATGAAGAAGAAATCGCTAATGGCTAGTGACGTCGACGGATCTTTTATTCAATTTTTTTTTATAATTTATTTATATTCGTCGACAAAAAAGAAGTTGCAGAGTAGTCTATAGTCATTCTCTTAGCATATAATTACACAAAATAATATACAGAAAATTATATAAATTCATAAATTATTAGTCGCTCTAGTATTTTTTTAGTCGTTTTGAATATTTAACACATTTTGATAGTTTTATTTTCAGTATCCAATATTGAAGTTAGAATTTGATACTTTGAATCATTCAATATTGTTTTTATTCAAAAATATATATACATTAATATGAAAAGAAAAGTATCTCGTATTTCGTCTGCGAAGACGAAGACCAAGAAGGAGACGAATGAAAATGACGATTTGAGAGAGAGCGAGAGCGAGAGTGAGAGTGAGAGAATAGGAGAAAGGTGAGACGACGAAGAAGAAATCGCTAATGGTTGGTGATGTCGACGGATCTTTTATTCAATTTTTTTTTATAATTTATTTATATTCGTCGACAAAAAAGAAGTTGCAGAATAGTTTATAGTCATTATGTTAGCATATAATTACACAAAATAATATATAGAAAATTATATAAATTCATAAATTATTAGTCGCTTTAGTATTTTTTTAGTCGTTTTGAATATTTAACGTATTTTGATAGTTTTATTTGGTATATAATAACGCATTTGATTGAGTTTCCATTTGAAAATGGTGATTGATTTTTTTTTTTTTGACTGTAGGAAAATCAACTTTATAATATTAAACCTAGTTTTAACTTTTAAGCACGTCAAAAACCCATTTTATCATACACGGATTAGTTGTAAACAAAGAGAGACAAAAAAAAGTAAAGACTCGAGAGGTTCACACCACATGGCCACCCAGCCCGATGAGTTCTTCTAAGAAAACGATTTCCACGCTCTTATTTTATACAGTATTCTGGCCCCCCTGCTATGCATGGCCAACTTCCCAACAAATTTTATATTATTTCAAATAAAAAGTAGAGATTTGAGTTTATCAGTTTGTTTCAGAGTCATAAGTATATATATATATATATAGATTATAATTTGTAAATTTTTAAATTTTCCGAAAATTGAGATGTGGAAAGTATAAAAGAGTCTTTAATATAAAAAAAAAATTGTTTGATTTATGTTCACAAAAATTTATTTGAAATGTCTTCCGACAAATGCCAGGGAATAGTCAGGCTACCAAGTAAACCAATTGGACCAAGGCTCAACTGACAGATTTTCCAACAAAGTGTTGATAACAGCAAAGTGAGGATTCGAACTTGGATGTGAGAGTTTCACCCTTTACCAAACTCCTCCTACCACTAGTCCACCACGTTGCGGGCATATGTGACGCTATAGTCTCAATAACAATAAATTGTGTGAAAAGACGACAAAAAAACAAAAAAGACACAATAGATCCATGTATATAAGAAAGTATATGAACCTTCCGTTAAAATCCATTGAAATGTATTAAAGAAGAGTAAAATATAGAACTGTAGATTAGTAATGAACATTGATGTAAACAACAAAAAATGAATAACATCACATTCTTAGATTTGATGTTATAATAGTATTGATAAATGGTTAATATATGAATCTACCAACTATTACATGAATTCGAGTTAAATTCGACCGTTCGTGGCAGTTTTTTTAATTGGCTTATTCTCTGCTAGAGATCACCATTGCTAATTTATGTGTCTGCACATTTAGTTGGCAAACAAATCCGTGTCATTATACTATACTGAAACAGAAAAATGAGAGTCGAGATGATGATTATTTTTTTTTTAAAAAAGATGAAATATAAATATAAGAAATGTTCACATTTTTGTTTTAGTATTTCACTAATACTATACATATCGTTGTAGCATACTAACATGATATCATCCTTTAGCAAAAAAAAAAACATACTTACATGATTGGAACCAAGTTGTATGCATGATGATGATCAAGCAATATTCTATGTACATTAATAATTCACCTAACGACATCGCTTTCGTACAAGTTTTTTTTTAATACTGTTATTAAGCACGTAAACTCTTTAAATAGTATCACAACAAGACTTTCGAAAGAGAATCAAAACGTCATATATGGTTTGTATAATCTGCCGTAATCAAAGATATCTGTTGTCTCCACTAATATGACTATATGAGAGTGATCGTGGACTATACGATACATATAATTAACTGTGAGTTATATATATATAAATATGGAAGGATCAACAACAAAACTCCACGATCACTGTTGATACCAAGAACCAAAGAATTCACATCTTATGATACCGAGAACCAAAGAATTGCTTGCTCCATATGCAATCCAACGCTTTGATATCACCATTTCCTCATATCGTCCTCTCAAATGTTGAAGAAAGTTTCAGTTTTTAATTGACATCATGTCATTTAATTCCTCTACTTTTCACAAGGCTCAATCTCATCAAACAGCCCAATTAGGAAATTAGTATAAACAGAGTACAACAACTCGCTACGAGCAAACAGAGACGGAAAAGAAAAAATGTTGGATCTCTTTATTTTATGTTTGGCCTATGGGGGGACTAAAAGTTAAAATTGAAAACTTTAAGATAAAACATTATTATGCTTTACTAATAAGGACCGAAACCGAAACCGAAACCGAGGTTAATTCTAGACGTGTCAGTTGTTACTAAGCGATCGTCTTTCGGGTTCTTCTCCTCCGTTGGATCTCTCTGACCGCAGGCATCTGTTTTTACCGACGCCGTACCTTCATCCTCGCCGGAAAGCTGTATGATTGAGCTTTGATTGAAATTGCATCAAGAGGGTCAACCGATCTATTGAATTGGACTAGATACGAACGCAGCTAAAAGCTGTATGATCTGCTTCCGAATTAGGTCTCCATGGCCAGTGGAAGCAGCATCGGAGTCGGTGGATTGTTTGAGAACGCGGAGGTGACTACGAGTGGCAGGCCCGTGCTTCGACGCAATGAGGTCGAGTGTTTCCTCCTCTCCTCCGTCGATTTGGATTCCGAAGATGATCCGCCGCGATTCACCGCCTTGAGGTCCGGAAATCTTATCCTGACCACTCATCGTCTCATATGGATCCCTTCTCAGTCAAACGCAGCCGTTCCTTCTTTCATTCCTCTCGCCGCCATCACCCAAATATTTTCCCAAAAGAAATCCATAAAGTCTATGTTCCATTCGCCCCGAATCCGATTCCAAGCGAACCCGGGTTCGGTTGTGGTGACTATTGTCTTCAGGGGGAAAGGGGATTTCGATGGATTTTTGGCGAAATTCTGGGAATGTTGGAGAGGCAGGGCATGGGAGGAGGAGGAGGAGGAGAAGAGCGAGAGCGAGACTTCCCGGTCAGGAGCTGGAACGGTTGCGCAAGGTTTATACGGAAACGATGGGACGGTGAGGATGGTGGGATTGGCTGGGATATTGAGGAAGGAGCAAGAACAGTGGGAGAGCACAGACAAGAGCTTGCAGGATGCTTTTCAGGATTTGAATGCTCTTATGGTATTTTGCCCTTCTTGGCCGATGTAAATCATGTTTATATTTCCTCGAAGAGAATTCTGATACCAAGTTGAGGAATTTATGGATAGATGATAAAGTCCGGACCATTTCTTTCAAATGCTTAACTTTCCCGCGGTTAATTGGTTCCCTGTGATGCAACTGTTTTAGGGTATTACTCTTGAGGCTGTAGAGAGAAGGGCTTGTTGTTTGATTATTAGTTACGTATACAAGCCAAATTGTGTCTAAATTCTAGTACTCTTATAAACCGTTTACAGAGCAAGGCCTGTCTCTTATACACATCTAGATGTGTATAAGAGACAGGCGTTGGTATTATCTCCCCAGTTACAAAAGAATCTGCTGGCGCCTTGTACCATCAAGAATTGTCCCGCCAGGTTCTTTTCCTTTTATCTTTCAACAGAGATATTTCTGTCACTATCGTTAGCTTATGTTCATTGTGATAACTTTGGGAGAGTTTTTTTTTTCGATTCACTCTGAGCAGCTGATAGGAAATGAATTGGAGGGCACTATATTTGTTCGATGTTTCTAATAGTCAACGATTGTCCTAGTAGAGAACCTTCAACTGTTTGTCTTGTAATTTTGTGCCCCTACAAAATGTGTTGGAATCTGGGGAATTCTTGTTCTTGAAGTCCTTCAAACTACATGAATTGGTGGTTGAAATCCTTATTTGCATATCTGCAGCTGGCAGATTTTGTCAGAATCCCATTAGAACAAGCTGGGGGGATGATCAGCCTTACTGATATGTATTACCACTTCAATCGTGCTCGTGGGACAGGTTGGAGCTTTGTAAACTATAATGTTTTGATTCCGAGTTCTTTATTATCTTTTTCCGCTTCAGCCTGTAAATCCTAAATCTTTCTTTGCCTCAGAGTTGATTTCTCCAGACGATTTGTGGCAAGCTTGTACCCTCTGGGAGAAATTTGATGTGTATGTACATTGATTCCACTTGCAAGTTTGAACATGTACACTTGACCATTTAAAGAAGCCAATATGTAGAAATATTGACTCTGTCATGTTTTGTGATTGGTAGTCCAGTAATGCTGCGGAAGTTTGATAGCGGTGTGATGGTCATCCAAAACAAGTCCCATAGCGATGAAGAGGTATTCTTAAATATAATATTCTTAAGTTTCTTGTCTCATTGTTACTGCTCTGATTCGTGCTACGGATGTGTCATTATCACTCTTGATGTGTTTTTTACTTTTGTTTCCATCACCTGATGAAATGTTTTTTTTCTGGCCATTTAGGTTATGAGTAGAATCAGAATGCTTGTTACGAAAACCGAAACTCTAAGAACCGGAGTCACTGCTAGTGATGCTGCTCTGACACTGAAGATCGCTCCAGCAATGGCAAAGGAACATCTTCTAACTGCAGAGACGAAAGGTAACAAAATCCAACTCGTTATCTTACACGCTCCCATTTGTGTAACATAAAGCCAACACGTTGAAACATGATATTTATGCAATGCTCACGCTCCCATTTGTTTTGAACAGGTTTGCTGTGTAGAGACATGAGCCCAGACGGGCTTCGATTCAATTTCAACCTGTTTCTCGAGATCGATCCAACCAATCTCCATTTGTAAGCCAAATAATACACATGATTTCTTTCTGTTGTGTTGCTCTCTGAGAAACTAATAAACCTTTGTGCTTGCGTTCATATCATTTGGCAGAGTCAAGGACTTTGGGACGTACTTTGAATGGGTCAAAGCGACCGGTTTGTTATCCGTATGACAAGTTTTCTCTGTAGACTATTTGTAATAACACATACAACAACAAAATACAACACATCTTCGGATTTTGACCCAAAAATGCCAATAACTTAAATATATTTTTTTGTGGGCAAAGGTGCGTATAGTTTGGTTTTTGGGTTTGTAACAAAATGTCTCCTTCAGATCAAAGATTGTTTTTTTAAAAGATAGTTTTGGGATTTGCAATTGTAGCCGCTCCATTGACGCAGATATATAATCAAGTCGTTCAGCAATAGATTGTGAGATAGATTGAACCAAAGCCATAATAATGCTTTGAAAACAACAAATTCCATCTGCACATCCTTCACAATTTCTAAGTATCTTATATCTTAAGCTAATTAGCCACAGCTTTAACACAGCAAAGCTGACTGTAGAAAGGGTAAAGAAGCGAAGGGATTGGGAATTAATCAGCTTCAATGGCTGCAATCTCGTACCTAATATCTTCCAAATACTCGTTGATGCAAGTCACAGCGTCTTGCACTCCTCTAATAGCTTCCTTTAAAGCGTTATCATACTCTGCATCCGCCTCCGCTTCCTCTGTTCCTGCAGCTTCTGTAATCTCATGAAGATGCACACACTCGTGCTGCATCGGTTTCTTGAACTTGCAGTTCTCATGTGTCAGCATCCGTTCTGACGGTCTCCCTGCCTTCTTCAGTACCTGTATTGTGACGGTCTGCAAAAAAAGAAAAGAACAGAACTAAAGTAAGAAACATTTTGTTCAAGCATTGAGATATCCAGATATGAGTAAATGGGAAAGAAACCAGATGCAGTTTCTGCTTCTCTTGAGTTTGAATGTCGCTGAGCAGTTGAGCAAGATCAGCTCTTCCGACTTCTTGATTCAGAAACAGAGATTCCAATTCGCGCACCTTGCATTGCATTGTCATCAAAGCTTCAGTATCAAATGGCTTAACAATATTTTTGAAGGTAATCACGCAAAACTCAGATAAGATCCAGACTTGTTTCGAACATTCGTTGAACTCTGCTGTAATCTCGCTGCACAGCTTCTGATAAAGCGCTTCAGCACCAGACTCCACATACTCTGAGAATCCTCTGATAATCGAATTCGAAAACACATCCAGATTAATGGAAGAAGATCTGTCTTGGTTTTACATATGAGGTGGTATCAAAACATGTAAATCTACGAATACGCAAGAAAAATCTCGAATTTCTTAATCTTAACACTCTCGGTAACTTAAATTCAACATCTTGAAAGAACAGTCAACAAACAAATGAATCCCATGAAAATGGATTAAAGGAGATATAACTTAACAAAACCGCAACAAAGGAAGTTTGATCGCGCAAGTTTCGTATGAGCATTACCCCTAACTAATAGCATAAGTCTATGAGAGATTTGCAATAATCGATCGAACCTTTTGAGCTTGGCGTAAGCCTGGGCTCGACGCTGCTGAATCTCCAGCAGTCTCCGGAGCAGAACCAGGGTTTGGGAGGCGACCGTGGAACTAGTAGAACCGCCGCCGGAAACGCCGCATTCGATTTCGATATCTCCGGCGAAGGAATCCGTGATGGAAACCTTCTTCTTGAAATCTTCGGCACTCATCCTCCGACCTTTTCTCTGCGACACTTTCCTCTTGTCAAACACGACAGAGAGAAGAAGAGAGAAAGTTGCGAACTACTCGGTTTAACCGATTTGACTAAGTTGAACCGTAAATTTGATCCCTTGCTTTCATATCGAGACCAGTTTTCTAAACGCAATAAAACATAATTAAATCGGGTTAGGCGGTTCGTCGACCAATCTTCTGGTCTGGTTTTCAAAATAGCGCCTTTGAATTTATTATGGTGATGATGCACTGCCACTAACTTTTGTTTAATTATTATCTCTTCTTCTTCTCGGTTTCTCCGTAAGCGGCGAGAGTTGTAAAATTTTCAGGTAAGACTCTGTTTTCTGATTCTTTTCCTCAGTAATCTTAGTGTTCAAAACAAGGTGATCGGTCATTTTCCCTTTTACGGAACTTGAAAAATGAATCGAATTTAGGCATTTTGATTTGGGTCGCTATCCATTAAGTAATTGATGTGGAAGTACATACGAAGCTCCCGATTTGGGAAATGAATGTTAATGGATCTGTATCGTTTTGATTTGTGGAAGCGATGGTTGAGGAGAGGAGGCCATTGATGGGAGCATCTGATCGGAATCTTCCTGATTTCAAGAAATCTGTGAAGCTCAAGTATGTGAAGCTTGGTTACCATTACCTCATCACACATGGCATGTACCTCTTCCTCTCCCCTCTCGTCCTTGTGATCGCCGCTCAGGTCTCCACTTTCTCTCTCAAGGATCTCGCCAGCCTCTGGGAGCATCTCCAGTACAATCTCATCTCAGTGATTGTCTGCTCCACGCTCCTTGTCTTTCTGATGACCATTTACTTCATGACTCGGCCACGTCCCGTCTACTTGGTCGACTTCTCCTGCTACAAACCCGATGACGCCCGTAAATGCACCAAGAAGACCTTCATGGACCGTTCTAAGCTCACTGGTTCTTTCACAGAGGATAATCTCGAGTTCCAGCGCAAGATTCTTCAGCGCTCAGGGCTCGGGGAATCAACTTACTTGCCTGAGGCTGTCCTCAATGTTCCTCCTAACCCGTGCATGGAAGAAGCTCGAAAAGAGGCAGAGACTGTGATGTTCGGAGCCATCGATGAGCTTCTTGCCAAGACAAATGTCAACCCCAAGGATATTGGGATCTTGATTGTTAACTGCAGCCTCTTTAACCCCACGCCTTCCTTGTCTGCCATGGTTGTCAACCATTATAAGCTCCGTGGCAACATACTCAGCTACAACTTGGGAGGAATGGGTTGCAGCGCGGGTTTGATTTCGATCGATCTTGCCAAACATCTGCTCCACTCCATCCCCAACACTTACGCTATGGTGATCAGCATGGAGAACATCACTTTGAACTGGTATTTCGGGAACGACCGGTCGAAGCTTGTCTCCAATTGTCTTTTTAGAATGGGAGGTGCAGCGATTCTTCTCTCAAACAAACGATGGGACAGAAGAAGATCGAAATACGAGCTCGTTGATACGGTTAGGACTCACAAGGGAGCTGACGATAAATGCTTTGGCTGCATAACTCAAGAAGAGGATTCCAAGAGCAAGGTTGGTGTAACCCTGTCCAAGGATCTAATGGCTGTTGCGGGTGATGCTCTGAAGACAAACATCACGACGTTAGGGCCACTGGTTCTGCCAACATCTGAACAGCTTCTGTTCTTTGCGACATTAGTGGGGAGGAAACTCTTCAAGATGAAGATCAAGCCGTACATCCCAGACTTCAAACTAGCGTTTGAGCATTTCTGCATCCACGCGGGAGGAAGAGCTGTTCTTGATGAGTTAGAGAAGAACTTGAAGCTCTCAGATTGGCACATGGAACCCTCGAGGATGACACTGTACCGTTTTGGTAACACATCAAGTAGCTCTTTGTGGTACGAATTAGCATACAGTGAGGCCAAAGGAAGGATCAAGAAAGGTGATAGAATTTGGCAGATCGCTTTTGGGTCAGGGTTCAAGTGCAACAGCTCGGTTTGGAGAGCGGTGAGGTCGGTGAACCCCAAGAAAGAGAAGAACCCATGGATGGATGAAATTCATGAGTTCCCAGTTGATGTCCCCACGCACTCAACAATCTAGAAACCACTCAGCCAACATTGGGAAATTATTATTGTTCAGAAGAGACTTCTCTTGAGTTTTCTATCTTTTGATATTCTCTGTGCCTGTTCGATTTTGTGTTTTTTTTCCTTGGTTAACAAATTCACCAAACTGGTTGACATTTTTTTTTCCTCCTTGTTTGGGTTAATAATAAACTTCACAAATCTTTAACAGTTTTGCAAATGGAACTTAAAATTCATATTCTACAGTAGTAGTTTGCATGTTTTGGAGTGTGATTAACAAAATGTAGAGGAATTTATTTACCACTGAACAAACAGAGAAACTAAAACACTTCTAATACTTAATTAGTTCGATACATGATAAATGTAAGGAAGGAAAGATGAAGATATCTACTCTTCAGTCACATACCTATTCTTCCTTGCTCCCAATGCAACTCTCTGAAACAAATCCCAAAATTGACAAGAGAAAAATTAAAATGGTGAGTATTTGTAGAAATCGTTCACATGCCTAGATATCTATCTGGTTCTATGCAACTATCATCGTCTTAACTGAGAATATTTTGGTGTAAGCTTTGATTCCGGTTAGGAAACGGATGTAAGTAGGCTTCATAGATCCGCTAGCTAGTATTGCTCTGATGTTCGGGACAAGATACTCAGCAACCTGAAGCATGTGTAATCGCAAATCGTGAATCATGGGAGTAGAGATTTAGAGATCATGTTTTTACTTGTGTGTAATGGTTTATGATGGAAAAAAAAAACAGAGACTTTGGTGTCTTACCACTTCGGCTGGCTCTGCCAAAACATTAATGAAGAACTTGGCCTGCAATAAAGAAGATATTAGATAAATCTTTTGAAACGGAATCTAAGATTCGTTTTGTGTAAAGTCATCGAACTTGTTTTGTTGTCGCTCCAGACATGAGTAGATCAGTTGTGACCATTCCAGGCTGCAGCAATAACACAGAGGAACACATTACAATTATGATCATGGCCTGGGAAAGGAAAAACAGCCAAAACACATGAAAATACATATCTTGAATACATACCGATAGATTGTGCACCACGACATTTTTGACATCTTGCATCTGCAACTCTGCCTATGAGAGACAGAAACAGCTAGAGAAGTTATACAACGATAAGGGAAATTGAAGACAAGTTCAACAGATATTACTTCCGCATTACCTGTAATGACTTTGTCAGGTGAACAACACTCCGTTTAGTTGCACCATATGCAGCAAACCTGTCAAAAATTTAATATTAGACATTACTTATAAGAGAGCCTAAACCACATCTTCTAAAGCATATTCCCTAAGAAACTTCTATGAATATAGGAAACCTGGGTGTTGGTCTCCCATCTGAACCAGCTCCATCAATGTTGAAGATATGACCACCTCGAGATTGGGTCAGCATCATATTCATTGCCTATGAACCATGAGCACATGTCAGTCAATCCAACCGATAATAGCCTAAGATACGCTATATTAATCTACGTCTATCCACTACCTCTCGGCAACATAACATCAGACCAAGAGTGTTGGTTTTCACAACTTCACTGCATAAAGATTACCAAAAAGTAAATGGCTGAAACCAAAACAGGGAAACTAACAAAGAGAAGGATCAAGCCTAACACAAAGACTTACATAAGATCCTCATCTGAGGCCTCTGCCAAAGGTTTAAAGCTGTATGCATTAGATCCCGCATTATTTATCTGTATAATTTCGCGACAGTATTAAGACGATGGCACATACATTTATGTGTAAAAACACTGTATAGAAAAAAACAATTAAATAAGTTGTATGACTAATTGTGGACGTGGGATGTTCATCATGTTTGTAATGTAAGTATAAACCGAGAAAGAAAAAAGATGCCTACCCAAATGTCAATATACTTCAGATTCTTCTGACAATACGCTACGAGTTCCTTCACATCCTTCCCTTCCCTAACATCACACTTAGTTCCCTGGTCAAAGAAAGTATAACACATTTCAATATTTCATATTTCACAACCTTAGCAAAAACCTCGGAGAAACGTGAGAATGGAAAAAGGAACAGTAAAAGAAGGCGGTACCCACACATGCTCCCCAAATTCTCCCTTAAGACTCTGTACAACAGACTCCACTCGTTCAGCTGCAGGACAGGAACATTCACATCAGCAAAAAAAAAAATCTAATGAGGACTTGTTTGATTGTTTCTTAGTGAAACTCCCAGAAAGACAACAATGTGGGGCCGGTTCTTACCTGATCTAGAGCAAACCACAACATTATCGCCTGCTTTCAGAAACTCACTAGCTAATGCATATCCTATACCTGTACAATCAACAAATTCAAACACTAAATACTCAGCCACATAACGAGATAACAATTTCTGGGAGTTAATTTGACGAGGACATAGCGAATGAACCTTTGGTTGAGCCAGTGATCAATACGTTGTACGGAGGCGTCATCGGTTCTCTTTTCCCTGAGATGCGAGCTTCCACCGCCGCAGACGGCGGAGAAACCGAGAGGTTTTGGCGGGAAACAGCTATGGTTGCGAGACCGAAGCTTTCTGCCAGTAAGCGACGCCCGTTACGAGGAGAGGGAAACGGAAGTTGAGTGACATTGGCGACGGAGGAAGAGCGAAGCCTAAGCAACGGGGAAGAAGAGACATGGAGACCACTCGAATTAGCCATTTGCAGAGAAGCACAGAGAGAGAGAGAGATTGCGTGAGCAAACAACCCCCTCGAGACTAAATTTCCACGTGGCGCTATTCAAGATGATTACAACAAAAATCATAATAAAATATAGCCCCAATTATTGTTCAAAATACAGTAAAGCCCCCAAATTTCTTGGATTTTATGTTTCTAAACGCCTTTATCTTCTCTATACTATTTTTGCCCACTAAGTGATTACAGTTCATCATACACACAATGCACAGACCAATTCCGCCGGCGAAAAAAACAACAGACGCCGGAGAAGAGACCCCATTATTTTCCCTTGGACCGCCTACGCCTTCCTCCAAGGAGTTTAAGCATATTATCAGTAACATCTGGTGGAGAATCTGCTTCCTCATTGTGCTGGTCACTTCTATTATCAGAGGTATGAGTCAACCAAGCCAAGGCCTCAACAGCTGCATCTTTCTCAGCGAGCGTTTTGTTCCTCTGAGGCTTCCCAACGAACTGCATCCCTTTAAACTCCACTAGTGCTCTAAACTCGTTCGTCTTGAGGTGTTTGGTCTTGTATTTCGGAGGTGAGTGTCCAGCTCTCATCAGAAGTGTCTGAAGGAGACTCTTCGGGTTTGTCCCGTCTTTCGAGAGTTTGTTCTCTCCTAACTGCGGCTGGCTTGGCCTCTTTGTGTCACGGCCAAATACGAATCTTCCTTCGCATTGGTCTCCAGCCACGAGTTCTTGAACTGCAAGCATTAGGTACTTGCCTTCTTTGTGGATGTCTACGCTTGGATCTTCAAGCTGCAAATCGTAAAAAAAGGTGTTACGAGCTATAGTTCGCACTTCTTTCGTTTTCAAGTTGAAAAAAAAAACTCGCCTTTTTCTGAAGAAGCTTATCGAGTTCTTCCTTGAGCTTTACGTAGGAATCAGCCAAATTTGGATCCATGAAGAAATCGATGTACCCGTCAAGCATTTTAAGATGTCCCACCTGGAAACAACACAAGATTCGACCGATTCAACCCCAAAATATTCCATAATAATCTGACTCGTTTCAAAGAGATGAATATGAGAGGAATCACCTGTACTCCTGTGCTCAGTGCACCACCAAAAAGGATCAAACTGGAATCAGGGACACCAGTGGAGTCTCGTATGAGCACCGCATTGACCTTTACTTTCTCTCCAAAGACTAGCCAAGGGTATGGAATCGTCGGGAACCTCGAATTTACAGAATTCTGAAACATAGAAACCGAACCATTTAGATTAACAATGGCCGCAACGAAAGATTTAAGCAATGGTCTTGGATTGAAGAGGCTCACCGCGTATAGTGATACTTGGCCATCATCCATTGTCTTGAATGACATGGAAGTCTCTCTTTGCTGTGGAAAGAAAAAGGACAATATGGTAATTTCAGCAGACACTGTGACAGAAGAAAGGAGAGTTAGCGGTAGACATGGGTAATTAATTAGACTTACCACAACAGACGCTATTCCGGGGAATAGGCCAGAGCAAATGACAGCGCGAACCAGAGACTGATTGTGACTTAGCTTGTTGCTGAGAGCTGAATCATCATGTACTAAGCCAGCTTCTTTCAGAATATAGTTGAACTGCTTCCTTAGAGAATGTATCGCCTGAAGCGTCTGAGCTGACAGGAAATTCCTCCAACAGTACTCATAAGCTGATCCTTCTCTTTCAGCATTTTTCCACCCTTCAAAGGCACGAACGAGTGCCATATGGTCACTGTAGTCTTTTGCTGAGAATCTCAACTTGGCTGATAGAGCTAACTAAAATAAAACAAGGAACCATCGGATGTTCTCTCAGTTTGTGAGATTGAACCACAGAAATTCTCCATACAAAGCTACATCCATCTATCTATCTGTTGGCTTAAAACCAACTACAAATGAAAGATTTGTGTTTCAAGAACAATTATTTGCCAACCAATCACTATACATTCATGATAAAAAAAAAAATTGAATTTTCATCCATGAGTCATTATACTTACGTCCTTTTTTTCTTGAGGTAGAAGGAAAGGATCTCTGACACTGAGCCCAGATACAATTGTCAGGATCGGATCAAAGCAGTTGAAGATGGCACCCATTATCAGCATTTTCCCCAGCTTGGGATCAACTGGGAGAATCGATAAGAGTTTTCCTAGTTGGAACAGAAGAAAGCAAGCCGGAAATCAGTGCTGATATATGTAGGTATAAGAAAAAGTTGGAACATGTTTTGTACAGGACTAAGAACACAAACCAAGATCCGTCAGATTTTCCTTCTCATCCAGTGCTCCGATCATCTTCAGGAATCCAATAGCATTTTGAACCTGTCATGACACTTACAGTTATTTGGTCTAGTCTCCATCCATAAGAGCACGCGGCAGTAAAAGTTGTTACTAAATTAACAAAAGGGCATTTATCTGTCACTTACGGCCAAAGACTCTGGAGCCTGAAGTGCAGCTGACAAGAATTCTGCAATGCTTTCAACCTGAAGACTTTTAATTTGCAAGCAGAGAGAGTTTAAAGGAGTTCTCAGAAGTTCAGGAAGTTGATACTCCGAAAAAGCGTCATACACGCATTTGGGGTACAAGTGATAGCATTCTCCAGGAAGCAGACGCCCAGCTCTTCCCCTTCGCTGAAGACCAAGGGGGGAAAAAGTTAGGCATATCAAATGACTAAAAGCTTTGTAGCTATAGAAAAAAATGCACCAGAAAGAAAAATAGATGTTTCTGAAATCACAACTATTGGTGATCATGCAATGAAATCATTTAAAGGAGTCAATGTTGTAAATGCAAGTGTAAGAACAACGAAACACACAAGAAAGAGATATATATATATATATATGTGTGTGTGTATGTGTGTGTCTGTGTATAGCAAGGTTTTAGCACAACGAAATCACCTGTCGAGCAGAAGCTTGAGATATCCAGGAGGGTAGCAAACAAGGTGTATTGTTCAAAGCATCATAGGTGGTCTCTTTTGCCTTTCCACAGTCAACCACAAAAACTACATCGTTTATTGTAATACTAGCTTCTGCCATGTTTGTAGCAAGAACAATTTTGCGAATATTAGGAGGCGCTCGCTCGAAAATGAGTCTCTGCAAAAACATCAAAGAAATACGTAAACATAGAAATCATGAATCAGAGGGTTCAGAAAGCAGTTGTTCCTAGCCAACAGTAGAAAGCAATATATCTATGAATCACTGCTCAAATTGAAAGGAAACAAAGTGACGCATGAGGAGATAAATCTACCTGTTCTGCAGTTGCCATTGAACCGTGGCACATCAACAGCAAGACCCTATTGGGATCCCCGAGGAGAGGATGGGCCTTAATCTGGTCCCTCAGGGAGCTGATATCATCCCATCCTGTCAAAAATACTAATACAGCGCCTGGACGTTCTTTGCGGCATATGTGGCAGAGAACGGCCTCAATAAGATTAAATCCTACGCAATCAGGCATCCAAGACGAAAGTGAATCACGAGTCCTAGAGTTATAGCTTTCAAAAGTTGACTTGCTGAGGGCTTCCTGCAATTTTGAAGATTGGTGAACACGAACGTTAGGTTTATGTTATTGGAAGATATGGTCTGCTCAGCAAACATACTTCATCAACAGAAACATAAGTTTGGTGAAACTAGAACTATCATCTGAGGCTAGAAATCTTAATTCTAAGGAATATCCACTTAAGGTCAAAAATTAGCTAAGTACCTCAACAAGAGTAGTGATCTGGTTTTTCCTTTTGCGTGGCATTAACTGCTTTTGCGTTTTCCACGTCTTTTCTTGGCCATAATCATCAACTTGGTTGAAAGAGGTCAGCTTATAACCCGTCATTTCCAGTACATCCTCCAGAAAATGTGACTTCACTGGATGTGTGAACCCCTGAAAAACAACTGTACGTTCAAGGCTTCACAGAGAAATAATCAAATATGGAAAGCGTACTGAATATCCAGAGCGTCAAGACTAAGGTGAGGAAGAGGAGCAGTTTTTTACAGGAATGTGAATTGTAGGTGCTCCTCCATAGTAATTAGAAAAGAGTTCAGCATTCAAAGTGGCACTCATGAGAATCAATCTCAAATCTGGACGCCGTGGAAGAAGCTCCTTTAACACTATTATTAAGAAATCTGCAACCATAGAAACGAGAGGCATAAACAATTATGAGACTCAACTAACAGAAACCTAAACATATATTCGATATATAGAATCTGTACCTTCATTCATGCCCCTTTCATGAATCTCATCAACAAAAACATGTGTTATGCCATTCAAATTGCGATCACTAAGAAGTCGTCGGAGTAAAATACCACTTGTACAAAACAGAAGATGGGTATTCTTTCCTCTCATTCCTTCTAGCCGAACTTTAAACCCAACCTACAAAAAATTCTCTGTTGGGTATGAAATCAAGAATAAACAAGCATCTTCAAACAAGTTTTTTAGCGTTGATTAGAGCACCCTTAAATTGGTGCTCATATGAAAGTTAAGCATCTTGGCTTACCGTATCACCAAGAGGTTCCCCTCTCTCAGCTGACACTCTTTCTGAAACTGCCATAGCAGATATTCTCCGAGGTTGTGTACAAATGATGCTGCAGAATGCTCCTCGACCAGACTCTATCTCCGATTCCAAAATGTACTGTGGCAGTTGAGTTGTCTTACCACATCCAGTCTCCCCAGATACCACTATTACCTGAGAATTATTAACGCATCATTCATGCAGACAGTAGCAGACGTACAACTAAGGTAAATTTCCATCCATTGTAGTAGCAATGCAAAGATTATCATCTCTGAAAGTTCACCTGGTTCCGAGCAATAGCTTGAAGAAGTCTTTCTTTGTCCTTGAATGAAGGCAAAGATTTCCGGAATTCAAGCATTGTACGCCCCTCAGGTGATTCCTATAATCCAACCAAAAAACTACTTCTTAAGTCAAACGTATCTAATGTAATGAGATACGAGGGCCATAGGTAAAGATGATTCGGTAATACCTGCCAGGCTCTCTGCATATTGCGCATCCGCATACTCCTCCTCTGAAGTACCTTCTCCATAACAGAACCATCGAGAAATGAATCAGAGCTTTCATCGGGAAGTTCTTCAGTCAGCTTAGGAGGTTGAGAGTCAGCTACGCCTTCATTAGCCTTTCCTGAGTTGAGCTGCTGTCTATCAAGGTGTTCCTGGAGGAGTCCCTCTACCCTTCTCTGCAAACTCAAAGGAAGTACCACCTGCACGATGAGACGCATTATAACTTCAGCATAAAACTACAAACAAAATTGTGTCTTATGGTATTGGTAAACCAAGGGAGGCACTTTTACCTCCCGTTGTGGTCGCTTATCATCCAAATCTGGCCTGTAGTTGGGAAGAGGAACCTTGCTTGCAACAACCACTTTTCCGTAGATCTCACTATTTAGTTGGAACCAAAAATACAACGAAACAAGAAATAAGTTAGCATATAGCAAATGAAAAGAATAGGCAATTGAACCAATAAACGTTTGCTTTCTATACCTGTACAGCCCCATTCGCTTGGCAAGGTTTGAGATCTGCTCATAATCCCTTCGATCCCTTTTGTCTCTAGAAACAATTTCTCGTTCGCTATCGTTGGCCAACAGAATGCCTAACTTCCACTTCCACTCATCAACATTGGCCACAGAAGATGAAGCCTATAAAGCCATGTATCAAATCATTTCCAGTTATAAGAAGAAATTCAAAAGTAAAAAGATCAAACAGAAAGCGTTTGAAAACCTCTCATTTACATAGTCACTTCTTCACCAAACAATTTATCGACAAAGTTATCTAGCATTTCATTCTGAGAAAGCTTGTCATCTGAAGATCAATATGATGAACATCAACGAAGCACAGAACATCAACATAAATTCAATCTAACTGTCTGAACAAAAATGTCCCAAAAATTCCAGCTTTTCAAAACAACAGAAGGCTAATGATTCCATTTATCACCAACTTGAACAAAAGACGAACCTTATGTTCCTCGAATTCACACTCATACTCATCATCTGAGAACTGTTCTGCAGTGTAACCAATGAAACGACGACGTGTCGGGTAGAACAATCCCGTGACGCCATCACCCTTACAGCTCGAAATCAGAGACGTCGGCGAACTAGGGACCGGGCCAACGATATAAGACCTGTATAAATATGAATTCCCCAGCAGAGCGCGACTAGGAATCTTGGTCGCCTGCCCCAGGAAGAGGCTTATTCGTTTTGTGAAACGCATTCTGGAAATTGAATTGGACGATGAGGCATGGTTCTCAACCTCGCCGTCTTCGCCGTGTACTTCTCGTTCTCAGGCAAAGGAGGTTAATTTCTGCTTCAGTCACTGTCCAACTCAACTGGGTTCTCTCCCAGACAGATTATTTTGGTCACACAATGGGTCTCTGTGACTTGTAAGGGTTTAGGGTTTATGAATTTTGTGATCTGTTGTTTACTGTTTCTGGACCGGGCTATTTTTGTTTCTTTCTTTTGTTCAGGCTTATCGACTATCGAGTTTTCAAGGACAAATGATAGAAACAACAAGGACCCTGTAGATTAGTCATTTTCTTATTTCATACCATATTAAGTAAAATCTCTTGTCACACCACACTATCAGTTTACTCACAATCATGAGGAAGCACAGTTAAATTAACCATAAGTAGTGAGTGTATCAAAATCAAAAAGAGGTAAAAGAACACATAAGCACCAAACCTCATTATCACCAGAGTAGCTCCTCACCAAGTTTAAAAGAAACTCTCGACATGTGAACTCTCTAACGAAAAGGTTCAATAAAAGAAAAAGAAAAAACATGTAACTCTCTTAATATATGTGATTTTCTAATTGAACAAGGTTTTCTTTTTGTAAATTGGTATGTGAAATTCATCTTATAATTCAAAACAATCATAGAGAAATCTTAAATTTCTTTTTAACATATTTTCTCTAGCATCACTTTTGTGCTAATAATACATACTGTATGTCTTAAATATGATGACATCACCAAACTTTATTAGATTTCAGAATATATCACAGTTATTACAAAGTATAAAGCTCTCTCTCCTTCACACAACTTCTTCTTGTAAGAGATATCATTCTGGTTTGGAAGAAGGTGACGAAGAAGAAGGAGACGAAGAAGATGAAGATGAAGAAGAAGATGAGCAAAAGGTATAAGAAACATAAGCTCCAAGAGCAAAGATAACGAGAGCAGCCACTCCTACATTCACCATCAACTTCTTCTCTTCGTTTGTTATCTCTTTTCCCCTTATTTTCTCCATTATCCCTTTCCCTATTTTCTTTTCTTTCTCCACCAAGTAACTTATTTTTTCTTCTGCTGATTTCACGACCTCGCTTACTTCTCCAGACCCGGATTTGGTCCCAGACCCGGTACCGGATTTTGTATACACCACTTCTGGAAGCTTCCTCTCTTCTGGCTTTAGCATCTTTTCTTTTCGTCCAGATTCATTCACAGACTTCTTCTCCTGTATCTTCTTCTCTAGTGTAGCTTCTTCCAAACGCTTCTCTTTTGCTTTAGCTTCTTCTTGGAGCTTCCTTGCCTCAGCCTTCTCTTTTGCTATAGCTTCTTCTTGAAGCTTTTTCATCTCAGCCTTCTCTTTTGCTATAGCTTCTTCTTGAAGCTTTTTCATCTCGGCCTTCTCTTTTGCTATAGCTTCTTCTTGAAGCTTTTTCATCTCGGCCTTCTCTTTTGCTATAGCTTCTTCTTGAAGCTTTTTCATCTCGGCCTTCTCTTTTGCTTTAGCTTCTTCTTGCAGCTTCCTAATTAGTCCCTCTTTCTCTTCCAGAAGCTTCTTCTTCTTCTCGGCCTCTTCTTCCTTCTCTTTCCTTCTAGATTCTTCCAACAACCTCTTCTCCTCTAGCTTCTCCACCTTCTCAGCCACAGTTATAGAAGGCTCTGGAAGATTAGGCATCTTCGTAATCGTCTCCTTAGGGATGGTGATGGTGAGGACGTTGTTCTTGAAGCTCCCATGGATCTTATCCACTAGACTATTCTGTGGGACAGAGAACACCTCGTTGAAACGGCTCCATCTCCGATCAGCCACAGGACGTTCTCCAGTGACTCTTATCATCTTCGAGGTATGCACATACGTTACCTTGATTTGCTCCTTTGCAAAACCTTTAAAAACCAATTCACATCAGAGAATTAAACCACCATAACTAATTAGTCCAATTCATATATATATTTGTTTTTGTATACAAACCTGGAAGATCAATGGTGAGAAGAGTGGCTTCAGGTTGATCTTTCCATTCGGATTTGGGGACAATATCCTCATACTGAATCCCGAAGCCTGTTCCTTTCGGTTGTTGTCTTGCTGCCATTAATTAAATTTATTTTTCTTTCGGATGATCTCTTTCTGAATTGGTTGTTTTGTTTGAACTTTGAGAATATATCCATTAGGTTTCAATGCTCTGCATATAAATAAGATTTGAATTTCTGCAATGATTAGCCATTTTCTCTTCAGTTATGCAATGGATATTCCTAGTTTTGCGGCTATGTCATCTGTTCATCATAATCTCTTCTTTAGTCTCAGGTCATCATATGTTTCTTCTCTTACAAAGAAAGCATATACAAGTTGCTTTCTTCACAAGTTTATGCCTTGTGTTCCCCATTTCTTTTCTTTCTTTTTTTCATTTTTTTTACCAAGATTTACCATTAGTACCCACAACGTTCAATTTAAAGAATGATAGTTTTAAAGCAGAGAAGTGTCTCTAGAAATTCAAGAACTTAGTAGATAGAAGAACGTTCCGGTTTTAACAAGAATGTTCCAGGTTGCAATAACTCTGAACATACATGACACAGATTCAGGATCTCTTTAGCTAGGCTACAAGAACAAAACTACGCTGCGAAAAGAAAAATTAAGCTCCCATATGATCAGATAACCGAAAGAATGATCTGCTCCAAGCTTTTGCAGCTTTTCATCTTCTCAAAACTCGGCTGAAGCTACAGGCAAAACATTACCAAAAATGTCAGATTCTCACCAATTTCTGTGGAGAGATCAAAACGGAAGTTGAACTGGTGATGATACCTTGGAAAGAGAAACAGACAAAATGTAGCAGAAACAAGAACTGTGATTAAGCAAGGCTTTGCGCCAGCAGCAGAAGCTGAGGTTCACCTGTTTAAAAAAAAAGGGTCAAGGATCTTTTTTATCTTGTGTCTGAGAATAATGCAACAGATGGAAGAGGAAGCTGTGAGAAGGATTTTACCTAGCAACAATGCTCGCAACGGACTCAGTTTCAAGACCAGACCCGTAAGCGAAGAGAGGGTCATAATGTGAATCTCCATAGCTCATAGGCAACTGATCTGTGTTTCTGAACCATGTAACAGGAAGTTTGCCACTGAAGCCATGTTCCCCAAAGAGAGCATCAGTGATACCTTGGCCTTCTGTTCCCGGTAGCCACGCTGCAACCAATGCCTCGATCGAGGCAACGTAAGGTTCCATCACAAGTGGTCTGCCTGAAACGACCACAACCACACATTTGACAGCCTGACAAGTGGAGCTAATAATGGCTGGACCAGGGTCCATCATGACTAGCTTGTCGCTATCTCCAGCAGTCTCTGCATATGTCGGTTCACCAACAGCAATGATTGCATAAGCAAATTTGTTAGATTTGATGAATTCAGCATCTGGGTTTTCGCGGAAGACAACTTCAGTGCTTTGATCAACAGCTGATTTTACAGCGCCAAGAATCGTAGTCCCTGCATCAGAGAAAAAAAGGTATATTTATTGCTGAAATGATCATCAACCAAGTCTTACATCATTGCTCAAGATTTTTGTTTCAAAGCATAAAAAGTCACAGTCAAGATGATAAGAGTTGCAGAGCGTACCCCTCGTGTTCTTGTTACCGCTAAATCCTTGCCAAGTAATGGTCCAACCACCACACTGATAACCTAAATTATCAGCGTGAGTGCCAGCGACTAGGATCTTTGAAGTCTTCCTGGGAAGTGGGAGCATAGGATTGGTTTGGTTCCCGTTTTTCAGCAGCACAAGTGATTTCCTTACGGCCTCCCTTGCCAAGTCTCTATGTGCCTAATAGAGATTGAGAACATTTCATCAAGATTTGGTGATACTTGCAACAGATTCTAGCTCAGGAATATTAAGCAACTGAACTGACCTGGCTTCCTAGTTCATTGGAAAAGCTGTAATCAGCAAAGGGGTTCTCAAAAAGACCCATGGTGAACTTGACAAGCAGGATTCTTCTGACAGCATCATCAATCCGGGTGATAGGAATTACTTTGTTCTTCACCAAGGACATAAGATCATTGACGAATTCGGTGAAGTTGAAGGGGACCATGACCTGCATATTGTTTCATTAGCTAACGCAGACATTTTCTTATTTCAGTGCAGGATTGTCTGTCAAGTTTAAAACACAAAACCATATCAATGCCAGCTTGAATCGCAGCTCGGACAGAAGCTGTGTAGTTCGTATGCGGTGGTGTAGAGATCTTATCAACGCCTTGCCAATCCGAAATTACAAAACCCTGCACATATGATAGGCGAGATAAGTTGGAATCAGCACTCAAAATCAACTCCTTTGATCTATAAAGATTCACACATGCTCTATAAATGGTCTATTCAAGACTCTGCAAAATACATGGAAAAAGAGCAAAATCCATTTAGACAGACTACTTCAAGAACACTGAACATTTGCATTGAAGCTTAATCCCAAGAAAAAAAAGTAAGCAGACCTTAAACTTAAGGGTACCCTTGAGATACCCTGTAATGAGCTCAGTATTTGCATGCATCTTCTCACCATTCCAGCTCGAATATGAAACCATCACCGTGGAAACACCTTTGTAAATTGCATCAGCATAAGCAGGCATGTGAACGCTAAGAAGACCGTGTAAATCAGTCATTGTGTTGTTCTCGTTTATTCCTCTGGTTGTCCCACCGTCTCCCACATAATGCTTGGCACATGCTGCAACTTTATCCCTACTCAAAATTTAAATGAATTGAAAGAATGAACATATACTTTTGTAAGGCTCATATAATTAACACATTAAGTTAGCAGAAAAGCCTTACTTTCCACCAACGAATGGAACTCCGTGCTTGTAGTTGGAAGGAGGCTCTCCTTGCAAACCAAGTATGACATCCGTCATGTCTTCCACGACTTTGTGATCTTCGCTGTAGCTCTCATAACACCTACCCCATCTGGGATCTCTACAAACCTACACCAAGCGAGTGAGAAACAGCTTTAGCAAATGTCCAAAGTACCTAAGATCTTCAAAAAAAGTGCCAGATTTATAAAAGTTGGGCAGACGGTGAGAACTCGTAGGATCTAAAATACAGAAAATTTACTGCAATGCAAGGAGCAAACGTGTATGGGATTCCAGTGGCTCTGACTTCGAGTGCAGTTGCTGCTCCAATCCTCTTAACCAGATCAGGATCCCTGTGAAACTCAAAACTATCAGCAGATTGATACTTAACTGCTCAGCAGAAGAAACACAGACAGCATTCATAAGAAAAGCGAAACACACAGGATCAAAATAACCGTTTTAACTAATACTTGCCTGGTGGCTCCAAGACCGACATTGTGAGGGAAGATAGTAGCGTTGTAGACATTGTTATGACCGTGAACGGCATCAATGCCATATATCATAGGAATGCCCAAACGACTCACTAGAGCTCCCTTCTGATACCCATTTATCATATCAACCCAATTCTGAGCAGTTGCCTCAGGAAGTGGAGCACTCCCACCACCACTCAATACACTGCCTGTACACAGAAAATAAAAAAAGAAGACATTCTCTCTCAGGAACTGAATAAAAGATGTGTAATATTCAAGTTTCACAAATACAGACGCTCAATCCCAAGTAAATTATGAAGGTCAGATAGTTCTATAATAGTAACTGAATGAAACCCTCTATTCACCTACAAACTCTTAAAAATAATCGACCCATTTTGCAAAGAAACCATCAAAGATACCCAAAATGAGAGAACATGGAGAACAAAAAAGTAGTTTAAGCATGAATCTTTCCACGGTCCAATATGAAAACAAGCTGAAGTATTGAAGAGAACTAATTAGCCAGGCAAGTGATCAGATTTCTGGGAATTCGAAGAAAGATAGTTTTTGCATACCGATGAAATAATCTCTCATTATGTTAACAGTGGCAACACTTCTATCAATCTGAACCATCTGACCAATCTTCTCTTCCAGAGTCATTCTACCAAACAAATCCAAAACTCGATCTGACACCTTCTGTTTGGGGTCCTTGTACAGCACATACTCTCCATCCCCATTACAAACCCACACACACATCCACAGAAGAATCCCAACGATCCTTACTGGAACTTTGCCCATCTTTCGTAACAGGGGAAATTCTGAAAAAAGAAAAAAAAAACAAGAAACTCAAGTTAAGAAAGAGTTCTCACTTCTTCTTATCTTGATTGTCCCTTTGAAAAATATTAAAACCCAAATTTCTGATATCTTGTGCTTCTCAGCAGCCAAACAAGAAACAATAAAAGCAACCTTTATTCATCAGTGAAAAAGAGAGAAGAAAAAAGCAAACATTTTTACAACAAATAAACAACTTTTTGAGATTCACTGTTGGAGTTTCAACAAAGATGAACAAAGCCACGATTAAGGGGATCTTTTCTCATTTTGTTCCTCAGCGAATCCATAAAGTTGGCCTCATACAAGATTCAAGCTATAGCCAAAAATGGGTGACAGCTAGATACATGAAGTATACATTGGGAGAAAGAAAACGCAAGATCCCACAGAAGAATGGAGGAAGAAAGAAGAACTTACAGGAGAGTTAGGCACAGAGCAACACCAGAAGATATCTGCAATTTTTTTTAAAAAAAATAGTGATAAAAGAAGTAGTTAATAAACGCTTTTGAAGCAGATTGAGAGTATAAAAAATGAGAGAGAGAGAGAGAGAAGGAACGTTTGATGCAGTTGTTTTTTCTTGAGACGTGGGTTGGCTCACGTTTTTCCACAAAACATCTGTACCAGACGGGACTGGGGAAACGACGAACAAAGCGGCGTCGTTTCTTTATTAAAGTATCTTTCTTTTTTAGATATTCCCTTTATTATTTTTTATTTTTTTAGAAAATATCGTAAATAGTAGCTTTGCGAATTCGAGCTTTAATACACCTTGGACACGTGTCATTCGGCAGGAGGATCAGAATCCTCGACTTCGATAATAATCTCACGCTTAACCCAAGATACTCCGCCTCCGGCCGCCGCAACTTCGATCTCCATGGCCGGCGTAAACTTACACTGTACTGCTCTTTTCGCGCCTGCTGTATCGTCTCCTGCTCCTTCGCGAGTTCGGCTTGTTAGCTTCGGCATTGCGTGTCATCTTCTGCAATCCCCGAGCTACTCCAGTCGCCACTCCGCGTATTCCGTCGATTTGATCTCCCTCCTCGGCTTCGTTGGTAGACGATCATTCATGATGACGTAGGATAGGAGGCCTTACTCTGAGGAGCTTAGGGATTTGAGAGCTGTGATTGTTGAATCTGGGAAGGATTTTCTGAAAGCCTCAATTCGGCCGTCCACGAAAAAAGGAGAGGTGAGTGAGTGTGTATCCATAACCGAATTTTCATCTGCAATTTCAGTGATTTCGTGTTGGCGGGATTATAGGGATAGATTTTCAATTCAGATGCTTTGCTCAGTTCCCTCGAATATTGTGGTATTATTGGTTCACAGAATAGATTCATTACATTTCCGACGAGCTTGACTGTTGCTGCCGATTGTTTATGGCTTCTTTTGTGAAAGGGTAAGGCTTGCATATGTTGGCTCACCAACTATTTCCTCATAGCAATAGATAGAAAAGATCAAGGAAATTGATTTAGAATGTAATCTATCTAAAATCGATCCTCTGTTCTTGAAGGTACTTGGGAGAATAGCTGGCTATAGTAGATGATTGATTCAAGGCTGGCTGTTGGTGCTCTTCAGGACATGGCAGAGGCATTGAACAGGCTTTTCACACCATTATCATGGCGAGTGTCATAAACCTGCCTTTGTAAAAAAATACAGATTCAAACCACCATCTCCTCATGACAGTAGAGCTTATTCTCTTTATTCAGGCAAACCCTGAGTTTTGCTTTCTTTCCACATCGATGAATAACACTGCTCTCAAGAGACTCATCTATTACTCTTCAACTGATTCTTAATTACTGATCTTAATTGATCGCTACCCAAAGGTTGGTGTGGATTAATAATGAATGAATCAGAGTGAAGTTGAAGCCCCCATGGCGATGGCCCAGCGAAGGTTTAAAAACAAAAAAAAAGAATTAAAAAACCATATCAGACGCTTGAGAGGCTGCGGCAATAGAAAGTTGCCAGGTTTGAAGAAAAGGATGGACTTGCAAAACACAAAAAAAAATAATTAAGTAATTAAGACAAATCGCAGCGCAAAACTCGGCGGCGATAGAAAAAGAAAAAGACTAAACGCGTTTTTCAAACAGGTTCAATCTTCTTCATCGTCTTCTCTTCACCTTTGACTCTCTCATTAAGGATTAAACAATGTCCCTACGGTTTATGCAAGTGTAGTGCTATTATACTATCCTTCTATTTTCTCCTCATTTTCCCACCCAACCCAATTTATTTTCCAATTTATTTTCTCTGCTCCCCAGATCTCTCTGTTTTTTTTTTTTTCTTGTCTGGGGGTGATTGATTGATTTTCTACTCTCTGGGTTCGTTTCAATTCACAAATTTTCCAATCCCCTTTTGCTATTTCTTGCTGTTGTTTCTCCTCAGTCTAATCTCCGTGCTTTTTAATCTTTTGCTCGCATCTATTGGATAGACCCAAGCAGGGTTTATCAGTTCATCTGTGTAGACACTCAAACCCGTTGGTTTGATTCGTGAACTTCGAGGTTTGATGTTTGATGGTCTTAGGATAGGAAGTATTTGACTTTCATGACTATGGGAATATGAGATTAGATTGTTTTGAGCGTTTTTGGTGATCAGATCTTGATGCTATTTCTGGAGATAGAGATTAAGTGAAAGCTTTGGGGTATTGGATGGGTAACACTTGTGTTGGACCAAGCAGAAATGGGTTCTTGCAATCTGTCTCGGCTGCAATGTGGCGGCCTCGAGATGCAGATGATTCGGTTTCCCAGAGCAATGGAGATACTGCGAGTGAAGCTGTTTCAGGAGAGCTTCGATCTCCGTTACCTGATGAAGTCCTGAATAAACCCCCTCAACAGCTCACAATGCCAAAGCCAGGGGCCAACACCGATACCAAACCGGAATCCGTCATAGAGATTCAACCTGAAAGCAAGCTGGAAACGCAGGAGGAGACCATACCAGAGTCCAGGCCTGAGACCAACTCAGAGACCAAGCCGGAGGCAAAAGCTGATGCTCCAGCTAAGCCCAAGAAGCCTAAACACATGAAGAGAGTGTCAAGCGCAGGTCTTAGGACTGAGTCGGTGTTGCAGAGGAAAACTGAAAACTTTAAGGAGTTCTATTCCTTGGGAAGGAAACTCGGACAAGGGCAATTTGGGACGACTTTTTTATGCGTGGAGAAGACTACAGGGAAGGAGTTTGCCTGCAAGTCGATTGCTAAGAGGAAGCTGTTGACCGATGAGGACGTGGAAGATGTGAGAAGGGAAATTCAGATTATGCATCACTTGGCTGGTCACCCAAATGTTATATCCATCAAAGGAGCTTATGAAGATGTTGTGGCAGTGCACCTTGTAATGGAGTGTTGTGCAGGCGGCGAGCTTTTTGACAGGATCATTCAACGCGGTCACTACACAGAGAGGAAAGCGGCTGAGCTCACTAGAACCATAGTTGGGGTGCTACAGGCTTGCCATTCTCTTGGTGTTATGCATCGAGACCTCAAGCCCGAGAATTTCCTATTTGTCAGTAAACACGAAGATTCCCTCTTGAAGACGATTGATTTTGGACTCTCTATGTTCTTTAAGCCAGGTTTGCATTCATTGTTTCAATAATTCAATTTCAAGATTTGGTCTTTTAACTTGAAAATGGCATGATTCTCGATAGAAAAAATAAATCAATGATTTTGGAATCCTGGTTCCTTTTTCTTTGCAGACGATGTTTTTACAGATGTAGTTGGGAGCCCATATTATGTAGCTCCGGAGGTTCTTCGAAAGCGTTATGGTCCTGAAGCTGATGTCTGGAGTGCTGGAGTTATTGTTTACATTTTGTTAAGTGGAGTTCCTCCTTTCTGGGCTGGTAAGAAGTGTATATATATAAATAAGATATCTGTCACTTGTCCTAATTAGGCTCTGAACAAAATCTCTTCTTCTTTTTGTTTCTTTCCAACATTCAGAATCCGAACAAGGTATTTTCGAACAGGTTCTCCACGGTGATCTTGACTTTTCATCAGATCCCTGGCCGAGCATATCTGAAAGTGCAAAAGACTTGGTGAGGAAAATGCTTGTTCGGGATCCCAAGAGAAGACTAACTGCACACCAAGTCTTATGTAAGTTATTTCTATCTGAAGCCTTTCTCTTTCAGCTAAAGCGTTGTGGTTCTCTTTCCGTTAATTCCATAGAGCATAGATTTCACTGGTCCTACATGAATAACGTGTGTCGTTATAGTGCATTTGTGCCATGGTTCTATTTCGCATGACGTTTTGCTTCTGAACAGGTCATCCATGGGTACAAGTCGACGGCGTGGCTCCAGACAAACCTCTGGATTCTGCTGTTCTGAGCCGTATGAAGCAATTTTCTGCAATGAACAAGTTCAAGAAAATGGCTCTTAGGGTAAGCGGATTTTCAATGCTAAACAAAATCTAAAACCATTTTAGAACAAGATTACAAGTTGCCCCCACTTCTTCTTGTTATGTGGAAACAAAGACACAATGCAGATTAAGTTTAGTTAATTATGCCTTCTTGTAGGTCATTGCTGAGAGCTTATCTGAAGAAGAAATAGCCGGCTTGAAGGAAATGTTTAATATGATAGATGCCGACAAAAGCGGTCAGATAACTTTCGAAGAACTGAAAGCAGGACTGAAACGAGTAGGGGCGAATCTCAAAGAGTCAGAAATTCTCGACTTGATGCAAGCTGTAAGTTATAACCCCCTTGCTGTCGCCATACTAACAAATCTATTTTTTTCTTAAACTATGATTATGAAGTGGGATTCTTATCATTCCAAAATGATTTAGCTGGTTCTGGTTATATAGTTGTGCGTTTTTGCTTGGACTTGTAATTAATCTGGCATGCCTGTCATGTGTATGTAATTCAGGCTGATGTGGACAACAGTGGAACAATAGACTACAAAGAGTTCGTAGCCGCAACATTGCATCTAAACAAAATAGAGAGAGAGGACCATTTGTTTGCAGCCTTTACATACTTTGACAAAGATGGGAGCGGTTATATCACCCCGGACGAGCTTCAACAAGCTTGTGAGGAGTTTGGTGTTGAGGATGTCCGCATAGAAGAAATGATGCGTGATGTTGATCAAGACAATGTAAGCTCCTTTACACTTTTTTTCTCATCTCATCATAGTTACCATATGACTTGAATAAAAATACATCTTGCCTACAACGAACAGCTTAGAGGATTATATATTTCCTGAGAAACGGCGAAGTATTGCAATCAGCTTTGGATTTGATAGTGGAACCTCTAGTATCCTATTAAAACTTTTCATTAATTTCTGGAAACTCTTGTTGAGAATTTTGGTTTGAATGATGGGAATGTTTGAACATTTTGAATTGTTGTTTGTGCAGGACGGGCGAATAGACTATAACGAGTTTGTGGCGATGATGCAGAGAGGGAGCATCACAGGAGGTCCCGTGAAGATGGGACTAGAGAAAAGCTTTAGCATTGCTCTTAAACTCTAGTTTCAGTCTACTTAAATTACAAAACTAAAGCCAAAGACGAGAGATTCTTCTGATAATATGATTGATTGTGTTGAAGACAAATGCATAGCCAAGAATCATCACTTTTGCCCTCTTTTGGATGAGGTTTTGTCTTAGACTTGTTTTTGCAGAATTATTTCCAGAAACATAAATACACAATTGTAATTTAGTAACAATGACTCTGGAAACTGCATCAGATCGATAAGTTAGGCAGGAGAATTTCGAAATCTTTAAAGACGAAGATAGCAGTAATTTATGCTTCAAGATTGAAAAAAAACACAGCTTCCTTTTTTTTCATTTTTGCTGATTCTCTTCATAGTGGTCGTTGACTCGTTGTCTTGTCAGATTTCATGATTTGCGTCGTAGAAAAAGTCTTGTAAGTTTTAGAAAAATAGTCAACTCTGTAACAGTATGTCAACTTGTTGTTTTTTTATTATTATTAAAATTAACCAAACCGAACTCCAATTAGTTTTGTCGGTCTGAAATTAAATTAAATTATAAGTATATAAATGTGTCGGATAATAAATTGGTCAATTGAAAATAATAGCCACCTAAGTTCCTAACTTTCTTAACACGTATTTATTCCATTATCATACTGTAGTTTATTCTGAAGTGATTGGAATTTAGAAAAGCACTACAGAATTTTTGAAGTCTCAACAAAGTCTGCCAAGCTGTTTTTTTGTTTCTTCCCCTCAAGGAGCTTAACTAGTTTAATTTATTTTGTTAACACATCATATATATCGAGCTCAATTTCATTAGATTTACCAAACAAAACTATCTCCAATTTTAATTCACCGAAAGAAAAATCTTCAAATTCAATAATACAAAATTAATCTCCTCTAATAAATCAAATTAATTATTTACTTATTCTAATGAATCAAATTAATTATTAACTTACCACTATAAATAATCAAAATGATTACTTAGTTTTATTTTTTTGTAATTTTTCATATATATAAAAACAAAAAATAAATTTCCGTCGCGTTTTCATATTTCTAACGAATTTCAATAAAATTTATGTTTTTGAAACATTTTTGTAATTAAAAATGTACCTCCAAATCAATTTATTTTTCCAATAATATAACATAATTTAAAGCTTGCGCATGTTGTTGACATAAAAAAAATGTGATCATTCATAATATTATTAAATTGTTTTTTTTTATTTCTTTCTAAATTTAGATAATCTGATTAAATTGTCTACTTCAAAGCTGCGTCTATATCCCTTTAGTTTTCTCAATCTCAGTCCACAAAACGTGATCATCATTAATTGTGATTCAAAAGTTTTATTTGCGCATGAGTGTGTGGGTCTAATTGGTTCAAAAGCAAATATGTTTGTTCTTGTTTAAAGTATTCTGTAAATGTTTTTGTAAACATATACTGTCTATATAATATTTCCCTTCTTTTTAAAACAAAGTTGTAAGTGTAAAGTGAAATTTTACTAATTTCGCATTTTCTAATTTATAAACAAGACCTTTGATAATCATAAGTAAACACATTTAACTGAACACATAAATATAAACATTCAAACTCAACCAAAAAAAGATTCGAATTCTAAAACCCTCAAATTATTTGGACGTTTTTTTTTTTTTTTTTTTGTAGTTTTCACAGTGGATCCAGTTGTACTTCATATATGTTCCATTACCAGAGAAGTAAATAACAAAAACGATCATGAGAGCATGAGTTAGTGTAGGGACTATTAATATTAACTTTAAGCTGATGACATATGGTTAGGAGTTAGCCAGTTGGGACTTTATGAATTAGGACATACCTAACTTTTTCCTTACATTTTAAACACTTAAAAGTATCGATCCTTCATGAACATTAAAGAATCTTATCTTTCAGATGGATTGGAGAAACTTAGCAAGTTAAAAATACGATCGACGACGCATGTTTTATTTTCCCTAGTTTATACAAACATACATCCAATATTTATATATATAGTAACTGGTGCATGTGTCAGATGTTACCTACGATAAGGTATGTCACATGTTACATATCCTGAAGTTCAAAATTGATTAATCTTGGCTGGTTGAATAAAAATATATACTAGTTAAGTTGTTCCAAAATCTAAACTTTAACCACGCGAAAAACTGCATTATTTCAATAGTTTTGATGCACCGATGACTACAATTCGAACGATTTTCACAAATACGATCACGAACCACAACATGATCAAAATAGACAAACAAGATGCCGCATGAACACATAAATATGCTTCTGACATGTGTTCCTTTTTGGCGTCTGTCTTTCCCAAGGTCACGTAGCATTCGTATTCATGAGACATAAAACCAAATTTTGCAAAACACACATGACACACACATTTCATATGACAGATAAGAGATGGGTTAAAACTATTTGTATCTGACGAGCGTCTTTGGTCTAGTGGTTTACCATTACAATCGTCACTTGTCATCAGATGGAGTTTTCGAGGCCGCTTTCTCACATTGAAAGTGGGTTTAAAATGATTCCTTCCTTAAATGGGGTTCGCCAAAAAAATATTATTTGTATAAATTAACTAATGGTGCGAGATGCATATTAAAGTCAGACTTGTGAGTTGTGATCAAGATTTAAAGAGACTCTAGAGTCTAATGTAGTAGATATGCATCCTGCGTCTGGCTACAATTTAAAGAAGAAAAATATATGCTGCTGATAATTCAACAACCATCTATTGATAATTAACAAAAAAATTCTCTTATCAGAGCCCAAAATAAATCTTTGATACTAAAAATTCAGTTCTATACATGTATTCAGTTACAGCCTAAAGAAAAACCGTAAAAAAGTACAATAGATAATAATAAATAAATAAACTAATGAAGAAAAAGAAGTCCACTTTTACTTTTTTTTTTATAACTTATTACGATTTTTCTGCATTTTAAATATTCCTCTTTACATATGTAACATGTAAAATTTATGATAATTATTATGATTATCTGGTTTGATACTAAAAATTAATAAAACCCAAGACGACTTTTTGCATACAAAGACATATGTTAAATCCTCTGGTTTCACCTGCTCTCAAAATTCTCAACGAAATATATAAAAAAGCGTATAACTTGTTTTTTCAGCATTTTAATGTATTATTAATTTAAATATTTTTTGATCATTTTATATTGCCGTCCCTCTCTGTATAAGGGTTGACTCTAAACAAGTAACCAAACGCAGATTCCTTCTCTATACTCATATTCCTCTCTCTCTCTCTTCTCTCTCAAAATTTCAAATATTTGCGTCTGAATCACAGCGCGTCCACCAAATCCGCCATGCCCATATCTTGAAATCCGATTCTCTCCACCGGAAATCTCTCGATATCCTAAAAGCAAACCTTATCCCAATTTTCTTTTCCTCCGATCTTAGGTTTAAGCCACTGTATGGTGGTGAAAATGAAACAGATCATGCGGTGGCCTCCGTGGCCTCCGCTCTTCGCCGTCAAATTCGACGTGGTCGTCGTCGTCCACAAAATCGAGGGGTTGAATTCCGATAGCGACGGCGATATTAGTACCGTTGGTGATCAGAGTCACCGAGGTACAGCGAGGAAGAGACCGGTCGTTGAGATCAAATGGAAAGGACCCAAAACAGTTACCCTCAAACGCTCCGTCGTACGGAATTTCACCGAAGAAGGTGGATATCGCGGCGATGGCGTGGTCGAGTGGAACGAAGAGTTTAAGAGGGTTTGCGAATTCTCTGTTTACAAGGAAGGAGAGTTTCTTCCATGGCTCGTTTCTTTCACCATCTTCAATGTCAGTCTCTCTCTCTCTCTCTCTCTTATCTGCTTTGGGATCATTGACTTTTATTATTGACTTTTATGGTTCTGCTCTGATGAATGATCAATCATCTGATCGATCTGGATAAAGATTGTACCTTTGCCAATTACTCTGTAATTTATCTTCGATTCAAAGGAATCATGTAAAATTGGGGATTTTGATTAATTCGGGAGATTTTATGGAACATATCACTTTGGTCCATGGTCTTGATCGGCCATTTTTTGGTTAGAATCAAAACGGACACGAAGACTGGTTGTGTGTTGTGTTCCTGGGTTGCTTATCTTGTGTATTTGTTAGGTGAAGTGAACTGAAAATCTAAGTTTTGAGTGTTTCTGTTTTTCAATCGGTGGTTATGTAGGGACTGAATCAAGGATCCAAGGAGAAAGTTCGTAGCTTTGGAAAGGCATCACTGAACATTGCAGAATTCTTTTCATTGATGAAAGAAGATGAAGTTCAAGTCAAAGTGCCTCTAAAGATCTGTGGCTCTTCATCATCATCATCATCTCCTGCGCGGAGTCCATGCCTTCATGTGCGTCAATGATTTTCCTTGTTCTACGGTTCTCTGAATTTACCGTTGTTTCATTTCTCCTAATCGGCAAGTTGTAACCTATGTTGCAGATATCCCTTCAGTTTTCCCCTAAAGAATCATTGCCTGAAAGACAGAGATCTGCTCTTCCTGTTCTTTGGTCCCCTCTTTCCGCAGAGGCCGAGAAAGCCGAGTCTGTTGTAAAAGTAGGCCTGAGAAAGATGAAAACATTCAACCATTGCATGTCAAACCCCCATGCATCGGAAAAGGAGAGTAGGAAAAACGATGGAAGCAGCGGAAGCGGAAGTGAAAGCAAAAGCCCTGAGAGAAATCTCGATTCCGAGTCTACTTATCCTTCTGATACAGATTCTCTGGATGAGGGTAATGCTGCGGATGAATCAGAAGAGAACAAGGAGAATGCAAGCGGCCTGGCTGATCCGGTTAATTACAAAACACTCCGATATGCAAATTGGGCTAGAGGCTCATTTCATGCTGATACAAACCCCGAAGACGAGGATTTGATATATTACAGCCACCGCAGGCCATTAGCAGAGGCCGGGCATTGCGGTGATGCCGTTTCGAATGATACAGTAGGATCAGAGCAGGCGAATGGACAACTGTCTAAGAAGAGAATGTTATCTTGGAAGAAGAGAAAACTCAGCTTTAGATCTGCTAAACAGAAAGGCGAACCTCTTCTTAAAAAGGACTGCCTCGAAGAAGGAGGTGATGATATCGATTTTGACCGTAGACAACTAACTTCATCCGATGAGTCTGCCTCTGATGTATGCATTCTCGCTAAAACTCGTTTATAGTTCACTGTTTCACACAATATCGCTTCTTAACTCTTGATTGATTCTCTTGCAGTGGTATAGGTCTGATGATTCAAACATGAAACCATTATCCGAGTTTGGAGATGATGACTTTGTTGTTGGTAGCTGGGAAACCAGAGAAATTATAAGCCGTGATGGGCTGATGAAACTCACGGCTCGAGTATTTCTCGCATCTATCGATCAAAGAAGCGAGAGAGCTGCTGGAGAAAGCGCCTGCACAGCCTTAGTTGCAGTGATGGCACATTGGTTAGGATCCAACAAAGACATAATCCCAACAAGGTCAGAGTTTGACAGTCTCATCAGAGAAGGATCATCTGAGTGGAGAAACATGTGCGAGAACGAGGAATACCGGGAACGGTTTCCAGACAAACATTTCGATCTCGAGACGGTGCTCCAGGCGAAAATCAGACCCATCTGTGTAATACCCGAGAAATCATTCATAGGGTTTTTCCATCCAGAGAAATCAGAGGAAGAAGAAGGCAAAGAAGACTCGAGACTTGATTTTCTCAAAGGTGTGATGTCCTTTGACAGTATCTGGGAAGAGATCATGAAACAAGAACCAGAAGAGTCAGGAAGCGAACCCGTGATCTACATTGTGAGCTGGAATGATCATTTCTTCGTCCTCCTTGTGGACCACGATGCTTATTACATCATTGACACGCTTGGAGAGAGGCTCTATGAGGGTTGCAACCAAGCATATGTCTTGAAATTTGAGAAAGATGCAGATATCCAGAGATTAAAACCGGTCAAGGACAACAATCCTGAGAAAGGAAACCAGAAACCGGGTGGTAAGAACAGGTCAGAGAAACCCGAGAGATCAGATGAAGAAGAAGAAGAAGAAGAAGAAGAAGAAGTGTGTAGAGGTAAAGAGTCATGTAGAGAGTATATAAAGAGCTTTCTCGCTGCGATTCCAATACAACAAGTTAAAGCTGATATGAAGAAGGGATTGGTTTCGTCTTTGCATCACCGTCTTCAAATCGAGCTTCACTACACCAGACACCTTCATCATCACCATCAACCCAATCTGCTGCTTGAATCTTCTGCAAGTGAAGCAACTGTGTCAGAAGCTGCTGTGTCTATGACTGTGGCTTGGTCACTGGCGAGACAATTCAGCAATAGTGGTGGTTTTGGTTGCGAAATGGCTGAGCTTTTGGGAGTTGAAGTTTGAGACTAGTGTATAGAGAAAAGGAGTCTCCTTTTTGTGTGAATTTTTGGTGTTTATAACTTGATAACCCTTTTCTTTTTCTCCTGGCTAAACTTAGTTGGTGTTCATAATGTTCTTCTTTGGAGAGTCAACGAGAAAGACTTTTCTTCCTCTCCTACAATAATGTATTGAGGAAATTTACCAGACTTGTATTATTATTCAATAAAATCAGTAATTAATCTATAAATAGTTTACTGGATGAATCTCAATGGGATTCTTATTAAATATTTAATACTCTCTCTTTTAATTTAAAATATTGTTTTTCAGTACTGTATGTGAAAAATACGCCAGTGCAATTGAAAATTTCAAAAGTGTACTCGTTTTTCGAGTATTGTGATTTTTCATATTTTTGGTAATATATAATAATTAATCAAAGAATAGAGAAAAAGGTTAAAAAAAAAAACAATTAACTTTATAAGGAAATCGATAAATACGGAAATCTTTAAGGCAAAGCTTCTGCAAATTCTCGAGCTCTTCTTGTTTGTCTTGGAAAAGTCTTGTGCCTGTATCATCTCGCAGATATATTCATCAAGGAGCCGTAGTAGTAGTAAGAGAAGATGAAGAGAATTTTTGGTGCGAAGAATAACAAAGAGCCTCCACCGTCCATCCAGGATGCCTCTGATCGGGTTTCTACCATCTCCCTTTTGGATTCGTTTGTTTTTTATTCTTTCTTCTCGAAATCGCTTAAGGAATGTGGAGAATTAGGGTTTTGAGAGCCGTAGGGTTTCTGGGTTTTTATCGTGTGCGATGTAAAATAATCGATTGAGATGTGTTTCGAGATTTATTAGCTCTCAGAGTTGGGATTTGAAATGTTTCTAGATGAACTGATGGGGGAAGATGATAGAGTGTAAAAAGTAGCTATGCGAACTAATTGATCTCTAAATCCCAGATTTTTTATGTCCTCAGATCAATAAAAGAGGAGAATCAGTGGAAGATAAGGTGAAGAGGCTTGATGTTGAGCTCTGCAAATACAAAGAACAGATCAAAAGGACAAGACCTGGTCCTGCTCAGGAAGCTATCAAAGCTCGAGCTATGAGAGTTCTCAAGCAGAAGAAAATGTAGGAGTATATCTGTATATTATCATCGTCTGCATCTCTCGGTTGGTTTTAGTATCATCTTCTTATACCATTTTGGTTGTTGTTTGTTTAGGTACGAAGGACAACGTGACATGCTCTACAATCAGACTTTCAACCTTGATCAAGTTTCATTTGCTGCTGAAGGCCTCAAAGATGCTCAACAAACTGTATCTTCCTTATCATCTGATGTGTTTTTGATATGATCCTTGATGTACATGAATGTGGTAGGCACTACTAAGCCTTGCTTAATTTTTGCAGATGACAGCGTTGAAATCTGCAAACAAGGAGTTGAAAGGAATGATGAAAACCGTCCAGATTCAAGATATAGATGTACGTTTGACTTCTCTGATTCAAGCTCTCTTGTATTCGCTTCCTGGATACTAGTTTTGGTTATTGAATGATTGATTGTGTTATCACACAGAATTTGCAAGATGAGATGATGGACTTAATGGATGTGAGTTCTGAAATTCAAGAGACACTGGGTAGGAGCTACAATGTTCCTGATGACATTGACGAAGATGACCTCATGGGCGGTAAGTTGTTGACATTTTCCCTCGGAAATCCACCTTATGCTGCTTGGGCTCCGTAGAGACTATTGCCATGTAACATTTCCTCATGCAGAGCTTGATGCTCTTGAAGCTGACATGGGAAACGAGACTCAAGCAGACGGAGTGCCTTCCTATCTCCAACCCGATAAGGAACCGGATCTTGCTGACGAACTGGACTTGCCTCCAGCACCAGACGGGCGTACAGGAGCTCTACCTGGACGTGCTCAGGTGAGTTTTATTTGATATACAATAGCATGTGGAACTTATTTACAGGCTTTGAGGTACTTAAGCAAAATTTGAGAATTCAGATGTTAAACCTCCTCTTTAAATTATATATCCTCCTATGACACACTTACCTTAGCTGTAGAGGAATCTATTAGAGGCTGGCCTAGTCTTTGTTTCTACGTTTTGCTTCATTACAAATGATTGATAATGTACATGTTGTACTCTGTACATGTTATGTCGAATTTGGTGAACATTTTGTATGTATGGCTGATGAGAGATTTTTATGATGAACAGCCTGAGGATGAATGGGGATTACCGGCGGTACCACGTGCATCACTTCGGGGCTGAAATTCCGATTACACACTTGTTTGTGTTCATATGAAAATATTCATCTCCAGCGGATTTCACTTGTGATAATGTGTACATTGCATTGTTGACAGACAAACAAAATTATTATCTATTTGTTGGCTTCATATTACTTTTTCTAGTAAAACAAAATTAATCCACTGAGTTTTTTTCTTATAAGAAATTTAAAATACCCATTAAATTTCTTCACTTTGTTTTCGATGAAAACTTTTGATACAACACATGAACACAATCCGAAGACTTGGGGCAATCTCTTAAACCAGTGCTAGGGTTTAGTATGAGCTGTTTTTTACGACATGCAAGGCTTATCAAGCTATTGACGTGAGATATGGAGGCTAAGGGTCAAATTTGGACCAAGTCACATAATTTAGTTAATGGCTAATTTTCCCTCCTTAAAGCTAGCTGCTCCATTCAAATCCAGCATAATATGCTTACAACATTAGAATCCCAACATTAGAACATTATGCTAAAACAGACTACGTCCCATACTTTCGACTCAGAAAGTGGGATACTTTATACTCTGCTAAATCATATTTATACAAGATCGAAAAAAGATTTGTCCTTTTCTCAGACATAGAAACTGTTATTACCTCCACCATTCCTTAACCTACTTATTATTCTTGTGGGGGCTTCTCGTCTTTATTTGAGATTGAGTTTGGTCAGATCCAGCAAGTTCCAGTCCAAGTGTGACGAAGCTATCCTTGGAGCTGTATTTGAACCTGCAGAATATGACCTGACCAGCCTGTTATTGTTGTTATTGCTCCCTAAGTTTCCCATTCCAGATTTCAATCTCTGAGCGTCCTTCTTCAGTAACTGGTATTCACCTACAGAGAAATATTCGGTAAGAGAATCAGTGCGTCTATCTCAAAGCTCTGACTCAGACACTCCTTGAATATTTGGTCTGTGTCATGTTTATATTTACCTTCCCTTATGAGCTTGTCCTGCTTTAGTATCGCCATCTGCTGCTTCAACTGGCTATTCTCCAGGGACAGCGTTGCACGTGTCTGAAGAAGTGAAGCCACTCTCACTGATAAATCCGCTTCCACCGCCTGCAAAACCATATATATTGCTATTTGGTTACTACCAGGTTTTTATCATAACAATGTGCAATGATAATATGTCGTATGGATGTGCATCTAACTATGCTTCTTGTAACACCAATAACTCGATCATCCAACCACAGACATCTAACATACAGCATCATATTTTGTACATATAACTGTATGATACACAGACAAAACAATCGACCCGGTTGAGACCAGACGGATTTGGTTTTAGAAAGCACAAACTTGATTAGAAAATCTACCTGCAACATGGATACCCTCCTCTCAAGTTCAGCAATGTACTGGAGCTTACGAACTCTCGAGCGCTGTCCCGGGTTCCTGGCAAAGAAAAAGATAGAGAAATCAAGAAAGGATCAGCATTTGACACAACAAGATATAATGTACAAGTACCGAACTGGACGTTTTTAAGAGCACTCTTGTGTACACACACACATATCATCGACATATTAGCCAATGTAGTAGTCATAACAAACCTATCTTTTACTACAAATCTATGGGTAAACCAGAGATATGGAAGTTCTTGTTCCTATCTTCCTTTTCACTTACAAACCAGAAACCAAAGTAGCCCTTCCGTTATATCTGCATTTTGATCTACAACTAGATGCAGAAGTACCACATTATAGCTCAGGGACTAAAACTAGATCCACCCATATTAAACATGTTAATTAGGAACATTAGCCGATAAATGATACTCTTGAGGGCCCTGCAATTATGTAATGATGTTAGAGACTAATGCCATAAAAAGATTAATGTTCTCTCACCTTTTTGCATTTGGTTCGCCCATTGAACCGCAAGCATTTTCTGCCACAGGCGGACAATTGATCCCTTGCACAGTATCATCTGAGTTGTGAGGAGTTTTCTGAGAACCATAATCCGAAAAGGCAGAAGCAATAGGGTTGTTAGAGAAGCTTGAGTTGTTCCTTGCTCTTGGCGAGTTGGGACCATAAACACAAGCTGACTCCAACTCCCCACAAGCTTCAGAAGTCAGACTTTCTTCATCTTCGCTTTGGTTAAAACCAGAAAAGTTTGCTGAGATGTCTCCCAGAAGCACAACTGAGTCACTAGCTGAGCGGCGGAGAGGACCTCCTCCAGTGAACATCCCATCAGTTTTCTCACGGAGCAACTCATCAAGCCAAGCTGGTTGATCCTCGAGCTTGGAATCTTGAGTGGAAGACTTGTACTGGCCAATGTATGATTCAATGGGTGAAGAAGAAGAGTAGTACGTATCTGCAAACGGATTCAGCGACAGTTTCTTTGGAATCGGGCAACGAGGAGGAAGCTGACCACCGGGCCTTGACATGATTAGAACTATGAGATTTGACTTCACAGAGTTTCCTAAGAGATCAAACAGATTCAGAAGCTTTCTTAGCAGAGAATAGTAGACAAGCTGCTGCTGCTTTTAATTCATCATCAACCTAAAGAAACTAGAGCGCTATGCAAAGAAAAACTTTACCTTAAAACCCAATTTCAGCTATCAAACAGAAACCTCAATCCCAGAAAACGTCTTAATATAGTAGTATAAAACAAAAAAAGTTTTGAGAGATAAACAAAGATCCCGACAACCATTCTTGTACTAACCCCACACGACAAAGAAAACAAACAAAAAAACAAAGACGAACAACATCCAATAAATGAAACAGTTACCATCAGGAGTCATTACAAGCTTAAAGAAAAACGGCATTGAAATAAAACCCAGAAATTTCGACAGAGACATTAAACGGCGAAAAAAACCCTGAAAATCTATGGAGTTTGAATCGAAGAATCAAATAGGCTCATAAGAATCAAACAGTGAAACAGACCAAGTATTAGATGTTGAGTCATCGAAAAGTTTCTAAATTACCTCCGGGAAAGTTTATTAATCCGGCGAAGACGGTGACAGAGGAACAATGCGGAGTAAAAGAGCGAAACGGCGAGTGTAGGAGAAGAAAGATATTAAAGCAATCGTCTCTCTCTCTCTCCCTCTCTCTCGTAGCAAGTTGCTAAAAAAAAAAAAAAGGGGAATTGATTCGTTCGCTTTTATCTCACAGGCTGCGTGTGCGCGTATAAATGTATAAAATGTGTAAAACGCAGAATTGGAATTGAAGAGGAAGGCCTAACTCCAAAATCCCCAATTGGCTGGAGACGGAGCCGTACGGACGGCTTTTAGGCCCTTTGCCTTTTTTTTTTTAATTTTTTTTTGTGGTCAAGGGTCAGTGACCTGAATCCCCCCATCCGTACTTTTTCATTTTTAAATAAATTTCTTTTTTTTTTCCAAATTGATTGATTGCGATATTTGAACAGATTTTGGCATTTACATTAACACGTCCCTGTTTTTGGTTTAAATTCTCATATATATATTCTGATCAATCTAGAACATTCGTGAAGGAACGAACAGCTGTAAAGAAAAAGAGTCAAGAAGCAGACTGTTTTTAGAACAACGATTGTGATTATGCATCAATATGATTAAATTTGTGTCATTGAATATATGATTAACCTGGCTAATTATCTTCGCTTATTATATTTTAGGATGATATTTTTTTCTTTATACTTAGTTGTTTAACCACAGAAATTAAATTAATCGAGGTCTTCTTTTTGCCTTTTTCAGTTTTGAGTCAAAGGTTTAAGTTAACAAACAGACTTACTTAACCAATAAACACAGCCTGTGCTTAAGTATTATAATATAGAGTCCTTGTTTCGTTTACGCAAAGTTGAGATTTTTGTGTTTAAATCTGGTGGGGATTTAAAGCATGAAATTTGAAAATACTAACAGAACTGGTTAAATGTTGAGATAAAGACATGTCAAACAAAAAAAATTAAGCTAAAGAAGCTATCTTTGCTTCAAGTTAAAGTAATGGTGCGGAAAAGAAGTCACCTTCTAGATATCCAATTATTCCTGATCTTTGCTTGAAATCTAGAAAGTTGCACATTCAACTCCTTATATGTATAAACAATGCATGTACAGTGAATCTAATGTGTTTTGAGCGAGTTTAATAAATAATAGAGAAATGCTAATAATTAACAACATTCTTTGTAAGATTATAGAGAAATAGCACGAGAGACATTCTTCTTAAAGTTAAAAAAAAAAAAAAAAAATAGCATGAGAGATATATTGTCGAACCAGAAAACACATACCTATTTTTTTAATTTGCAAACCAAACTCACTTGCGTCCAAAGCTGATAATTTTTTTCTTAAAAAAAAATTGTTTACAGAAAAAACCTATGTTTTAAAATAAATAAAAATCAAATGGGACACATTTTCTCCGTTCGAATAATCAACGGTCAAAAACAAAACACATATGGAGTCGATTGTGCCACGTGGAGGCTAATTCACCACGATCCATTTTCATCAATTCGGGCAATATCACTCACTTCCTTCCCTCGCTTCAAATTCCGTCATCCCAATTTTAATCTCGCTTTCCAGGAATTCCTCTGCAACATCCATGGGGAAACACGATAACCCGAGTCCAGGTTCGTTTAATTGTTCCAGTGAATCTTCATTTTACCTCCTCGATTTCTTTATACGATCTGATTATTGATGGTTGTGGATGAGGAGGCTCTCCATCTTCTTCCTCGATCGATATCTTTCTGGTGATGAATGATCCTTTGTTTCGCGTTGTTTTTATGTTTTTTTTGCTAGATAAAACCGAAGCGGTGACGGATCCCGCGTGGGAATGCGAGGGAAAAGGAGCTTGTGAATTGAAACATAAGCGATTTGCTGATAAAATCATGCCTCATATTCTCAACTTGTGAGGCGATTTTTCCCCGATTTTAATGCTCTCTGTTTGATTTTTGTTTTTATATTTCGTTCAGGTTCTTATGTTCTTCGTGAAGTTTGAAAGTCCGGCTTTATTGGTTCTCCCACTTGATCTGTTCTGTTCGAGTTACCTTCGGCTTCATCTGTTAACAAAATTCATCTTTTGAGTTTAAGGAATTTCCTAGGAAAGTTAGGTTTAGATTCAGTTTTGGTTTTTGTTTGATTCAATTTAGGATTGTTTGAACCGATTTAGATATATAATAGGTTTGGTTTGGTTATTTGCGTAACTCTAGATCGTGGTGAATCCATCCACAGAGATTAAACTTTTAGTCATGGCTGTTTCATAAGCTTATTACATCCATGTGATTGTAATTTTCTAGCCAAAGAGAGCGATTGCTATTAGTAAATTGAGTGCTTAATTACTCCTACTTGTTCTTTGCATCCCAAGTTTCATAGTTGACAAATTGCAGATCAGAAATTTGTTGAGTTCTTAGATTGTGGTGATAATAGACTTTCGTGGCATTTCTTGAACAAAAACATTTATTCTTACCTCATCAGCTTGCTCTTCCAGGATCTATACCTGGTTTGGTTTTAGTTCTCAGCCTTTTTGAGTCGTGTATTGAATTGGATTCTGATTCTCTAATCCAAGTTGTGGGATTGTCTTAGGTACGGGGCTTGCGCAAAAGCCAACGATTTTGACATGTATGCACCAAATGCTTCGTTTGAGGACCCCTTCACACATGCTCAAGGGTATGTGATCATCCCACTAATCCCTTCATATTAATTCTTGCTTATAATTGCAGAGATTTCCTCACTTTGAAGCTTCTATTTCTACCATTTGCTTTTTAGGGTGAAGCAGATCAAATCAGCATTTTATTCACTCTCTAAGGTATATAATTTCACTTCTCGTTCCCTCACTCCATACATTGTTTACTACTAGGATAGTAGGATGATGGAATCATGGAACTATCTCCATGCAAAGAGTCAGTCACACATCATATTTTCCTTACAGGTGTTCGGTGAGTCGAAAATAGTCGAATATCATATTCAGGAAAGTGAAATCGCACAGGGGAAGAAAGAGGTTAGAATCCTCGTATTTTAGCCTCGTTACTACTATAACATGATGTTTTGGTAACCTTTGCATTATCTAAATAAAAGAAACAACTTATGGGGGAAAAAAAACAGATACTAATTGACAACAAACAACACTACAAGATCCTGGGAAAGAACATAGAGATGATCTCTCTCATTAAACTCTATGTCGAAAACGGGAAGATTGTCCGACACGAAGACTGGTAACAATTATAACTCCATCCTTTTCTCAAAACCGCTAAGTTCACAGTTTCTATATTTGTAGAATTTCATTTAACTGCCTGTTGGTGAATAATGTACAAGGTGGGACAAGAAACCTCTGAGGAACAGAGACACTGTTAGCTTCCCGTTAGTCGGGCGTGTAATGGAGATGGGTCGAAGAGGCTTGATGCTGGCGACTCACGCCATGATGGGTTTTGGTAAAGATCCGGACTCGCATTGAACAAAGGAAATACACAAAGGGAAAAAACACAGTATAGTATAGTGTCTAGCTTCTTCAAAACACTACTTGAATTTGAGGAACTCCTTAAATCGGTTTGGTTTCGGTTTTAGTTTTTATGTTTGTACTAATATGTTAACGCTTTGTTGTTTTTAGTCTGGTATGGTCAGTTACGTTTTCTACTTCTTATTGTTCCTTGCGCCTCCAGGCTCCAGTTCCAAGAGTCCGGTATTTTTTAGCTAATGAAGGCGTCTGAATCGAGTTTAATCCAGATAGTTCCCTACTGATTTTGGTTAGCTTTTGGTTTGTTTCTTTTTCCTAGATGTAATTAAACCGATGTGGGGCCGAATCGAAGAACCTTCCTCAAATGGGCCTTTAAGTGTCCATTTATTTTTGTCTCGTTCTTGACGTAACATATATAGATGATAGATTTTGTGACTGTATACCCGTTTTTATCAAACAAGTTGGGCCCCTGTTTTATTACATAATGATAGTGATTTTGTAAGTAGAAACAAAAAGAAAAAGTTCTGTGAAAGAAACTGTTGTTAGTTGTTGGATGTTACATTTTATATTTTAAATGCATTCTGTGTTATTATTTTACAAATTTGTTTTGTTATTTTACAGATGTTTAATATATAGGTTTCTATACTCTAAAAAAAGTCCCAAGTTAGTTTTATTTTGTATTGGATCCAGAGGACCAGCCCTACGTACATATGTGTTTCTTTTTTTTGTTAAAAAAAGATCAGTTTTACGTGATTGAGGAGGAAGAAAAATGATACATACATAAATATTAAGAGAAAAAAAAACAAGGAACATTAAACGTCGTCGTCTAGGTTGGTCCCAGAATTAAATGTAGAGCAATAAATGGAAAGAGATAAGAGAGAAGTAGGTCTATGATGTTGGGATTCACAGGGTGTGTGTGTGTGTGACCACACCACCATTTGCTCATCTCATGTTACTCTTCCTTCGTTTCTCTATACACAATACAAAATACAGTTTGCAACTCTCTTTTGTTTCATTTTCAAACTCACTATAGACCAACATTCTCTTTTAATGCACCCTCGTAAATACAGTCTATCCTTCTCAATTTAATAAATTTAAAATTATCATGAAAATGAATACGTTTTTAAAAATTTATATTTATACATAAACCTTTGAATATTTCTATTACACTTGCTTTCAAGATATTGACCCCCACATGATTAACACAAAGTAAACAGTTGTAACTTGTGTTAGATATATCTTAAATTGGGGCCGGTCCGAAGCACAGGCAAGTGACTATCGATTATAGCATCAGATTGTATGATCAATAATTTTCTTTAGTTTTTTTTTTGAAAATGTGATTGGTATTTTTAATATCCCATACTTTGCTACAAAATTTTATTTGTTACAGTGATATTCAAGAAGATTATAGTATGAAATAAAATGACACATTGGACAATTTAAAAAATACTTACTACGTTATAAGAAAAGTTATATGACAGTTAATCTCAAATAGATTAAAACGAATAGTTAGAGAAAACTATTAATATATACGAGATGAAATGAGAGACTCTACTATTTGTCTAACAAGTGAGACTCGGTTATTAGTAATTTTCTGGTCCTTTCAGAATTACCGTATCTGAATTCGAATTAACGCACATTTATCGTATTTGAATTCGAGTTATAATATAGCAGCGCGACACAAGTATATTAGTGAATTTTTTGTTAACAAAAAAAGTATATTAGTGATTTTATTTGGCCAACTGTTTATCGAAGCATGGAAATATCAAAGATGATATAAGGTCCAGTTGAATTATACATGTAGATGCCGAATGAGATCTAACTAGAAAGTTAGTACTAATATCTTTCTATCCTTTCAGAACGAAAGTCAAAATTAAAAAATTTAAAAAATCTTTCAGACTGTTTATCACAGTTTCATTTTTTTGTTCTTTTTTGGGAAACTGTTTTATGGGTTTTTCTGAATCTATTGGTATGATTTTGCTGAGTTTCATGCGGTTACTATGAATTTTTGGGAGAAAGTGATTACTTTCGCTTATGACAAAAGGGCACACAGACTTTATACTATAAACTACATAAGTTAAGGAAGGCTCTAAATATGTAATTAAAAATAGATGGTCTTCTCCTAACCACTAGTTACTTTTTACAGTCCAAAAAGTGAATCTGATAAAGCGAGATTAAAGATTAAACAAATCTTTTTAAACAAAGATTAAAGGGATTTAAGGTTTTTTTAACAGCTCCGTCTCTCTTCCTCTTCGATCTCCGTCTGACCTTGAGATGATGAATATACAGGCGACGACGGCAATGACGACACGGCGGTAGAGTAACGAGCCGAATCCGATACCGACGTTGTTCCGGCGCCGGAATCGGAGAGTCCGGAGAGGAGATCGACGAATGCGCTAACGATTACGCCGTGGCTCCTCCTCCCGTTCATCCTCAAGTACCATGCAAGCATCGATTCCAAGCTCTGCCAATCCTTAGCCAACTCACCGTGACTCCTAACCATCTCCTCCATCGATCGCCGGAAATCTCCGTACGGATCCTCCGATTCCATCGCCACCGGGACGCTGATCTCCTCAATCGGCGGCGTATAGATACAATCCCGATCCTCTCCCACCGATAACGCCGCCTTCGATTTCGAATCAAAACCCGCATTCGATTTCTCGTTAATCTCATCCACAATCGAGCTCGTGACTACCGGATCGAAGAATAACCGCTCCGATCTAACCACTCCTCTTACCACCATCTCAAGCGATTCAGCGTCAAGGTCCTGATCCGACTCGGTAGAGTGACTCGCCGTCTCGGACGAGTTCGTGAACCATGACTCAGGCGTTTCGGCCTCCAATACATCTCCATTGTGGTGGTTGTGGTCGAAGAAGACCGAGTTAACCGTCTTGATCACGTCGTCTCCGACTCGGAATGAAAGCGTTTTCGCATTGTAGCAGAGAGGAACCGAGAGTAGTCCTCCGGCTCCGCCTCTGAACAGAGAAGAAAGCTTCATCTTCCTCTTCCCCATTGAAAATCCAATTTTTTTTGTGTGTGTGAAGCTTCTGAGTTTAGCAATTAATGGAAGGGGAAGAGTTGGAGGGAATGATATAAGAGGGGAAGGAGAAGGCTGGTGGGTCAGGTCATGTGTCTATTTAATATTTTTTTGTATTTCTTTTTTCTTTTGGTAGGTTATTGAATGTTAATTTTTTTTATTTTTTTAAGAAAATGTTTTTCAAATCCCACCGGGAAAGCAAACCAGAAATTCTTTCGCGTCAACAGAACAACCCGGTTCTATTCGATTCGACAGACGGTTATTAAATTAATAAACACTTAAAATATGTATAAATATATTAGTTTTATAAGTATCAAAATTTTATTAATTCACTCATAATAAATTTTATTTGTAGTTACTTCTTTTTCATCCTCGAAAAAACTTTGTGATTCCAAATTCTATAAATAAAAAAAAGTTGATGATTGTTGTGGAAATTATAAAAAATTAAGAGATATTATCTTATAATCAAAAATTGATCTGTTTATATGCAATAGAAAGTTTTAAAATCAAATTTTATAATTATAGTGTTTTTTTAAATATATTATTTGATTGGATCACTGATTATTGTCGAATTTTTTTAGTGTTATCGGTTAGCGGATTTTACCAATGAATTCATACCAAAATAATGATCGGATCCCAGATTTACCATTCCGATTCGGTCATGTGTTGGATCTCAAAACATTATCTTTATTATTTAATGTTAAATTTGCAACGGATAAAGCGTGTTTACTTCTTTATACAGTCTAAAGTGTAACATAAAGATAAATCACAAAGATTGAAGCTGAGAGTTATTCTCTTTCTCAAAAATTGATTTTTTAGATTTTTCACAAAGAAACAATTATTATTTACTTTTTTCTATTATTTTTTGTTTGTTTTTAAATTTAAATTTACTTTCTCTATTACTTTTTGTTTGTTTATTATCTTGAAAAAAAGAATATATTAAATCTAATCTAGAAAATCAATCTATTAGGAACAAACATAAAATCTAAAACATCAAACTACTAAGAAAAGAAGGAGTACTATTTTGTTTTGTTTTGTGGTTAACTTTTTTGATTTGTTTCTGCACATCCGGTAATTAAATAGTGCTTTTCCAAAATATGATTGGCAACAATCCAAATTTAACTTGGCTTTCTGCACTATGCAGTCTAAATAACTGATCAAACGTGTATATATATCATTCTCTCAAGTAACCTAAAATCAAAGAACCGTCTTTTTATATTAATTTACAATTTGTTTTACTAGTTTTTGAAATTCAATAGTGTGTGGCAAAATAACTTTTCACGTATAGTTCATATAAACACATTATTAGCTCCATTAGCTGTTGGAGGAGGTAAATATGAGGTAACAACAAAAATCATACAAACACGATAAAATGGCTTTTCCTGAATTTGAATTTTTTTTTTGTTTCGTATCTGAATGACAATATTATACTTCTGAGCACGTCCTATGTATGAGTTAGTAAGACACAGCAATAGCATTCAATTTATTTGAAGACAAGAAAAAGTAAATAAAAATAAAAAAAATACATCAAATGTTAGTCCCGAGCCAATGACAAAGCACTGTGCAGAACACAATTAAAAACGATTGCTTACGAAGAAAATGTTGCAGAAAACAAATCCCAATATAAAAATATAATTTTATATAAAAAGGTTGATTGACGGTACTTCATTCTTGTCCATTGGCTCGTCATGTCAAATCTTTCTTATTTTTATAATTTCTCTCTATTTACGACTTCAGGATGTTTTTAGGTTTCCCTTAAATCTGAATTAATTTCCCTTAAAATTGTGTATCATTCCATATAAGTAAAACATGTCTGCAAATTTAGATATTTCAGGTTTATAAAACGAACTCGTACGATATTGTAAAAACTGCAGTCAGTTTTGACTTTCCCATGAGCTAGCTATTTGACAGACTCTCTAACTTCTGTTCTACTAATATTCTTGGTCAACATGTTATTTTTAATTTACGATATATTAATATGTGTACGTAATTAATATATAAAGATTTGAGCTTAGACCATGTTTACCTTTTTGGTTGCATTATAAATATATCATCTTCTTTTTAATAAAAATTTAAACAACTACTCACACTGTTTCACAAAAAATATACGTAATTAATATATAAAAATTTTAGTGTATCTTTCTCTAATTAATACACTAAAACTACAAGGTTAAAACTGGATATTTTTTAAAAATGTTGCATTGAAAACATAAAACGACACTCTTTGTGAAACAAAAATTAAACCTCAAAACAACACTATTTATGAAACGGAGGAAATACTAAACATTCATTATTTTAGCTTTTGCATTTTTTTCTGTTTTCCCTAATTTGCGTAAGATATTGGATTTACTTTTTTATGGGATAAATATGGGAAAATAGAAGAAAACAAAACGAGCTAGGGAGAGAGAGAATGCGAAACTCATGTGAGGAATTAAAGAGGGCACCGTTGAATCACGCAAATATTAATTGTGGATTTTCTACTACTAGATCTTTATGGGGATAAATTTACAAAATATATTCTCACTTACTTCAAGTACATTAGATTATAATTATACCCTTTCAAATTATTACATATTTTAGATTTTTTTTTGGTTCCGAAAATTTAAAATTTTAATATGTATTATTTAAAGGAAAAAGCTTAAGTAATATTTGATAAAAATAAGGTTAATGGTCATTATTAAAACTTTCTTAATATATATACAAAGTTTTAACCATATAACAAAAAGAGTAATTTTCATTTTTGACAGTAAATTTATAATACTATCTAAATTAATCTCATCTTTACGATTTTTCAAAGAACAACAGTAAAATTTACACAATTTTATATTTGTGACAATCAAATTTTATCTTTTCTTTTTATTAGAAATTATTATATATTGCAAAGATCAGTGTAGGTTTACATGTTTTTTTGTTTTGATCGTTAAAATTATGTCATATATATTAATTGATAAGCATTTTTAGAAAAAAAAATATTACCAGATGCTGATGTATCATCGCTATAATATAAAATTAGGTTCAAATTATTAAAATAATTACAATTAATATCATTCATATTAATTTAGTTAAAAAATAAAATATTTATTATTAAAAGAACCATTTAATTAATTATTATTAGAAAAATCTTATTCTCTCCTATCTTCTTAATTAATGACCACGAAAACTAGTAAATAATTCTAAAAATTATTTATTACCCAATCAAATAGAATAAGAAAAATTTGATATCTAATTATCATATTAATTATTTGTAAATCATCATCTATCTTTTAACTTTATTTTTAAAAATAAATCGAATTATCACATCAATTTTATATAATTTTAGATAATTGATCAACAATATAAAATGTAATAAATGTATATCTTCTATATATATTTGATATTTTAAAATAAAATTTTAAATAATCTGCTTTATTCAATAATTAATGTTTTTATGAATATAGTTTTTGCTTTTTTTAAATAGTTGATATCTTTAAGACCGTAATATTTCGATGATTGATTTGATAAACACGCATAATATTTTTATTTGGTACAAATTTAGTTAAATTGAGTATATTAGTTCGTTTTAGTATATCTCTTAATATGCAATTGCATTCATATAAAAAACTAAAATTGATTATAAGATTTTATAATCATTCTGCATAATTGCAATTGTATTACTAACACAAATTATATTGTTACTTTTAAATATTATTAACATACACATAAAACCAATAAATATATTTCCACTTCAAATAATTCCAAAAATATGTTTAGTAAAATAGTTTATAAAAATTTTATTCTATGCATAACGCAGATTACTATCTAATTAAAAGTTAATATTTTCTGTACTTTGATTTGTTCTATTAAATATCAATATGTTTTAAGAAAATGCTGCACAACACGCGAAATCATGATAGACGACTATTCGGTCCAAATGAATATGTCTAAAAATAAATTTTGTAACATGCGATTATTGGTACAGTGTTTCTACATTTTTCCTGTTCATGTTTAAAATTTCAGAAATGTTTCGCCATAATTTATTTTAAATTGGCTCGTTGATAAAAAAACAAAATTATTTGAATATTTTTACTCGAATTTATGAAACCGCTCAGTCGATATGATTTAATAAAATACAGAAAATCGAAAAAATAACACACATGACATGCCTCTTTATCCGTTTGATAAAGACCGATTGTTTTTATATGATTATTCTCGAGACCTTTTAACAGTGTAAAAGTAATAATTAATGCCAAGCACAGTTGTAAGAAATCTTAGAAGTAACTTCTCAACAACTACAACGGTGATTGAAACTATAATATTTGTTCCATTTTTATCCATCACCGTCTAAAGTATTTTAAGAAATTTACCTAAAATATTGTTGCTGTTGATATTTACTATTTACTACTTATAACTTATAAGTATGTAGGTACATTTGATAAAAGGTCAATATTTTTTTTTTGAAAAGGGATAAAAGGTCAATATTGCTCTTAGCATTCATTTAAATTTTTAAAACCTTTTCCATCTATTAGAAAGAACTAAATATTAACGCACATTATCATCTTTAGGTCTAAGGCGCAGAAGTAGACAATTTTTTGTTGTAGTAAAACTACAGCCGTGCCTAATGTATAGAAAGATAACAAACCAAAATTTATTTTTATTTTATTTATTACACGCAAAATCTTCTGAATAATATACAATCACGTGAAAACTTTGAAGCACAAATGTACTGTTTTTCAAGCATTTGGTCAAGTAAAGTTAAACTCTATTTGTTTCAAAAATAATATCGTTTAAAAATTTTAATTTTGTTTCATAGAAATTGTCATTTTAGATTTTTATAATTTATAATTTTAAATAAAAATCCAGTTTCAAAAATAAACCTTCTAAAAATCGATTGATGATTTGGATAAGACCATTAACAAATCATAATTAACAAATAATTGTGTTATAATAAAATAAATAAATAAACCTTCTAAAAATCATTCCCCTTGGCAAAATAAAACCTACAAAAAGATACGATTACTGTGCTCGTGCGACCAAGTGATTCGTATGTCGGACTTTAAACAAAATTCTTAGAATATGCTAATAATAGAGAACACTTAAATGCTTTTTTTAATAAATATTTTTTCCTTAAAGTATCGAAACAAATTTATACGTCTTTTTTCTACTTACTAAGTTAGAAATATTCTCCCTCGAGCAAACTATCTGTAATAAGAGAATATATAGAGGTTGGGTCAATATTACAGAAACTGATAAAACTTACAAAGAGGTCGATACAAAACAAAAAACGATTAACGCGTCTCTTATATTTTTCTTTTGTTTCCTGCTCTCAAGCCCTTTTCTACATACGATCAAATAATGCTGTTGTTATGAAAATTGGTTTTACTTTGTTTTTTTTTTTTTTTTACTTTTGGTTTTACTTTGTTCAGCTCAAGTAACCAATGAGTTTGGCATGATATTGAACTAAACCAGTTCAGAGAATCATTAGTAATTCGGTACAGAGTTTATTAATTCTAATTAGTTTGGTTGGTTTAACGTGGTTAATAATTTGAATTTGACAATTTGGATATTAGACGAACTAGAGATCTCTTGACCTATTATCAAACAACTCTTACGATTCTACGAGACTTACTAATTAAAAACAAGTTTGGTGAATAATTCATCATCGAGCTTAGTTTTTAAATATATATGATTATTTTAAAAAAGAATAGGAGAACGTACAATTAAGTGCGACTTGATTAAAAATATGATTATCAAGATTGCATGAAAAGAGCATTACTTGAAAACATCGAGCAACAGGCAAAGCCAGCAATGCATGGAACAACATGTAGCCCGTTGACCCTCATGATTAGTTATTTAATTTTGTAGAAATTAGCAACTAATATATCATAACACTACACCTACTACAGTAGAACCTTTATAAACTAATACTTGATTCATTAATACCTCACTAAATTAATATTTTTTGTCAATTTCAAAATTAGTTTTTCAACCAAATAATATATCTATAAATTAATAATCACTATAAATTAATAATTTTGTTATAAAACCTCATGCTCCCAACATTATTAATTTATAGAGGTTTTACTGTATATGAGTGATTGATACACTATTAATTAATAATTATAACTAGCTAGACCTAAAAAAATAAAAAAATAATACAATTATCATGTCACATAACTAATACCTCATGGGTTTGTTTAGTCCAAATATTTATTATATATTTTCTATATACATATACACACAGTTATACATATGTACACATTCCACAAGTTATATGCATGACCGCAAAGTGGAAACCTACTGATGATAGGGTCATCTAGTATGAACATACTGTTACAAGGGAAAAATAATAAAAATTAAAAAAAAAATGTCCTTTTTGTGCTGTTCCTATATATTTGATTGTTTAATTTACAATAACAATAAAAGCTAGCTTTGTTGTCAACAGTAAATATGTGTTTGAAAATCTCGACTAAAAAGGGTTCATATTTATGAATGAAATTGTAATGGGCGACGTTAGGGAGGCAGTCTGAGATAATTATAGTAATAATGTAACGTTAACTTTAAGGTCATGTATGTGTACCTAGGACTTAAATGTTAAGAGACCACATGGGGGCACCGCCTCACTACTTCTCTTTGTCTCACACTACAAGGAATCATATGTATTGTATCATTTATTTTATTTGTTAATATTATTTATTGATTAATACAAATTTAGTTGCATCATTTAAATTAATGACTCTGGAAGTGATGACTCTAATCATTTACATCAGTATTTTTTAATTGATGTTAATATGTATCATTTGTAATAAATAATATTAATATATTGCATCATTTAAAATAAATGATATTAGTATTTTGCATCAATTAGAATAAATGATATTAAAATTTGCATCATTTATAATAAATGATATTAAAATTTACATCAGTTAATATAATTGAGGTAAACATTTGCATCAATTAATATAAATGATGTTAATATTTGTCTTGGTTATAACAATTGATGTTATATATTTATATCATATATTTTAGTTGATACTATTTAAATTATAAATAAATGATATTAAAATTCATGTAAATTTTAAATTTTATGTTAGTTTTTATAATATTATCATTTGGAGATAACTAATCATTTTATATTTATTATTCTAAGAAATATATGTAAATACATATGTATGATTTAACATATAAAAAATATGGTGTTGATCTTTTATAGAGGAGAAAGTAGTACTTTTCATCATTCTTTACCAATGTGGGACAAATATTTGTTTAGTTAAAATTTTGTTTGCATCACTTTTTAGTATCATTTTTAATAAGTGATGCTAATTAAGTTAGTAATAGTATCAATTGTTTTTATTTGATGCTAATCAGGTTAGTATTAATATCAATTATTTTTAGTGATGCTAATCAAGTTAGTATTAGTATCAATTTTATTTAATTGATGTTAATCAAGTTAGTATTAGTATCAATTGTTTTAATTGATGCTAATCAAGTTAGTATTAATATCAATTAAAAGAACTGATGTAAAATTATATATTTAATGTCAATTTTTAATAAGTGATTCTAAATAGTATCACTAATTTTAATGATATTTTATAAGTGATCCTATCTACCTTTTTCTTGTAGTGTCAACTAGATTTTGACTTGTTACTTTTTCTATTTCAATTTTCAAACGACTTCATTAATAAAAATACAAAATATTGTTCTTTCTTGACGACCCCGCCTGGATAAACATTAAATGTCGAAACGATTTTGCCCTACACAAGTGCGATGCAAAATGGGTTAGCCGGCAGTTCGCTTTTTGTAGTGTAAATTAAGATTTACGAAGTTTCACGTAATGTTCTGACAATTGTTTGGATATCCGAGATTCACTTTTATTCGATGGCTGATTTGTCGTTTCAAGAAGTTTACAAGATGTCGATCAATTCTGCAATACAAAGATTTATCCACGTATATTTTTTTGGGTTGATGTTTAATTTATGCGTATTTGCATGAATATTAAAATCAATTTCAAGTATATGAAACTACTTAATTTTAGGTTAATCAATCTCAGCTACACTCTAGCTCTTTATCAGTTAGGTTATAGGTGAAAGCGAAACTCAAAAGTGAAAGAAGAGACGAAGGTAAGAAAGTGGGAGGAGATCCATTGTATCTTGTTCCATGTCATATTGTTCCTTTTGTCTAGGCCTTCCTAGTCACAAACATTTTTTTAACATAGTATATATAAGTTACATGATTGGTTAATTAATAATGCATTTCTTTATTTTTGTTCTTATCCTAACCTTTACATTAATGATGGATGACAATTATACGCCTTTTGACATTATGATTAATTTGGTGTATGGATGTTTATTTGTTATACAAGCATTATAACATGTGACTTGTGAAACGTACGTTTACGATACGAACCACATGTTTATATTTAATAAGGTTTATTACTCTATCTAAGTTCTAACGTATCATGCAACGTATTGGCCAATTTTTTATATTCAGTATTTATAAAATTAAATATGTATAAAGGCATGGATGGGTTCATGAGGTTGGAGAGTTCTGACTGCTATTTTTATTAAGAATCGATACTGAATTATTTTGTTGTTTTCTATAAGTCAGATTTGCATATCTACAAAATTATAATAGAATATAAAAATAAAATTTTATAAATAGTAATTTTCGTTTAATGCGTATTCACAAGATTTACATTATTTTAATTAAACTATACGTAAACAAACTGTCAAAACATGTGTTGTTAAGATAATGTAGTTTGTTCTATTAGGTGTTAAGACTCAGTGAGATATACACAGCTTTGTTTGTTACATTTTCTGATATCTATAAAATTAATTATATATGAATTTACAGACACATTTTCAGTTAGTATATAGATATGCACATGATCGATATCTTAGAACAGAGTGATTTGATAAATTGATAATAATAACCATTTTTGGATGTACTGCATTAGTCTACTAGTTAATCTAAAATTCTAATATACGAATTTATCAGTTACGCTGCTCAAATCCAATATTATGCACATTATAAAAGTTGGCTATCTATATAATGCGACTTAATAAGCATATAGTGATTCTAGGCTGCATCCTATATAGTTGGATGGATTTTTGGATCATCGCAAGTCCTGATTTGTACAATTAAAAGAAAAAGGTTAATTTCGCATCTTTGTTGAAAGTTTCGGGGTTGTTATTTAATTTTGAATATTAACCTTTTTCTTTAAATCCAAATCGACTTAATTCGCCATAGTAATAAAATAGCTGTCACATTCGTGTCGGAGAAGCAAAGGGAACCAGAGGAGAAGAGAATATGGCTCAGAGAATACAGAGAGATCATGAAGCCGATGGATGGGAACGCTCCGATTATCCAATCACCTGCGCATCTTGCCTCGGTGACAATCCCTACTTGCGAATCGTACGTAATTTGATTCCTCTCCCTTCCCGTGTTGCTTGTATTCTTATTAGTAATCTAGGTTTAGGGTTTTAGGTAGCTATCAAATTCATAGTTTAAGTCCAAATTCGTCTACTATACAATAATCTAGGTTTAGGGTTATAGCTGCTGATTCAAGTGTTATTTATCATATGCAGACCATAGCGAATTACGGCAAGGAATGCAAGGTATGTACACGACCTTTCACGGTGTTTAGGTGGCGACCTGGACGGAATGCAAGATACAAGAAAACCGAGATCTGTCAGACTTGCTCGAATCTGAAGAATGTATGCCAAGTCTGTCTTCTTGATCTTGAGTTTGGTCTTCCAGTTCAGGTCAGAGACACAGCACTCAACATTACCACTCATGACTCTATCCCAAGAAGCCATGTCAATAGAGAGTACTTTGCTGAGGAGCATGACCGCATGGTATGCTTACATTCTTCTTTTTTCCTTTTTTTAACTTAACGGTTTGCTTAGGTAATTATGTGAAAGACTATTGACGAGGTCTAGTTTTCCAAGTGATTTTGATTTGTTTTATTTTTCTTCTGTGTAGACTAGAGATGGACTGGATTTTGAATCTTCATCTGGGAAGATGCGACCTAATGATACTATTCTAAAGCAGCTTCAAAGGACAGTACCATACTATAAAAGGAACGAGCCACAAGTTTATACTTACTACACCAGTGGTCGATGTACAAGAGGTGCCGGATGTGCATATCGGCATGAGATGCCCAAAACGGGAGAGCTATCCCACCAAAACATTAAAGATCGTTACTATGGGTAAGCTATTTAATTTGCCTTTGTCAATTGCTTGAGTGTTTTGTTTTTGTTGACGTTTTGTTGTTTGCCTTCTCAAACGCTTATTTCAATATCCCTGTTGTGGAGTTTTTGAAATTTTATATGTTTCTCCTATTTTTTCTCTTTGATCACTTCTTGGGCTGAACTAGGATATGTTGGCTCTCACGTTTTCTTGTTATTTACGGTGTTTTTCCAAATTGTGTTCCCTTTGATGTATTGTAGTACTTTAGACGGTCAAAATACAGTCTGGTGTTTCTCAACTTGTTTTTACACATTTACAGTGAAAATGATCCAGTTGCGGTGAAGTTGCTCGGGAAAGCTGGTGAGATGGGCTGTCTGGAACCACCAGAGGATGTGGCTCATAGTGGTTTACTAGCTCGACTCGTAGTTTCTCAGCAGCACTACTATACGCACCCAACACCACCTAGCCAAGACAAGGCTTATTACCCATCAATGGACCCGCAGAGAATGGGTTCAAGCACAAGTGAGAACAACGGAGCTTCTTCTTCTTCTTACCTGATGCCTCCACACCAGCAGCAGTATCTTTTTTAAATGTTGAGGTACCAGTGACGTTAAGGGACCAAACTTGCAGACTCATCATCATACTTATAAACTGCAGTAACAAATCTTAATTATGCAAAACGAAATGAAACTCAATACTTTTTTGTTTTTCTTTTAAGCCGATTTTTCTTTTTTTTTTATAAGAAAGCAATATCAACAATGCTCCTACTCATATAAGATCAACTATATATGTTAATTGCGATTTAATATGCAAAACCACATGCACACATGGATCATACAGGTATTCTTAAAAAGACTAGATTGACTTCATCACATACCCATTGCAGTATATATCCACGTCTCGATTAACATCATCATCATCCTCGAGCTCCAATCAGGTGTGGGAACGTCTTCTGCAACGTCTCAGGGAGCGAGCTCACCACTTGGGTTATATAACCGTCATAAAATAAAAATAAAAAATTTAGAAAGGGTCAGACCAATTCAATTTTCCAACATTTCGCCGAAAATTATAACCGAACAAGGCTTGGCCCATGGAAAGCCCAGCCCGCTGTCAATTATCGAGTATGTAACCCCTCGCGTTTCAACTTTCCAACAAGTAGAGAGCTTTTGATCCGCAGCGTCGAAACCATGTCCTCCAGATTGTTCCCCGTGGCTCCCACCGGTCGAAACCGCTGTAAGATGCGATGTATCCCTTGCTCGATCGAAATTTGTTTGTTTATGGATATATGATCTATCTCTGTCATAGTAGTAGCAGTATATTTGTTGGATTAGAAGAAGATTTCATCAATCTTCTGATGTTTCGTAATTTGTTTAATTCGTTTTCCGTTGCTCGATCGCAGTCCGTGAAACGCATGTCATATGGGACATGGATGGTTACTCAATCCCAGCTGAAAGTCTCTGTCCTTATTCGATTACGGAGCAAATCAAAACAGCTATTAAGGAGGAGGGTTTTCTTGGGAACGTGTCCTTCCATGTTTACTGTGATTCGAATGCATGGCCGATTGAATTGCAAGACAAATTTTGGAGAGGCGGATTTGATATCTGTCCGTGCAGAGGTACTTGAACCCTTTTACTTGGTATTATAATCATAATCTAAGAGGGAGGGATCTATCTATCATCTGTTACTATCTACTATTACTATTACAGGGGATAAACTTGTCAGCCGTTACACGCTTGTAGCGGACCTTGTTTACTGGTCATTCACCATGCAGGAGCCAAAAAATTTGCTGATACTCTCAGAAAACAAGGACAAGTTTGAAAAAGACGGCAAATTCTCCCGTCTTCGTAAAGCTTTAGAAAACAGAGGTTGCACTATTACCTCAGCACATCCTGACACACTCTTTACCCCAATATGTAAAATTAATCATTTCCACGAGTCATGCGGATGCTCAGAAGAAACTTGCCTCGCTGAATGATGGCGCTTATTAAGAAGAAACAGTGCCTCTGGATCTCCCCTGTTTTCTGCTTTTAACAATATTGTGTGTATGCTATGTTAAGACGGACGGTTGCTTGCTTTGAATCAATCTTCAACATTTGTTCAATCAACTATGGTGGTTTTGTTTCATATATGACGACGATGCCTTGCTTTACTTTTCCCACTTGTATCCTTTCCTGTATTGTTGAAAGAAAGAATCTCTCGGGGTCGGAGCTATCATAAGAAATTCAGAATGTTTCGGTTGCTCTAAGAACCCAACTGAGTTTTTCGAATTTTCCCAACCTGAAGCTTCCGACTTAATCATCAGGGAATCAAATGTTTTATGGACAATTGTGGAGCACGACTATGATAACAGCAAAGGAAACAACAGTTAACCATTATTGGTTTTTGTAGTGGAAACCTTAAAGTTTTAATGCTCTGCCAAAATCTAACCCATCATCTTCTCTTATATGCAAACTGAGATAAAGAAACTATCAAACTTTTTTAACAGGTTTTACACAATTCTCGTAGACAATATTTATCAGTTTCTAATCTTCAATTGCAGATATTTATTCTTCGACATAGACAAAATTAGTAGTGAAATTCTCGTTTTCATGGAACAACATATCTTAAGTCATAATCATAACCCCAAATGTGAAAAATTACATAAAAATTATTGAAAAATACATCGAAATAGAGAAATTACATGAAAACAAAAAAAAGGATTAAAAATTAGAGAAAATATTATAAGTTGAACTTCGATAGGTGATAGGAAGTAGCACGTTCCATGTGAACTTCAACTTCCATTATGATAGGGGAGGTTGCTTACCACAACCACTATGTTGCATACCTTGAAAATTCCATGTATAGCGTGCAATGCGTCTCAGAACTGGGTTTTGTAGCATCTCCCACGACTGTGCTAAAAAAATTGTAAACCCCATGCGTTTCAAGGACTTCAGTGAAGGATCAAACTCTTGATTGTCTGTGATTATCAAAACGTTCCGAAAGGGAAGAGTTGTGCGGTTTAATCCAAGATCCAGTAACGCATTTTCCATAGCGAATTCAGGAGTTACCGTATTCGGCTTGTTTTTGTTTTTGTTGTGTTTATCACAATAAGAATCTCTCTCCTCGGCATGAACTAGTTGAAAACCTTCGTTTTCAAGCCATTCTCGATCACCCTCAGCCAGATTCTCACGGTCCCCATATAGAATTCTCCTCTCCTCTGAAAGAGAGTATATGGGAGCGCTTGGATCTTCATTATGGACCTCCATTAAAGCGTTGTTAATATTCCGAATAAGATTCGGGGAAACATTAATTGGACACTTGTTGATGTCCCATAAAAGAACAACACTTTCTTGCTTAGCTGTCATTAATTAACAAATAAAAAAATTCATGAAATAAGTTAATCCATCATTAAAAATCAGATAAAATAAAAGAGGGAGACATAGAGAGATATTACGTAGAGGTTTATTTGGTTTGGAGGAATTTGATTTGAATGAAGAACGTGGTTTGTGGCTGGAGGAGGAGGAGGGTGAACCGTGCATCATCGTTTTCTCCCTAACCGTTAATATATTTTAGATGTTTTTTTGGTGCAACTATATTTTACAATTGTAGTCAATCAAAGAACTCTCAATTATAGTACTATTTTATTTGACCCATTTCGAATTCAAAACCCGACCCGATTGTTACGAATTCTACAAACGACAAGTTTCCGCGTGCTAGCAATTAAATGATTGCGACAGATATCTTCCTAACCCAAATAGTTTGTTTCACTTGAGTCCCTCATCTTTCGGATAATCCTATTTTACACAAAGGAAAGGATATCTGATACAATAGTTTCTTGCTTGTTGCTCCTTAATTCTCTAGAGATCTGATTTGTCTCCCACAATTTATTTTTGTTCCAGTAGCCCCCAAAGCAAGAGACATGTCGACTCACAAGTTATTATGAATCATTGTTTTCGTCTGAACGAGTCACGAATCATTATTATGAGATTTTTTCTCTGTTTCAGAATTATATCCGTGGGAAGAAGATTATGTTGACTATAAAATGTAATTTGGTTATTAGTCAACATTGTAGTAATGAAAATACGATTTTTGTTGTTGGTTAGAGTAAAGTAATGATTTATTGATTTTGTGACAATAGGCAGCAAATAATATCGTAAAAACTAGTTTTTCAGAGCAAATGTTTGCAACATTTTTTTCTTTGTAATATGCAATCGGTTACGTGTTACAGAAAAGTACATAAATTCAAAGTTAACCAAAGAAGTACATCAACTTGGGACTTCAGTACTTGATTGACATAAATACAATTTTCAGATACTACAAAGTAAAATAAAAATTCTTGAGGAAATTACATAAATTCAAAGTTAACCAAAGAAGTACATCAACTTGGGACTTCAGTACTTGATTGACATAAATACAATTTTCAGATACTACAAAATAAAATAAAAATTCTTGAGGAAATTATAAAATTAAAAAAAAAAAAATCTTTAACATAATTAGTTGTAAACGTGTTTTTTTACCCCTCATACATGACACGAAAGGTGCATGCTCAGTCCAACAAGTAACAATACACTCAACACCTTTTAAATAGTTCCTAATATACCCAATATATCAATAAAACCTAATTGGAAATATATCGCTTTCATATTGACAAGTTCATCGTCAGCCATACTAGTTGGGTCAATTTTTCAGTAGCGTTTCTCTTAAGTTTTAACTACTTGAGTTTTATTAGAATTTATTTAAATGGAAACTAAAGATTTACTGGATCATGCAGTATTATATTTACACATAAATCTATTTTATTTTTGTATTTATTGGTCTAATGGTCTTGAGATCCTGGATCATGCAGTACTGGAAACTAATAATTTCGTACTTTTTTTTTATTTGCGATATGGCCAATTATAACTATGATTTTTGAATAAAATGGGAGGGGAAAAACACACTTAATTATAGTGTTAGCCTTTTGGACTATTTTATTTCTACTAAATCAATATATGACAAGATTTGCTTTATATGACAAGACTTGCTAAATCAATAATAAGATCAACCAAATTTATTGATGAAATCTGATTCATGCAAGAAGACAAAATCAATATATGACAAGATTTGATTTATCTCGAATTATGCTTATGCTTAAGCCATTTTTAAATTATATATTCTAATCTTGTTTGGTTATAATTATAGATATTGTTAAAGAATGAAAAGGAAAATGTAAATTGACTACAAAGGCTTGTGATAATATTATCCTTAGTAAGAATCTTGTTTGATCAAATGTTTTTTTTTTTAAAAATCTAAGGATATGGTTTCTTCTTTTTCTATTGCTATGTTTAATTAATTATTAGAAGGCGGTCTTGAGAAAATAATAACTTTATTTATCATTCAAAAACATCTGAACATTTTAGCCACCGATTGACTGATTTATGCAAATGTTTACATAGACTTGAAATTCTATGTATATGACAATCCAAATGCGGTGTAGCCTCACGCTCAACGTTGAGGTTGATGGGAAGAACCTATTGTTAACGTATTGTAGCTGGTAGACAAGAGACATATAGATCATTGATTGCTTCAAAGGAATCAAAAGCCTCCATGATAGAATGAGATTTTAGAAAATTCCAAAGCTATAATAATTTTGCACTTTTTTTGTGTGCCATGTATATTGATAGAGTTTTGCTTTATAAAAAAGACTTGCTTTCTTTTAAAATCTGTTTCAAATCAATTCACATCCTTCATTATAATTTGATAACCTTTGTCTTATTACGAGTTTTGTATATTAACTTTTTTATTTGGTTAATTCTATACAAAATATGAAAATTTGAGCAAAATTTTTATTTATTAAAAAAAGAGTTTTTTTAATGAAAAGATCTAGTGTTCATCTTCTCCATATAAAGAGAGTTGCGCAGCGATGTTTTCCGTATTAACCAATATGCACAAGAAAATATTTCAAACGGATTTGTACTTATCTTTATGTGTATTATATATAGTTAAAGAGCATTTACAAATTTTCAGTTGAAACAGTTTTGTTATTTTTCCATACATAATAGGAGTTTTATGTAACGTAAAATATGAAATTTTATAGTTCAAACACTTTCAAATAAAATCAGAAAATATGAAAAAATAGAATTTATGTCTAGAAAATATAAAATCAGAAAATCATTTTTAGTGACTGCAATTAGTTTTTCTCTTAGTTTTAAAATAACTCGAATACATATTTAATTACAATGTGTGATATATGTAAAACAAGTCGATAATTACATATTTACTTATTTACAATTGACAACGATCAAAATTGTTTTAAAAAAAAAAATCAACACTCAATGCATTTTTGTTAATAAACAATGTCGGCACATTATAAATGCGATGAGATCACTTTTACTTTTACACATTATTAGAATGTATGTACAACAAAGTGGTTAAGCAGAAACCGATATTTTACCCGTCGATCAAAATGTTGTAGACGAAGGAATTGCGCGGGATGTTCTGTGCGCTCATCTCTTTCGTGACAGCTAATGCGCACTGCATCCTTCCTGATTTGCAGCAAGCTTTGAGTAACGACTCGTAAGTGAATATGTCAACCTCCAAGCCTTCGTTTTGAAGCCTTGCAAAATACTCCAACGATTACGCTATAAGTCACCAAACTCATCTCAATTCCTTCTTCCTTCATTTTACGAACACAAGAAAGTGCTTCCTCCATGTCTCTACCAACTGCATAAGCGTGAATAAGGCTGCATGAAACAAATCCTCTTTTAACCTTTAATGAATCCCAAACTAATTACNATGTTTGACTAAGCAGAATCTGAACAAGAAATGTAACACATTTGTAATGAAAGGAGATACCTTGTGTATATACGTGATGTTGGTACGATACCCCTCGCGCGCATCCGCTCAAAGGTTTCACGTGCACGATGCATATCCCCTCTTCTTCCATATTACTTCACCATCAAACCAAACTATGTCCTCGAAGGCTGGAGGAAAAACATTGAATCAGTGAGAATTTCTAACCTGATACCATAAAAATCGAAATTGTAATCAAACCTATTCGAACACAAGGAAGATTAAGAAGATCAAACAGCCATCAATTGGCGTCTGAGTTCTTTCCAATCACAAATCAAATAAACCGAAAGACAAGTCGAAAACAGAGTATAAATGTAAGAAATGACAAACCTTGTTGATCTTCTCGAAAGCTGAAACAACAGCTTGCCAGTTATCACCATTGGTATCCAGAATCCTCTGGAGAGACTTTCGAGACCCTTCTCTCTCTTGATGCCACAATGACTTATTCGACATCTTCGCGTCTTCTTCTCCTCTGATTGAACAGGAGGAGACACAGAGGACCGGTTTGTCAGACCCTTGAGTGGATTCTTACGAGGGGTTTTAGGCGCAGGGGAAGATGAAGGAGAGGATGAAGAACCGACAGATTTCTCCGGTCGGCGGAGGTCAGGGCTCTCAGGAGGTTCGGGCGGAGGTTGTGGTGGTTGGGGTTTAAGGGAGAAAGAGATGGAAGCCGCCGCAGAGTGACGGCCGCGAAGAATGGTGGCGGAGTAAGGGAAGTGTGGAGCAGAGAGCGACAACACGCTCCCTCCATTATCCATTCTCTATCCCCTTCTCCCTCGTGATTTCTTCTTGTTTGTCTGTAATATTCAGTTTGATATGTTTTAAATAATTTGGAAATGTTGATCTCAAGAATCAGCTAAGATGACATGAACTATAAAAGATGGTTCTATTCTATCAAACGATCGTCAAAACTTAAAAACCATTGAATAGAAAAAGAGTCTAACTTTCAGTTTCGGGCATAAATCTTGAATCAAAAGAAACAATAAACAACACTCCACGGAACACAAGTCTTTTGTCCCTAACTGTGAAAAAACAGCCCACTCTTTTCTCCTGATGTACTGATGAGAACAAATCTCCTCAGTACCTTCTGGGTGGCCTGTGGCTGGACTAGAGAGAAGCCGGGAACGTCAGTCATTCCAAGGGAAGCAAGCATCTCTAGAGTCTCTTTGTCGACCTTGACCTCATCGGTCTTGATAGCAGACTCATCGGGGACAAAGTCCATGCTGCGTTCACGCTCTTCTTCTTGAAGCTTGAGTGAGATCCCACGGACTGGTCCCTTCTGAATACGCTTCATCAAGTGGGTGGAGAATCCAGCAATTTTGTTGCGGAGTCGCTTTGAAGGGATGATGGCCACTTCTTCAAGGATCTTTATTGTTACAGGTATTTTGCCTATCAATCATCTCGTATATCCCTTGTTTTTCAGTGCGTAAATTGTTATCTCAAGTAAAGACATGTGTAGAAATATGTAACTCTTCTTGTCTTCACTTCTTTACCTTCCCTTTTAGGACAGCCCAACGGTCATGAGCATGGTTCAGAAGCTACCCAGCAACTGATGCTTTCTACTGCGAAAGATCACATTCAGGTAACTGATTGCCGTTATATTATTATATGCAACACTAAGTTGTAGAAAATATTGTTGATTAATTTCTTTGATAAATAACTTCAAATCAGGGTAAAAGAGGAATTTGCAAACCGGAGGAAACTAAAAGCTTTTGGATTGCCAAGGATACTAGTGTCTGAGAAGAAAGAAATGGAAGGCCATGTCCAAAAACACACCATATAAATAATACCCATAGATAGACAATAACAAAAACTCTCAAATCACAAGTAATATCTGGCATATGGTGGCAACCAGAACAACAGCATAGAACATCCATCCCTTAGAGGGCACAAAAGACAAAAGTTAGTCCTCGGAATCAGCAAGATCGTGTCCGCTAGCTTCCGCTGCTGCAAGAGTAGCGTCCGCTGCCGTAGTTTCCGCAGCTTCCGCTTATGTAGCTTCCACTTACGTAGCTTCCGCTTACGTAGTGAGGCTCCGCTACCATCGAGTATGCTAGTCAAAAACGAAGCTGCGCTTCCACCAGGAAATCGCCATTCTTGTTTAGCTTCGGATAAGAGAACATTATAACCCTTACATGTCAACAAACCGTTATTACGATAAGGCATCTGGTGTCCTTCCTTTATATCTGCGACTATAATCATATTTGCTGGTGCAGGGTTTTTCAATTGCCACGACGCAATGTCAGCAAACATGGAACAAACTCTCGCAAGTTTACCCCCTGGAAAGAAAGTAGGTATATTACAGATATATGTGTGGAAGAGAAAAGCGTGTCAATTGAAGAGTCTTGAGGAATTCTCACCTTCGGTAACGACTTCGAGTTTGAATCCAGCATCCGAAAATTCACCTTCCGAGAATGTTGCTGTGTTCGTATCAGCATAAGCATGAATTATCAGCTCCCCATGATAACCCAGCTGCTTCCCAATAGCCTCTTTGAAACTCTGATAAATCGAAGCAGGATCGAGACCGTTTCGGATTGGGTAATCGTCGATGTCCCAGAACACACACGTCTTAGCATCTACCAACGGAAACAATTAGTACGATTAATTTAGAAGATCCGATTATCATAGACAAAACGATTTCGAGCTACACAGAGAGATGGTTTACCCTTGTAAAAATACAGCGGCGGGATGGTTTCCTTGGTATCGCACATGGTTTCGTTTCGTTTCGTTTCGTGGGAGAGAGAGACTTTGTGAATTTAGAGGTTACAACAAGTGTGCCTGCGTGAGTCTATCTTCATATAAAGGATCTAATTCGGCTGGGCCTAGGCCTAATTTCCATTTCCAGAACTCAGGGTCACTTAATTCGATCCAGGGCGGCCCAAACTTTCCTTCTTTTTTTTTTCTTTCTTCAAAATATCCTCTTTAATCCTTACTATGAGATTTTATTTTATTTTTAATTTAAATTTTAAATAATTTGTTTTTAAATCTATATTTTGACTATTGATTTTATCTTGTTTTTAAAGAATTTAACTTTTTTTCTCGATGATATGTACAATCTCTTTCATACATTGTTTTAAGAATATTTATTTATTCTTCAAATTTGATATTCTTTTCATTAGTATAAGCCTAATTACTATAATAATTTTTTTTTTTCAATTTATCATTTTCAGGTTTTTTTTTGCATATCTTGTATTGAATCTATACGTCTTTTTCCATATTTTAAAATTGTATATATTTTTGTACAAATTCTTTTTTTTCAATTAATTTTTTTTCCCATGTTTTAATTGTTATAGAATATAGATGATGGAAAAAAAAAAAAAATCAAAATCAAGAGAGCAATGTATAATTTGGAATAGAAGGGTAATCCTAAATCTTGTTGATTAATTTCGTCTATCCTAAATTTCTATACTACAATTTGGTTTGTCTCATTTTGAATAACTTTTTTTTTGTAACTTCAGGTAGATTAGCTCGTCTTTTTCTTTCCTTAAATGTCACAATATATAAACAGGTTTGTTTTATCTTTTAACCTTCGGAGTTTTCCTTCCAATTTTATGAAGATGAGATCTCTTTGTTTTCACTTTCACACAATCCATGAAGAAACCGTACTTTCAAAAACATTTACTTTGCAGAAACTCTAAAAGAAAAATACTTCCAATTTTGCTCTGTACTGAAGTTGTTACAAGACCGGTTTTTCTTACTTGTAAGATAAGATACCCGAAACCGAGTTAACATCATCATCATCTTCACCATCAACATCATTATCATTATCATCCTCGGAATCAACATCAGAAACCTGATCCAAGAAGCTATGGTGATGATGATGAGAGCTCCAATCAGGTGGGAACGTCTTCTGCAACGTCTCAGTGAGCTCACCACCAGAACCTTCGATCTTACACAGACATTTAGACCAGTGAACCGCAGTTCCCATATCAACGACCAGGCCTGCTTCCACCATTTCCTTGCAGATAGACATTACTCCCGAGTAAATGTAAGCTTCTGCCATTGAAGCACGTGATAGAAGCGAGGTCATAAGGCAATGATACACAGCTTTGTCAGGTTTCAAACCCATCGCCTTCATATCCACGTAGCAACTTAAGGCTTTCTCCGGAAGAGAAGCTCGAGACCATCCTTTTATTAAGGTCGTGTACGTCTTGATGTTTGGTCTCACTCCTAATGCTTCCATTTCTTGGATTGTTTGTGTAGCTCTCTGTCAAGTGTCAAACATTTTCAAGACTTAGAAAAACCCGTGAAAACATACACAAGGTTCTGCTTCTTGAAGCTAAAATCACTAGTGGGAAACTTACATTCGTGTCGCCGGCCTTAGAACAAGCGCTAATGAATACCTGTCTCTTATACACATCTAGATGTGTATAAGAGACAGGTATCTGAGACTGATGCATAGCCTTGCATGATCTTTGTGTAAGTGTGTTCGTTTGCACTAACACCCGCTAATGTCATCTCATCTAATATCTCCACCGATTTTTTCATCTACGAATATCATTTTAATCAACCAGATCATCTCTATAGGACAACATCGAGGCATAAGATTCTTCTTGAAACATATACCTGACGTTTCTCAACTAACCCATTAATCAAAGCATTGAAAGTGTGAACGGTTGGAACACACCCGCATCGTCTCATCATATCGAAAATCTCTAGGGATTTCCTCATGTCCCCGGACTTAGCATATCCGTGTATGATAGGCATAAACGTCCTTGTGGTTGGTCTATGCCTCAGTTTATGCATTTCCTTCACAGTCTGGATCCCTCGTTCCATGTTACCCATCCCGCAGAATGCTGCTATGATGTTGTCTCTTATACACATCTAGATGTGTATAAGAGACAGGTATATGATAGGCATAAACGTCCTTGTGGTTGGTCTATGCCTCAGTTTCTGCATTTCCTTCACAGTCTGGATCCCTCGATCCATGTTACCCATCCCGCAGAATGCTGCTATGATGCTGTCTCTTATACACATCTAGATGTGTATAAGAGACAGGTTTATGCATTTCCTTCACAGTCTGGATCCCTCGTTCCATGTTACCCATCCCGCAGAATGCTGCTATGATGTTGTTATTTAGTGTAACATCCGGTTTCAAGCCGTCATTTACCATATCTTCAAACACAGCAAAGCCATTGGCCCAATCGTTTAGTTTAACAAATCCATTGATCATCATCGAATAGGTCTTTAAGTTATGCTTTATCCCCCATTCCATCATCATTCTGCTAAAGAAAATGAAATGAAACAATTATGTGATATGAAACTCATCATATGCTGTTGTGGAGTTCTTCTTCAGGCTAAGGGTGACACTGAGTGCAGCACACACCACTGAAGATGTGAATTAAGAAACTCATCACTGCGCTTTCTTCTTGTTTGGACTTTGACAACACCACTCACATCCCTTCCTTTCTCTCTCCCAAACTTTAAAACCCTTTTTTTCTCAGTTACAGATCCCCTTGAAATATGCCAAATGTGCAATGAATTTTAACATCTAGTTACATGTGAAAGTAAAAAACATGGTCTCTGGTGAAAAACAAGGAATCGAAGGAGAACAAAGAAATCAAGGGATCATTATTTCCTTGGGCCAATAAAATAAACGCCCAACAACTGGTAAAACTGTCACAGGCCCAAACGCATACTTGAGTAACGAACAAGCGCGTGAAGAAAAGAGAAAGGAGCAGAGGCTATTATAAATAAAATATATATCGATTTTTTAATGACTATTATGGGAATCAATCCCAGCCAAAACAAAATCCAGCTTAATAAAACAAGAAGTACATATGACAAATTAATAAAAGGAAATTCGACAATATAGAATAATAAATTTAGAACTTTATTAGATTTATTTATTCTTTTTTGTTTATAAAGAATCGGCATTAGAATAATGTTAAGTCGAAAAGATTCTTTCCACTCAATTTCAGAGTATTGTGATTCAAAGTTGGGGATCCCATTGTCACAAAGGCTCATCGATCGATCTCTCTAGAAACAAATTTCGCAACTTCCTCGTCAATTTCAGCAATCACCATCCCAAACCAACCTGAATCTTCCGACTCGTAAGTACTAAATTCACAAAGTCTCTCATCATCATATCATAAAGTCGATCAATTCTACAAGATTTATCCATGTATATTTTGTTGGGTTCAAGTAACATACATGTTTAATTTAAGCGTATTTGCATGAATATTAAAATCAATTTGAAGTAAATAAGTTGTTATAAAATTTACTTAAGCTTGTAACCGAGCAAGGCTTGGCCCATGGAAAGCCCAGCCCGCTAATTGAGAGCTACAATAAATTAGAGTCATGTAACCCTAAATTCATCACAGTATCGAGAAATCGCTTTTTTGATCCGCAGCGTCTCTCCGTCGAAACCATGCCCAGGATGTTCCCCGTGGAAAAGACAGAATTATCCCACAGTAAGATGCGATGCATCCCTTGCTCGATCGAAATTTGTTTGTTTATGGATATATGATCTATCTCTGTCATAGTATTAGTAGTGTATATTTGTTGGTGATTAGAAGAAGATTTCATCTTGTGATGTTTCGTAATTGGTTTTCCGTTGCTCGATCGCAGTCCGTGACACACAGGTCGTATGGGACACGGATGGTTACTCAATCCCAGCTGAAAGTCTCTGTCCTTATTCGATTAAGGAGCAAATCAAAACAGCTATTGAGGAGGAGGGTTTTTTTGGGGACGTGTCCTTCCGTCTTCACTGTGATTTGAAGACATGGCCGACTGAATGGCAAGACAAATTTTGGAGAGGCGGATTTCTTACGTTTACGTGCGACGGTACACTTGAGCTCCCTTTTTTACTTGGTGTATAATAATCTTAATCTAAGAGGGGTCTATGTCTATCTATCATCTGTGTTTGTAATTTCGTTTATATGTACTCACTACTATTACTATTACAGCGGGCGAACTTGCCAGCCGTTACACGCTTGTAGCGGACCTTGTTTACTGGTCATTCATCACGAACGAACAAACAAATTTGCTGATACTCTCAGAAAACAAGGACAAGTTGGAAAAAGACGGCAAATTCTCCCGTCTTTGTAAAGCTTTAGAAAACAAAGTTATCACTATAACCACAGCACGTCCTGGGCTATTCTTTGACCCAAACCGTAAAATTAGTCACGTCGAAGACGACGAAGAGTCATGCGGATGCTCCGAAGAAACTTGCCTCGCTGAATGATGGCGCTTATTAAGAAGAAACTGCCTGCCTCTGAATGGCTTTGTGGATCTCCCCTTTGAATCAACTATGGTGGTTTTGTTTCATATATGACGATGCTTGCCTTGCTTTACTTTTCCCACTTGTTCAATCTTAACTTTGCTGATCGATCATACTTTATCTACACTCTTTATTAACATCAGAAAACCTGAGTTTCTTCTCAAATTTGCTGATCGATGTTTTGTTTCATATATGACGATGCTTGTTTTCTTCTTTGTTTGATAAAGAGTTTTGTAGCAGCTAATACTACTCTTTGACACCCCCCCCCCCCAAAAAAAAAGAGATCTCCTTGTTTTCACTTTCACACAATTTATGAAGAAACCGTACTTTCAAAAAGATTGCAGAAACTCTGAAACAAAAATACCAAAATGCCGATATTGCTATATACTAAGGTTGTTACAAGACCATGATTCCTTACTTGTGAGATAAGAAACCTGAAACCAAGTTAACATCATCATCTTCACCATCAACATCATTATCATTATCATCCTCGGAATCAACATCAGAAACCTGATCCAAGAAGCTATGGTGATGATGATGGGAGCTCCAATCAGGTGGAAACGTCTTCTGCAACGTCTCAGTGAGCTCACCACCAGATCCTTCGATCTTACACAGACATTTAGACCAGTGAACCGCACTTCCCATATCAACGACCAAGCCTGCTTCCACCATTTCCTTGCAGATAGACATTACTCCCGAGTAAATGTAAGCTTCTGCGATTGAAGCACGCGACAGAAGCGAGGTCATAAGGCAATGATACACAGCTTTGTCAGGTTTTAGCCCCATCGCCTTCATTTCCTCGTAGCAATTTAAGGCTTTCTCTGGAAGAGAAGCTCTTGCCCATCCTTTTATTAAGGTCGTGTACGTCTTGATGTTTGGTCTCACTCCTAATGCTTCCATTTCTTGGATTGTTTGTGTAGCTCTCTGTCAAGTGTCAAACATTTTCAAGACTTAGAAAACCCGTGAAAACATACACAAGTTTCTGCTTCTTGAAGCTAAAATCAGTAGTGGGAAACTTACATTCATGTCGCCGGCCTTAGAACAAGCGCTAATGAAGGATGTGTAAGTATGAATGTCCGGTTTAACACCTTCCTTTTTCATCTGCTGCATCAAATCCGCGGCTTCCCATACATCACCTCTTCTTGCCCATCTAAAAGAACCATAGTGAAAAGAAATGAGAATTCCAAAAGTAGCCCCAAGAAGTGGTTAAAAAGAAACCGTTGTTTTACCCGTCGATCAATATGTTGTAGACGAAGGAATTGCGCGGGATGTTCCGTGTGCTCATCTCTTTCGTGACAGCTAATGCGCTCTGCATTCGTCCTGATTTGCAGCAAGCTTTAAGTAAAGCCTCGTAAGTGAATATGTCAACCTCCAAGCCTTCGTTTTGAAGCCTTGTAAAATACTCAAAGGCTTTTCCTGTATCACCGACTGATGCATAGCCTTGCATGATCTTTGTGTATGTGTGTTCGTTTGCACTAACACCCGCTAATGTCATCTCATCTAATATCTCCACCGCCTTTTCCATCTACAAACATCACTTTAATCAATCAGATCATCTCTATAGGACAACATCGAGACATAAGATTCTTCTTGAAACATATACCTGACGTTTCTCAACTAAACCATTGATCAAAGCATTGAAAGTGTGAACGGTTGGAACACACCCGCATCGTCTCATCATATCGAAAATTTCTAGGGATTTCCTCATGTCCCCGGACTTAGCATATCCGTGTATGATAGGCATAAACGTCCTTGTGGTTGGTCTATGCCTCAGTTTATGCATTTCCTTCACAGTCTGGATCCCTCGTTCCATGTTACCCATCCCGCAGAATGCTGCTATGATGTTGTTATATAGTATAACATCCGGTTTCAAGCCGTCATTTACCATATCTTCAAACACAGCAAAGGCATTGGCCCAATCTTTTAGTTTAACAAATCCATTGATCATCATCGAATAGGTCTTCAAGTTATGCTTTATCCCCTCTTCCTTCATCGTCCTGCTAACTTCCAAAGCTTTTGTAATCTTTCCAACCTAATAACAAGAGGCAAAAATCAAGACACAGTACAAAGAAAATATCTTTATATGATATTCACACTCTATTCTTCTCCATACCTTAGTATAAAGATTAATGAGGCACCCATAAGTGACAACTGTTGGAGTAAATCCACATTCCTATAGCCAAAATAAAATAAAATAAACCATCTTCACATGCTCAGATACCAAGGAGAAAGCAAGAAAGAACCCAAATCTAAAGCAAATTATCACCTTAAGTCTTTTGAAAACAATTAAGCCTTTCTTCTCATCGGCGACCATTGTATAGCCATCCATCATGGTGTGGTAGATGGCAATAGGAGCGTCAATACCTTCTTCTTCCATCTCCCTAACCAATTCCTCTGCCCGCTCCATATTGCACGTCTGACTGAGAAATTGTTCATGACAGAGATCTTTTAGTTTAAAGACGAAACATTCAAATCACACTACTGGAGGCAGAAATCATATCAGAGCTTACCAGTGTGCATATATGATTTTTCCATATATACTGGCATTAAGGCTTTTGTGTATCCTTTTGGCCTCATCGAACCAGTGATCTGCAGCTCTTCCAAAGGCAACAAAGTATCAGATCGAGTAAGTGCGTACAACAAACATTTGAATGATTAACAACGATTAGCAGCAGTTCAGGGAGACACATTAATTTTTTTACTTACTCGGCATTTCCCGCTTTGGAGAATCCTCCAACGATTACGCTATAAGTCACCAAACTCATCTCAATTCCTTCTTCCTTCATTTTACGAACACAAGAAAGTGCTTCCTCCATGTCTCTACCAACTGCATAAGCGTGAATAAGGCTGCAATGAAACAAATTCTTTTTTAACCTTTAAGGAATCCCAAACTAATTACATCCATAACTACAAAGATACCAATCTTTTCAACAAGAGACTCAGCCAATTCATTTCATTCAAGCAAAGACTTATCCATGAAATGTTTGACTAAGCAGAATCTGAACAAGAAATGTAACACATTTGTAATGAAAGGAGATACCTTGTGTATATACGTGATGTTGGTACGATACCCCTCGCGCGCATCCGCTCAAAGGTTTCACGTGCACGATGCATATCCCCTCTTCTTCCATAGTACTTCACCATCAAACCAAACTCTGTCCTCGAAGGCTGGAGGAAAAACATTGAATCAGTGAGACTTTCTAACCTGATACCATAAAAATCGAATTGTAATCAAACCTATTCGAACACAAGGAAGACCAAGAAGATCAAACACCCATCCATTGGCGTCTGAGTTCGTTCCAATCACAAATCAAATCAAATAAGTCGAAAACAGAGTAAATGTAAGAAATGACAAACCTTGTTGATCTTCTCGAAAGCTGAAACAACAGCTTGCCAGTTATCACCATTGGTATCTAGAATCCTCTGGAGAGACTTTCGAGACCCTTCTCTCTCTTGATGCCACGATGACTTATTCGACATCTTCGCGTCTTCTTCTGCTTCATGCACCCATCTCACCCTCTGCTCAGCCTTCGTCTTCATCCTCTTTCCGTCGTCTAGCTTCACCGTCAATACTCTTCCGTGAAACTCCACGCCGTCGAATTCGACAGCCTTCATTGCAGACTTCTCCGCCGCGTATATGACGAACCCAAATCCCGCGTTCTTCTCGACCTCGTGGTGCCCTTTAATTAGAATCACATTCTCTATCGGCCCGAACTGTCGGAAAAACTCTTCAAACTCGGGTTTCTTTATCCACGTCGGCAAATTACCGACGAATATCTTCCCCTCCTGTCGGAATTCCGGTTGCGGCTTCCGAGTTTCTTCTTCCGGAGGTTTCGTGTCAATCTTCGATTCATCTCGGAATTGGGTTTCCTCCACAGGAGGCGGAGGTGGAGGCGGAGGAGGAGATAGCTTGCTGGACAGACGTAGTTTCGATGCGAGAGAAGAGCCAAAGGAAAAAACTTTGCTCGCGACCTCTGATTGAACAAGAGGAGACACAGAGGACCGGTTTGTCAGACCCTTGAGTGGATTCTTAAGAGGGGTTTTAGGCGAAGGGGAAGATGAAGGAGAGGATGAAGAACCAAGAGATTTCTCCGGTCGGCGGAGGTCAGGGCTCTCAGGAGGTTCGGGCGGAGGTTGTGGTGGTTGGGGTTTAAGGGAGAAAGAGATGGAAGCCACCGCAGAGTGACGGCGAAGAATGGTGGCGGAGTAAGGGAAGTGTGGAGCAGAGAGCGACAACACGCTTCCTCCATTATCCATTCTCTATCCCCTTTTCTCCCTCGTGAATTCTTCTTGATGTTATAACATAAAGATGAAATGAAGATAAAAAAATTCCTATAGCTAAAATTACTAATTTGCCCTTCTCAAATCATATAATTTGATAGACTTCAGTTCAGTTTGATATGTTTTAAATAAATTTGGAAATGTTGATCTCAAGAATCAACTAACATGACATGAACTACAAAAGATGGTCTATCAAAAGTGTTAACTCGGCTTTTCCACATGGACAAACGATCGTCAAAACTTAAAAACCATTGAATAGAAAAAGAGTCTAACTTTCAGTTTCGGGCATAAATCTTGAATCAAAAGAAACAATAAACACTCAGCGAAACACAAGTCTTTTGTCCCTAACTGTGAAAAAACAGCCAATCTTTTCTCCTGATGGACTGATGAGAACAAAACTCATCAGTACCTTCTGGGTGGCCTGGCAAGAGCGGGAGCCATAGCCTGTGGGTCGACTAGAGAGAAGCCGGGAACGTCAGTCATTCCAAGGGAAGCAAGCATCTCTAGAGTCTCTTTGTCGACCTTGACCTCATCGGTCTTGATAGCAGACTCATCGGGGACAAAGTCCATGCGGCGTTCACGCTCTTCTTCTTGAAGCTTGAGTGAGATCCCACGGACTGGTCCCTTCTGGATACGCTTCATCAAGTGGGTGGAGAATCCAGCAATCTTGTTGCGGAGTCGCTTTGAAGGGATGATGGCCACTTCTTCAAGGATCTTCTTGTTGGTGTGGAAGTCAAGAGTCATGCGAGAGTAGTACTTCTCAATCACTTGACGAGAAGATTTCTTCACGGTCTTGGTACGGACACGCCCCATCTTTCAGTTACCTACGAGACTTACCTGCTAAGAGAAGAAGAACCAAAAAACATAACAGTATCATGATCCATGTCCGATTGTATCATGAAATTCTTCCAACATTTGGCTATCAAGAACAGCTCAGAAGTATTGATTTAAGCCACTCGAATTCAAAATTTGAGTGGAAACACATGAATATAAAAGTATCAAAAATATTTCCAAGAGAGTGCCATAAAACATATGAATCTCAGAATAGTTGATTCGTGTCTTAATCTTCCAAGATTATGGTATAATACTAACAACACCGGAGACGCAAGAAAAATGCAATGTCAAACAGAGTCTAGAAAAGCAAATGCATTAAGTGATATCCAACATTTGGATAGTGAACTTGAAAGAAGTGTGAAAAGTTATAATCAAAAACAAACCCATCGATACATCAACTAAACTAAAAACATGACGATAAAGCAGCATCAGGTAAAAAAATCCAACCACTTTACAACATTTCGCTGATCTTATCGAGATCGACGAATCTAGCAAAACCTAAGAATACCATTTTACTCCTTCACAAACAAAAACCGCAACAAACAAATAAAATCAGATCAAACCTAGAGCACAGCAAATGGTTCTGTAATTTCCTATGTGTTACTCGACGACGACGACGCAGTTTCTAGATTAATCAGAACGTACCTGCGAGGAAGATGAAGCGGCTGCGAAAACGAAAGAAGCAAAGACGGAAGAGATAAATTCGGCTTGCTATATAAATAAAGGTTCTCGCTAGGGTTTAATTTATTCCAAAGGCCCTCACATTCGGCCCATCTTTCATTGGGCCTAAGTCCAAATCAATAATGCTAAGCTGAGACCCGATTAGCCCAAATTTTAAAATCATCTTTTGTCCCGATTAGCGCCTATGTACTACTACTGCACACGATTGATTTTTGGTGAAAACAATTTTTTTGTCTCCCTCATTAAAAAAACCGTATGTTTATTATCACCAAAATTCCCCACAAGAACAATGACCATCACTGAAATGGTGAAACCTATTAACATCTCTAACAATAATAAATCTTCTTGTAGCCATTGATGCAGCCTTCATGAACTCATGGCAATCCACACATATCCTCAGGTTCTTCATGATCCTAACACTAGAACCCTCTGGCAAACACATTAGACCAAAAACCAAAGCCAGCTTCTCGCTGTGCTGCATCAGGAGCTCCTCTTTCTTCTCTTCCTCCACGTCGTGCAGCTCGTGTTCTACTCTTGGTTTATATCCAAGCCTCCTCAATTCGATTACCAGATTGTCTAGCATCAAACAGATCTCACGTATTCTCGGATGACCGCTCTCTCCAACACTGAAGATGTGGACCTTGTCTTTAATTTCAATCCAACTTTTTCCTCTCACTTTCTTCACCTCGCAGTCCCTGAGAAGCTTCCTTGATTTGGCGATTTCCTCCCACTTTCTGTTTGCCGCGTATACGTTGGATAGTAAGACGTGATTACCGGCGTTATCTGGTTCCAGTTCAAATAGCTTCTTAGCTGCAACCTCTGCCAGCTCGAGATTTTTGTAGACTCGACAAGAAGCAAGAAGAGAGCCCCAAATGGAAGCAGTAGGATCAAAAGGAATAGACTTTATCAACTCATACGCTTCAGACAATAGTCCAGCACGGCCAAGAATATCAACCATACAAGAGTAATGAACCACATTCGGCGACAGACCGTACTTGGTTCTCATGAGTTTGAAAAACCTCCTTCCTTCCTCGACCAAGCCCGTGTGACCACAAACCGATAGCAAGGAACTAAAAGTAACCTCATTTGGGCGCATACCATCTTGCTGCATTTTCTCAAACAAGGTCATCACTTCCTTAGGACGAGCATGCTTTGCAAACCCCGAGATGATTGTGTTCCAAAGCTCAATATTCTTTTCTCGCACTTCTGAGAAGATAATGTAAGACTCCCTCAAGCTTCCGCATTTAGCATACATATCGACAGCTGAGGATGCCATAAAGACATTAGAACAAAACCCGGACTTGCGTATAACAGCATGCAACTGTTTCCCTTCAATTAAGGCTGCCAGATTTGAGCAAGCGCAAATTACTGAAGATAAAGTAAACTGATTCTGCTCTAGACTCAATCTCTGAGCCTGGCGGTAAAGAAGCAGAGCCTCTTCGTAATTCTTGTTCTGAACATAACCTGCTACCATAGAACTCCATGTAACTGAGCTTTTGTCCTGCATAGACTTGAAAACCTGCACCGCGTCCTTGATCAGCCCGCACTTTGCATAAAGATCAAGCAAAGCAGTACCAACATACATATTTAAGTCGAGACAGGCTTTGAGTGACAAACAATGCATTTTTTGGCATTCCGAGGCATTGCAGTCTGCCCCACAAGCAGAAAGAACAGTCGACATAGTGAATTCGCTAAACTTCACCCCTTCGTTTCGCATCTCCGAAAAAACATCCAGAGCTTCTGACTCGATTCTGTTCCGGGTATACAAACCAAGCATGGTGTTCCATGTAACCAAGCTTCTCTCAAGCATACCATCGAACACTTGGCGGGCAAGCTCCACGAAACCACACTTGGAATAAGAATTAATCAGAACATTCGACAGCGTGACATCTCTCTGCAGCTCAAGACGGATAATCTTCCCGTGGCAAGCTTTTGCTTCCAGAACATCTCCGTTGCTAGCACAAAGCCGCAAGATTTCAATGAAGCCCGGAGCTTGAACCACGTTATAATTCGAGAGCTCATCGTTATATCGTCCATGTGATAGCTCCTCCTGCTCGTAAATAACGCATCCGGAGATATTTCGGGAGAGAGAAGTCGTATGGCTTCTTCTGAGTAAGATCCTGCATCGGCTCAAGATGATCACCGTGAACCCAAGTATGTTCTTCTTCTTCCTTGGCAGCGAAAGAGACAACATACTTGGTTTGGGCCACAGGCCTAAAATGACAACTGTACAAAACACATTTGGATATTAATGGGCTTTTCTCAAGTCTGCTCACGTAACATCTTTTTTCTTCTGCTTCGTTTTTAACAGCAGCTCATGTAACCTCTTTAGAAGAGATTTTGAGATAATTTTATTTTAACAACTTTTCTTTAAAAAAAAGATCAACCACTTTACAGAACTTTTTCGGCTACTTTGGTCAAATAAAAGAATTCAATTGGGTGTAAATTTTTTTTGTATAGTGTTAAGATATAATAATATTGAATCGAATAGGCAGGCTATCAGTTAAAGCCAGTATGTTAATAGGTATCGTTATAAAAGTATGATTTACTTATCTTTTTCTATCTTCTATTTGTTGAATTAAAAATTAATATTTGTTGTTGTTGATATATAAATAATCTAATACAATTGGTGAAAGAAGAATACACACAAAATTTGCGAATCCATATTGTATGATTAGGAGTGTTGAACAACGTGTAAGACCAACTTGACGACAAGATTTTCACATCATGGAATTTGGAATGTTTTAACTTTAATTTTACTTTTGTGGATAAAAAAAATGTGGAAGGTGTTGCAAGTTGCCAACAACTTCGCTGTTTGATGAGAATCTAATCAATGTCTTATCCTCCTTCCTATCCTTCCCCCTTACGATTTTTTTTTTTTGAGACACTGTTATTATAATATAAAGATCATAATTGATGAAGCGAATGTCAAAGCTTATGAGAAGTTGGAAAAATTCGTGATAAAACATTGTCAACAGAAAAGTGAAATAATTAGATTAGAGCTATCTAGCTATGCCTTAATGGACTCACTAGCTTCTGCACAACTTGCCTTAGATTGTGCCTTGAATGGCTTAAAAGAGGTTGACATTTTTGTGGTCCCATGCTCTACTTATTTTTAAACCCTTTTTTTAGTGTTTTTTCTTTTCTTTGGACAACACCCTATTTTTAGTTTAGACTGGCTTTTTCATGACCGTCTAAAAACAAAATACGTGTTGGTATCCTAAAAAAAAATTGAAATATTGGTGATCCAATGTAGGATCCAACAAACATTAAGGTTTGTAATTAGGATAGAGGCAAATTCATAAAGAGGATACTCGGGCTTAAATTTGAATGAACCCTTTTGCTGATGGAACTCATGACTTTAGTAGTAAAGTGGGTTTCTAGAAAGACATCAAATCTTTGTATTGCCAATAGAATCACATCTTCTTATTGGCGGAATATTTTCTGAAAACAAATCCATAAAAATAATATAAAATATATATGAACAAAAAAAGTTACCAACAATGCGAAGATTTCGAAAAACAAACGGGCTATTCCTGGTTTGGGCCCTATCTTTAGGAATATAGTCACCAAAAAGAAAGAGAGGGACAGAATATAAGCAAGTGTCGTCTCCCACTTAATCACACTTATTTTAGATTCGGGATATATTTCATCCACTTCTAAATGTAATTATGTATATATTAAAAATTATTGGGAGTGTTCAATAAAGAATAATTGGACCGATTTGATTATTCGGATTGAGATCACATATTCGCTCCTGACTTACACAGTCCCCTATAAGAAAGAACTGCAGAATTCAAATATTTTAAAAACTAAACCAAAGAAATGAAGACATTTATTAAACTGAAAGTTACTTTAACTAACCAAATAGTAACATGTATTGTACTTGAAATCTTATCAGACGTGTCATTTGGGTCTATATCTAAGAACATTACTGACTGGTTGTATATACAAAGTCTTCAATATATGGGAATAAAAACAGGAAGAAAGTAAAAGCTGTGTTTCTGAATAATTAGTGATCACTAACCTTTTAAGTGTATAAAGGTTAAAACCCTGACCATTTCGTATATCAGCTTTCAATATTGTAAAATAAATATAGATAACAGAAGAATGTAAATATGCATATCCTCAAGGAATTCGAAACAAGTGATCGTGATAAAAAGAACGAAAAAATAAAGTGATATTGTTGGATTTGAGGTTTCGGATAAAGTCACGTATGTATGTCCGTCCCGTGAGAAAGATGGGGACCCATCATCCCTGGCTATCAATTGTACGCCATCTCTCGTATCCATTTATTTATGTATCACATAAGACATAACTGTTTCACACCAGATCTTGCCTTATACGATTGACAAAGATCGGTGTTTAAATGTCGCAATCTTCTTTGACGAAGAGTTGTAATTTAAAAGTCTGTGCTAGCTAGTATATTTTCGCCGTAGTATCATTATTCAGATTCAACAATAACAATGTCACTATCTTCTCGATCGCTTTGATAAATTAACACATGCATACGGTCTATTTTTTAGTCGTTTAAATTATACTATTTCCGTTTTTTTATTTGATGTTTAGAACTTTTAAAAAATAATTTAAATGATGTCCTTACAAATCAATGGAAAAAATAACATCAAATGACAAAACTAAACAATAATGACAATTCTAAAACATCAATTATTATAAAACAGAGATAATAGTTGAGAAAAAGATACACAAAAAGAAAATATTTAATAGTAGGATATCATTAAGTTGGGTTAATTAAGTTAAAGATAAAATATAGATATTAAATTTAATCAACATTTATTTGTTTTGTTGGTTCCTAGTGAAAGATTAGATGTTGTATACAAAAACAAACCCTAATTTAATATATATATATATATGTATATCGATTTTCTAAAACTGTTACATAATTTTTCTGTCACATATATATTAATTCTCTGTAATATTTCATTCTTAAAATCCCCCCTCCCCCTAAAAATTGTGAGAGTTTAAACTTTACATAAGCTATTTTCCCTCAAGTTAAAGTGTTAAACTAAATAACTTTCATTAATTATTTCGAAACTCCCTCCTCTAAAAAATAGAGAGTTTAATTACATAAGCTAGTTTTTAAAAATTAAACTAAATACTTTTCAGTTTTCACACTTCGGTTAGTTCTTTCAAGACTTGTCCATCTTTCACACCAAAAGACCCGTTCGCTTCAGCGTCAGAGCTCGCATGAACACCATAAAACAAATACACAAGCACGATCAAACCGGAGAAGAACCCGAACCGGACGTACGACGGTGCGTCCAACGAACCGAGCAAGAAAATGTTCAAGAAAATCGACACGCACGGGGTCCACGGCATGAACGGGACTCCCCATAACTCGGGCTTGTTCGCCTGAGGGACCACGCAATGGAAAATCAGCACGATGGCTATAGCCACCACCGCGTTAGCACCGAGCATGAAAGCTTTAGGCTTGACTTGTGGCGCAAGTTTCCAGATGAGAGTGAAGACGAGAGAGGTTATGGAGAATAGTGTGAGAAAAGAGAGTGTGGGCCATGGCTTGGTGGGTCCGACCGGGACATAACGCCTGAAAATGAGAGCATTTGCGACCATGTAGAAGACAAATAGGGTTCCGATGGATACGAGGTTTAGGAGGACGTTAAGGTCGGTGAAGAGCGCAAGAGCCGCCGTGAAAATTCCTGAGATGTAAAAACAATATATAAGACTGATCATTTTCATTATATAAGATTATTCGGCCGACGAAAATGCCCAAAATGAAATCGAAGATGGTGGTGGGAGGATTTGTTCCTTTATTTTGTCTTCTTTTGTCAAAGCAAGAAAGAAAAGATAATGCTGTTGATGGATAGAGCAAATGTGAGCTAGTGGGATGCTAAAATTGGTAAGGATAAGGTTGAACGATGATGACCCTTAATTATAATGATCCACTTTGTGACGATATGAATAGCTTTATATATGATAGAACCAAAGTTGATTTGTCCAAAAGAATATGCATATATATATGGATAAAACAAAATGTATGGCTGTAATTAATAATACACATCAAAACAGTGATTTGATCACTTAAATCATGGCAACATTTTGGATCGTTAATGTCCTTCATGACTAAGTTCAAAGCAGTGTTGGATGTTTTCCAATCTGCAAATAAATTTCGAATATTTCTTCTATGTATTTTCAAAACTGGTCATTGTTCTAAAATCTAAACTATTGTACCTAATTAAGTCGAGAGAGGCTGTCTCTGCATATTCCACTAAGCATGTAGTTGTGAAAATATCATCCGACTAGGCCTAGTAGTAGTATCCACACAACTTTTTTTTTATAAAAAAGGATTGATTGTTAGTCGGCCAATGGATGAAAAGGCCTTTGTAATTATCCAACAATCGTAGCGATCTCTTAAAGAGAAAAAAAAAAGAAAAGTGGAATATGTATTTTTAACACTAAGGGGACAAAAAAGAGACCAAAGAGACCCACCAATATTACATTTCACAATCAAGACCATTGAAAAGATTGAATCTTTGAAACTCAGAACTTTTCACAGAGCAAAAGAAACCATTAATGGTGAGCATGACATCTAGCCATCGAATTCAGATGCTCTCTCTGTCTTTCAAATTTAAAACCCAAGTACCATAAAAAAAAAAAATCATGTCCCTACATTTAAATATAAACGCACATAGACCTTTGTCACGATCGAGATCGATAGGGGAAAGATTTTAAAATGGTTGAGTCCAAAAGTTTTGATTTTAAAATATAGATATATTGAGATGGACACGTATAGATAGTGTAATCACGTGGATCGTATGATCTTGGGAAAACGTTAAAACTTCAAATCAAAGAAAGAAAGAAAAAGATCATGGAAACAACTGAAACGGTTCTAATAGGGGTCCCCTTTTAACCTAACTGCCTGCCTCTATCTCACTTTATGGACCAAAATCATCAGATTTTACTACTATATGATTATTTATCATCATTGTTTTGACAGTATAATAAAAAAAAAAAAAAAATGTATGTTGTATGAATGGGACAAACAAAACAAAAAACGTACCAAGAAAAGTGGAGGCGTTGACTGGCGTAGATGTTTTGGGATGAATCTTAGCGAACCAAACGGGGACCACCCTGGACCGTCCGATGACGCACATGTACCGAGCCTGACCTAACATCGCCACCAAAAGTGATGTTAATATCCCAAAGCTCGCTCCTATCCCCACCACTTTCGTCACCCATTCCCAGCCGTTGGATCCTCTGAACGCCGCAGAAAACGGCGCCTCCGGATCTATCTGTGTACACCACACATATCCGCCGTTTTTGTGCTTCCAAGTCAAAACTACGTCCCGTTTTTTTTTCATATAACAAAATAAATATTAATTAATTAATTAGTTACGGACCAGATCGTATGGGAGGAGCATTGACATGGAGACGGCCATGAGGCAGTAGAGAACGGTGACGATTGCGACGGAACCGGAGACACCGACGGGGATGTCTTTAACCGGATTTCGTACTTCTTCCGCCATAGTTGAAACGGCGTCGTATCCTATGTAGCTCAAGTATACCATGGCGGCTCCGTTGAAAACCCCCGCCGCGCCGAACGGGAAAAACCCCGACGGGTGCTGCTCTGGTTTCGCCGGAAGGGATAGATTCTTTGAATTTCCTTTTAAGAATCCCATCACGATCACGAAGAATATGAATGCGATGTGAAATGCCGTCATTATCATGTTCACATTAGAGCTCTCCCTTGTACTGCAGCAGATGATGACGGTGATTGCGAGGACTACGACAACGGCGACTGGATCGATCTCGTTGAATCCCTCTGGAAGGCCGGAGACGACGAATCTCCACTTCGAAGTCGAGATCCCGAAAGCGGTTCCTAAATAAGCGGTGAAGCTCCTCGAAACGGCGGCGTTTGACATTACGTAGTCCATTAAAAGATTCGCTCCGGTGAAGAATGCAGGAAATTCACCTGACGAGATTCAACAGAAAAATAGGAAAAAAAAATCAGTTACGGTTTCAGATTTGAAATTTGAATTTCAGATCGTTACAGATCGAAGGAGTCGTGATTAATTACTGATTTGGCGGGAGACTAACCGAATGTAATACGTATGTAGCTAAAAGCGCCGCCGGCGACGGGGAGATGGACGGCGAATTCGGTGTAGCAGAAAGCGGAAAGCAGGGCGCAGAGGCCGGCGATGGCGTAAGAGACGACGATTGATGGACCGGCGTAGAGACGACTGGCACGGCCGGTGGTGACAAAAACGCCGGCGCCGACCATTCCGCCGATTCCGAGTCCAATGAGATCATACCAACGGAGAGTACGGCGCATCTGATCGCCGGAGACGGCACGGAAGCGGCTCATCTCGTCGGAAGACGTGGAAACAGAAATAGCGCGTCGGGCTAAGCGGGAAGGCGTCGCGGAGAGGGAGTTAAGGTAGACGCGGAAACTGGAGAAAGAAGAGTGACCGCCATTGTTGCTGCTTTGCACCTCCATTTTCACCGGCTAGATTCGGGTCGTGTCAGGTCAGGTCGAGAGGACTGAGAATTTTTATGATTTTGACAAGAGTTGGTTTTTTATAATAGAGATTAAGAAAACTGTGAGAGAGAGAGAGGAAGAAGAATAAGGATAAAGATAGTGGCGTTTTGCAGTAATTATGATGATAGTTAAGGGTATTTAAATATTATCATATTATTATTATAAAGAAGAAGTTTGTTCTTATTCACATTAATCTCATTAGCATCATCGGCTAAAAAGCTACTAAGCCAAGATGCTTATTTATCTGTTTGGCCCAATTACAATAATTTATCATCTATACTAATTATGCTAACGCTTTTATTGATTCATCTACGAATCCAAAACTAGTTTAGTAGTATATAGTATGATATCATCACAACTAGAAATGCTTGTAAACCATTTTTGTTTGACCATATAACCACTAAAAGTGGAATCTTAATAAATGTCAATAGATTTGTAATTGTCTATTGATGTTATAATAGAGAGAAAGATTGTAAATGCATTCTTACTAATTGGTAGGTGAAATACTAATTAAAACAATTAATACCTTAATTTGTCTACTACAACTACACCAAAGTGGTTTGAAACGTAACGCCTCTGCTCCTCCTTAGTGTCCCGAGGGCCGAGGTTATGAAACCGTCACGGACGTTAAGAAGATGCAAAAGCAAACGGTGTTAAACTTCCGTATATCGTAAGCAAGATCGTAAGAGAACACGGTAACGAGACTATGTGGGGTTTGAAGGTTCACACGTGTGGCAATGAAGGCGACACGTGGGATGCTGTTTCGTTTTCAAAGGGATAAGCACACGGGTTTTCAAGCGTAGTAGCGTTACCCGAATTCGAGGAAATGAGTTTATTTTTTTATTTTTTTTGTTAGTTTGGTTCTTTTGGACAATATTTATCCTTTTTGTATATCCACCAACTTGACATTAGGTTGGAAACTGATCTCGCTTATTTGCACCCTTGCAGGTAATTTTTATGATCAGGGGAATGCAACATGTTTGTAGCAATAGCATGTTCCGAGTGTTCTCCACAAATAAACTGGCATTCGAAAACAATGACCCAACAATTTAGAGAATAACATCTTTTATTTTTAATATTGAAATTTGGATATCGTACTTACTACAATGTGATAAGACGCATTATTTTATTTAAAAAAAAAAACATGACTCGTTTCAGTTTAACTAAAATCAAGATTCCCAACACCAACTAGTCCTAAATCATCATATTTGTACACTATAACTCAATGCGAGCTTTGAACAGGACTAGCTCATCTATTACCATTAAATTTTGATCAGGTAAAATATTGTGGAATGATTTGTGTATATGCTATGTAAATTTATACCGCTTACAGCTACAATGTCACCTTCATAGCTGGATACACATTGCATTAATATATTTTTGTCGCGCTCTGCATTGAATTAACACGAGCTTATCCAAACAAATATTAAATATACTTCTTCAAAAAAAAAAAAAAAAAATTAAATATATACTTGAAGCCTCTGTTTTTCACAATAAACAAGATAATTAGATCAGGTGTCACCAGCGTTGACACATACTCGTATCAACCACACACACACAAACACACACATATAAGCTAAATTCGACAAAAAAAATTAATAATATAGGGATTTCGTATGGAGTCAATCACGTCTCACATTGGCTACATAAAAGAATAATGAGATAATGAAATAAAAACAAAAGATAATGTGGAGTGGTTTATACAGTGAGTGGGGTGGTCAAATCTGATTTTAGATAAGATGCAAAACTCAGTTTGCCTCAACCCGACCACGTCTCACACACACTGTTTTCCAGACCTGCCCATCTCTGTTTCACTAGTAAGATTTATAGATATATATATATATATATATATAATTATTTTTACTTAAAATTTTATAAAATATATTACCTTATCACCATACAATAAGCAAGCATTATAACTTCCTCCTCTCCATCTCCATTTACTTGAAGAGTGGTGTAAAGCAGTGACTATGACCATAACAATAATTTAGCGTCTGAATGGAGCCTTAATTGTTTTAGTTCGACATTTACATGTTTGGACTTTTGTGTTCCTGGATTAAATATTGGCATATAAATGTTTTTTTTTTTGGGTATGAATTGGCATAAAAATGTTGTGGCTACTATTTTAGATGATTAGTAGTGGTAATTTTTTTTCAGTATATTAGTATGTGTAGATAGAGCTTAGAAATAGATGTATAGGCGTGTAGATATTAATATCAAAGATCCGAGTAGGTGTGGGGTGCAAGAATGGACCCACCAACAAAAGCCCTCAATTCTTCATTACATTTGATTTTCTTTTGTATAATTATCTACACCAAATCTAACCTTCTTCCTAATCAATATTACATTGAAATACCGTTATTAATAAAGAGATTCGAAGCCCTTGTATAGTGGGTTGATCGAGAGCTTAGTGTTCTTAGACTAGGTTTACGATTTGATTCCCAAATAATGCAATTTCAAATGATTGATTATTAGAGAATGCAATTGTATGTGATTTTTCAAATATTGATTCATCAACGAATATGACGAAATTTTATGGGAAGATGCTTGAGAAACAATGGAAACATAACCCAAACGGATGTTTATATAGGTTTTATAATAGAATACCCAAATGAGACAAGTTCTCTTGTTGCATCATATATCAAATTATGATTCATCAACTGAAAAATATATTCAGTTGATCATCACACACATCATGTAACTAATCCTATTTGAATCTCTTGTCGTTGATGTGAGCTGTTGTTGTTATCAGTGGGAATCAGCCCATAAGATAATGATATACCCGTGGATAAATATCTAGCCGACGAGCCCGTTTTAAAAACCTTTTTTAACAATTATTTGGGGCTTTAGCCCATTCAATAATTGTGTTCTTTTCTGCGCATAGATTTAGAGAAATTTAAAAATCGTTTTTTTTTTCTCCCTCATCACACAGCCTAAGCCCTAAAAGTTTGTCATAACTAAATTTCATTATGGCACCAGATGTGTAAGCTGTTTCTATTATTTCTTGGTTTTATTGTTGTTAAAAGATATTTGTAGTTATCTCGGTCACTCAGTGTTTATAGTACCTGAATCTCTGTAGGATAAGTATCAAGAGCCATTTAGCTTTGAAAGCTGAAACCTGCAGTATATAATGAAAACAAAGAAGATATAGATCATTTATAGCCTTTTAGTCGTCTTCTAAAGTTTTTCTTGCCTAACAAATTTTGACTATTTACTACTTTTTGTAAATTTGTACCGATTATCATAAAGTTTAACCTCGTCAATGCATCCTCCTCTTTTTTTGCCTTTTTTTTTTGTTGTATCCCCCACATTTCTGAAGATAATATCAAAACTAAAACATATGGTAACAGCCAAAAAGGCTTAAGAAAGAAGAAGAATTTTTGTAGATTTTTCTTTGAAGGCCACGTGACGGATGGATAAGAGGCCACGTCATCTCGATGCATCACTGAAATGCCAAAAGTATCCTTGAGAAACAATTGGCAGAAGACACGTGGCTTAATGCTGGCGAAGAGTCGGTCCACGCACCTTCATCGAATCCGTAACGTATCCACTTTATTTGTGGATCCAATTAAATTAGTAAAAGTGTGTAATTCATATTAAAACAAGTAAACCACTTG
>JAHZTW010000001.1:260087882-260247710 GCA_020283515.1 Alliaria petiolata
TAATAATATAGGGATTTCGTATGGAGTCAATCACGTCTCACATTGGCTACATAAAAGAATAATGAGATAATGAAATAAAAACAAAAGATAATGTGGAGTGGTTTATACAGTGAGTGGGGTGGTCAAATCTGATTTTAGATAAGATGCAAAACTCAGTTTGCCTCAACCCGACCACGTCTCACACACACTGTTTTCCAGACCTGCCCATCTCTGTTTCACTAGTAAGATTTATAGATATATATATATATATATATATAATTATTTTTACTTAAAATTTTATAAAATATATTACCTTATCACCATACAATAAGCAAGCATTATAACTTCCTCCTCTCCATCTCCATTTACTTGAAGAGTGGTGTAAAGCAGTGACTATGACCATAACAATAATTTAGCGTCTGAATGGAGCCTTAATTGTTTTAGTTCGACATTTACATGTTTGGACTTTTGTGTTCCTGGATTAAATATTGGCATATAAATGTTTTTTTTTTTGGGTATGAATTGGCATAAAAATGTTGTGGCTACTATTTTAGATGATTAGTAGTGGTAATTTTTTTTCAGTATATTAGTATGTGTAGATAGAGCTTAGAAATAGATGTATAGGCGTGTAGATATTAATATCAAAGATCCGAGTAGGTGTGGGGTGCAAGAATGGACCCACCAACAAAAGCCCTCAATTCTTCATTACATTTGATTTTCTTTTGTATAATTATCTACACCAAATCTAACCTTCTTCCTAATCAATATTACATTGAAATACCGTTATTAATAAAGAGATTCGAAGCCCTTGTATAGTGGGTTGATCGAGAGCTTAGTGTTCTTAGACTAGGTTTACGATTTGATTCCCAAATAATGCAATTTCAAATGATTGATTATTAGAGAATGCAATTGTATGTGATTTTTCAAATATTGATTCATCAACGAATATGACGAAATTTTATGGGAAGATGCTTGAGAAACAATGGAAACATAACCCAAACGGATGTTTATATAGGTTTTATAGTAGAATACCCAAATGAGACAAGTTCTCTTGTTGCATCATATATCAAATTATGATTCATCAACTGAAAAATATATTCAGTTGATCATCACACACATCATGTAACTAATCCTATTTGAATCTCTTGTCGTTGATGTGAGCTGTTGTTGTTATCAGTGGGAATCAGCCCATAAGATAATGATATACCCGTGGATAAATATCTAGCCGACGAGCCCGTTTTAAAAACCTTTTTTAACAATTATTTGGGGCTTTAGCCCATTCAATAATTGTGTTCTTTTCTGCGCATAGATTTAGAGAAATTTAAAAATCGTTTTTTTTTTCTCCCTCATCACACAGCCTAAGCCCTAAAAGTTTGTCATAACTAAATTTCATTATGGCACCAGATGTGTAAGCTGTTTCTATTATTTCTTGGTTTTATTGTTGTTAAAAGATATTTGTAGTTATCTCGGTCACTCAGTGTTTATAGTACCTGAATCTCTGTAGGATAAGTATCAAGAGCCATTTAGCTTTGAAAGCTGAAACCTGCAGTATATAATGAAAACAAAGAAGATATAGATCATTTATAGCCTTTTAGTCGTCTTCTAAAGTTTTTCTTGCCTAACAAATTTTGACTATTTACTACTTTTTGTAAATTTGTACCGATTATCATAAAGTTTAACCTCGTCAATGCATCCTCCTCTTTTTTTGCCTTTTTTTTTTGTTGTATCCCCCACATTTCTGAAGATAATATCAAAACTAAAACATATGGTAACAGCCAAAAAGGCTTAAGAAAGAAGAAGAATTTTTGTAGATTTTTCTTTGAAGGCCACGTGACGGATGGATAAGAGGCCACGTCATCTCGATGCATCACTGAAATGCCAAAAGTATCCTTGAGAAACAATTGGCAGAAGACACGTGGCTTAATGCTGGCGAAGAGTCGGTCCACGCACCTTCGTCGAGTCCGTAACGTATCCACTTTATTTGTGGATCCAATTAAATTAGTAAAAGTGTGTAATTCATATTAAAACAAGAAAACCACTTGTGAAAAAAGCAAGTACAACAGTTAAAAATACTAGTAGAATATTAGTTGAAGCTCCTTTGTTTTCTTTTGTTAAAGTCCGTTGAGACTCGAGAATACAATTAATTAATACTACAATGAAGATCTCCCGATAAGATAAGACAAAACTGAGTGTTATCTTTGTTTCTCTACAGGACTATTTTAATAACTACTATATATAATCTCAATTTAAGTACTCTGCTTTTCTACATGGAAACGTCCAACGGAAACTAAACTAAAACCCGTTTTACTGAGGCATGGAATTATGAATAGTATGCTTAATTAGTTAAGGTAAGGGTCGTGAGTGTTGAACTCTTTAATGGTCGTGAGTGTTGAACTACACTTAAATTAAAAATAGTTGAAAAATGGGTTTTGACTAACATTAATGACCCCCAACTGTCAAAAACTTGGTCAAATTTTGCGGTACATAATTAAACTGGTCAAAATGTTGAGCAATCAGGGAATTTTTTTTTATTTTCATCACGAAAATTGTTTTCTCTCAAAAATATTTAAATGTATTATCGCAAAAACATGAAAAACAAAGTTTTACATAGCCACCGAAAGGCAAACAACAATTACTACTTTTGTTTCACAAAGAATGTCATTCTGACATTTTCACATAAATTAAGAAAAATTTGTAAATCTCTTTTATACCCTTTATTAATACATTAAATCAGTTTCTCTCTCTAATTAATAGGTTAAAATAGTAGGGATAAAACTGAAATTTACTTTAAAAAATTGCATTAAAAACATAAAGAAACACTCTTTGTGAAACAAAAATCAAAAGTCAAAATGACACTCTTTGTGAAACGGAGGAAGTATATAATAGAGAAAGTAAAGTTTAAGTATTTAAGAAAAAAAAAAAGAAAAAAAATTAAGGTTTAAGTTTCTTTGCCAAAAAAAAAAAAAAAAAGAATTAAAGTTTAAGTATGATTAAAATTATAAAATTAAACCGTAACACTTGGACCCAAAAAAAAGAAAAGAAATTAGTGACAGGGATTATAGCGAAAAGACGTAGACAGTGGATTGATTCCTTCGCGAATGTGAACCCAAAAGAAATCTTTCTAGATCGCTTTTCGTATTTTTAGGCGGTTGTTTTTCTTTAATAGCTACGTGTTCCTGTATTATTGGAAAATAAAGTGGCATATGCTTATAATAAAAAAAGTGAAAAAGGAGAACTGTAACAAACTGGAGCAAAAATCCAGTCGTCAGGTCAGGTGTAACCCTAAAATTAAATAAAAAAAGAAGTCGAAAAAAATAGAGAAGAGAGAGAGACAAAAGACATCCCAATTGCAGAGAAACCGTGTTGAAGTTGGTCTCTGAGCTGCTTCTTCTCCTCTTTTTTTCGACTTCTTTTTTTAATTTCCAGCAAATTCTTCTCTTTATAAATCTTATTTTCCTAAATAAAAACTTTCCCAAGAAAAACCAGAGAATCCGTATAAATTATCCGAGTCTTCAAACCATTTCTCCAACAATCCAACAATTTTCAGATTTTTGTTTTTGGGATTTTCCCACTCGAGTCTCTTTAAACCACTAAAAAAGCCTTTGGATATGGCGTCGAGTCAGTGGACGAGGTCGGAGGATAAGATGTTCGAGCAAGCGTTGGTGCTTTTCCCTGAAGATTCTCCAAATCGGTGGGAGAGAATCGGCGATCAGCTCCAGAAGACTGCTGTTGAAGTTAGGGACCATTACGAGGCGTTGGTGCACGACGTCTTCGAGATCGATTCCGGCCGAGTCGATGTCCCGGATTACATGGATGACTCGGCGGCCGGTTGGGACTCGGCTGGTCAGATCTCCTTCGGGTCCAGACACGGCGAGAGCGAGCGGAAAAGAGGAACTCCTTGGACGGAAAACGAACACAAGTATGTTTCAATTCCCAATTTTGTGATAGCAAAACTAGGGTTTTGGTTGGTTAGAGAATTTAGGAATTAACACAATTATATCCTCTTTCGTTTCAGTATTGTCGCAGTTCGCTTGATTTAGGTGGTTAATTACATTGTTTAACGCGAATCTTATGATGCAGATTGTTTCTGATCGGATTAAAGAGATACGGTAAGGGAGATTGGAGGAGCATATCGAGGAACGTGGTGGTGACGAGGACACCGACGCAAGTCGCGAGTCATGCTCAGAAATATTTTCTCAGACAGAACTCGGTGAAGAAGGAGAGGAAAAGGTCGAGCATCCATGACATAACTACGGTCGATACTAACTTAGCCATGCCTGGCTCCAACATGGACTGGTCTGGGCAGCACGGGAGCCCTGTTCAGGCTCAGCAGCAGCAACAGCTCATGTCGGAGTTTGGTACTCCGGGTCATTTTGAGGATTTCGGTTTTCGGATGTGAAAAAGGGGAAGAAATTGGTTTATGGTTTTAGTTTATTAGGGTTTTACTCATTTTATGTGAATAGGAAACAAATAGAATTGGGTATTTTCTGATACAGATGAAAGAATAAAAATAGTGTATAGGAAACCTTTTTGTAACACAAATATATTTGGTACCATTTTAGTATTTTGAATCAAATGCATATGGTGGTTTTTCAATTGAGGCAGTCATTTAAAGTTTGGTTTAAAACTTGATTTCTTAGAACACACAAACAAACACACATCAGGAGGGTCAAACTGTACAAGTTCAAAGTCTCAAACCAAGAAAGGACAAAGGACAAAGGTCAAAGACATTATTTTTCACTATTGCTTGCCTTATGACCAGATGCTACTGCAAGTGACGAACTCAGGGCTTGCTTTCCTCAGGTTTCTGCAAACGAGAGTGAAAGCAAACAATCAATGAACGGATTCGTTTGTTTGATATGTTGTGCTAGATGTTAATTTGTTTCGAAAGTAAAGCCAAATAAGGAAGACTACTACGGATTCTGACTACAAGACATTTTGTAAATGAAAAAAGAGACGAGTGGGAAGTTGATGGTCTGATGAAAAGTTTACCTTCCCTGCACTTCCTTTCCCATTTTCTGGCTTCTGTTGCTCGAGTTTCTTCTTCTTCTCCAGTAGCTCCTTCTCCATTTTCTACAACAAAAAGGTTTGGATTCTTAGATGTAGGTTGTAAACTAGAAGATAAAGAGTTTCATAAACTAGACCGCGTGCCACAATACATTCATTCAATATTTTTCACCAGTCAGAGCAATTTCTTCTGAGGCTTGAGTAATGAAAAGTCTGTTAACCAAAACGGAACACAACAAGCTATAGAGATTACATAACAAGAACACATAGTATTTCCATTCTTTCTCTCCCCATGAACTTATATTATAGACACGCCTTGAAACACTCATCGATACTACTAGACCATTTCCATTCATCGTCTGTACAAATTTATATCCAAAAAATTGGATCCAAGTCTATCTAATAAGCTTTAAAAAAATCAGAGCTAGCGCCATTTCCGAAATGATATAATGATAAATTATCTGTGATCAGATTTGCTTTACCGGGATTCTCTCAAACACTGAATCCAATAAGCAACGGTGTATAGGCCAATTCTTATAGCAATCCATACATAAATAATGAGACCAAAAAAAGAAGAAAGATGAAGAAGAACCTGGATGTACATGCTTTCTTTCGCGCGTTCCTCTTCGCTGAGCACACGACCTTTATCGTCGCTGAAGCACCGGATCGCTGGTCCTCGAGTCGATTCAACGGAACGAGATGAACCAATCTGACTCTCCCCCAGGGATCGAGCCAACCCTAGCCGTGTGATCGCAGCACGAGCCGACAACATCTTGCTAATCACTGAGATTTCTCGAAATCGTTTCTCTTTATTGGGTAGACGAGTCAACAAGTAGAGATCGTCTTTTGGAGTGAACCAGAGCCTCGTCGGGTTGAAGGGAGGCAGGTATATTCGGGTTCGGGTCGGGTGGTAGAATCCTGAAGAAACCGCTAGAACATTGTAAGTTTGTAACCGTAGACAATTGTTGTTACCAAAAGGACTTTATTAGTTGGTATAAAGGCCCATTGGGCTAGGGCCTGGTTTTGTCTCCAGTTTCATTTTGTTTTGGGTCAACGAATACTAGTTTTTTCAGAACAACCTCAAGCCAATAATTGCTATACGATAATATTGCATAGGAAAATAAATTGCTACACCACACTATACAATATTACTGTTTAGTAGAGACAAAAGAGAATATAATATTTTTTAAATTCTTTATCATGTTTAGTTATATTTAAAATCTGGAAACCAGTCTGATTGGCTTGGAGGAGAAAAGAATACAAAAGACAAGATATTTGCTATAGCAACGTATAAGTTAGAACGTCAGCAACCAAATAAACGCGTCTAAATTGGTATCACTCTCACATTATTTTTAATTTTTGTATACCAATTTGCAAGTATTCAATTAATTACTCGTAGAAACATATAAGAAAATTAAATAAATATTCGACCCTCTTTAGCTTAGTAGATGTACAGGTGGACCATCTAAAAAGTGACGTCCTCTTTAGCTTAGTAGATGTACAGGTGGACCATCTAAAAAGTGACGTCAAACATCAGCAGATTCAGCACTCCATCATCTTTTGTTATCACAAAACGCCAATTTTCTCGCCATTTTAGATTTCCGTGTTCTCTGACTTGGGAGGAAAAAACTTGTTTCAACTTCAATGGCGCTCTCGAATACTATCTTCTCTGTTACTCATTCTTCTTCTTCCTTTACTTATTCTCGTCCTTCTTCTGCGATCAGCAGCAGGCACACTCGTTTTCCCGCTCAAATTTCTTCTCCAGATCTATCGCCTGTTTTGTTCGGTGATCGCCGGAAGTTCGTCGAAGGTGTAATGTCTCTCTCGAAGATGAGGTTAGCTGTTGCGTATTTTGCATATGTTGTGTCTCTTTGATCTTTCCCTTGCTCCTTCTGATGACTCCATTGTAAACTTTGCGTGGTCTTTTATGTGCGGCTACTCTAAGTTCGATTCTACTATAATCTTTGCTCTGTATGTGCTCGAACGAGTTGGCAAGTGGAACATTTTTCTAGATTCTCGAATGGAGTAGGTGAATTTGTCCTTATGAATCTTGAACTTAAGAGAATTGAGAGAGTACTATCGGTAGGTTCTTTGCGATTTGAGATACATGTTTCTTGAGATGATTCGCATAAGTTTCTTTGGCAATTTGGTTTCTCTCTGAACTAATTGCAAATTCTTGTGTGTTTAGTGATGTCATAAGTTTGTTATTTTTCTTTAATCTGAGATTGCTGATGTATATTTCCATGCTTGTTTGTTTTGATATGCAGTATAAGAAACCGTGTGTATGCTTCGATTAACAGCACTGATGCCACTACTCCATCTTATCCGGTCAGTAACTTGTTTCAGCCTTGTTGTTTCTTCGCAATTAAACTATTGGTGGTTCTTGGATCTATAGATTTGAATACCAAGGACTTGCACGCAGAAGCTCAGCAAGTAAATGTAGAGAGTATATGGTTATGTGTTGATGTGTACCATATTTGATATGTGATTTGATTTTCTTATGTTTAATAGGGAAACCGTCTGCGTATGAGTTTTGTGTTGACGTGTGCTTTGAGATGACATTTGCTGGAAAATTTGATCGCAGAAATCGGAAGATGATGATGACGTAGTTCCAATGCCAATGGTTTTGATAGACCAGGATGCTGACCCTGAAGCCACCATTGTACAACTCAGTTTTGGAGATCGTCTTGGGGCTCTCATTGACACTGTGAGGGGTTCTATTACCTGTTTTCTTTCTTATGGATGTGACAAAAAATCTTTAGCTATTCTTGATCTACTGGAGCCAGATTTCTAGCATTTTTACCACCAGTATCAGATTATCACTGCATGCCTTTTAATATCATGAAAGCTTGCCTTGTTTTCCGCTTATGAATCATTTATTGTGTTTGGCAGATGAGGGCGCTGAAAGATCTGGGATTGGATGTGATAAAAGGAACTGTCACAACTGAAGGATCCGTTAAGCAGACCAAATTTTCTATAACAAAACTGTAAGAAAGGCCTTTCTTTCCCTGCCCTCTCTTTGCTTTAGATGTTTTCTAATCCCTTAATGACCTCTCACTTGTTTAATAGGATGTACAAGTTTGTCAAGGTCCACCTTGTGCTGATTGTTTAGGATCATTCCTTGGAAATATGTAGTCTCATATTATACTAACATAGAATTCTGCAGTCCTATGAAGGCCGGATTTATCTCTGAAGGTTTCTTTTCGAACTAGATTGTTAGCATTTGACAAGTGAATCTGATCAAATACTTCCCGTGTCAAAAAAAATATTGGTGTTGTGTCCAAGTATCATCTACAGCTACTTGTATTGTTAGTTGTCACGTATGCCTGAACTGATTTTTTTTTTGACACTAGAGATACTGGGCGGAAAGTTGAAGATCCTGACTTGTTGGAGCAAATTCGACTAACAATCATTAACAATCTCTTGAAATACCATCCGGTCTGCTTCAGTTTCATTTCTCCCTTTACCTTAATCACATTCACATTCTTGCTTAAGAGCTGCAGCTGTTGGATCAATGAAAACCGTGAGTTGTTTGAGGATTCTTCTGAACATTCCCTTTGTTTATTTTTTTTATAGGAATGCAGCGAGCAACTTGCAATGGGTGAGACCTTTGGAATAAAGGCTCCAGAAAAGAAGGTATGATAGTCCATTGACCTGTGGTCTATTATATAATCTCTTTTCAGAAGAAATTTGCAGTAGTTGTTATAGGCCGGCCAGCTTTACCGATGTCTTGATTATGTGTTTGATTCATGTGGTGGCAGATTGATGTGGATATTGCAACGCACATACAAGTGAAAAAAGACGGACCAAAGAGGAGGTATGGATTCACTAAGCAGCAGAATAATGACACCACGAGGTCACATTAAATGTAACCTGATAAAATAATTTACATAACCGTCGCTGGTTCCCTGTTTTCGCTAGCCTGCTTTGCATAGAGACAACGGACAGGCCAGGTCTTGTTGTGGAGATGATAAAAGTGATGGCAGATATCAACATAGACGTGGAATCCGCAGAGATAGACACAGAAGTACTCAAAACTCTTAAACCTCCATATATGTACATACCAGTGTGATTCCATTTCTAGGCCTTATAATAATAACTTGTCCATTGTCTCAGGGACTGGTTGCGAAAGACAAGTTTCACGTAAGCTACCAAGGGCAAGCACTGAACAGTTCGTTGTCACAGGTGAGTTTTTGTTTCTGTTGCTTTGTAGTTGNTTGATATGTGATTTGATTTTCTTATGTTTAATAGGGAAACCGTCTGCGTATGAGTTTTGTGTTGACGTGTGCTTTGAGATGACATTTGCTGGAAAATTTGATCGCAGAAATCGGAAGATGATGATGACGTAGTTCCAATGCCAATGGTTTTGATAGACCAGGATGCTGACCCTGAAGCCACCATTGTACAACTCAGTTTTGGAGATCGTCTTGGGGCTCTCATTGACACTGTGAGGGGTTCTATTGCCTGTTTTGGTTTTATGTTCTATCTTCTAGATGTGACAAAAAAAGCTTTAGCTATTCTTGATCTACCGGAGCCAGTTTTGTAGCATTTTTACTACATGTCTTTTGGTTTCATGGAAACTTTCTCTAGTTTTCCGCTTATGAATCATTTACTGTGTTTGGCAGATGAGGTCGCTGAAAGATTTGGGATTGGATGTTATAAAAGGAACGGTCACAACTAAAGGATCCGTTAAGCAGACCAAATTTTCTATAACCAAGCTGTAAGAGACGCCGTTCTTTCCCTGCCCTCTCTTTGCTTTAGATGTTTTTCTAATCACTTAATGACCTCTCACTTGTTTAATAGGATGTACAAGTTTGTTAAGGTCCACCTTGTGTTGATTGTTTAGGATAATTCCTTGGAAATATTTAGTCTCATATTGTGCTAACCTAGAATTCTGCAGTGGCCCTATGAAGCCCAAATTTATCTCATAAGGTTTCTTTTTGAACTAGATTGTTAGCATGTGACAAGTGAATCTGATCAAATACTTCCTGTGTCAAAAAACAATTCTTGTTGTGTGCAAGTATCATCTACAGCTACTTGTAGTGTAAGTTGTCACATATGCCTGAACTGATTTGTTCTTTTATTTTTTCTACACCAGAGATACTGGGCGGAAAGTTGAAGATCCTGACTTGTTGGAGCAAATTCGACTGACAATCATTAACAATCTCTTGAAATACCATCCGGTCTGCTTCAGTTTCATTTCTCCCTTTACCTTAATCACATTCACATTCTTGCTTAAGAGCTCCAGCTGTTGGATCAATGAAAACCGTGAGTTGTTTGAGGATTCTTCTGAACATTTCCTCTGTTTATTTTTTCTAGGAATGCAGCGAGCAACTTGCAATGGGTGAAACCTTTGGAATAAAGGCTCCAGAAAAGAAGGTATGATAGTCCATTGACCTGTGGTTTGTCATATAATCTCTTTTCAGAAGAAATTTGCAGTAGTTGTTATAGGCCGGCCAGCTTTACTGATGTCTTGATTATGTTTTGGATTCATGTGGTGGCAGATTGATGTCGATATTGCAACGCACATACAAGTGAAAAAAGACGGACCAAAGAGGAGGTATGGATTCACTAAGCAGTAGAATAATGACACCACGAGGTCACATTAAACGTAACCTGATAAAATAATTTACATAACCGTCGCTGGTTCCCTGTTTTCGCTAGCCTGCTTTGCATAGAGACAACGGACAGGCCAGGTCTTGTTGTAGAGATGATAAAAGTGATGGCAGATATCAACATAGACGTGGAATCCGCAGAGATAGACACAGAAGTACTCAAAACTCTTAAACCTCCATATATGTACATACAGTGTGATTTTATTTCTAGGCCTTATAATAATAAATTGTCCATTGCCTCAGGGACTGGTTGCGAAAGACAAGTTTCACGTAAGCTACCAAGGGCAAGCACTGAACAGTTCGTTGTCACAGGTGAGTTTTTGTTTCTGTTACTTTGTAGTTAAAAAATATTTGAAAGAAGATACTGAGGTAAAGAATCAACTTCTCCTGCAGGTTTTGGTGAACTGCCTGCGTTACTTCCTGAGGCGGCCTGAAACTGACATCGACAGCTATTAATAAGATTTTTGTTTGTTCCAAAGCAAAAACTGCTCTTTCTCCTTCACTAAATCGTATCTGTTGCGATCTATCAAGTCTTCTGTTTTAAATATGTTGTGGAAACTCGTGATACCATAACGTCTGCGAAATATTTCCGAATTAACTGAACCCATTGGGGGCTAAAGAATAAAGATGGTTTTGTTCTGATGTCATTGTGCTATAGCTGTTCCTTACGGTATACAGATCACGAATTCGATCTCCTGAAATCCGAACATCGACTTCTACTAGTAATAAGCTTTTGTTTGCTCCAAACAATAAGTCAAGTTGTTACGAAATTATAGATAAGTTTTAATAGACTAATCATTTGATATTTGAATCTTTAAATAAGGGGATGATTAATAGTGAAGAATATATATAAGAGGTTGTACGGAAACAACAGATCATCGCTAAATATAGCACCGACGAACGGCAAGGAGGAAAGAAGATAGCACCGACTCTTGAGAGCGGCAATGGAATATATACAACACTTTGCTACAGATTAGCAACGAGTTATTTATACAACAAGCTTCTAAGGACTCGGAGGGAAAACCAACCAAGAACCTACTCGTCGAGCCAATCCAGGCTGAAGCATTTTTCAGCGGCTTCAACACGAAGTCCTGGAACCGCCTTCTCCACATCTTCCCACATCCACAGAGACTCTATATCGCATATTACATGGCGTAGAGAAGTCAATGAAACCGCAGAGCTCGGTACGCTCGATAAGCTGCACTCTCTCATGTCAATTTTCTCAAGTGTTCTGAGCTTTCCTATCTCTTCCGGAACAGAACTCAGGCTGACACACTGAGAGATGTCTAGGTACTTCAGTCTCGGCAGCTCGCAGATTTCAACAGGCAGAGATTTCAGCTCCGGGCAAGCGTAGAGCCTCAGAAGTTGAAGGGCTTTTAGCTTACTCAGATTCTTAGGCAGTTCACTGAAGCGGGGACAATTTGTTATGCTGATAGAGTTGAGAGAGGTGATTCCACAGACGGTCGAAGGTAGTTCCACAAGATCATCACAATGGTCTATCGTGAGATCAGATAAGGTTGGGAAGATCTGGGCCATGTCTACTGCTGTCTGATCAAAACTATTATTGACCTTGCACAGGATCAGCGACATCTTGTGGAGGTTTTTCAAGGGAACCGTACAGGTAGAGAGTTCAGGGACATGAACCCTCTCAAGCCAGAGACTCTTGAGTTTGGCCAAATTGGTAAAGGTTGAGAAGTCATGTAGACGCGCAGGAGACATACCGTTGTTGATAATCACGAGCGCCCTAAGCTTGCTCATCTTAGCAATAAAAGGTGGCAGTACGTAGTTGTCCGAACTGAAGTTTAATATCAGAACTTCTGCCTTAGGGAGTTCCATGTCACACCAATCCATTTCCGTCATCTCCTCTGTAATTAAAACAGAAATCCATATCAAATTATGATTCTAGTGACAAACCAAATCAATTGATTAGAAGATCCTTGCGTAACGAATTCTTGCCTGTGTGGATGGAAACTATCCGGGCATTGTATGGCTCGTCATTGCTCCTCTCCCATTCTCTGGGAAACACGGTCTCTCTTTTCGGCATCAATAACCGCTCTCTTCTATTGACTTTCCCACGGTTGCTAAGATGAAGTGCTAAGTCTCTTAGAACATCATGCTGCGTCACAAAAATATCATAGTAGCTTGTGTACATGGCGCCAAACCTGCAAAATGATCCATGGTATATTAGTTTAGAACCATAGAAGGGGCTACAAGAGATGAGATCATAGAGAGTTGTATAACTGTACCTTGGATCTTTCACGAGAGTAAGGAGATTCCTGTTTGATAAATCAACAAGAACAGCAAAAGCAGTTGCGTCCTCGAGATCATGCATCTCAACCCACATGTTGATGATAACATCAAGAGGGATCTTCTTGTCTTCAGGGAAAGCACCCATATCCAAGAAGCATTCTCTGGTTTTAAGGTCTAGAGTTTCTAGAGTTGCTTCTATTTGAGCAAACACTCTACTCTCATGAGTTTCATCAGCAGGTTCACCTCTTGATAACCTGTTCACCGCACCTTCCCAATATTTTTCAAGTCGACCTTTCAAAGAAGCACCAACAACTTTCAGAGCCAAAGGAAGACCTTTACACTCCTTAACAACCTACAAAACAGAGTCAACAATATGAGTACTGAAAGCAAAGAGAATATATTACTATGCATGTATCACTTTGTAGAAGACCCATTACCTGCTTGACCAAATCTTTGCTGAACCCCAAAGGGACTGATTCCTGGTCGAAAGCAGAGAGACAAAACAGAGACGTTGCTTCGTTTTCATTTAGTAACTCTACATCATAGGTGGTTCTCGGATCTGCAAGTTTAGACCTTGAGACCACAAGAGTTGTGGTACCAGGAATCTTAAACATGAGCTGGTCGAGGGATTCCCTTGTCCAAACATCATCTAGGATCACTAGCTTCTGTATTTGACCAATCGATCCGGGAAGAGTGGCACCAAAGCCAGCCTCAAAACCAGTAAGAAATCCCCAGATATGGGACCTCAGCTCCTCAAGATTGGGAGATTGTGACACGGTCAGGAACAAAACTCCGCGCCCGAAATGGCCTGTAAAATCCGGAAATAAAAGCCTTTTTTAGCATCAGAGAAACAGCCTCTCTGACTCTTAACCAGAGTCGAATGTCAAGAAACTCACTAAACCAACTAATACAATAGTTCACCTAAGAAGAATATGACATAATCGAACATACATGTATACATACATAGAAGCATGAAATCCAAATCAACAAAACATAACATTAAACAACTCCACAATCTACCACAATAAAAGATCACAAAGATTGTACGAAGCAAATGAAGAAACGATATTGAATCAGAGAAGCAAGCACATAAGGCTAGAAAGAGCTTATTGATTTACCTAGGACATCCTCGTCCCGCGCAAGCTCTTTAGCGAGAGTGGTCTTCCCTGAACCGCTCATCCCTGAGATGCCAATAAGTCTGGCTTCATCCTTCAAATTAAACATCATCTCCTTCACCTTCCTCTTTCCCAGATCCAACCCAACCCCCAGGTTTCCCAGATCACCCTCTTTCACCGTCTCCAACATGGCCTCCCGCATTAATTCACTTCCCCTGATTTTCATAGAGCCCAGCTTCTCATTCAAGCTATTGAAACTCCTGTCGATTCGATCATAGCGGACTTCAGAATCGGCGCGAAGGTGATGGACGTCGGCGAGAATGTGGAGGGGCATGCCCTGAATAAAACTAGCGATCTTCTTCTCTAGATCCTCCATTTTCTTAGCGTGGTATAGCTGACGAACCATGTTCCAACGGTGGCATTTGAGGACCTTATCGGTGAGCTTCCTGCACTTGTCCAGGGTTTCGGAGAACATACGGAGCTGGACCTGGCGATGGGAGCTGACCTCGACGCCGCTATAGAGGACCTCCTTGATGGTGGGTTGAACACCCTCGATCATGGTGGCGAGGTTTTGGGCGACGCCTCTGCACTTCAAGGCTTTCCTAGATACAGCAAAGAGCTGCTTCACCAGCTCCGTCACAACTTCGCCGCCGATTAGTTCTGCCATGTGTCGTAGGCCGATGAGAGTCAGAGAGAGAGATAGAGTAGTTGGCGAGTGGAGGAAGCAAAAGTCCCAAGGGCGGAGTGAAGTAACAAGTAAATTAAGTAACAAGTAGGAGAAAACGTGGGGACCCACTACTAACGAAGCTTCGTAGCAAATTACCTTTTAGTCTTTACTCTTTATTAGTCTCCGGAGACCCATAATAGAGAAAGACTTTTGGCAGAGCGAGGCCATAAACAATGCCACATCTCCTTCAATAATTTGTATGTTTTTCGGAATCGGATATTATTTCTCTTGTGATTGTTTTGGTTTTATTTAAGTAAGTAACAAGTAGGAGAAAACGTGTATTTCTAATCCAAATTTTGAACAATGGATATACGTCAAAATCTGAATATTGGACTATAGATCCGAATCCGATCTACTACTATGTAAACATTAACTTTTTTAAAAACATTGGATATACGTTTTAGATCAATTTGTCTTTTCACCCAAATTTGCTCCATATTTTTTTTTCCTTTTTGTAAAATGGTTTAGTAAAACTTAAAAATATCTGAATTATGTGCATTATGACCATATGTACCCAAAACTATCTAGACCAACCTATTTCACCCAAAAATATGATTGGGAAGCTGCATGTAAAACTCGCTTGAATGTGATCACCTTATTTTATAGGAATTTTTATTTTTTTCTTCGCATTTTTGAGAATATTGGGGGTGAGGAAAAATAGAAACTCAAGTTGTGATTAGGTGTACTTCAAAAAAAAAAAGTCTTTTTGGACGATTTAATCGAAGATTTTGGAGGATTTTTCCATTTTGCAATTGATGATCACTGTTAGGGAAAGAAAAAAAAACAGTTCAGAAGCTAAAAGACGGTTGTTAAAACTTCAAACTACACTATTTCCCATCCAAAAATATCTTCTTCCATGATTGGCACAAAATATCATATTGGTGTAACATTTGAGGAAGGGATAAATGGATAACGAATGTTTGTGTTTTTTACCAATGTGTTCGGACAATTCAAGACAAAAAAAAAAAAAAACAGTTTTCCGCGGGACAGAGGCCCAAAAGCTATTTTTTCAGGTTTGTTTTAATTGTTGTTTTAGAATTAAAATTTTGTTTCATATTATTTGTTAGTTTTGTATTTTTAATATATGATAAATTTTTTCTTTTTAGCTTATTAAATATTCATGTCAAATAAAAAATTGTATTAATTAAAAGTAAAACAGAAAATTTAATTGTTTTCTAAATCTGTGTGAAATCATGTAAAAAGATAATTAAAAAACAACCGAAGAATTAACATATATATAATCAGATTCTTTTATAACAACATTTATAATGTAATTATTCCAAGACTAAGGGCAAGAACGAACATAGATGATTGCAATGGCTCTTGAGTGCGTTGATGGAATATAAACAATGAGTGCAATTGGATGTACAATTTATGGAATAAAATGATGTGGGATTGAACATTCTATGAAATTACACAAAATTGTTATCAGTTACAAGGAAAAAAAATGAAAAACTCTTCCACTTATTCCATTCATTCTATAAAAAAAAAAACAAATCGTTTTGAAAAATTATTCCACTTCAAAAATGTAAGCAATAGAATCCAATTTTTATTCCATTTCATTTTTTTTAATTCCATATAAATTTATTCCATTTATTATTTTCATTCCAATTTATTATCGGTCTATATGATATGATAACGGGGAAATGCTGAGCTGGCACCTGCAGAAGAATAAGAAGAGAAGCGGTTAGTTGAGGTCATATAGTATAAATCGATGAAAAATTGTATCGGGAGGTTTATGCCTTGTTGCTACAGATTACAAATGAATTATTTATAAGACACGTTTTTATAAGATCAAGCACCTACCCGTTGAGTCAATCCAGGCATTTTTTAGCAGCTTCAACAAGAAGTCCTGGAACCGCCTTCTCGACCTCTTCCCACATACACAAATTCTCCTCGTCGCATATTACATGGCGTAGAGAAGTCAATGAAACCGCAGAACTCGGTATGCTCGGTAACAGAGATTCTCTCATGTCAATTTTCTCAAGCGTACTTAGCTTTCCTAACTCGTCCGGAAGAGAACTCAGGCTTATACACTGAGAGATGTCAAGATATTTTAGTCTCGGAAGTTCACAGATTTCTTCAGGCAGAGATTCCAGCTCCGGGCAAGCGTATAGTCTTAGAAGTTCAAGGCCCTTGAGATTACTCAGATTCTTCGGCAGTTCATTGAAGCGGGGACAATTTGTTATGCTGATTGAGTTGACAGAGGTGATCCCACATATGGTTGAAGGTAGTTCACCAAGATCACCACAGTGATCTATTGTGAGATCAGACAAGTTTGGGAAGATTTCGCCCATGCCCAATGCTCTCTGATCAAAACTATTGTTGATCTTGCAGAAGATCAGAGATAGCTTGTGGAGGTTTCTCAACGGAACCGTACTGTTGGAGAGTTCAGGGACGAGAACCATCTCGAACCAGAGACTCCTCAGTTTATCCAAATTGGTAAAAATGGGGAAGTCGCTTAGATTCGCAAAAGACATACCGTTGTTGATAATCACGAGCGCCCTGAGCCTTCTCATCTTAGCGATAAAAGGTGGCAATACATAGTTGTCAGAAGAGAAGTTTAATATCAAAACCTCTGCCTTTGGGAGTTCCATGTGAAACCAATCCTTTTGTGTCATTTCCCCTGTATAAATGAACAGAAAACCATATCAAAACCTTATGGTTCTAGTGAACAACCATAGAAATTCATTCAAATATATTGACCTGTGTGAATGGAAACTATCCGGGCACTATATGGTTCATCATTTTTCCTCTCCCATTCTCTAGGAAGCTCAGACTCTCTTTTCGGCATCAATAACCGCTCTCTTCTACTGACTTCCCCACGGTTGCTAAGATGAAGTGCTAGGTCTCTTAGTCCATCGTGCTGCATCACAAATATATCATAGTATCCAGTGTACAAAGCGCCAAGCCTGCAAGAATTATCCATGGTTTAATAAAGGCCAAAAACTGGCTACATGAGATTGAAATCATAAAGAGTTCTTGTAACCGTAACCTTGGATCTTTCACGAGGGTAAGGAGATTCTTGTCTGATAAATCAACAAGAACAGCAAAAGCAGTTTCCTCGTCGAGATCATGTAGTTCAACCCACATGTTGATGATAACATCAAGAGGGATCTTCTTGTCTTCAGGGAAAGCACCCATATCCAAGAAACATTCTCTGGTTTTAAGGTCTAGAGTTTCTAGAGTTGCTTCCATTTGAGCAAACACTCTACTCTCATGAGTTTCATCAGCAGGTTCACCTCTTGATAACCTCTTCACTGCACCTTGCCAATATTTTTCAGGTCGGTCTTTTAATGAAGCACCAATGACTTTCAGAGTCAAAGGTAGCCCTTTACATTCCTCAACGACCTGTCAAAACAGAGTAGATTTGAGTAGTGGAAGCTAGGGTATCAGTTGTAGAAGAAGCGTTACCTGCTTGACCAGTTTGATGTTGAATCCGGAAGGGATTGATTTCTGATCGAAAGCATAGAGACAGAAAAGAGACGTTGCCTCATCTTCGTTTAGTAACCCCACATCATAAGTGGCTTTAGGATCAGCGAATTTAGACCGGGAGACCAAAAGAGTTGTGCTTCCAGGCATCTTAAAAATCAGCTGGTCCAGGGATTCTCTAGTCCAAACATCATCAAGGATCACTAGCTTCCGTGTTGGAAGAGCGGCGCACCCGGAATAATCATAATCAGTAAGAAACCCCCAAATAAGGGCCCTGAGCTCCTCAAGATTAGGAGACTGTGACACAGTCAGAAACAAAACCCGGTTCCCGAAGTGGCCTATAAAAGCAGAAAATGAAGCCCGTTTAGCATCAAAGAAACAGTCTCTCCGATTCTTAAGCTAGAGTCGAATATCTAAAGCTCAACAATTGTGAGCAGAATAAATGAACAGAACATGCTATACGAAACAGAGAAATCATGATGCAGAAGACAAAGCTTATTACCTTGAACCTCCTCGTCCTGCATAATCTCTCTGGCAAGAGTGGTTTTCCCGGAACCGCTCATCCCAGAGATTCCAATAAGCCTTCCCTCGTCCTCCAACCTAAACAGCATCTCCTTCACCGTCCTCTTGCCCAAATCCAGCCCTACCCAAAAATCTCTCAAATCAGCGTGTGTGACCATCTGCATCGTAGCCTCGGCCGTCCTCAACGCATCTCGTAATTTGCCCCCTCTCATCCTCGTAGGATCCAGCAGCCTATCTAAGTTCTTGTCCATCCGATTGAAACGAACTTCAAAAGTGCCCAGCTGCTCATTCACGCTATCGAAATTCCTGTCAATCCGACCAAATCGCACTTCAGAAGTGGCATGATGATGAAGGTCGGCGATTTTCATAGAGTCCAGCTTCTCATTCAAGCTATCGAAACTCCTGTTGATTCGATCCCAGCGGATTTCAGAATCGGCGCGAAGGAGATGGACGCCAGCGAGGATGTGGAGGGGCATGCCCTGAATAAATCTAGAGATTTTCTTTTCGATATCCTCCATTTCCTTAACGTGGTATAGCTGACTAACCAGGTTCCAACGGTTGCATTTGAGAACCTTATCGGTGAGCTTCCTGCACTTTTCTACTGTTTCGTAGAACATACGGAGTTGGACCTGGCGATGGGAACTGACCTCCACGCCGCTGGACAGGATCTCTTTGATCGTGGGTTCAACACTCTCGATCATGGTGGCGAGATTCTTGGCGATGCCTCTGCACCTGAAGGTCTTCGTAGATACAGCTAAGAGCTGCTTCACCAGCTCCGTCACAACTTCGCCGCCGATAAGTTCTGCTGCCATATGTAGGGCCGATGAGAGAGAGAGGGAGAGAGAGAGAGAGAGAGAGAGAGAGGTCAGAGAGCGGAGAAGAATAGGGAAAAAGAGAGTGAAATATAGTAGGAGAAAATGTGGGACCCACCAACGACGCTTCGTCGCAATTTCAGTGGCCTTGACCAATGGGATTTTTCAGGTTTAACGCGGGATGGATGTCGGATTTTTCTTTTTCCTACGGAATGAATTTTCAATTTTATTGAATAAGCCTTATATTTATACTCCCTCCATTTTGTTTGTTTTATTTGTCCTTTTAGAGTGAAAATTTTATTTCATATTATTTTTTTTTTTTATATTTTCAATGCAGATTTATGATAAATTTTTCAATTTTATCTCTATTTTTTTAATTTATCCTATTTCTTATTAATTAAGAATCACTTTTAATGAAAAATGCTGACTTGTCACGTGCACAATGAAAGTTAGTTTATTTTAATGATGACATGTAAATGTGACATGTCAAATTTACTAAAATAAACGAACTGTTTTGATTGCTTGAGTTAAAATTAAATATATTATGAAATTAAAATATGAATACACTAGATTATAACATTAAAATTAATATATTTAAATTAACAGAAAATAATAACTACTATGATTTCAATTTTTTAACATATATTCATAATAAAATATCTACAATTTTGTTTTCCGTAACACTCTCGTGCTTTGTTTTACGGAGTCATTTAAAAATATTAAGAAGAAAATTTATAATAAACGCATGTGCTACTCAAATTTTATAGTAAACACATGCGTGCATAATTTATTATACCAACCATAAAAAAATTTATTTTTTTCATCAAACATCAATATTGGACGAAGAGATGAACGGAGAGCTACTGGAGAATTTATAAAATATGATTTCACAAATTTTATAATAAATATTTATTATAATTTTTATTGAAAAGAAAATTACTGATAGATTTTCCATATTTATTTTCATGATAAAATCAAATATTATATTTTAAATTTTAATTTTTTTTGTAATTTTTGTTAATATTTAATATAAATTTTAATTTGAAACCATAAATCATAAAATGCTGAAACATAAGAAATTTTGATTAAATAAAAAACGATAGAAACGGTTTTCGTGATTGTTTTAAACGCCAAAAACTGCATCATGTAAAAACATAACATTTGGGAAAAATATCAAAAAAACTAATCAACACCTAAATATTACAATTCACTTATTTTTAACTCATACTTATATGCATAAATATACTTATTTATTTTTTAAAATTCAACTATACATTATAAAAATATATATTACAAAATATATACTTTGTTATTTTTTTTAACACATAAAAGCCATACTTCGATTTTTTCACAAATATGTGTGTGGATATAAATATTAATTATGCAAAAGTCAAAGTCGCATGCGAACTTGTCGTGCATGCATTTTGTTAACCTCGATTAAAGTACAATTTTAATTAATTTTAGTTATTAAACAATTTATATATTTTTAAAATACTCTATTTGTCCTAAGAGTGGTGAGGTGGTTGGTACGCACGAATGTGCGGACCAACCATCTACTCGCACTTAAGATAAGTAAAGATTGTAACTAAAATTGGCAAGATTATATTGTGTAAGAAGAAAAGAAAGCATAGTATATATAATATCCAAGACATATTATAAAAATTTAATTATTATTTATATAACTTTTACTTTTGCAATTATATGTTAGTGTAAACGGTAGAATTTTTTTTTTATATAAATAAATCATTTTCAAAAGACACAAAATGATATGAAACGTTTGTGTGATTGTTTTCGAACACTAAAACTGTATATGTATAAAAATATAACGTTTACATAATATATAAGAAAATTAATCGATACTTAAATATAACAACTATTTATGTCTATAAACAAAAATTTATACATGCACATGCGTGCATGCCAACCATAAAAATTATTATATGTTTTAATATTTTTTAGTTTATTTAGTTATTATATTTACACTTTTTATCTAAAGAAATATTTTAAAATCTTGGTTAATTGCTTTTTTATCTTCAATTTTTATTGAAATCTATAACATTTTTCATTTGATTTATCGTTTTATTTTTATTATTAAATATTCATATAATATTATTATTAATACATAATTAATTATGTAAAAATAGATTAAACTTCAATATATAATATTAATTATATATTGAACATATTAAATGTTATATAATCCGCACACGGTGCGGACCGATCACCTAGTTAAATAATTATATCAAATAAAATAGTAACTTAATTACGGATAAAACATTAATTTTTTTTAATTTGTGTGAAACAACTTAGAACGATAACTAAAACGAAACAGATGAAGTATATCTTTAAAACCAAAAGCTCGATAAACAAAAAATTATTATTCAAATAGAATGTAAATAACACAGAAAACATATAATTGATACAAAGGCTATACAATTGAAACTTTCGAGAACACCGAGTAAGTCGGAGAAATGCTGCCAGAAAAACCTACAATATAAACTCAAAAGAATTAAAGATAGAGAAATCCAAAATGATTTGACCGAATCTAACTTTTACTCACTTAATTTTCTTCCGAAAAAATCTAAATCTAGGACTATGCATTTTTAAAAAATGTTAGCCTTATAAATAAAAACATATAAAGAAAAATACTACGAGAGAAGACTTATTATTTAACTAAGCTAAAGGTAGCGAAAGAGATGAAGATAATTCTTTCTTTTCTAAGTGATATTTATTTGTGAGATTTATTCAAGTAAATGAAATATATTGCACTTCGATTTGACCTAATCTCCACAGTCTACACCAACTAATCTAGCTTATAAAAATAACAATTTTTTTTAATCATTTTTCTTTATAATTGATGAAACATTTCATAAACTTGTCGATGCGAGTAGGTATTTAAAATTTTAACATCTAATAGATTTTATAAATATATCTTATTCTACTAAAATGAAGCTCGCATATTTCCATATAAATATACAATGATAATATTCCTGTTCTAACAAATGACAAATCTTGTTATTTTCAATATGAAATTGACAAAATCTATATTTCACTAGGGCTATTCTCCATTCGCAGTTTTCTGTAATCAACATGGATGGTATTATAAAGCGGATGTTACACACACGAAAGAAGGTATTTTCGTCTATTTTATATTTTGTTTTTGTTACTTTTTGTTTTAAACCACACTGATATTTCCACTATTTAAATCAAATCCTTTAGATTATTTACAAAATTATTCTTATTTTTGTTTATCTTTTGAATAATTTGGTAAAACAAAATAATTAAAAATGACAAATTAAATAATTGCTATTAATTTGTTGTTTTCTTTTTGCCGATTCCCTTTTTATTTTTGATGCAAAGGGAATTTTGAGAAGGTAAAGAAAAAAAATTAAAGAAAAAATAACTGCGGCGGGAGACGCCGGATGGTAATCGGCGAAAAGGAAACACAGTATATAGATTACAGACCTCATCTTCAGATTTCAGAGTTTTAATGGCGGCCATAGCGCGTCTTCCACCTACCCACTCTCTTCCCACCATATTCAATCCCTCTCTCTTCCTCCCGCAATCTCTCGCCTTTCCTACTTCTCTCCATCGATCTCCCTTTCGTTCCTTCTCCGTCTCGCCAATCCTCTGCTCCTCCCAGTCCCAGGTCTATCTCTCTCTGCATTCCTCTAATCCCCTCTGTCTCTCTCAGTAGTTTCTAAGCGTCAGTTTCTTTGCGTTTCTTCAGGGTCGTTCGAGGAGTGATTCTAATGCTTCGATTGTCGGGGATCTTCTGGATTATCTTAATGAATCCTGGACACAGTTTCACGCCACTGGTAACATTGAAACCCTTTTTGAAGTTGTTTTTGTTTAGTATTCCTTTGTTAAGTGACTCTGATTGATCTTCTTACTTGCAGCTGAGGCGAAGAGACAGCTTTTGGCTGCTGGTTTTGATCTCCTAAGTGAAAACGAGGACTGGAAGCTGAAACCTGGCGGTCGTTACTTCTTTACAAGAAACATGTCCTGTTTGGTTGCTTTTGCTGTCGGAGAAAAGTGAGTTTCCGATCCATTTGTGTTAATATCTGTTTCCATGGTACAGATTGGTTTGTCAGTGATCTTCATTAGCAGAGCAATTGATCCTGGACGTGGTCATGCTTTCATATTTGAAGGGTTCTTCACAAAATTCCCCNAACTTTTGGATCCATTTTTGTCTGTTTTCCGAGTAGACTGTGGTTCTCAAGGTGGCTATGCCATGTGAGGGATGCGTTGCAGCTGTGAAAAGAGTCCTAGGCAAAATGCAAGGTTAGTTTTGTTTTCTCTGTACATTATGTTATAATCTCTATGGTGTTTCGCCCTTCTCATCGGCTGTATGATGTTGCTAAACCTAACCAATTAATTCCAAGCAAAAGTCTCTTCTCCGTTGATCAAGACCTCGAAACATTGCTTTTCAAACTTACCTTTCACCGAGAGACTCTCTTCCTCGAGTGATTTTGTAGCTGTCACTAAGATTTGTGTGATGGGATTCCATAATTGATGAGTAAACAAAATTCACCGAAACACAAACGAACATTGTTGACAGGTGTGGAGTCATTTGATGTGGATCTGAAAGAACAGAAGGTAACGGTGATAGGCAACGTGCAGCCGGAAGCTGTTCTGCAGACAGTCTCAAAGACGGGAAAGAAAACTAGTTTCTGGGGAGCCGAGGCTGAAACCGCAGAAGCGGCCAAGGCCTAAAGGAGAGAAAGCAACAAGTATCTTATGTCATGACTCTGTTTTAACAGAGATTCCTATAAAAAAAATGAAATCATATGTAACGAGGAAGTCAATAAACTTAAATCTCCGAAAAAAAACCTTTTGTGTCTAAGGAAGAAAATGCTCGGTCTTGTAATCATCATCTCGTGTGGTTCTCACATCTCAAAGCTAACTTCTTCTGTTGTCTTAAGTTTCCTGCGTTTATCATATAACAATGATATTCCACATTTGAGGAACACATAAAAGTTCAGCTGTTTCTTCTTTTTTGTTTATCTAAACAAAAATTTTATACTGAAAACTTTATTCTAATTTCTCAAAACAAAACCAGATTTTTACTAGTTCTTAACTAAATTGAAAAGTTTTAATGGCGAACTAAGTAAAAGGTGTATACACTAGATTCTTAAAAGTATTTGCAGAACAGAGTCGTACTAGCTAAACAACTAGATTCTTCCCAACAATTGTTAATTTAAACACTTGAGATTCAGACACACCTTTGGATTTAAACCCGAGGGTACTCTTGTCATTTCATCTTCTGACCTTTTGAAATTTTCGGGACATAACGTTTTAAATTCCCTTTTTTTTCTAATATTCGTGTAACCCAAAAAATTCGCAGTCTACGTTTGCAAAAAAAAAAAAAAAAGATAACCTTTGGACCCATCGAACCAGATTGGATCTGAACCGTCGATAATAGCATCCAACGGTCACAACCAATCTACCCTAAAGAGATCCTTTTTTTTTCTTTCTTGGTTGTTGTTTTCGATCATAAACCCTAGCCACCTCTGTTCCCTCTCTTCTTGTCAAAACGAGAAATTCGTGAAACCAACTGTACCCGCCGATCTTGCTCTTCTTCACCATGTCTACTCGTTTCTAGAAAGAAAAAAAAACAAACCCATGAACAGATCTCGATTCTCCCAATCAAATTTTTCTTCGATCTCCAGAGATCTCGGCGATTTTTTTTTTTTTTTCCATTTCCTTCTGGGTATCACTAATTGATCTGTGATCTAATCGGTTGAAATCTGCCTCTCTCCCTTCAATTTCTGTTTGATTTCTTTAATTTTTGCCGGAGAATTAAAAAAAAATCTGGTTAGAATCGGATTGGGTCTTTGAGAAAGTCGGTGATTTCTTTGGAAATACACAGAGAATAGAAGGAGTGGCTTGACTAAGCCAAATTCTGAGGAGTAACAAGTCAAGCCAGTTGTGGCGTATCCAGTAGAGTAAAACGGAGTCGTATGAGCAACGCATAGATGCCGTCGGTGGGAATGAGACGAACCACAAGGGTTTTCGGGGTGGTTAAAGCCGCAGACGGAGCCCGGGTCCTCCGCTCGGGTCGCCGGATCTGGCCCAACGTCGACGAACCGAAGGTGAAGCGAGCCCATGACGTTGTGGATCGAGATTGGAATTGCCTTTTGAAAAATCCCAGCAACAAGGGCAAAGGGAACAAAGTCTCTGGTAGAAGTAACGGTGCTGGAAGCAAGCCCTGTAGCCCGAGAGAAACCTCCAGTGAGAAAGACGATAAAGAAGCAGACTTTCCGGTCATCAAACGCAGGAAAGTGAGGACTGAAGCTGTGGGAGATGAAAAGACTGTGGATAAGATGTTTGGGATTGTATATACTAGGAAAAGGAAGAGACTTTGTGACCGATCAAGTGATAGACCAGAGGAGCCACTGCGAAGCCTCAAGTTTTATTGCAGGCGAAAGAGACTCTCGGACCGGGTTTCTCAACGACGACTCAATGGTCCTGTGATTACCCTTACAGTAGATGCGTCATGTGAGGAACGCTGGCTTTTAACTGTTTTCCGTTTGGTTATGAGATACTTGAGGAGAGAAAATCTGAGGCTGTCTTCACTCGCATCTTTTTTCTTGTCTCGACCTATCAAACATGTGTTTGCAGACCATGGCGTGCGATTTCTTGCGGTAATTAAGTCTCCACTTATTCTCTTTGGGTCTGTACTACATTTTGTTTATGTAGGTAGTGATGATATAAAGTCTGGATCTTTAATTGTTCAGGAGCCTCCCCTTAGCTCAAGGGGCGTCTGCAAATTCTTTGGGGCCATGAATTGTCTTCCTCTCCTTTCAGCTGATTTTACTGCCCTTCCGCGATGTTTCATGGATATGCATTTTACTCTATTTCTCAGAGTGGCGCCACGCTCCTTTGCTTTCGTGAAGAAATCTCTGTATTTGCTAAACAATCAGGTTGAAGAATCTGATTCAGAACCTGAATTAGTTTTATCTGAACCTTGTAATCCGAGGAACGGAGGTGTAGTTGGGTTACATCCGTCAGTGAGAGCTTCGAAGTTAACTGGAGGGAATGCTCAAAATAGAGGCAATTTAGGTTTTCATAGCATCCAGAAGAGGAGAAGCTCCTTAAGGAGGAGAAGAGCGAGAAATCTTTCGCATAGTGTACACAAGTTGTCCAATGGAACGTCGGTTTCTGAATTATCAGGAAGTTGGAAAAACAGGACAGCAGCAGTATCGTCAAGAAAGCTCAGAAGCTCGGTGCTAAATAACTCATCTCCGGTTTCAAATGGGATTAGTATCATTCCAAAGCCCAAGACAAAAGAGGAACTTGATTCTCTCTCTTGTTCTGCGAACATATTGGTGATAGGTTCAGACAGATGCACCAGAGAAGAAGGGTTTAGTGTCATGTTGGAGTTTTCGTCTTCAAAGGAGTGGTTCGTTGTTATTAAGAAAGATGGGGCAATCAGATACAGCCACAAGGCACGAAAGAATATGAGACCTTGTTCGTGCAACCGGTTTACACATTCTATAGTATGGATTGGGGATAATGACTGGAAGCTTGAGTTTTGTGACAGACAAGATTGGCTCGGTTTTAAGGAGATCTATAACGAATGCTATGAACGGAATATATTGGAACAGAATGCGAAAGTCATTCCTATACCTGGGGTAAGAGAAGTGTGTGGGTATACAGAGGGTATTGGTGATTTTCCCTCATTTTCTATGCCAGTTCCATATATTTCTGTGAAAGAAGATGAGGTTTCAAGGGCCATGGTTCGAAGTATTGCGATTTATGACATGGATTCTGAAGATGAAGAGTGGCTGGAAATGCAGAACGAGGGAATGCTTGGTGAAGAAGATGAGCAATCTCAACGACTTCAGCAGGATACTTTTGAATTGTTGATTGATGGGTTTGAAAAGTGCTATTTCCAGAGCCCTGCCGATGATCTCTTGGATGAGAAAGCAGCCACTATAGCTAGTCTTTCGTATCTGGGTAGGCAAGAGGTGGTTGAAGCGGTACATGATTACTGGGCGAGAAAAAGGAAGCAGCGAAAAGCACCACTCCTTAGAGTTTTCCAGGTAAAGTCATATTACTGTGTACTTGGACCAAATTTTCTTGCTTTCCAGCTGTGTTTATGCCAACTAAAATGATGTTTGTTATATAAACAGGGTCATCAAGCGAAGAAAACTTCTCTACTTTCCAAACCTGTGTTTCGTAAGAGAAGATCTTTCAAAAGGCAGGGGAGTCAACTCCATGGAAAATCCAAACAGCCAAGTCTCGGTACGTTCCCTCAACAGAGATTTTACGTATTTCCGATATGTTGTGTGGTGAATTCTGGTGGCTAGTGTTGTGGTATATTGGTTTTGCCAAGTACCGAAAATGCAAGTAGTATACACACTTGAGAGTTAGAGTTACTTGGAACAGTCTTGATTAGAGTAGATTACCACAGCTTCAGATTTGTTGTATTTGATTTGAGGATAGAGAAAGTTGTGCACTTTTTATCGAGAAAGAGTTGAATTTGGATGATTAAGCTCGATAAAAGTTGGATTTAACTCCACAAAGTTGAGTTTGTTTGTTTATACACTCTGAGAGTAAAAGTATCTGATTTTTTCCTGTTTTGGTTTAACGTGGACAGTGGCTGTTAAGGCAGCTGAACAAGAGGCTTCAGAGGAACAAAACGTTTTTCTTAGAGTGGAAGAAGCCAAAGCCTTGGCTGATACAGCCATGGAGATTGCCATCGCCAAAAGAAGAAGAGCCCAAGTTCTTGCAGAGAATGCAGACTTGGCTGTTTACAAAGCCATGACGGCTCTCAGGATTGCAGAAGCCATGCAAGTAGCTGAATCTAGCGAGGCGGCCACATCCCATTTCTTGAACTAATAATATGGTAAATATAGAAAATCCGCAAAGCTTGCTTGGCAAATGTTGTTACTTGAGAATTGAATCGAAAGTTGGGTTCTTTTGGGGCATTTTTCACAGAGGATGATTTGAGATATTGTCTCTGTAGCTTCTGGTTATGTGTATAGTTTCTCTACGCTCGCTGAGATTGTAAATGGGTTTAGAACTTTAGATTTTTCTTTTCTTTTTTAGGGTTTTTGTTTTTTTTGTTCGTATTACCTCACTTGATGTACTACCGTAACATGCTCCATCCACCCTTTTTTCGTTTTTCTTCGGACCATTATAATTTGAAGAAATGGAAAAAAAAAATTACAGGAGATAATTGGCAATGAATCGTTGTACTTGTATCCATGTGGTGTGAATATGAATATTAATTAACATGTTTATATGTTTTCTGTTTGGTTAAATTCGAAAAATATTAAAATAGCCTGGAACTTCTTTTAATCCAACAAGAGATTATGCCCAAAATCTATCATAATTTGTTGGTTATCCGCAAATACTAAAGAACGTAAAATATGGTTAGAGGCAATGCATCACAAGAACGTAAAAATATGTCGAGGTTCTGAAGATTTCTCGAGCACCAATTACATCCACAGACTGCTAACGTGCGTGCATGGGCGCACAATAGTCCTACAATGATAGCAAATCCCTGAACGGGATCTACAAATGTTTATGCTTCACAAATGTCCACGACAAGTGTTGTTTTACTCTTGCTGAATAAGAAGATTATGATTATATGGGCCTAGTCCAGGCCTCAACTAAATTCAAGACCCAACCATTTGTTCATAGATATACACGAAATGGGCGGATAGGGTCCCAAATTAGAATCATAATAATTAAAAGAAGAAAAAAGGACTATATATATACCTTCTTCCTCAAAAAAATCAAATTGAGAATCATAATATCTTTTTAAGGGTTATTATTATTGCCTCTCGAAAACCTAGCGCAGTCGCATCTTCTCGATGGACGAATCCGCCATCAAAGTAATGTCTTCTTCGATCCTTATGGCTTTCTTTTAATCTCTGTTTCCCTATTCGAATTTTCTGATTAGATCTTTTGTACCGTAGGGTGATCTGGTGGGATTGAACGATAGTGATGCAGGCATTCGAAAAAGCAGGTACAAATTGATTTTTCTTTTTTTGTTTCTTTTGAGATGTGTATTCTGTAAGATGTGTTGTTGTCATGTTAATACCTGCAATGAAATCTATCGCAGTAGCATGATGAGCAGGATTTACGTTGAGGGATACGACACTTCGCTCTCTGGCCATGATTTGGTTTTCTCTTTGAGAGAACATTTCGCTTCATGTGGAGAGGTGATACATGTTTATATTCCCGGATACAAATTCACCCCCACCCATATTCTCAGCAGGTTTGTGGCGTCTTTCCTCCGGTTTTCTCGGCATGATGAGTCAAATGCTTGATTGCTATAAACTCTTTGTTTTTTTTGTTTTACAGTTTTGCCTTGATTTATCTTCGTGGAAAAGGTGCAGAAGAGAAGGCGTTGAAACTTAGTGGAAGTTACATGGGAAGACACAAGGTAGTCGCTAAGCCGTTTCATGCCGAACACCTTCACCCTGAGTTTGCTCCTACGAGAGACGCAGACAATATGCGACAGCACATGTAAATTGATTTTTTGGATATTTTTTTGTCTTTAACATAGATTCTTGTCATGTTGATAATATTATCAAAATTATTAGGATGACAGTTGAGGGGTATGACACTAAGCTTCCTGTGGATTATGTCAAGAGCGTGCTGATTCAACATTTCTCTAAATGTGGACTTGTCCTGAGTGCTATTGCTCACAAAGACGAAAGCAAAGGTTTCAGGTTTGTGGCTTCTTCCTCCCAATTTGCTCGTGAATTTTTTTTTCCCCAGCTCTCGTGTTATCAAATGCTAACCAAAGATTTGTTTTTGTTTGTTGCTTTTTATAGCAAAGCTATGGTTATTCTTCGGGGGCAAGACGCAATAGATAAGGCGCTGCATCTTGGTGGATGTGATGTGGAAGGATTTGAGAATATGGAAGTTTCTCGGGTTGTTGGGCCAGCCAAAAAACCGCGCAGAACAGGCTTTGTCCCCAACAACAATCCCAGGTACATGAATTTGATTCTGGATTCTTGGTGATAAAGTTAAACCTCTCACTCATTTGTAGCTCTTTGGTGTTTTGAACTTATTATGTGTTTTTTTTGTGTGTGTCTGGGATGTTTAAAGTAAACTCACTAATCAACAATCTGCCTTCAATATAACCCAAGTATGATGGTCTTTATCTGGTTGTTTTCCAATAATTATTATCTGCCTTTCATTACTACCCATGAGTATATACGATTCGATTGATTAGGTGAGACAAAAGCATCATCTCACTCGCAACTTCTGCTCCCGAAATTTATTTCCCACTGGGGAAGCTGATGATTCTTTTGCCCTGTTGGGCCTAAGCTTGAGGCAATTCGTTTGAGGTTCGAAATATTTCTCGAGCACTATTACAACCCAGCATGCTAACGTCGCCTGCTATACTTTCTCCTTCAGCGATCGGCTTTCCCCATTTTCCCTGATGTTTCTGCTTCACAAAATGTTGTTAACGACAGTGTTTGAACTATGTGGGCTTAGTCTATGCCCAAAATATATTCGAGGCCCAATAACATATTTTCTCTCAATGTGTCATGCAACGAATATTATTTAATCTAATTAATTAACATGTTTATGTTTTTTTAATTAAACTCGAACACCCTGAACATGTTTATGTTTCCCAACATGTTCGAGGCCCAATAACATGTTTATGTTTTTCAGTTGAAAATTAGCATAACGGTCCCATATATAATAAACACAACTTACTATAGTGTTTATATTTTAATTTAGAAAGGAAAAAGTAGATAAAAAACGTGTAAATAGAGATACTTAAAGATTAAACCCTGGGTTTGACCATGGCTCTCAGTGGGTTTTTCATCACCACCGTGAACTCCAACTTTCCGGCGAAATCAATCTCGCTTCCCGGCGGANGATAAAAGACGTGTACTTAAAGATTAAACCCTGGGTTTGACCATGGCTCTCAGTGGGTTTTTCATCACCACCGTGAACTCCAACTTTCCGGCGAAATCAATCTCGCTTCCCGGCGGATAGGCTCTCCACTCGAACTCCTGAACCATCCTCGCAAGCATCAGGTGCACGTGTACGGTCGCCATTCCAAGCCCTGGACAGATCCGACGGCCAACACCAAACGGAATCATCTTCACTCCACTAATCCCGGTTATGTCAGCATCTTCTTTACCCGACATAAACCGGTCTGGATCAAACTTTTTCGGGTTAGTCCAGATTCTCGGGTCCTCGCTGATCCCCGGAAGATAAACCTCGACGTTTACGCCGGCAGGAATGTCATAACCGGCAAGAGTCGTCGTCTCAATGACGGCGTGCGTCAGAGAAAAATAAGTCGGCGGATGTTTCCGGAGAAGCTCCTTGACGAAGGCTTGTAAAAAGACCATTTTGTCCACATCTTTCTCCTCGATCCTACGATCTCCAGCCGTTGATCTAATCTCATCGTACAGTCGGGATTGAATCTCGGGATTTGCAATCAGCTGCGCGAACCCCCACTCGATCGCCGTCCCCGTCGTGTCCGTACCGCCGTTGAGAAACTCGGAGCAGAGAGTCACGAGATCTTCGTTAGACGGCGCCGTTTCGCGACCTTCTACTTTTAAGTCAAAGAGTGTATCGAGGTACGAGAAAGACGACGCCGTTTTGTCGGATCCTGGATTCTGAATCGCACTCCGTCGCCTCTCGATGAATCCGACGACGAAATCGACCTGTTCACGGCGTACTTCGAGAGCGCGTTTCCTCTCTTTCGAGAAGAAGGGAGCGAGAATCGGAAGATAATCGTCGATTCGTGGATCAACGGTCATCAGCACCGTCTTCAAATTCTCGTCCATTTTCTCAATCGATTCTTCGTCCATCTCGATTCCGAAACACATTTCCAATAGAATGCAGAACGCAGCGAATCTGGCGTTTTTCAGCACCCATACTATCCCGTCGTGCTGTTCTTGAGCCTCCGATTTGATCCTCTCGATGAGCTTATCCATGGCGGATTGTCTCACCGACCCGAATTCCTTGAGCCGAGTCGAGCTAAGCATGTTCTGCACCATGTTTCTCCTCAGAGATCGCCACACGGGACCGTATTTCGCGGCGTTGACGCTGAATTTGTTGCAGCTGAAGATCGTTCGAGTCGGATTCTCGGCGGGACGGGAGGCGAACAGAGCTCCGCGCTGGATCAAAGCTTCGTGGACAAGGCTCGCGTCGGAGAGGATGATCATTGTCCGAGTCCCCATCCTCAGAGTGAAAATCGGGCCGTACGTTTTCTTCAGCTCCTCTGCATATTCGAAAAACGGCTTCCCGGAGCGCGCAAACTGGAATAGGTTTCCGACCACCGGCCAACCCGGCGGACCCGGAGGAAGGTTTAAACGTTTTTTCGTCTTCGAATTCCATCGAGTAAAGATGAAAACGAAACCGGAGACTATAATCGCAAGAAAGGTCAAATCAAGAGAAAAGAAGATGAGAGACATTTTAGCTCCTTAAATCACACTCAAGTTTTTTTCTTCTCTGCTTGGAGGGATTGAATTCGAATATATACAAACAGAGTAATGCATGCAAAATTTTAAGGGTACAAATTTTAAAATAAAATTAACTTTATTGGGGTTTGTACAACCCAACTACATTTTTTTATCACTGCCAATAGTCAACATACTGTGGACTCAGTAGTCAGCATTCTGTGGACTGTGTCTGTATCTGCTTACTAAAACAAGGCACGTTGATTGGGTTTAACCTCCAAACTTTTAAAGTAACGAATAATGAGTGTGTAAACTCAAATGTTTTTTTTTTTCTGTAATACTACTAATCTTCTGGCCCATTTTTAAGACCTGATTATTATTTCATAACTCTCTAAGTCTCTATGACTATATAAATACTTGAAATCTCTGTTTTGGTGTATATTAGTTAACATTATTGTTTAGAAACTCTAGTTGACTGTTTAGACACTTTAACACAACGATTCATTTCAGAATTGGTTATATGTTTCTAGATTCACCTGACAGACATAGATCGATTGTTGTAACAACTACATGTGCTGGCGCCGTACGGCTCGGTTAGGAAAAGTAATTACATGAAAGCTTTAAACAGAATATGTCCTTGTTATGAATTGGAAAGTGTTGTTTGTATTGATTCAAAAGTAGAGTATTTATACAAATCTGTAATCCTATTCTAGATAAAGATAAGCTAAAATATAAAATATTAGATTACAACAAAAAATTTATTTATCTTTATCTCGATAGTCCTAACTATTTAATACTCTAGGTAAATTACGGATCTTAGAATGAAAATAGAATAATGTGTTTGTATCGTCTGTGTTAGTGGACAACAGATGAACGTATATATTCGTGAAAATTAGCTGTAAGCCTCTGTAACTGTGAAGGTGATAAATTTTAAGATTTTTGGAATTGTGAAAATGAGCATGTCTCCCTTTATTTATCTATTTATTGCGTTCAACCGCTCATTTAATAATTTAGTAACATAGGAAATCTAAATGTCTGAAGAAAGCATTTACTCACTTTCAAATTTTGGTAGACCCAAAAACGATTAAAAAAAATGAATAGTCTCGTCTGTAAGCTTAGCAGCATTCAACATCATAGATTCATAGTACACTTTCAAACAAACAAAAAATATCGAATAAACGTGTTTGACTTGTTTGGAATTCAATTTACTTGTCAGAAATGTCAACTGTGTGAATGGATTTAAAATGTTTGTTTTTTTCTTAGGAATAATATTTTCAAATTACCATAACCAACAATTTCACCGGTAAGATCAGATTATTTAGTATGATGTAATCGAATACAGATGATATATTTGTTGTCAGGCAGTAATTTTCTTTATTTTTAAACTGAGTTTTTAATATGTTTTAAAGTTATGACAACTCTTTAACACACACCAGAGCTTTTTCCATGTAATTGTCCATATGATATAATAGCCATTTTGCTTACATAATCAATTTCTTGAAAATCTTTAACTGTTCATTGAGTAGGGCACTTCTCTGTTTTGAATAGAAGTATCAACTGAAATTTTACTTTTTGAAAGAAAGGGAATAAAAAAGGTGATGACTGCTTTTAACAGTTAACGAAGTATCAGAAAGAACACTGGTCTTGATGATGACTGCTTTTAGTACGTAACAATAAAGCCGTGACATTGCTAATCAAAGATTATCAGACAGATGCTTTCTGTTGTAGATGTAATACTAATACTCATTGATTCTAACATTACTTTTTGGTTAGACACGAAAATGGTTTGATTCATCATTAATTAAGGCAAACCGAAAATGAACCGGTTTGAGTTCGATCAGCATCCCTAAACCAAACCAAGCATGGAAAAATTTATCGAAGTCAAACCGGACTCTTCGTTAAGGAAATATCTCTAACCAGAACTAACCGAAAATAGTCAGAAAAGTGGAGATTATCTTCATGCAAATCTCTGTGAATCCCCCACTGCTCCATCTTCAACAGCTTCAGACTCATAGCACAGATTTTGATTCGTCTTAATCATCATCGAGATATCATCCATATCCAAATCCATGGACAGAGCTTCAGAACTCGTCAGAAAATCAAATATTTGATCAAGATTCAGCTCTTGATTACACCCACGCCAGTCTCCAGGCAAAGCATTGCTATAGTTGTTGTTGCTGTCAGAAATCGCTACGATCCGATCCTCATCAGAACCAGAGAATTGGTTAAGATTATCCTCATCAGAACCAGAGAATTGGTTAAGATTATCCTCATCAGAACCAGAGAATTGGTTAAGATCATCCTCAAATGAATTACTGTGAATCACCATTGCTCCATCTACAGCAGCTTCAGAACCAGAGCACGAGAATCGATTCGTAGAGACATCATCCGTCACCAAATCTATTGTCAGACCTTCAGGATTCCTCTCAAAATCTACGATTAGGTCCAGATCCAGCTCATGATTGCACCCATCCAAGTTGTTGGTATCAGAAATCGCTGCAATCTGATCCTCCTCTCCACTATTCTTGACGAACCCCTCGAAATTCGCAGGTGGATCATCACGAATGCAGATGCTTGCACAAGACGTTTGAACATTTAGGGTTTGATCTCTATCAAGCTCTTGATGAGTTTCGTGTAAAACAACATCCTTCTTCTTCTTCTTCTTCACGTCCTCGCGATTTTCCGCGGCGGCTGAACGCAGATTTTGCAACATGCTCGAAATCGAGTCGATCGCGTCACTCAACTCCTTGGTGTTCTCCGATTTGGCAAGGCTCTCGTCTTCCCACCAAAACCTTTGCCCTAGATTCTCCGGAGGACGCTGATTCGCGAGGAAAGCGGAGACGACGTTATCAACCGAGGAGTGACCAAAGGTGTAGAAGGAGGCGCTTGATTTGGAAGAAACCGGAGTCGCTAAGATAGCAACTTGTGCCCCAGAGCGAAGACAAAGCTCCGAGGTTTTACTGTAAAGACCCTTACGGCGTTTGGAGAAAGCAACCGATCGCGAATCTTTCTTCACTATCTTCTCCATCGAAATCTTCGTCTTCTTGCCTCCCATTCTTTTCTTTTTTTTTCTCGATTTCACAAACAAAGTGAACCAAAGTAGAAGAGATTTTAGTTTTGCCAGTGTTAAGGAAATAATTGTATTTGTGTCCACCGTTTTACCTCTCTATGTAATATATATATGAGCTTTATTGAACTCTCGTTTATTTCCTTTTTCTGACAATCCGCTGATCGTAATTAGTCGTCTAAGTACATATATATGTTTTCCATTTTTTGAAGCTAATTACTCAAAACCAGCTGTACCGAAAATAGCAGCGGTTGATATAGCAAGAACATCAAACCGCAAGACTAATTACAAGACTAATCACTTAAGCTAGGTTAAATAATCTGGTTTAGTGAAACGTCAACATTTACAAACCAAAATTGATTTATATTTCTTCGGTTTTACATCATTATAATTAATAAAAAAATGATATTTTGAACAACAACAAAAAAAGGAAACTTTGGGCAGCCTTGGCTTACAAGTAATCGAACTAAGAGACCCTGAGTTCTGGAAATTGAAATTACGCCTAGGGCCAGCCCAATAATGTCCTTTTTTATTTTTTTTGTAAAGATAGACGCAGAGCACACTATGTAGTAACCCTAAATATTCACAAAGTCTCTCATCCGCAGAAACCATGTGTGATCATCCGCAGTTCTCCGACGAAACCATGAGTTATACCGACCCAAGTCCGCCGCCGATTTTTCACAAGGGTAAGATCTCTCTATGTCTCGCTCGAAATTGTTTGTTTGTCTATGATAGCATATCAAATCGGATCTAATTTAATCGTAATTGTATCCGTCGGTAGATGGTAAGACATGTGTGTTTTGGGATGTGATTACCCAATCCCAAATGGTCTCGATCCTGCTTCGATTTATCAGAGTGTATCAAAGAGGCTATTGAGAAGCAGGGTTTTCAAGGGGAGGTGTCAATGTATTCTTATGCTGATAACAAAACAACAACATTATCGGAAGGTGAATTTTCGGATGCTGGATTCAAATTCGAAGTCGTAACCGAAGGTGAATTCCTTAAGACTCTTTTTTTCTCTTACACATACTTTGTCCGTTGATATACTTGCTTTCTTTCCAGGGGATAAACATGCGAGATTTTGTTCTATGTTTGCTGACATTATGTTGTGGGCATTGAATAATCCTGCACCATCAATGTGATTGTACTCGCAAAAATAGACGAGGCTTATCGTATTAGAGGTTTGTGTACATTGGATCATCGTGTTCTCTTATCCCAAGCTAGACAAAAATGGCTATTTCCTTGTGGAAGCACAGCCTCGTTTTTGACGACAAGCATATTCGATGGTAGCGGAAGCCGAAGCTAGCTGATACTCTTGGCTGATTCCGAGGACTAACATTTGCAAATCTCAAGGGATGTTGTATGTTATTGTTTTGGTTACCCATATGCCAAATATTGAGAGTTTTTTTTTTATTATTGTCTATCTATAATATTTATGTGTTTTTTGGACATAAACAAGTAAGTGGCCTTCCATTTCTTTCTTGGACCTGAATCTCTCACACACTAGTGTAGTATCTCTGATTCTTGGCAATCCAAAACCTTTTATTTCCTGGTTTGCAAATTCTTCTCCTCTTCCATATAATCAACAAGGAAGAAGGGAACATTTACGATCTAATAATGGTTGGAATCAGACACGAAGCGAGTTTCCAAGTGCTTCAAGGGTTATCGGTATGGAGTGAGAACGAGGAGCTTGGAGAGATGGGAGATCTGCTTGTCCCCAGAGATCTCAAGCTCTCTGCATCGGTTATGGCCGTACAACAGCAGCTCTCTTCCGTCGTCGACGAGCGTTTAACGTTTTCACAGTTATAGGAAATCTGCAGAGCTCCTTTCTTTATTTTAGAAACTATACATTGATTTTTACATTTGTACATATGCCTTTATTTTTGATATCATTGGGGGGGGGGGAGGGATTCAATTAGTCTCCATGGTCCCATTGATCAGCCACCTTCGGTCTTGTTGACGAAAATATTCTCGCCGTCCATCACTCTCGTTTCTGCATCAAAACTGTGAGCATAAGATCAAAACAGAGCGAATAAGCAAAACATTAAAAAGGCAAAAAATATTATTAGTCTTCTTCCTGTGTAGGAAGAATCAGAGGCACACACAAAAGAAGTGCTCTGTTCTGTTTCTCACTAACATATATAGGATTGTTGAAGTCTCTTCTTTGTTTCTAGTCCTAGAGATCATGGAGGAAGAGTTTTCCGGACCACCGATGAATGTGAGTGTCTATGAAGGTTTCTCTTTTCTTGAGTTGTCTTGGAATTTATCACCAGGACTATGTTTTGATATGCCTTATGATGGGATGATTAGGTTGTTCTGGAGTTGATCATTGGGCTAGCTCTCTGTATGTGGGCTGCTTTGACTTTCCCTGGGAAGATTCTCTCAATCCATACAGGTTTGTCATCATGATTCTCTTAAGCTCTCTCTAGTGAATCAATGTTAATCGATCTGGATCATGTAGGCTAGTGAGTAGTTTTGCTATTAACTGAGAATAATCTCCATAGATTCATTTTATTTCATGGATTCGTAAGGAATTCGTGTTCTAGAGAGTCCATCGTTGACGTCTCAGTCAAAAGATGATTTCCCCCCCCCCCCCTACGAGTCTTATAGAGATATCTTCTAGTTAATTTTGGACCAATCCAATTACAGCGCTTTTCAGCTTACTCTTGTGTTCTAGAGATGTTTCCGAGGGTCTAGCTTTTATGCCTCTCGAAATCTCTGCTGCGCATCAGTGTTTATCAATCTAAACCACTCTGCTCACGAGCAGAATCTGACCTTGAGTATACCTTGGCACACCTCCGTTACTCTTTAGGTTTTGTAGACACCCTTAGGCCTTAGGTGAAACAGAGAATTGACCTCTCACCTATCTTCTTTTACATTCTGGTTCTTGAACTGGTTTTGAGTTGGTCTTTTTATATTAGATAGAGTTAATATCTTGTATTAACTTGGTTCTTTCAAAACTTTTGCAGGGCGGTTTCTTTACCAGGTAACTCGGATTTCATGATATTCAATCATCGTGGCCGACTGTTCCCACCGACGATCGACATGAAGTTTTGATTTTTATCGTACTGCTAAGTCAAACACTGATCCGTCCAATGTAATGAGATGTTTCCGTTGAAATGCTACTCAATGTAACTACTACTCTGCTTTGCATCAATTTGTGATTTTTGAGAGAGTCTGTGTTTTTTTTTTCATTCAGTTTAATGAAAATTTAACATAACAACCAAGTGCCCGCAGAATAGGTTTGGCTACTAGTATGAAAATGCAATAACATTAAACGACAAATTTGGGTTTTCTTATTCTCTCCGACACATTAAAATGTAAAAGCATAAGCGAACAGAACCGGTTTAGGTTTTTTTGGCGCTGTTTTGGAAGGTCCAGCTCCAAATGTCGTGACGCTCAATGCCACAGACCATTGCACCGGCAAAACCAGTGTACATGTTTTCAAGAAAAAACCTCAGAGAGATCTAGATGTGCAACGATCAAAGGCTTCCTCGGTTTCTTAACGACTTCTGGGGTGGCGTGAGAGTGACTGTAACCTTTAGGATTTTATTTCAAAGCAACAGTCTTTAAATAGCATACACGCAAAGCGATTCCGATCATAAAAGTCAAGGCGAGTCGAATTTTGTAATCTCGATAAAACAGTCCGTAAGCCGAACTCGAAGCACTGACACACTACGAGACACCGACTGTTTTTCTTTTTATAACCTGTAAGGGGCGAGGCACCGAAGATTGTTCTTTTTAAAGCCCAAAACATTCGGTTCTAATTAGCCTAGACTATAATTCTCATATTTCTGAAAAACATTTTAACTATTCAAGACGCCCGCCAGGAGTAACCTATAATTGAAACTGCTTTCGACGGCAATGTGGTTATAGTTTCTTAAGAGCGAATACTAGTGAAATATTTAATTCACATTATAGAATAATTTAGACTTGAGAACATTCGCATGTTGCTGTTTTTAGTTTACGTAATTAGTAATAGTAATAGCTTTCTATTTTTAATTATTCCTGCGTTTTATAGAATTGTTGTAAATTTCCAATGGCTAATTAATTGAAATACATAGGTTCACTTTATTTACGGTGTCGTTAGAAAACTCCTCCATAGAGTTTAGACGAATCTGAAAAAAGAAATGAAAAATTTGGTATACACATGAACTTGTGCAGTTATAAAAGTGTTATGCATGTGCTGCTGAAAAAAAACGCAGATTCCTTACATTGCTTTTCTTCCAACAATGAAAGTACGTTTAACTTCCCCAGATTACAACAAGATCATGTGGTAGATAGCATAATTTTGCTAACGTTCAAAGCTTGTGATCTATTAGACGACGCATTCTTTTTATGAACTACTATATCATTTTGTTAAACACTCAAATTTTATTAAATGCCTATGAATAAATGCGACCCACCAGGAAGCCACGTATTTTAGGTTATTAACTAGCCAGTCCACAACAAACAACTACTCGTCTACCTACCAATGAAGAAGATATAGTTAACAAGTAAAGTAAAAGAGATGAAAAGAAAGACGTTGTAAGAATATGCAAACCAACGGACACGGGGATTCAGATTTTTTTGAATGATAAATAAAAAGTTATTATTTTCTCAAGACCACCTTTTAATAATTACTTAATTATACATAGCAATAGAAAAAGAAGGAGGTCCATATCCTTAGATTTTTTTTAAAAAAAAAAGACATTTGATCAAACAAGTTTCTTACGAAGGATAATAATAATATTATCACAAGCCCAATCAATTTACATTTTCCTTTTCATTCTTTAACAATATCTATAATTATAGCCAAACAAGATTAGAATATATCATTTGAAAATGGCTTAGGCATAAGCATAATTTGAGATAAAGCAAGTCTTGTCATTTTGTCTTCTTGCATGAATCAGAAGACTTCGTCAATAATTTTAGCCTTTGAATTTTTTTATATCGCCTTCTGAAGAATAATAATAAACCACACACATTGCGAAAATACAAAAATATAAGGGAGTTGAAAGTATATATACAGATTTGTCAATACCTATAAAAATGTGTTGCATGCTAGTTAAAATATACTGTATCTTAATAATTTAATAGTACAAAATAATGCGACCTACTTATCTTATAATCTTTAAATGTTGCCGAGAAGAAAGAGAACATAAATACTCTCCTTTACAACTCGAAAACATTCTAATAGTGTAGTCTAACTACTTATTTTATTGTTTTTAAAATGAAAATAATCATTTATAGTTTGAAATTTAGAACGTGAATAACAATAGTGGAGGAGCCGTGGAGCGTCCAAATGTTCTCCAAATTTTTAAAGTGAAGCAACTTTAGTCACTATTCCTCATAAACAATATAATACTTTCCTTACTAATTACACATTTCCAAAAGAAAACACGAAATATCCGATCTAGAAATAAAATACAGTATATTATAGTAGTAAAAGTTAAAACGGCTGGTGGTATAAAAGCAATATTTTTTGTATATCTGCATTTTCATAAAGATTGAGAAAGGGACATTTTCCAATGCACTTTAAACTAAAACTGCTTTTTCGTATTAAATGTGGTCAATTATTTTAACAGCAATTTTTTTGGTACAAAATATTTCCTAAAAGCATATGCAGAACTCAAATTTCTCGGAAGAGATTTGAAGCAACGTGGTATGGGGCGTGGTACAGTCACAGGGCTACGCATGTTTATGCAGATTTATGCAGATTTACTACGCATGTTTTACATATTATGATGATTTCCCTTTCTAGTTTCTTCTACATTGATAGAAAATTATGACCAAACCATATCGATACTCATTGATAACTAATGGTTAGTATACGAGAAATTGAATTCCGTGATAACTACGAAATAATGGTTCTTCCAATTACGTCAAATTAACTACCAAATTTTGATAATTTATAATAATCTGATTTAGCTATTCAAATTAGAGGAAAACACTCAATAGTAGATGAATCGACCATGTATGTAATTCACAACAATACACTTATCCCACAAAAATAAAATAAGAACATGCACACGCACATAAAACACCAATACAAAACACCATAGAAGATATCTTTAATAGTAGTGATAATCCTTGTTCTAAAACTCGCCCGCATCATGTATTACGCTTCCCATTCTGTCTGCTCAGATCTTGTCTTTGGCTAAGTCACTGCCTTTACAACTGAGTCGACAAAAGGAGAATCTGCTCCACGTCTTACACTAAGACACAAGAAGAAACAGATGATTTGAAGGAAAAAACAAGAGCAACCATTTTACTAGAGAAAGGCAGGATGAGCTTATATGAAGCTGCAACTGAAGTATCATTAAGCAGAGGGATTGTGCGGAAGTTTAGCAACAAGCTATTCCATCACATTATCCATGGTAATGTCTCTGTACTTTCATTGAGACAGAATAAAGCATTGGAAAATGATGTTTGATAGTTTGAGCTTGCTGGGAGGTTTTAGATCAATAGGTATGTAATCATGAAGCTATAATGCAATAGACTGGTTTTGGGTTTGACAAAGATGTTTGGCTGCAAGATTTCTGTCGCTTATCTATGGAAATTATAAAGTTTTCCAGCTTGCACACAAGGTGCTCGACAAAATGTCAAAGAGAGAGAGACAGATTGTGAAGATGCAGATTATTTCTGGCTAAATGAATGGGAAGTAGAGAGTTGAAGAATTTTAGTAGTTGTGGGCATATACTTGTTTGCTAAGTGATGGTGCAGACCAACCAAGAATGTTGTGAGGAATAATGGTCAACATACCTCTAAAGGACTATACAAAGCTCTCCAAGTATTGCTTGTTAGTCGAGTTTGTTTGTTTTTTTAAAGATTAGGAGCTAATAGATAATCAAACAACAGATCCACCTCATCCTCCAAAACCACAATAAAATGATGTAGTATAAAAATGTTTGATAGGATTTTAATTAAAACTATGTGTATGGATTTTTATTTTTAATGTGATATGGATAAAAATGTTTCAAATATATTAAATATACATTAAAAATTAATCCCGATTATTCTCCGTTTTATTTCCGATTTTTAAAAAAATCGCTACGCCCGGACCGACCGCCCGAACGAATTCCCGAACAGAATATATATATGTGACCGAAACGCATTAGACCATTGAAATGTCAAAAAGCATTACTTACAATATATAACATAATTTAATTAAAAAAAGTTATCCTTCGTATGGTAAAATTTCAATGTAGAAGATTTATTAATACCACTCTATAGGATGACAAAAGTAATTAAAACTGACAACTAAGCCTACTGACAACAAATAATGCTGTATACCCATTGCTAGTCTGCAGCTATTGCTTCTTAGTTGATATCTGTTTCTTTAATGTCTACATACGTATTCATCTGTTCTCACATTTATTTTCTTCGTCCAGAAAGAGAGAATTGAATAAGGAAGAGGGGGAATTAATAAACTTCAGAAAATATATTAACCATTTTTTTTTGCTTTTTCTTCTTACTTCTTGATTTTCGAATTAACTAAATAAAAAATTCATAATAAGGCAAATGTTATGGAATTTTAATGAAGGATATGGGTTGATTTGAGACAGACTTTGACATAAAGCAAATTCTTTTTTTGTTGTCTTGCATGATTCAGACCTCATCAATAGACATAATTATGGCACACCAACAAAGAGTACGAAATTATTACAATCAATGACCTCTAATCCTCTATGTCTATATATACGTCTCTCTTCCCAATGTACATCTTAAAAAAAAAAACAAAAAAAGGTTCTCCGCAACCATGGCGTTTTCCACTTCCAAAAAGCACGGTTCCTACAAACTAAACCAAACCAACACCCGCCGCGTAAGCTCTCTCTCTTCCAAACCACACGCTTCCTCCGAACCAACCCAACACCCGCCGCCGCGTAAGTTCTCTCTCTTTCTCTCTCTCTCATGCATCCATTAACGGAATCCGTATATACTTTCGATCTGCACATACACACGCCAACATGTGTTTATTTATAATCTATAAATTTATCTCTATCTCTTTATTTTAATATTTTATTAACTTAATAATCTATATATAAAGTGTGTGTTTTCTACAATATTCAAATTCGAATTGATATTCTTTTTAACAAATTTTAGGATTTTTTTACCGGTTAAATAAATATCAGTAGACAAATAATAAATTGATTTAGTTATTATACTTTGCCACCCCAGCACCCCTAATTATTATCTCAAGTCTTGCTTGAAGCCTTATCGTAGCCTTAAGACAAAATTAGTTGGACTTGAGTTTTGTAGAGTCAATTTTACACAATTCTAGATAACTAAAGAATTATATTTTTTCGTTGTATACACACATTTACGTTGTAACTTGTACGTATACGTAGAAATATGGTAAACGAATAAATAAAACATATATATAAAAAAAAGAACAAGTAATGAAAGATGGAGTAGAGAGAGATGAAGAGAGAGCCGTAGATTCCGTGAGAGACAGGCTTGCATTGCACTTATCATTACTTCTTCCTTCATGTACCTTAACCTATCTCTTAACCTCTACTTCCAAATTTTTCCTTTCTTTTTTCTTCAATAATATATATTTTTCTTTTTCAAAATTTAAACATCCATACATATGAAATCATCCATGGTTAACAAAATTTGTATAGTAGAAAAAAAAAATTATTGTTCATTTACGTTTGATTAATTTAGGTTTAGTACAAGATTGCATATTAATTTTCTTACATGTTAAGATTTTTGAAAAAGATATATAAAACATTTACATATAGTATGCAATATATGAACTATAGAATCTTTATTAGACATTTTTTTTTTTACAAAAATAGTGAATTTTATCATTTTAAAAATTAAATTAATTATACTTGAAAGAAAATGATATAGAACAAGAGCTGAGGACGTAATGTTGATTCATAGAATCAGATATACTATGTAATTCTATATTTTGATAATGTCTATTTTGAAGTGATTTATGCCTAAAATTTGTTAAAATTCACTCATCAATGTGAAAAGTAAAAAAACTAATTTGAACAAAAAAACCTAACGAAGCTATTTTATGTGTGATAACACTTATACAGAATTAAAAACGGATAATGCAGTGGAACAAACATATATTACTACTACAGAAATTGTCTGAATTTGGAAATTTTTATTGCAAATGGTTACTCTCGCTCACTATCTTATTTTTCTATTTTTATTAACTTACTCCATTTGTTAATGGCAGCTAGGAAAAAAAGTGTTGCTCTCATATGGGATTTTAAAAAGTTCTTAAACGGAAGAGTTGTATTCTTCAATGCCAAATTCAGTAGCTGATTCTCAATCGCGAATGCTGAAGAAATTTCATCGGGCTTCGGTGCTTTATGTGTGTCACAATAAGGAAATTTCTCTTTGGCATCAATCAAGTCGAAATTGCCTACAGTTCGCAACCAATCTTTATCAGACGGACTCAGTTTATCAAGGTTCCCACATAGGATTCTTTTATCTGAAAGAGAATATATGCGTTTGTCCCTATTATAAACCCATATATCAATAATAGGGACAAACCCATATATTCTTTTTCAGATAAGAGAATCTTATGTGGAAACTTTGATAAACTGAGTCTGTCTGATAAAGATTGGTTGCGAACTCTAGACGGTTTCGATTTTATTGATGCCAAAGAAAGGTTTCTTTATTCTGACACACATAAATCATCGAAGCCCAATGGAATTTTTTCAACATTTGCGATTGAGAATAAGCTACTAGATTTGGCATTGAAAAGCGCAACTCTTCTCTTTAAGAACTTTTTGTTAATCTCAAACGATGAACATTATCAATCTTCAATGAATAGTTTGTTTAGGATGGGCTTTACCGTTTTCTCAGCCCAGTCGTGGGTGAATACAAGGACGCACCCACATTTCATATTCTGCGCCCACCATGCATGGGACTGGACAGAAATGGAACGTACTGGTACTGGTAAGCTGCCTCCCTATTATTAGAAGAACAAGACCAATGCAATGTTCGAAAGCCCAAAGAAGTGCCAACAACCATGTGTTTAGGGTTTATTTCTAACGTAGTTTTCATATATATATTTAAAAAGAAAATTAATTGCCTATTCTTTATAAACCAAAAAAATAAATCTAATAAAGTTCTAAATTAAAGTTAATTATTATTCTATTGTTTAATTTCCTTTTACTAATTGTTTAATTTCCTTTTAAAATTAAGACTAGACTATAATTCTCATATTTCTGAAAAACATTTTAACTATTCAAGACGCCAAGAGTAATTGAAACTGCTTTCGACGGCAAACAGAGTAATGCTCCTTTCTCTTTTCTTCACGCGCTTGTTCCTTACTCAAGTATGCGTTTGGGCTTGTGACTGTTTTACCAGTTGGGCTTTTACTTTATTGGCTGGCCCAAGGAAATAATGATCCCTTGATTTCTTTCTTTCTCCTTTGATTACTTGTTTTCTACTTTCACATGTAACTAACTAGATGTTAAAATTCATTGCACATTTGGCATAGTAGGGATTACAACAATACATGAAAATCTCTAGTTCAAGGGATCAGTAACTGAGAAAAAAAGGGTTTTAAAGTTTGGGAGAGAGAAAGGAAGGAATGTGAGTGGTGTTGTCAAAGTCCAAACAAGAAGAAAGCGCAGTGATGAGTTTCTTCACATCTTCAGTGGTGTGTGCTGCACTCAGTGTCACCCTTAGCCTGAAGAAGAACCCCACAACAGCATATGATGAGTTTCATAGAGATTCATATCATATAATTGTTTCATTTCATATTAAAAAGCATCCAATTTTACCTGCAAGAATTGGGTGGCACTGTGGGTGGTCTTATTGCCATTACATGGAAGCCTGATTTTAGTAGATACCTGCAACAATGAGAAAAATTAATCAGCTATATAAGTTTGTGTGAGGAAGAGTAAGAGAAAGAGAGCGAGATGTGTGTGAACCGGCTCGCTTGGAGGGCTGTCTCTTGATTGCCTACAATAAGTGAGATAATGGGGCTTGAGATTTGAACTCCAGATAATGCCTTAAACTCTTTCACCCTCTCCCACACTGCCTTTCTTCTCCATCTCTCCTTCCTCGCCACTACCACTGCTGCGTAAGCCGCTGCAGCCATTGGGACAGGTATTGCTGTTGAAAAAATGAATGAGCGACCTCTTGATTGGATCAGTTGCTTCCACTTTTTGCTGTTTCCGACAACAAAGTGAAAATGTTACCAGCGAACCGAGACAATTCAGATTGATTATTGATTTGTTTTAGCATGAGCGTTCATGAACCTTAGAGATCACAACCACTACTAAAAAAACAAATTTAGAGGTATATGTACCTGCAAGCTATGAATCCGCCATGACACCCTGCTGCCTTACTCAAAGTGCCCACACATAAATCTACATCGGCTTCACAGTTATATTCCTCGGCCACTCCACCACCATTTTCTCCACAAACAAATGTTCCATGGGCCTGCCCATCAATATCAAAATTCTTAGCTTGACACCAATACCTAAGAAAATTATTTGAACATTCGACCAACTTACATCATCAATAACTAGTAGGAAGCCATGCTTCTTCCGTAGTTGAGAGAGCTCGTCCATCGGTGCAAAGTCACCGTCCATACTAAATAAGCTGTCAAAACCAAAAATGAGATCCAACCATTAGAACTTCCTTTCATATATGTCCACAGTCTCAAACCACCAAAGGCGTTAATAACATTATTGAAATAAAGTTTAGCCTTTGTAGAAAGCACTATGAACAGCGACATGTGAAAAAAAAGCAAAACGAACAAAACTATCACCAATAGCAGGTTGGGGCATTTAGGTACAACAACTGTTAAGCAGTAAGTAAGTAGCAAGTGAGACTGACCTATCAGTCACCACGACCTTCCTCTTCATTTTGCAACTTGACCTGTACAAACAACTATATATGACTTAAAAGGAAAACTAGATATCAAGGGATAAGTACGGGAAGTGGAGGACTCACAGCAATGAACTAAGGTGACACATGTCACAGTGTCGATAAACAAAAACTTCAACATTTCCTTGTCGTTCCGCTAGACGGATACCATCAATAATTGATGCATGATTCAGAGCATCAGAAAATATGGCCACTTTTTCACTCTTCAGAGGTTTCCCACTAGCAGCCAAAAGAGAAGCAACACTTCCAATTGCAACCATTGCAGCCATATTGGCAGCAAACCCAGTAGGACAAACCAGACAATCCTAGAAAGATTAAAGACACATTATCTACTTTCAGCTTGAGATATATCCCAATATCCTGGGACTCATTTCAGTCATTCAAGGAAGTTTTTTTACCTCTTTCTTCTTCAGTGCCGCCAAACTAGACTCAAGCAAACGATGATAAGTGGTATAGCCACATATTAACGCAGAACCCTTAGGTCCCATACCATATTCTTGGACTGCCTGCCTTGAATAAAAAACATAAGGCAGTGGAAGAAATATATAATTTGGTTTGGTGACATGAAAAAGTTTTGGAAACATACGTTTGCAGCAGCGTTTGATATTGTAGGATGAGAGCTCAAACCCAGATAATCATTCCCAGAGAACAAAAGCAGCTTCTTGAATCTCTCTTCTTTACTCTCACCTAATGCATCTCCACTAAAAATCTCTTCTCCTGTCAAAAAAAAAAACCACACCTTTGCCTAATCAACTCAGCTTCTTCACTGACCTCACTTATAGCCATCAATTATACTCAATATTTTGCATAAAACCAAAATTCACTGTCTAAGGTGCTAAAAGAATTTTCGCTTTTAAGTTCAGGAAAAAAAAAACCAGTCACTTTGGAAACTCCGAAACTATCGGCAAAGAAATGAAACGTACCGTTGCTGGGTTCATCGTGAAGCCATTTCTGAAATGTGGGTATCGAGACAGAAACCTCGACTGAAGTCCGATCCCATTGACACATACCGTCGAACACCTCGTAATCGTCTCCTTCATTTCCTCTGCCTTTCACCATTTCTTCATCGTTTTGCCTAGACATACAAATGGGTCTCAAAGATCGAAGGAGTTGCCTGGATTCAAGCACATTCACTGCTTCTTCTACACATTTGTCCCACGAATTATCCGCCATTCTAGTATTTTTCAGGAGAGGAAGTGTAAGGAAGTTGTACTTCTGTGAGGATTCAAAAAGTGATTCGGTGGCCGGTGAAATAAGAAGACTTCAGCAATGACGTTATCAAACTCCTGCTTCTTACATGTTCGTGGAGAATCCTGTTTCTTGCCGTGTTGTTTTGGATCTAAGAATCACTTCAACGCAAAAAGAAAACGAGATAATCTGAGAGGTCGAAGAAGAAGCCCATGACAAAGAAGAAGAGATGATGATGATTAATGAAAAATCAAATTTAGTCACGTGCAAAGTCACATGATGGGTTTGTTCTGGTTTGGTTCAGTCCGGTTTACTAGAAGCCGCAAAAGCTGCAAAAAGAGAGCTTCGAACGATGGAGATGGTGAGATCAAAATCAGAAATGGCGCTCGATGTGAGAATCTTCCAAAACATCTCTCCTTCTCGTTTCATCTCCTTCACCATTCCTAATCCTGTTTCTCCGTTACATCTCCTCCGGATCGCCGTCCTCGACTCGCCTGTTCATTCCACCGAGTCGTCGCCCCGAGTCGCCGCCACGCTCGTCCCCAAGCACCGAGAAACCGATTGGATCTTCTCCACTGAGTCCGGCCATCTCCAGCTCCTCCTTAACCTCCCTGACATCTCTCGGCTAATACTGATCGGCGACGATCCCGAAGGTGGCTCTGATGTCCCCGCGGTTTACCACCGACAAACCGTCGATGACAACGACTCGGAGAGACTCGAGCTGAGACTAAAACCTCTTGTTGTCGCTCTGTCACCCAAAACCCTAACCGAAGAAGAAATCGACGATGTGCCTTTTCTGATTTACGAGGACAATGTTGTCTCCAGTGTAGAGCTGGAGAAATCAGTCGGGCCTTTCGTAGGTGAAATGCTAATTGAGGATGTAGAGATTGAGATCGATGGAGCTACAAGAGAATTCAGGAGGAGACTGAGGTTCAAGAGAATGCCTAATCTAGTCCAATCCGATATCAAAATCATCCCCACAAGTTCGTCTTCAGGTTCGATTTCTTCTCCTTCGCTAACAAGAACAGAGCTCTTCAAGCCTCATCTCGCGGAACTTGTGCATCCCTACCTGGCACCAATGGTGGCTAGTCTTTCCTTGATTGGTTCTTCTCACATCAGAACTAGACCAAAGGCATTGTGCATTGGAGTCGGAGGTGGTGGACTGCTTAGTTACTTGAGGTTACAATTAGGGTTCGAGGTTACAGGAGTAGAGATAGACCCTCAAGTCTTGAGGGTCGCGAGGCAATACTTTGGGTTAGAGGAAAGCTTTGCTCGTGTTCACGTTGAAGACGGTATTGAGTTGTTGAAGAGATTATCTTCTACCTGTGATGATGAAAATACCAAATTTGATGTCTTGATGGTTGATCTTGACTCCACCAATCCAATTCACGGCGTGAGTGCTCCTCCGATCGAGTTTGTGGCCAGAGATGTTTTGGTAGCTGCAAGAACTGTTCTTCTTCCTTGTGGAATTTTCGTGATCAATGTCATTCCTCCAAACAAGACGTTCTGCAAAGAACTCAAAGACGAGTTTAGAAAGATCTTTGTCGAGTTGTATGAGATCGATGTGGGAAATGGCGAAAACTTTGTTCTTATTGCAACCAATTCTTCTGCAAGAGATCACAAGAGCGGGGAGAATCTACCAACACCTGCTGTCTTGATGAAGTACATTGATGCTATAGAGAGAATTTGAGATTCGTTCAAAAAGAAACTTTCATTGCAATAGCTCAGATACTTTTAAAAGTTGAGTTTTGGATCCAATGTCAAAAGTACAACAGAACCATATCCTATCCCAAAAAAAAAAGCTTATAGAAAATGTGTTGTTCAGCTTCGATTTAGTGTTCACTAAACTTGATCTTCTTGGGGAGCGGCTGGGTATTGCCGACCTGAAGTAGCAGCAACACACAACATGCGGTAATTAGTTATTACAAGTTGAGAGTCATATAGATATGTAACGAAGAGAAAGTAGAATTGGTGAAATCGAAAACTTACAAGCTCGGGGCATTCGTATTCTATTCCAGCGTCTTCGATTTTCTTTCTCCTTTTCTGGTCCCTTTTCACTACCTTGTGCAACATTTTCCTATGCTCTTCCAATGTCCTTTCCTGTAGAAATCAAAGTTAAAGTCACCGCTTGCTCAAGAGAGATGGCAAATTGAGAAGAAGAAAAGCAAAGAAGATTTCTTACCTTGTTATGTTGTTTACGCTCGATCTGAACCCAATCCACTGGTTTGTACTGCAACTTAAACCCTTTCCACCTATTAAGAGTATATGAGTCAGTTAGAAACAATAACCATCATCTAACCCGAGAAAAGTCTCTTTCAGTAAAAACTCTCGCAAGACCCAAATGTCATAAAGCCCCCACTCTGTAACCAATAGAAATTGTCTTTCAAAGCTTTAAATCAACCCACACGAAGGAGAGCTATTTCACTCAACAGTTATAGCCCACAGCTATTTGCAAAGAAAAATCACAAATCACTAAGAAACAAAGTCGATTCAAGTCACTTACAGATTCGGTTTAACATCCTCTGGTGGAATGACACGGACTTGAAGCATATGCTCGAGCAACAGATAGTCATTCATTGCACCCGCTGCGATTTCCGCCACCTGCAGATAATCAAATCAATTAGTAAAGAACTGAATTTGGAGCATATAGCAAAATGGTGAACTACAGGCTCAAGTATACCTCAGGGTCCTCAAACTGTATGAACCCAAAATGCTTTGATTTCCCAGTCTGTTGAATAGAAAAAATGAATGAGAAAAGAAACAGAAACAGCACACAAAACCTCAGAGACTAGAGCGAACAGATAAAGAACCAAATGTAAAACCTTTTTGTTTCGGGCGACTCTAACTCTCTTAACAGTTCCAAACTGCTGGAAGAAAGCTATGGACCAAAAAAGATACAACAGTTGCTTCAGATTACAAGTGTGTGACAACAAATTGATCAAACACAATAATCAAGGGGAGGATGTCGATTTAGCAGGCAATTAAGTAAGAAAAATACCTTCAATCTCAGTCTCATAGAACCCGTGAGGGAGTCGACCGATGTATAGCACCGTGGCTTTACTCTCAAGAGGCTTGGTCACTGGAGCTTTGCGAGCTGGACCACCTTCTAGTGGCTATCAACCGNCTCATAGAACCCGTGAGGGAGTCGACCGATGTATAGCACCGTGGCTTTACTCTCAAGAGGCTTGGTCACTGGAGCTTTGCGAGCTGGACCACCTTCTAGTGGCTATCAACCGATAAAACAAAAGACAATCAGAGCAATTCAGGTCAAAACCCAAAAGAATCTGAAACGAATTCGAAACGGTCAAGGTAAAGAAAAATACCAAAAAATCAGCCGACGGTTTCGGGTTCTGGGGAACAGCTAGCTGAGAAGAAGAAGCAGCCGAAGCAGAAATCTTCTTCATGTTCTTCTTTAGAGCTTTCTTCGCCTTGGCACCCATTGTTGGCGGCGAAAGAGGAAGAGAGTCGGCGGTATACAATTAGGGTTTAGCAGCAAAAAACTAATAAAATCTGTGGGACTAGCTACTATCCCCTCCTCAACTCCATTCTTCGTTTTTTATTCACGTTCCTTAAAAGTAATTTAGTTTCGACAAACGTTTTTTTTTTCCAGCGTTTCGACAAGCGTTTAGCTTAACGATATAGTTAAATGGGCTACAAAATTGACCCAATAAAAAAGTCTGCCGTTTGGCCCAATAATGTTATTTTAAAGACTTCCAACAAAAAATTTCAGTTAGATGTGAGGACACACAATATCAAAGGCACGCAACATCCTTAGTAAAACTCTTTGGTTGAAGCTCTCATCGAGATCAAGTTACTTTTATACTTCTCATAGCACAAAACGCCATAAGGGAAGCCGTAACCAATCTTATGTGGTTGAATGGCATATTTGTCGGCGAGAGAGTCCTAATCCTACTCTTAATGGTGTTGGTAAGTTTTAACAAATTTTGAATCCCATATAAAAGACTATATTTTATTTTTAAAGGTCACACTCATATTTCGAAGTACCTCAACATCATTAGATGATAGAGTCAACTGGTATACCATAACCAATTTTCTAAAATTTATGCCCAAAAATGCTCTCTTGGCACGAAAACTTTTACAGCATGAAAATATTTTCCCGGGAATCTTAAAAGGGTTTTTGTTTCAAAAAAGATAGAGGGGCTTAGTGATGTATTGGCGTATAGCTTAAGGTACTCATTAAATCGTTACTCAAATACATCAACGCAAAGCAAGAGGGAAAAAAGGGGCTACAAAATGAGAACAAGTTCTCGCTGCATCAGTGCTACAGAAGAGTAACAGTTCAGACAGAGACATCACATAAATTATAGACGAAAGCTGATCCCTCGCTACTGAGGACCTCCTTTATATGTATCTATGAGCTCCTTGAGTTTCTCGAATCCCTGCAATTTTATCATAGTTGAGAAAAACAGAGTGATTTGTTTCTTCTTCTTCGATACAAAAACTTACTGTGAGACACTGATTTAAGAGAAGTTATATGTGATCCTTACCATGCGGGTTGTGAATTCTCCGAAAGATTCTTTAGTTTCTCTCTCGAGTTTCCAGTGATAAAACAATGGCTCGAAGACTTTCTCTAAGTCATGAACCTTGACCTTATCCATGAAACTTCTCGCTATCTGGGTCTGGTTCGGTGTTCCTCCTAGCCAAACCTGCGGATCCCACAACAGAAGAGAACATGAGCCTGCTTGCTTACTACACTGTCTCACTTGTAACATGAAGCTTGTGCCCGAACTATACCTGATAGCTGTTGGGACCATCACCGACTAGACCAAGCTCAGCCATGTATGGTCTTGCACAGCCGTTAGGACAACCGGTCACTCTTATCACAACAGACTCATCGTACTCCAGACCAACCTGATCCAAGAAAGGTGTTTTGCAGATCAAGAGCAATTGCTTGTAATGGCACAAAGTTAGGTAAATGTAAGTTATCTTCACATTAGCGATTTTACCTTCTCAAACATTGCTCTCACTCGCTTTAGAATGCTGGGGATCCCGCGCTCCGCCTCGGTTATTGCCAGAGGGCACAAAGGAAAAGCTGGACAAGCCATTGCGGTTTGGTTTAATGGGTCGACAAACTCAGGTTGCTACACAAAGCAAACAGGGTTTCCTCAGTTTATGTCACAATAGCTATTAGATTTTGCATAACTAACAGTCAAATAAAGCTGCTTACCAGCAAGCCGGCCTGAGCAAGCACTGTGGTGATGGGACGCTTCCATTCGGTCTTTATGTCACACAATACAATGTTTTGGTTTGGTGTGATGCGGACATCAATTTTGTATTTCTCTATTACTTCTCTCAGTGCCTTCTTCATTATACCTCCAACACGACCACTGTCTACGTGAAGCCCACAAAACCACGCACCATCTCCCTATCAAGTGACAAGTTCACAATAACAATAATATACTACTGTATTAAGCCACGGGACGAAGTTCTTAAATTGAAAGAAATATTCAGAAGGTTTTTAGCAACCAAACCTGTTCATGCCATCCCAAGTAACTCTTGAACTCCCACTCTGGAAGATCACGGGAAGGCTCGAATTTTTTACCATAATATTGCTCCACAACATCTTTAAATTTTTCAATTCCCCAGGAGCTGATCAGATATTTCATTCTGCTATACTTACGATCATCTCTTCTCCCGTGTTCTCGCTGTGTGACTACAATCGCTTTCACAGCATACAAAATATCCTCCTTTGGAACGTAACCTAATGGTTCTGCCAAGCGGGCAAAAGTAGACTCCATTCTGTGTGTTCTTCCCATACCCCCACCAACCTACAAGATGAGTCATTATCATCAACAGTTTGAAACCAAGAAATAATCCAGAAAAAAAAAAAGAACACTGAAAGAAAAGGCGAGCGAACAAGCATGATACTAGACAGAAATAGTAGCACATGTAGGCTAAATGAGTGTCAACTTACATAAAGATTGAAACCCTGTGGTTGGCCATATTCATCTGAAACGACGACAACGCCAATGTCATTGGTGAGGAGGTCGACGGAGTTATCTGTAGGCACAGTTACAGCGACCTTGAACTTCCTAGGCAAGAACTGGGTGCCATAGATGGGCTCAGGAGAGTCGACAAAGTTGGTTCCATGGGAGTTATCATTTCGAGCCTTCACTACCTCCGGAGGCTCAGCAGTCATAAACTGCTCTCCATCAACCCACATATCATAGTAGAACCCTGACTGAGGAGAAAGAAGAGCCGCAATGTTGTCGGCAGTTTCTTGTGCAAAGAGATAGTCTTTCTTCACATAAGGCGCGGCAGGAGCAAGAACATTTCTGTTGAGATCACCACAGGCACCAAGAGTGCTGCCCATGTTCTTAATAATGGAGCTCATGACGGTCTTGAGATTCTGCTTCAGAACACCATGGAGCTGAAACGTCTGCCTAGTGGTCAAACGAAGAGTACCGATGCCAAACTCATCGGCTAAGTCATCCATAGTCAGATAGAGCTGGTTAGAGACCTTGCCAGAAGGATTCTTGGTACGAAGCATGAAGGAGTAAGATCTTCCACCACGTTCTTCTCTGTTGTACTGTTGGTAGCTCCCGTGGAATTTGATGAGCTGCACGGCCGACTCGTTGACGTTTGGAGCCTCCGTTAAGAGCTCCTCGTTGAGAGGGTACCTTATGAAATTACTCTTCTCCTTGATTATTTCGACTTTACTCCGCTTGGTCGCAGTCTCAGGCTTCGCATGCTGAATATAATATAAATTCAAACATTTAGTTATGTCTTCCGATCTCGTCATATTACCCAAAAATGTAATCACCAATCGATCGCATCATCGCGTTCGAGGAAAACGTCGATTGAGAAGCTATAAATTACCAAAGATATAACTAATACAACCAGAAACCATTTTCGCTACGATTAGAACAGAACCATTAAGAACCTCGCGAAGGCGATCTCAGAAGCACCTCGTCATTTTTCACGGCCACAAGCAGGAAATTCCTTAGGATTGTTATAAAATTAAAAATCAAGAGAACGCATCGAATCTCACCGTGGAGACGGCTTGGATAAGCGAAGAAGCCGACGAAGAAGAGGAGGGACGAACCGAAACGACGCCACGTGCATTTCTCCCAAAGAAAGCTGAATGGGAAGATCTCAAAACGTCGAGCCTCCCAAGCCTAGTCTTCTGATCCGCCGAGAACAAAGCGGCGGCGCCCGCCGAAGCTCGAAACGACGACGACGACATGACTTCACAGATTGTGATAGAGATAGAGAGAGAGAGAGAGAGAGAGATAGACTGACAAGCCTTTTGGTGGAGATAAAAAAATAAGGCGTGTGTTAAAGAAACTAGAGCGACAAAAGACAATGGTCAAAACGCTGACGTGACCCGAGGCGGCTATAACCATCAGAAGCGCATGAAACACAACGCTTTACTTTTCAACTATTAAGTGCGCGTATCGGTTTTGTCTACGATGAGAGGCGCGTGAATAAGAATATCATAGTGTATGAGAAATGAAAATTGAACTTTTACTCTGGTATTGGTAAAGAAGACTTGAACCAGGATGGCATCTTGGATATATTCGAAGTTAATAATAATGGTTCAGATGCTAAGATGGAAATATTCCGCAACTTGGTGCACCAAAGTATCGTATGAGTGTCTACGTGGCGGATAATCATTAGTTAAAAAGATACTTCGACGACACGAGGGCAAAATGGTAAATAACAGTGACAATCTCACCTACTTGGCTGCTTTGTGAGGCTAAAAAGGTTTAGTGTTCGTGTTGGGCACATGCTAAACACGAGTATGTGAGTTTAGCAGGTGCTAACTACTTTGCTCCTCGTATAAATTATTTTTGTTATTTACTATATTACATCATCTATACTTTCTCGGTGTATAAACAAATGAAACTTTAAAGTTGTATGATTCCATTCTGTAATAACTAAATTTCTAGTATAGTATTATATATATTGAATATATAAAAGTATATTAGCATATTCATAATTTTCTACAACTAAGATGCTGAAAACTATAGTTTTATAAAATATTTTTTTTTATTAATCAGTCAAAATACTCGGATCCATCATATTAATTACTCAATTATCTGCATCTGTTGATTCCGTTCCCACCCTATAAAACATTGTATATTTCGTTGGTTGGTGACGGACCACAACACCTAACATTAAAGTAGTTTATGACAGAGGAAAGGGTGAACTTAGTTGATGGAATTTCTCATATTTCAATATTTGAAATAAAGATCCTTTTTACATATATAAGTATAATAACATGGTTAGCCTTTATAAAAAAAACCTATAAAATTTAAAAAGAAATTACGGTACTAATTAAGAACAACTTTATATACTCAAGAGTCAGATTAATATTTTTGTTAGGTATGATGATGACTTACATTTTTGATATATATTTCCATTGAAGAAGATGCGTCGTAAGCCCATTACCGTAAGCCCACAATCCAGCATGAAAATAAAGGAAGATGCGTCGCCCAAAATATTAGCATTAGAGAGAAAATAAATATCTAAAACATCTCCTCTGTGATGCTTTTTTTTTTTGGTTAAGTTTCGTTCTACGAATAAAGTAAAGAAAACAAACTAGTTTGTGTCTCCTTTCGCTTGCATTTTTATTTAGAGGAAAAGCAGAGAGATGCGAGTTATTTTAAACCATTAGCTGTTCCTGCTCCTGCTCTTCGATTTGCTGGCTGCAAAGTGTAATCTTGCCATGAGAGGACGCGGTGCCCTGGTCCTAGGTTCGAATCCGCGAACACACACGAATCCTGCAGTCAGAATTGTTAGATGTTTATCAGTTTCTATCACAGAACAGTATTGGTCCTAAAGTGTGTGTATGCTATCTCCAAAGTTGATAAGGAGCAATGTGTTTCCAGAGTTCCACGGGTAAGAAATCAATGGTACCTTTCCAAAAGCAGAATTGTATCTGCTCCGTTGAAAGACCTGCGTACATTCCACAAACCATTTTAAGAACTGTTTTTTTTTTTGACAAAAAGAAGGTGGATCTTTACAAAGTTGTGTGTTTTGGACATTTAATCAATGTAAATGCTTTTACCTCTGAATATTGATGTCACCGATGTCCCGAAGTAAACAGTTCGTCTTGGTAGATTCCATAGCCAATCTCTAGGAACATCGATGGGTCTGAGACTCGATTCATGGTCTGCAAACAACTGCAAGATAAAAAATTGACAAATAAGGATCAAAAATCAAAGTAATTACAAAAGAATGTTTCCATGTATTTTTGAGTTTCTTTTTCAAATAACCTCGTTCACTTGGAAGTACGTCCCGTTCAGCGGGAAACTTCCTCACATGGCAGTTCGACAAGGTATCTGTGAATGAAGAAAACCTCTATCAGTAAAATGTATTCTCATTTCTCATTTCTAATGAAAACTACCAAACCACTAGACAATCTAACCAGAAGAGTTCCTCTAACTGTCAGTGAGTTTGCTTCCCTCACGCAGTTACACTCTGAACAAGTCTCGTTAAAGCACATTTTGCCAGACGCTTTCCCTCCACATTTCTGTTCAGGCGGCTGAGCCGAGTTCGCCGTTTCACCTGGCAACCAAACAATTACATTAGTTAGCCTAATCTCTTCCAACTTTCATTTGACAGCCTCGATACTTCATCTTTTAATTCACTCTATTTCAAACGCCTTTTAAATTTTAGTCCTAGCTTTACTTTCTTAACATCACAGGGAAAGCAACAGTGTAATGTATTATCTTCACCTGGTGTCCAAATAGCTAGTAGATAAGGACTTGGTTCATCTAGTTCTCTTTTATCCATCTGCTTTTTCATCAAATGAGATTCTTAAACAGTCTTGCTCGAGTTAAAAACGTCGAGTATATAGAGAATAAACGATTGACTTACACCATCGAGGAGAGGATGTGAATCCGGGAGCTCGTACCTGCAAGCAGACGACACATTTATCATTTACCTTGTCTATATATACTACGCCTGGCTAACAGATATATGTTCCCAAGTCATTTTCTCATAGTGATGTCCCCTGGCTGACCCACATGCTATAAAGCCCGATCGAGAGCGATGCATTTTTTTCCCAAAATGTATATGGAAGATAAAATATAGGAGGAGATATCAGCTTACACTTGGTGCTCTGTCCTGAGACGGCTAATGTTCTTTAGTTTGGGAGTTGGAATAGAAGTAGTGGCTGGATTCAAAGCAACCAAAGCTTGGGACATGTCACCTTCTTGGAGCTCCATGTTTCTCTCCATGTGTTCCCTAAGAGTCATGCCGAACTGTTTAATGTTGAGTTTTATTGTTGGGATCTCGTCAGGGTCCTCATTGTAGTAAGCATCTTCTATGTCACTCTCTGTTATCTCAGTGCATTCTTGCTCCGGCGAGGCCGGCTACTCAAAAATAGGTACACAGTTTCCTCCATTCGATGGTGCTTCCCTTATTAGGGCTTTATCCAGAGGGGCAGGTAGTTCCATCAACGGGATGGCTGCAGGAGGAAATGACTCGGGAGGGATAGGGATAGTTGCACTTGTTAAGCTCCTCTCGTCTGGTGCCGGCAAAGCAAGTCTTGCACTGTTACAAAGAAAATCAGTCATCAAATCTCAAAATTGAAATTATTGCATAGGATTGCATGAACCGTTGATTACCTAGCATAGGCACTCGCAAAGTGCCTGCATTGCCCTCTCATAGGACATGCGTTGCAGTTTGGTTTGCTCTTGGTGCAGAAAACCTTTCCAAAGGTAATGAGCTGGTAATGTAACTCATAACTGAGAAAGAAAAAAGGACGCTTAGAATTGTAAAAAAGAGGAAAAACCAGACAAATAATTTGGTAGAGTTTATGAGCATACAGCGTAGGTTGATCCATTTTGCAGAGCCTTGGCCAAAGATACTTTTGGATTGACTCAAGCAGTGGGTACCTGTGGAGGCATTGCAGGGTTATGATTTGCGAAAACCAAAATTTTTAGTTGTTTGATGACAAAGAAATAATCTTACATCTCTAATAGATGCAACTGGAGTGACTCGGGTAGGGGCTGTAGAGGCACCCATCCGAGCCTCACGGCTATTCTCCCGACGTTTGTATCAACCGGGAAAGCGAGGTTGTGCAGGGTCAATAGTCGGACGCACTCAACGCTCTTGAGCCCTAATCCCCTAATACTCAAGAGGTAATCCCTGAGAAATAATCAATCAAAAGAGATTGTTTCAATATTCAGTCTTAAAAAAAAATGATTTTACTAGTTAAAAATTGTGGTCTAACTCACTTGGCTTTATCGGGAGCCACATCTCTTAACCATTCAAGGTCAAGAGCCCCGTGGTCCTTGAGTATCCTTTCCAGGAAATCCTGCAAAACACATCAATTTACATATGGCTAGCTATTGCTGATGTTAAAAGCTATCAAATTGAAATCTCTGAATTTAGATTTACCTTAATCCGTACTGCCAACATGTTATTCATCCCTCTTTCCTTGATAGCCTCGGAAATCTCTTTGATACTAGCACGTCTTATTGCTTCATAGTCTATGGAATCCATACTGTCTTTGCTTCGTTCCTTTCTCTTTTCATTCCCCACCACATCCTTTCGGAGACTATCCCACTGGCTTGTAGGCTTTTTCGCATCAGCAAGAGTCCCTTTCATCTCTCGTACAACAGTGGAATTAGTTTCGTTGTATTCAATATCCGTACGCTCTTTGTTACTGGAATTCGATTCTCCCATTATCTTTAGCAAACGTGCAATATCACTGCGTGGAACAACCACATCTTCAGCAGTTCTATCTCTGGCTAGAAGGTCATCCGTGATGTTCTGTGTTTTACTGGACTGTCCTGCAAGACATTCTTCAGACGAGTTAAGCAGATCCATAAATGTATTTTGCAACTGGGATGCTTCTTTCATCTCATTTTGTTGAGTGCCACGCCGTTGATTATGTTGGGCATCGCCCTGATGCACCTGGTGGGTGCTTGAGGAAGTAGGCGATCCCATTCCTGCTACTGCATGAGCTGTTGATGGTTTGATCTGACCTGTGAATTTTCGTCCAACATTTCCACCTTGTCTGACCACTCTCCGAGGTGCATTTTTTTTCTTTCCGCTGTCAGCTTTTGGTGAAATTGACAGCCAAGAATAACCAATGCCTTCACCTTGCATTCCAAAATCCTCTATATCTAGTACACGTGGCTTCCCAATCGTGCTCTGCTCATAGCTGCTGGAAGGGTGGTTGATCGGTCCTTTTTTCCAATTAGTATCATTGCTTGGCTGACCAAAAGAGAGAGAGTCCTTACAGTTCATTGCTTTGTCTATATCAGGTTTCTTCTGAACGACATTTGCAGATTCACGTATCTGTACATCACCAGATCCTTCATATAGAAGCGGTCTCTCATTCCCTTGAAGACAAATTTCAACAGACAACCTTGGACTCCCAGTTTGCACTGATTGTGCTGATCCACTGACAGTTTTTGTTTCACACCTGGTTGTAGAAAACTCTGCGTCTGATTTGGAACCTGAACAAGATCCAACTCTCCCGCATGACTGAAACATCGCAGGATCAAAAGAACCCTGAGATGATAATACTTCCTCTACAAAATTCTGACTACTTTCGATTCCAGAGTTTGAACAGTCCCTTTGCTGTTCTTTTGATCCACTATCAACCCCAGAAACTTGCGTGTCAGATGGGTTTTGAACCTTTAACTGCCACGAAGGAATGTCATTTAAGTTCAGAATGCATCCTTCTGGATCTTCAACAACCACGCTTCTAATATTCCTTTCATTTTCTAGGTTGCTGCTTGATTTTGGAGGGAATCTCGCAGCTAGAGACATGAAAGCAGAGCTGCATCGTAAAAACACCACGGATTATTTTCTATGTATTGGAACTCTCTTTGACATGCTCATTTTCTTAAAGCAACCCATATACCTTGAAAGGTGATCTGTGACATTCTGGGTAAGGAAAACTCCAATGACGGAATCCACCACCGATCCCTTCCAAGGCGAAAAACGTCTATCTCCTGTAAACATTTAAGCTCAATAGGTCATCCATAGCAGAAAAAAATAAACAATAGGCACAGAAACCATTCCGCTGTCACCATAACTACGCCTGTGTTCTTCAAGGGATGCATTATGAATATTCTTTGCCATGGTTTACTAATGAGTATTTTCAAATTTTGCACACAAAAAGTATATAATTTTTTCGGTGTTCTAATAAGTGTGTTAACCATAAAGTTGGTGGTATTCTGCTTTTCTGTCAGCTATTTTGACTTGTTTCCCTTGTAACGTTATTATTATAATTTCAGGATAAGTTTTAGCTGATGCCTGTGATTCCTAACCAGACATGCAATGTGCATAGAGACAGAGTTAAGAGTGTTATGGGTATTCACCTTGTACAAGATGCATACGGGCGATGAATGAATCGGCCCTCCCTCGGAAAACTCTTCTCTCTTCTTCCCACCATTTCTCATTTTTCTTATCCATCTCTTCGTCACCTTCTTTCTCTCTTTTCCCCATCAATAGATTCCATATCCGAGTTGTTTCATTATCAAGGTCAACTTTAGGAATTGGTTTTCGCTTCTTGGTCTCACATGGAACAACTGCACCATCTCCTCCGTATAAGACAAGTGCATTTTGCTCTTGTTTTTTGTCTCCTAGATTTAGATTCTCCAACTTGTATGTTATTTCAGCAATAGAATCTTGACATAGAAGTTCTCCTGATGGACCTATACAATGCACCAGCAGTGGTTAAGGAGTTGGTTTGGACACATCAGTTACTAAAATCTTTAAATTGTATCACACAGAAATTGTAGAAACATTAGTTACCTCTTGCTTTTCCTGAATCTTGTTTGGACTTCCTCCCTCTCCCTTTAGCCTTACTTCTTGATGAAGGTGTCTTGGCAAGAGTAGGTTCACAAACCTGGATCTCTGAGGTATCAGCAGGCGGAGGTACTGATTTCTTTCTCCCTGCACGAACCTTTCTGGCGGGCGTTTTTGGGACGATACATTTCTCACTATCTACAGAATTTTGAACTTGACAGGGAATTTTTTCATTGATGCTGACAGTATTTTTATCTTTTCTTGCCCCATAAGTTGGATCATCCTCGATTTCTATTACCTCAGGAGGCATGCCATGCAAATTTTCTTGAACTGCTTTCTGGAATTTCATTTTCTTTGCAGCATCTAAACTTTCCGCAGACGTTCTGCAGGTCTGTTTCTCCACATCTTGTGATTGAGCAATCTGTTGGAGCAAGGGCCAACGACCTACTGGATTCAGATAATGGTTTTGCATCTGTCCCATCGCATGATCATACTGTCTCTTCGAGCCCCTGGATTCCACATGTTTAGCCCCAACTGGAGTCGGCAAAGAAGAGTTTTGAGATAATGCTTTCTTGCATACGTCAAAAGATTCAGCATTGGATCTCACTTGAGATGAGATATACTCATTTCATTGATGGATATCTTGCTGTAAAGAACCGTATTCAGGAATACTGCTTCTTTGATATGTACCTGCAGTCCCATTCAAACTCATGGAAACAGATTCCACATGCAGATTTGTTGTGGGAGTTTGTGATTGAGAATGAGGTCGAAGCCCAGGCGATGACATGGAGGCAGATACCATCTGATTCAAGTGAGTAAAACCTTTTGGAGATCCAGGATGCTGGTTCAAAAAAGGTATGCCAGGCTGCTGGCCTCTCATTGAAGATCCAGGTTGCTGGTTTCACATCAGAAATTCAGATTGCTGATATCTCAACAAAAATAAAGGTTGCTGGTTGTTCAACAAGAGTCCATGTTGTTGCCCTCCAGTTGACATAACAAGCTGCTGCATGCCTGACGGTGATCCATATTGTCGATTTCCAGCAGGTAGAGAAGTCTGCTTTGTTTGCTGATTAAAAAATATAGGCCGCTTGTTACCTTGGAGACCTCCTGGTTGCTGGTTTCCACTCGACAATGCAGGTCGTGGGGTTCCCATCAGATACATAGGTTGTTGGTTACCCATGGCCAAGCGAGGCTGCTGGTTGCTTATGGTCATGTGAGGTTGCAGGTTACCAAATGGAAAGTCAAGAAGTTGGATTCCCATTGGTAACTGGGTGTTCTGGGTTACCACTGGGAGCTGGCATTGCTGGTTTCCAATCAATAATTCAGGTGGTTGGTCTCTGGCCAGTATACGAGTAAGATTTGCTTGTGTTACTCTGGGTAGTTTCGCTCCAGCTAACGCTTCAAGAGGCTGGTTTCCCGTTAACGCTTCAGGTGGCTGGTTCATAGCCACCAATCCATCGGTCTGGTCTATCTGTGTTACAGAATCCAGGCAGCTACCACTACTTCCACTAGTAGCATCTCTGGTCTCAAAAAATGAGTTAGAGCCACTAACGTTCTGGACAATTTCAGACTCAGAGTCCCCTTGCCTCGCATCTCCAGTTAAGTCAAAATTCAAAGCTTTTCTGCAACTTTTGCGTGTAATCCTAGGGCTTGTGTTGCTCATATCTCCAACAATAGCAGGCTTTTTAGTTGCTGACTCTTTCAAGTTTGTATTTTGAGCTTTCTTCCTTTTGCCACTCCCGATTTCTTTAGATTTCACATTTTCCTGAGATGCAGGTTTGCGTGGCTTCCTTTTAGGTTTGCCTTCCACGACCACCTTAGGCATGAACTTCTTTTTCCTTTTGGAGGGATTCTGCTGAGGTGTCTTGTTAAGATCAAACCCCAGATCATTTTGTCTGCTGTCATCCTTTTGTTGAGTAACTTCCGTCGAATTAACAACAGACGAGTCCACAATGCTCGGCACGCTTTTGTCAGATTTCTGTTCTGTGATTTCATGGCCAGTGGTTGTGATTATCTTTTCCAGAAACCCATTCTCTTGGCCTCTTCTGCACAGACTGGGCGTTGACGGTATGGGTAGAAAAGAACTTTCACAGATGGGCCCATCTGCTTCTCTTCTAGGTGGCGAGTTCAAGTTGTAAAGAGGCCTGCTACACGCTGGAGTTTCATCTGCGGAAAACCTCAACTCTCTTAAGAAATGATATGGACTATAAAATTTAATGATGATATGCAATGGCAGTCTGGCTCATGCTTAAAAAGTTCTCTTCTTCAAGCAAAAACCAACAAAATACATACGATCTAAGTATTGTTCCTCACTAAACACCGCAAAAAGGGGCAGAAAAAAGAAAGAAAAACCTGAAAATAGATTTGATCACTCACATTGATGAAGCTGGAATAAGTTATCTCCACCACTCAGCAGGCTTGTGAAGGAGAAGGGCATCTGACTGGAATCCAACAAGTCGTCGTCCAATTGAAACTGAGTATAGCCGGCTTGAGAACTGCCACTCTGGGTGAAAGCGTTTACCATACCCGCATCTGAAGTAAAGTTTCCATGGATCGGCTCCACATATCCGGCGGTGTTTCTGATAACTGGTGCTAAAGGAGAAGCTGCATTGCTCCTGCCCCAAAGATCTTCTCCTATCTCGCTATTAATCCTGGATCCTGCGGAGCTATTAGTCATCATATTTCTGCTGTACACGCCCTGATGAGCACCATGGTCATAAACCCCGTTGTTGCAGAAAGCCCTCTCTTCATACCCACCAGCTGGAACCCCATTTAGCTCTTGGTGTATCACTCGCTCATCTACGACCAGACTTGATCTACCTTGCACGGGTTTCCTGGGTGTGATTGGGATCCACGAACCCATGAATTGAAGAGTTTGATTCTCTAGAGGAACTCGGAAAAATCCATCCCCAGGATCTGCCATAGAATCCATACCACACTAAACCTATGAATCACCCACTCCTTCAACCCTGTCACTACTGATGCATCCCCCAAAAGCCAGGCTATAGAGACGCTCACTCGTTTTAATCTTAACCTGCGGGTAGAGAAGGCGAATATTAATTAAGAATCTGCACCATAAAATGCAGTAAATGATTTTCCCAGATATTTTCTCGTCAACCAAAAGAGATACACATTGAAATGGTGGAATGGAATCCAGTAAATAAATTAGAAACGCAAAAGCAGGGCGAATAAAGGAGACATGTGTGAGAATGTTTCTGTGAAAGGAAGATAAAGCAAATCTGGGTTTTTATTACTCAGAATCATATTCAGGTGTTAATGGGTAAGATTATAATCAGAAAACAGAGATGAAAATAAATCCCCAGTAGATCGTCTCGTGATCCGGAGATGTGACAGCTTTAGCAGAACAAATTTCAGATAAAAAAGGGAGAGAGAGAGAGAGAGAGAGAGAGAGAAAAAACACGGGAAATAAATTTTTAGAATCGGAAAATGGAGCTTGAAGCTCACCGATCTGAGAAAGCGTGAGCTTATGATTCTCAGGCGAGTCGATGCCGGAGAAACTGAGTCAGCTCTGCCGTTAGAGTCTTGGAGATAGAGAGAGAGAGAGAGAGTGGTGCGATGAAGAAGAAAGCAAGAAGAGAAAATATCATTTATGAAAAGATATGTATATATAAATATTAAATAATAAGAAATCAAGCTGCAAAAAAAATAAAAAAATAAAAAAATAAGAAATCACATTATAGGTATGACTATTAGTTTGGACAAAAATAAAAGTAAGGGTAAATAAATTGACCATACAAATTATTCTTTTAAATTTTTGTGCAATTTTTAAAAATTTATATACAAATTTTAATTTTTTTAATTTATATACCAATGTTATGAGTTATCTGCTACAACGTCTCATTTTACTCCCGCTCTTTTGCACATAAATTTTTTTCATATATTATTTAAAACGTTAGAGATTTTTTCAGCTTAACCTCTAACGTTTTAAATAATATACAAACAAAATTCAAATTGTCATTTTTACCGTGACTTTAATTTTTTTAAAAAATGTAATTTTTTAACAGATTATTTATACATTTAACAAGTATTCACGATTTTAACATGCAAGACGTCCACGATCTTAACATGCAAGACCTCTACGATCTTAACATGCAAGAATTCCACATAAAAACAATTAAAAATATAATTTTTTAACAAATTATTTATACATATAACAAGTCTTTACGATTTTAACATGCAAAGCGTACACGATCTTAACATGCAAGACATCTATGATCTTAACATGCAAAATCTCTACGATCTTAACATGCAAGACCTCTACGATCTTAACATGCAAGAATTCCACGATCTTAACATGCAGGACTTCTATGAACAGATCTATTTGTAACATATTGAATTTTTTATAAATTTGTATTTACTAATCCGCATAAATCGTATTTTTTGAAAATTAATTCCTAAAATCTTTCGTATATAATTAATAATTAACAATTTGGTCAACTATTAATCTAAAAAAACTTTCATTCTCATAAACAGATTAGAAAATCTATTGTTGAAATAATATATTTTACAACTAATTTTTAGTTACTGTCAACAACAAAAAAATTAAAGAATTTGAATTTATTTTTAAATTGAATTTATATCCACTCATAGAAACATCAATTGAATTTATTTTTAAATATGCATTCTGTTACATAGCATTTTAAATGTCATCTTACAATTTTTCACTTGGTTATTTTCGAAAATAATTTTCAATTGCTAGACAGATCTGATTTTCGAAAATATTTTGTTGAGAGGCCAAGTGCTGATTTTTTTGGTTGTCAGCAAAAAAAAGAAGATAGAAATAGATTTTAACAATTTAAATATCACGGCACTACCACTTAGGCACATAGAACATTTGAATAACGTGCGAGAATTGATGTTATTTAAAGCAAGATTTTCCTTTAGCTGTACAAAAATGAGTAACCTACGATCTCTTCCTTTGTACTGTTATATTCTGATTAAAGTAATTTAGGTAAAATTTAATAGGTTAAACTAACCTTTTCGAGAAAGGGGTTGTAAATTAACCTTGCTTTGATGAGATGGTTTATGTAAATTTAAAATTTTCATGCTCTACTGGAATACAAACTTTGGTTAGACTTATATATGTTTCTGTTGAAGCAAGTACATTAAATTAGAATATACGAGAATTAAAAAGCAGTAAATGGAAATAAGATAGAAAATAAAGTTAATAAATGAACGTATATAAGAAAATACGATTTATACCTGATTTTTCAGTGTCTAAACTAATACCAATAAAGTAATAAATCTGTGTTATTTTGTATAATAGGTAGATTCTGTAATTAAGTTTGGTTTTTCCCAATCCTATGTTGCTGCTAGTCATCCGTTGCGGTTATCTGGGATTTTCTGCAGTGAGAAAGTGTCTTCCTCTTCTCGGATTGCTGGTGGGCCCCTTTAGTTCGACTATTTTTTGGTGTGTGGGCTGTTTTTACCAATCCTTCCCTTTTTGGTTCTGATCTTTTGTAATGTATAACTCTCGGTAACGGTTTCAATCAAATACATATGTTCAGAGGAAAAAAAAAAAAAGGTAGATTCAAACAAATACTATAATATTTATAACTATAGTTAGTCACATAATTTGATGCGAAAATAATAGATTGTTGACAAAAAATAAAATAACAGAAATAATCTATTATAAAATCACGAAATAGAGCAAAAGGAAACTCAACAAAAAAAGTAGGGATCGAATTAAACGGATGACACAGCAAAAGAAGACATACTCGTTATCAGTTTTTTTGTTGTTGATGAATTACATTTTTTTTGTTTACTCGTTATCAGATTTATCCAACATAAGTTTAAAAAAATATATATATATTTACCCTGCATAAAACATATTTATTGCAATTTGCGAGCATTGACACTTTCCACTGTGTTGTAGAAAATAAAAACGGAAGACACTTATAATCTTTTTTTTTTATTTTGTGTATATCAACAATGTTAAATGTTCTGTAGACAAAAACACTCTTAAGAAAAGACCATTAGTAGTACCGCTGAAAAAGGCATACCATAAATGAATTTCAACCCTTGACCCAAAAAAAAAGAATTTTAAGCTGACAATAAAATCGTAAATAATTTGAAGAAAGAGAGTTTGTTATAGAGAGAGTTTGTTAGCCTCGTTTCTGGTGAAAGAAAGATTCTTTGATTGAATTGGTATTATCTTTGATTTTCTTTTTGAAATAATTTTTATAAATTACACATTTAACATTGTTGATACAGTCACGTGTAAAAGGAGTCGAGGGTTTTGGGCCTAAAGCCCATCTTTGGATGGTTGTAGTATTTGTATACTTTCATTAGAATCTTACTAAAATATGTTTTGTTAATCATTTATTCTTAGTTTTGTATTTAAGCATTTCAACACGTTTTTTTGGGTATGGCATTTAGTGTTGCAAACTTGCTTCAATGCACTTTCACCGAATTACATAAAGTTATAAAGGAAATTAAATGCTGGATCATTTTCATAAAAAAAATTTCTTCATTTTATTTCATAAAAATGAACTAAACGATTTATATTCCACCATTCCACAAAATATATTAAAAGTATCCAGCATTTACTGTACGTGACTGCAATTAGTTTTAAAATAACTCAAATACATATTTAATTACAATGTCTGATAAATAATTACATATTTACTTATATACACTTAACAACATTCAAAATTGTTTTGACAAAAAAAAAATATCAATACTCAATGCATTTTTGTTAATAAACAATGCCGTCACATTATAAATGCGTTTCTGCATTATGTTATACACTTTATTTACAACAAATATAAAGCTTACGTTTCTGCATTATGTTATACACTTTATTTAATTGGATAGTAAAAAACATTTCATCTTTGTGCATCATCGTTTTCTTCCTAACCGTTAATATATATTTTAGATGTTTTTTTGGTTGTGCAACTATATTTTAAAATTGCAGTCAATCAAATTACTCTCGATTATAGTAGTACTGCTATTTTATTTGACCCATTTCGGATTCAAAACCCGACCCGATAGTCACGAAATCCTACAAACGACAAGTTTCCGCGTGCTAGCCATTAAATGATTGTGACGGATCTCTTCCTAACCCATATAGTTTCACTTGAGTCCCTCATGTTTCGGATAATCCTATTTTACAACAAAGGGAAGGATATCTGATACATTAGTTTCTTGCTCGTTGCTCCTTAATTTTCTAGAGATCTGATTTGACTCCCACAATTTAGTTTTGTTCTCGTAGGCCCACGCCGAAGCAAGAGACATGTCAAGTCACAAGTTATTATGAATCATTGTTTTCGTCTGATCGAGTCACGAATCATTATTATGAGATTTTTTCTCTGTTTCAGAATTATATCCGTGGGAAGAAGATTATGTTGACTATAAAATGTAATTTGGTTATTAGTCAACATTGTAGTAATGAAAATACGATTATTAGTCAACATTGTAGTAATGGTTCATTGATTTTGTGACAATAATCAGCAAATAATATTGAAAAACTAGTTTTTCAGAGCAAATGTTTGCAACATTTTTTCTTTGTATTATGCAATCGGTTACGTGTTACAGAAAAGTACATTAAATTCAAAGTTAACCAAAGAAGTACATCAACATGGGACTTCAGTAATCAGTACTTGATTGACATAAATACAATTTTCAGATACTAAAAATTAAAATATTTTCTTGAGGAAATTGTTAACTTTTTTTAAAAAAAGATCTTTAACATAATTAGTTGTAAACGTGTTTTTTTTTACCCCTCACACATGACGCGAAAGGTGCATGCTCCAACAAGTAACAATACACTCAACACCTTTTAAATAGTTCCTAATATACCCAATATATCAATAAAACCTAATTGGAAATATATCGCTTTCATATTGACAAGTTCATCGTCAGCCATACTAGTTGGGTCAATTTTTCAGTAGCGTTTCTCTTAAGTTTTAACTACTTGAGTTTTATTAGAATTTATTTAAATGGAAACTAAAGATTTACTGGATCATGCAGTATTATATTTACACATAAATCTATTTTATTTTTAAAAACGTTAAAGCTCACGATATATTAAACAGGAAGCTATTTTGTGCGGAGACTAACCTATTTTTTTTTTAAAGTGTATCTAAGATTTTTTTTTATCATTTTTAAACAATTCAAATTTATTAGAATTGACTATTAATACTTTAAAATCGATAACTGAATAATATCATTATATTATGGAATCTTCATTGGTCCAATTATAGACCAAGGAATTATTGAATATATTCATTTTCAAATGCAATTTTTTTATAGAATATGGATGCAAATTTCTCGAAAGTTATAATGTGTTTCAAGTTAAACATTTGTTGTTGTTAGAACAGATCATGAAAAATATGTGGGTTCAAATAAGAACAAACCTTTTTGGCCCATTAATTAATGACTTTTTGAAAAACTTTTGTTTTCTTTTAAAAGTTTACAAGAGATAGAATTGAATTCCCCATCTTATTCAACTAAAGAAATATTTTGTAGTATTGGCGAGCCCTAAAATTAATCATGAAGACATTTGAAGTTTTTTTTTGAACTTTGACATTTGAAGTTCCAAACGCAAACATTCCCATTTTAGGATCAGAGCTGGGTTTGATGGTGATCTCATGTACTGTTTTGTTGGCTATATATTATTATATGACTATGAACCGGTTTTGATGGTGATCATCGCATATATTATTGTTGGTTATAATTATTTAGCTAGGTTTTATCATCGTGGATGATAAATTCTTTATTTAAAAATATAAATTTTTATAATGAAGATAATCAATGAAGACGTAACAAAAGACACAAAAACAAAAGAAATAAATATCGGATCTAACAAAATCTCCTTATTTTTTCATTCTTTTTTTGTTCAAAAGAAATTCCACACAATTTTTAGAAAATAAATGTTCTGATTTGTTTTTATTTTTGGGCAAAAAGGCAGTTTAGGGCATCCGTATCCCAGAGACGCCACATAAGTTCTTAAAGTTTTTTTATTATTAAATTTTTTTTTTTTTTGAAAAAAATCGATTTTACGGAAAAAAAAAAATCGACGAATCGCATCGTGACACGTAGGCCAGAACCGTTTCTTCTGACTCTGCGCAGAGAATGGACTCTCGCTGCCACGTCATTAATTTTTTTTTTTTTTTTTTTTAAAAAAAATTGGGAAAAGACGAAAGTCTCTCCAATATTGATGCTCTTACTTGTCAAACATTCTGGCTCCAAAAAGTGGCAATCATAAAAGTTTGAGGCAAAACACGTAATAATCTTTAAGAAAAGTACTAAACTAAAAATATAAAAAAGGCAAATATAGGATTCTTTCACACGAACTTGACTCGCTCAGTATCTCTCTCTCTCTCTCCCCACAATTTCCTGCTTTAACATCTCTCCATGTGGGATGTGGCTATAGTCTTCACTGCATCTTCCTCCCCACTTTCTCTCTCTTCCTGTACTTTCATCCTCTCTTAATTTCTTTCTCTCCTTTTTTTTTCTTTCTCCGATTCACATCTTTTCCTTGAATGATCGGTAAGATTCTTCTTTCGCACTGTATCATTTGTTTCGCGCTTCCTCGGTTGGGGTTTTACTGTTCCTTGTCTGCTTCTGGATTTGCCGACAATTATAATTCGAATCATACGTCTTTAGTGATATATATTTTTTTTTTCTGTGGGGAGGTTGGGTTTTATAATTTGAAAAGGTTAAGTTGCGAGAGACCGTGTTGCATACTGCAGCTGGAGATTTTTCTTTGAATAGATTTGGTGGTTGGTAGAATTGGCGATTCTGGGTTACTTTGGGGGGTTCTGTAGCTAGATTTCCCCAATTTCGGCCAAAACCCAATCCCTATTGCTTGTGTAAGAGCTACTTCTTACTGTTTTCTTGATGTTCTTTCTTTCCCTTCTATTGCGTGTTCTTAGTGTTTTTTTATCTGTGATGCTCCTCCTGCTGGGGTTTGCTCCGAATATGATTTCAATTTTGGGTCTGTTTTTGTTTTCTTCTGTGAATTGTCGTCTATGTGGTTGGTTGATTTTGCACTTGCCTCTCTTGTTAATTCCTTGCGTAGGAGACGCTGCTGATTGTATTGGTTTCTTCGTTTTGTCTATTGCAACGCAGCAGGTTGAGAGAAGGATGGTTTCTGAGACTTGGTTTCGTAATATGTGGAGGTTTCCAAAGAAACATGAAGGTCATAAAGAGAAGGCCGTGCTCGGTGTACTGGCGTTCGAGGTTGCAAGCTTACTGTCGAAACTTGTTCATCTGTGGCAATCTCTCAGTGATAAGAATGTTGCAAGGCTTAGGGATGAGATAACACACTCCACGGGTATAAAGAAGCTAGTTTCAGAAGACGATGATTTCATTGTAAGATTAATACGCGATGAAATGATGGAGAACGTGGAGAATGTATCCAAAGCCGTGGCTAGGCTCGCTAGAAAATGCAACGATCCCAAGCTGAAGAGCTTTGAGAACTGTTTCAGTGAGATGATGAAGACTGGCGCTGACCCATATGGGTGGCAGTTTGGGTGGAAGAAAATGGATAGAAAAGCAAAGAAGATGGAACGTTTCATCTCATCAAATGCAAGTCTCTACCAGGAGACTGAGATTTTGGCGGATCTTGAACAGACTTTCAAGAGAATGACGAGCAATGAATCTGCAACCGACAATCTATCGGAGTATCAGAAAAAAGTTACATGGAAAAAACATGAAGTGAAGAATCTGCGGGATGTCTCTCTTTGGAACCGTACCTATGACTATACCGTCCTTCTCTTGGTTAGATCAATTTTCACAATCCTAAGTAGGACTAAACATGTTTTTGGCATTAGTTACAGAGCAGAGGCAAGTGATGTTAGCTCCGCAGATTCTGATTTCATTGGTCGCAGCCACTCGGTTTCTACAATTTTGACACCTACGCCTCATCAATCTGAGACCAACGGTCCTCCTAGATTTGCTTCTGGTCCCCTTGGAAGATATACCAGTCCAGCATCAGGTTCAGTTGCTACAAGGTCCACGAAGATGAGTGATTTCCTTTCGGGTTCTCTCAGCGACGAATCCCCTAAGTCAGGTACTCTTGTTGCAGAAAAGAACAAACGTTTCAAGTTTTACTCAGGTCCGCTCGGAAAGATCACCTCCAAATCAGGACCGCTTATCGGAATGGGCAAACACAACAAAAAGATGGGGCAGACCCCGGAAAGGCCTTCAGTCTCCTCAGCGAAAAAGCAATCGAAACCCAACCGCTTAACACAGGTTGGCCCGTTTAAAGGCTGCATGGTGTCTCACGACGGGATTACTCCTCTCAGCACCAGGACCCGGAATGGAGCTAGGAATAGCAGTGCTGAGCATCATAATCTTGAAGTAAATTCGAACTCTGTCCACGTTGAAAACTTGGCACTTCCTTCCCGACGCAAGTTGTCAGATGCTGCTCCTAATACCCTCGGTGCCGCTTGTTTAGCATTACATTATGCGAACGTCATCATCGTGATAGAGAGATTTGTTGCATCTCCTCACCTGATAGGTGATGATGCAAGAGACGACCTTTACAACATGCTACCGGCGAGCGTGAGAACATCGCTGAGAGAAAGGCTAAAGCCCTACTCGAAAAGCTTGAGTTCTTCCACAGTATATGATCCAGGACTAGCAAAAGACTGGACAGAAGCAATGGCGGGAATCTTGGAATGGTTGGGTCCATTAGCTCACAACATGATAAAATGGCAATCCGAGAGGAGTTATGAGCACCAAAGCTTGGTTTCAAGGACGCACATAGTTCTTGCACAAACCCTTTTCTTTGCAAACCAGCAGAAGACAGAAGCCATCATTACGGAGCTTCTTGTTGGGCTCAACTATGTCTGGAGATTTGGCAGAGAACTTAACGCTAAGGCTCTTCAAGAGTGTACCAGTAGTAAAACCCTTGAGAAATGCTTGGACACAGATAACTAGTGAAGCTCTCCAAGACTACAATACAAGTCTGCATTTTTACTACCTCTTTGACCTGAACCAGCACTGGATCTCACCCCCGGGGAAACCAAACCGTGGGCACGCCCAGTTAGCCCATGCAGCTTTGGACCAAACCCGAGGAAGAAAAGCTGTAACATTGCTCGATTACCTCGAGAGGTATATTATGATCTGAGCTCCTCTATATCTTATCTCCTTTACTATTCTGCTTCGTGGATTGCAAATTCTGACTTGTAGTAGGATGATGATGCGTTGTATATTGTTCTACGATTTTATTGTGGTTGAGTTACATACTGCAAATACGTATGTGCCAAGGTTGTTTTTCATTATGTAAAATCCGATGGTGATACAGAAGAATCCTTGATTTCTGATTTTCAGTTCCGATTTGTCCAAGTTTTGTCTGTATTATTATTTATTTATTACTCGTGCTTGGTCTTCTCCTCTGTTTTGGTCACAGTTTATTCGTTTGTGGGTTCGTCGTCAACTTTGGAATTAAAGTGCTTATAAGTTGTTGATGATTTTTTTTTTTTAATATACCTTCAAAACTCATGATTTTATAAGTTTTATGAATGAATGCATAATTTGGATGAAATCGCACTTGCTATAGGCCCAACTGAAGAAAAAAAATGAGTGTTATTATTCTAGGTTCGAAGTCCAAATCTCAAAATTCAGCATATACTTTAACAAATATCATAAAAAACACATATTTCTACGAAGCTAATTTCATATGATCATAAATATAAAACTACCAATATTTTAATAGTTTGGGTCATCATACAAATACGAATTTAATTTATTGAAATTTATTTTGGGATATGATAATAATATATTTTCAAATTTAATTTCGTTAGATATTTATAGTTTTATATTAAATTTTTTCTTACAACAGATATTAAAATTGATTGATTTTAAATAAAAAAATATTTATGTAATTGTATCAAAAATTACATCAAAGTTTTCGATTGATTGAGTTTGATCAGCAAACCTCGTCGTTATATTTAAGATGAAAAAAAAAAAAATCAATGTGGAAACTAATAAACAAAATCAATCTTAATAATTAAGAAAGATTATTAAACAAAAATAAAGTCTAAAACGTAAGCTTGGCCGTACGGAAACTGCGTCGTATTTGGATTGTCGCATTGTCTTTGTGGCGAAAAGGCAGCGTGCAAAATCCGTCGTTTGCCACCGTTGAGAGGCAGCTGAAGCCTTGTCACCGTCTCTGTCTCCTTCAAATGACGGCGCCGAGACCTCCGTCGGGGAGATTACGATCGCTGCGATATTCTTCGGAGAAGATGGAAGGTACCGGAAGCTGGGACGTGCTTGAATGGACTAAATTCGATGTATTTCTCGTCTGCTCTAACTTGTCAATTCTAGCTTCTCTCTCGCCTTTTCCTCTTACCGAATTAAGCAAGCAACACGAGAACATCCCTATTTGTTGTTGTTCTTGTTGTTGTTCTTGTTGTCTATTGTTGGGTTAATCGATTGACGCCTAATGTTTTCATATTCTCTTTCGATTTGGAAATCAGCCAGCTTCTTTGTCAAGCTCGTTTTCAAACTTAGATTGCTTGTTGGAATCTGAGAGGATCATCTTCGAGGTATGTCCTTCAATTTGGTCAAAATTGGATGTTCTGAATTGGGAATTTTATCAGTGTTCTCGCTGTTTTCTGAATTTTTTGCTTCGGAGTTGAGAGATGATCTTCAATCATGTCCCTTGAGAATTAGCAAGAAATGCATATTTGTTTGTGGAATTTTTCCGTCTAAGTGTATTGTAGAGGGGCTCGTGTTTAGCTCTTTATTGAAGTTGTTTATATCCTTTATGGCTTTGATTTCAGGGTTGTGGAGTTATCCTCATAAACACTGATGAGGCAGGGACCCTCTTGGTGACAAATTTCCGTATTCTGTTTTTGGTATGACTTGTCTTTCTCCTGTTTCTTCTTTGTCTCGACTCGTTGTAATGTTTACCGCTTGATTTCCGTATTTATGTGCATCACACATAAATATTGCCGCTTGATTTTCTGCATTCCTATCAATTTTGGCTGGACAATTTTATAAACTGAAGGATTTATTCCTTGTTTCTGTTTTTGAAGAGTGAAGGAACCAGAAAGCTAGTTCCACTTGGTACAATTCCTCTGGTAGCTATCGAGAAGTTTAACAAAATGGTCAGTTATTATGTCTTTGGAGACAGCAATATGTGATTCATTTTAGTTAAAGTTTCAGGCTCTGGATTTTAATGTTGTTATTTGTATGTAATGACTGTGTCATTGGGTGTTGTATGTAGGTGCTGAAAGTTCAATCAAACAGACATCAATCCAACAAAAATCCACCAAAACGTCTTCTACAGGTCACTGGTATGTTTCCGCGCACCATTTAGCTCTGGTTCTTTTTCCCCCTTTGTATCTTACCTGAAAGTAATTATCTTGGCAGTAGACAACACCCACGCAACAATGTTTATTGAAGGAAATTTTGTTACCGCTTTATCTAATATCTTCTGTATGTTTGTTTGAAACTGTGAATCATGTGCATTTTGCAGGCAAAGACATGAGGATAATTGTCTATGGTTTTCGCCCTGGCATCAAGCAGGTGAAGTTTTGACTTTTTTTTCCATCTTATGCTGCCTTCTGCATTTCTCCTTGAAACTCATATGATACTATATGATTCTATTGGCTTACTTTTGCAGAGACGTGCTGTAGTTGATGCACTATTGAAGTGTAACAGGGCAGAGAGAGTATGGGATCTTTATGCTTTTACATGTGGGCCTTCCAAATTCGGTAACACAAACCCAAAAGAAAGATTGCTTAATGAATATTTTCGGCTTCTCGGAAAAAGTTCATCGCGAGCTTCAATGAATATGATTGAAGACGGTTCATACGCAATGTCCAATGATCTTTGGCGGATAACTGACTTGAACTCGAATTATAACTTGTGTCAGACTTATCCGTTTGCATTGATGGTTCCAAAATCCATTAGGTAGGACATTGATTACTTGTACAGGAACGAAAAAAGCTTAATTTTGGTCTCTGCCGTACTTTGAGAACTTCTGTGTTCATGTTTGATAACTGCACAGAAAGTTTATCATCAGTAACTTGGCATACCACTGTTTGTTTTTTGGTTAAAACTATCTTTCTGGGAAGTATAGACATGAATTAAAACTAACGCATGTTTTATGTCAGTGATGAAGAGCTGATCCAGGCGTCTACTTTCCGGGCAAGATGTCGCTTGCCCGTGATCTCTTGGTGTCATCCGGGTAGAAATGCAGCGGTTCTGGTGCTTCCATTTGAATTTCCGTGGCATAGCTTCCACATTTACATGTTGCTTTTTGTTCTCGATTGCAGGAAGTGGAGCTGTGATTGCTCGGTCATCACAACCTTTGGTTGGTCTGATGATGAACATGAGGAGGTAAAAATAGAAGTTACAATTTCATAACCAGACTTGCGCATGAAAATTTAGTTTCTTATTTGATATCTCAAAGTGCTTGAAGTGGTGGATTCTGAAGGTTTGATATATTTTGCCCATTTTCTACAGTAACTTTGATGAGAAACTTGTTGCTTCATTCTGCACTCAGTTAGCTGGCCAAAAGGGAGCACGAAGGTGAGATTCTGATGTTATTATCATTTGGTTAAAGTTAACATTTGGATTCACCAATCTTTTTTTATCACCTCTTAGTACCATGACACTTCCATGTGCTTACATTTCTAGCATGGTTGTGTTTACCGAAAAAGAGTATTAGTAATAAATTATAAATCAAATATGAATATAACTTGGAGGTAACCACTCTTGTTGGCCCCATTGGACGTGGGATAATTTTATGGAATATTAAGAAAGGTCTGTTTGGGTAGATTAAAATTATATTCTGGTTGAATGTTGATACTTTTATAAAAGAAATGCACTAACTCTCGTTTTGTTTTTATGTTATAGGAAGCTTTATATCGCAGATGCAAGACCTAGGAAAAATGCATTAGCAAATGGAGCAAAGGGAGGAGGCTCAGAATCATCTTCAAATTATTTGCAATCTGAAGTATGTACATGACCCAAGTGGTTTGAAGCTCAATATTTAGTCTCCTGTAACTGCTTGTTTTTACTGACAGTGTTTCTCTTCAGATTGTTTTCTTTGGGATAGACAACATACATGCAATGAGAGAGAGCTTTTCCCGCCTTAGGGATTATTTAGATATGCACGGTACAACATCATCCGATGGGACGTCGTCATTCTTGGTAAATACTGAATTCGAATTTACGAAGTTAAGAGTATTTGTTTTTTTTCTTAACAAATCAACGACACTCTCCCAGTTGTCTTGCACTCGTCATTTAGGTGGTTTCAGCAACTAAATCGGATATGTTTCTATTGTGTTAAGCTTAAAGCATGTGGACATGACATGATCTTACATCAACTATAGTGTGAATTTCTGGAACCTTAGTTTCCTTTTCAGTGTCATGGAAATATCATTGGCTGTTGAGGTCATTAGTGGCGTCCAAAGACGTCTAGTATTTTTATGACAGATATCCTTTTGAAGATACATCATGATCTATCATACTTTTGTTTCTTCCGTAACTAAAGGTGGATATATCAATTTGTGTGAAATCTGTAGAGACATGGTGGCTGGACTTGGGGTGGAGGTAATCTCAGTAGTATGTCTGCTTCAGTATCCTTGCTTGGAGAAAGTGGTTGGTTGAGCCACATCCAGAGCATCTTAGCTGGTGTGGCATGGATTGCTGCACGTGTTGCTATGGAGTCGGCATCAGTTCTTGTGCACTGCAGGTTAGCTAGTATAAAGCCACATCACCCCTGAACTGTTTTACTTGGGTACCAATGTCTGTATGTGTTGAAACAAAGATGCATCCGTCTCAAGCAGACACTTATATTTATCATCTGTTAATCAGGCTGTTTACTATTCTCAGTACAATTTTCTGTTATAACCTGACTTGTGATGTCATTGTGAAGCGATGGATGGGACAGAACAACTCAGCTGGTTTCTCTTGCATGTTTATTGCTTGATCCATACTACAGAACATTTGCTGGGTTTCAGGTATTCCATGTGCTACATTTTTGTTTGTTTGGGTTTTTTTTTTCTCGTTGTGACTGAATCTACGTAATTCCTTATCAATTTCAAGTTTAGGAATTTAAGTTGATATCGTCGTCTTTGCCAGAGAATACAGATGTTGTTACCAACTTATTCACCTGCATAAATAGCATTTGTAAGATTATTGTTTGATGCACCATTGTCTTATGTAGTCGTTTCTACTGTTCTGACTCTGCATCAGGCTCTTATCGAAAAGGATTGGTTAGCGTTTGGTCACCCATTTTCGGATCGTGTGGGAATGCCTAACGTTTCTGGATCTGATAATTTTGAATTACCAATTCAGTCTTCTTCTGCTAGAAGTTTCCCTTCATCTCCAGTGCGGCAATCTTCAGGATCAGCAGCTGCTCAATCTTCTAGCTCTTCACATGGGCTGAACGACTATTCTCCTATATTTTTGCAGGTGAGCAGGTCTTGCTTGCAATTATATATTCTTTTTTGGTGTGGCAGATCTGCTAACAATAGTTGAGTATGGTATGTTTGCAGTGGGTTGATTGCTTTTCGCAGATAATGCGGATGTATCCTTCTGCTTTCGAGTTTTCTCCGGTATGTATAGAGACTGTTTACAGGTGTCTGACAGTGTCATGGTGAACTTTTCTATTAAAAATATTCTCTTACCTCCAATATTTTGTTTCAGACTTTCCTGGTAGATTTCACGGACTGCTTGCTTTCATGTCGTTTTGGGAACTTTTTGTGCAATAGGTAAGCTCTCGTTTGAAACTTTCTTCGTTAGTTTATTTGTAAAAGTTAGAAGTCCGTCGTATGTAAGATTATTGCTGGAGCAATGTTGTATAGTTGAAAGTTCTGTGGTTGAACAGGAAGTGACCGTGAGACCACTTAAGTATATATTTTGACCCTTTCTTGATAACCTCAGTGAAAAGGAGAGGCAACAATGTGGGATTTCTGAAGCCTGTGGATGCCTTTGGGCGTAATTGACTGATTTGCGTTCCTGCAGTGGAACTTCTCATGTCCATTGTAACCCATTTTATGATCCTTCAAGATATGATGGACCATTATTACCTCCTGCAGCAGCTCTAGCCCCGACTCTATGGCCCCAGTTCCATCTTCGGTGGGCCTGCCCTGTGGAACCGAACGCTGCAGAAACCGAAGTCCAATGTAGAGCCATGACTGCTAAGTATTCAGAAATGAAGGAGGTGACCCATCCTTCTTTACCTGTACAAAAAAAAAAGAGCTATTTTCTTGCCTGTTACAAAGTTTATACCCGTCTATACATGCTATTTATCGCCAGCTAACTTGTTTGGGTCTCGATTGCTTCTTGTGTCGGGTAAAACAAAATTGGAACAGGAGAAAGAAGAAGCAGAAAGGAAGGTAGATGCGTTATCTTCTACAGTGGAGTCATTGAGCGAAGAGTTGCTTAACGAAAGAAATATAAGCCGGGCAGCTAGAGAATCAGCAAAGAGAGCTATAAAAGAACGAGCAGTCATATCGCGAGCCGTGCAATCACTCGGATGCAAGGTTAACTTCACAAAGAACGGAGATTGCACAGTTGAAGTAGAAGACGGGCCACGGAAATGCTCTCACACAATTCCCCAAAAACAACCGGAGAACAACACAAGAGATGCCTCAGAATCGAAGGCATCAGTGAGTGAAGAAAAAGTTTGTGAAGCATTGTGTCCGTTGCGTACAAGAGAAGGAATGTGTCGATGGCCTGATGCGGGTTGTTGTGCACAGATCGGGAGCCAAATTGTTGGGTTAAAAGCAAACTTCGAAGCATTTGATAAACTCTCCATCTACGACAGCTATTTCACAGCTGAATGAGAGTGCAAGTATCTCACCAGATTGACCCTAAATAAAGGAAGGACGTGTGTGTATTTTTTTTTTGTTGACAGAGTAAAGCATAGCAACACCAATGAGGAGGAGCATAATCATCAATAAAGAAACCCCTAAAAAGGCGGCGCAAAAAAACCGTCAACCCGAGAGCGTTTTGGAATGTGGGGGCATCTCGGGAACTAACAAACTTCTTTGTATAGCAAATGCGAGATCATGTATAGAGGCTGGAGATCGATGGTCTCGACCTCTGGCTTCATTGAGAGAAAGTTAGAACATCTGATTTTTGTTTTGCTCACGACCTCTTTAATTTTGTGAATTTTGGATTTTTTTTTTTTGTTCCCCTGTTGATTTCATCGTTCTCTATAATCTGTTAGTCTGATGATGGACCGCGACAAGGCCATGGGGCATACGATCGAGCTGTCGTCTGTCAGAAAAATGGGTCATCAACATCTCGCTAAAAAGATTTATGAACGATAGTTATTAACCGATTTCATGAAAGTGAAAAACTAAAAGATGCCAATAGTGTTTTGTTTCAAGATACGTTGCACATACTCTATTACTCTTTAATTATATAGGTGGCTTGGACCCCCTTTTTTTTACTATCAATGTGAGCCGTTGATCGTAGATTTGTGTTCGGCTGATGTCGAGTCCCTCGGCTTTTTCTCGGGTCGAAAAGTCAAATCTATTTCGGAAAATTTGCCAACACATAGAGNTTTACTATCAATGTGAGCCGTTGATCGTAGATTTGTGTTCGGCTGATGTCGAGTCCCTCGGCTTTTTCTCGGGTCGAAAAGTCAAATCTATTTCGGAAAATTTGCCAACACATAGAGAGACAATCGTTTTCTATAAGCTTTATGACATTTGTTTCTTTTGTCTTCTTCCTAGTTTATACTTGTCCAATTTGCCTTTCGTCGGTTTTCGGAGAAACCGGACCAGAACTAAAACGATCGGTTTGGTTACCGGGTCAGTATTTCATTATGGGTCGGAAAAATTCCAATCCAATACAAAACTAAACCGGACCGAACAATTCGATGCGTTTTTGCTGTCGTATATAAAAAGGGCACTTCGTAGCTGAAAGAAAGTTTGAATGAGCGACGAAGCAGCGGCGGCCGTTATGGATGCATCGGCGAACACAGACAAAGCATTAACGGGGACGCGTTTCTCCGACCTCGAACCTCCGCTCTCCGGTGACATCATCGATGCGCTTAACCGGTCCGGATTCGAGTTCTGCACTCCGGTTCAGGCCGCGACGATCCCTCTACTCTGCAGCTACAAGGATGTCGCCGTCGACGCAGACACGGGTTCTGGAAAAACCATAGCTTTCGTCGTCCCGCTCATTGAAATCCTCCGTAGATCCACGTCATATCCTCCGAAGCCTCACCAGGTAGGAGAAATAATATTTTGAAAATTGCCTTTGTTTTTCCCGGGATCTTTTATTTTGGGTTAACAAACTCAATATTTGGTTTTTCGATTGTGAGCTGGTAGGATTTAAAGAATGTTTTTAGATTTGATGCATCATATACTTGAGATTATACTACAGGTTATGGGGGTGATTATATCGCCAACAAGAGAGCTATCAACGCAGATTAATGACGTGGCACAGCCGTTTGTTTCGGCTTTGCCAAATGTGAAGTCTGTGCTGCTTGTTGGTGGCCGAGAGGTGAAAGCTGACATGAAGACTATCGAAGAAAAAGGATGCAATCTCTTGATTGGCACGCCTGGAAGGCTCTCTGATATAATGGAACGAATGGAGGAGATTCTTGATTTCAGAAATCTTGAGGTAGTTTTCTTTGATCGGGGGATTATATTTTAATATGGATGCTTTTAATCTATATCTAAAAAACTTAGAAAATGTAGCTTGTTACTTCAAATCTATTGAAATCTTTAGTTTGATAACCTGGTGATTCTTTTTGGATATGTAGATTCTTATCTTAGATGAGGCAGATAGGCTTTTGGAGATGGGATTCCAGAAGCAGGTGAATAGCATTGTATCTCGCTTGCCAAAGCAACGTAGGACTGGCCTCTTCTCAGCTACACAAACAGAAGCTGTGGAAGAGCTGGCCAAGGCTGGGCTTAGGAACCCTGTGAGAGTTGAAGTTCGAGCTGAGTCCAAGTCGAGAACGCCTTCTGGTCTGCATCTTGAGGTATTATAAGGTCAAATATATATAAATATATGTATATGTTTCGGGATACCAAGTCTTGCTCTTTTTTTTTTTGGGGGGGGGGGGTAAAAGGTCTTGCTCTTATGTCTGCATTACTGTGACTTGATTTTTGAAAACGGTATTCTATCTTCACATTTCCTACTAGATGCATTTCTTAGCGGTTTATCTTATCTCTTCTTGTCTCTGCAGTATTTGGTATGCGAAGCAGATAAAAAATCATCACAGCTAGTGGATCTCCTAATCGAGAACAAAAATAAAAAGCTTATGGTGTAAGTTTAAAACGTTTCACACAGACTCGTTAAAACTAAGCATCCTTATAGATAGTGTAGTCTAATAGGTATCTCTGCAGATACTTCATGACCTGTGCTTCTGTTGATTACTGGGGACTCGTACTTTCAAGAATGCCTGCCCTGAAGTCCATATCTTTGATTCCTATCCATGGGAACATGACGCAGGTAAGCTACCTTGACATATCTTGAAATTCCACACCATCTCATTGCCTGTTGTTATGAAGGGTTCTGAGGAAGTATACTTTACACATCAGAATGCTAGAGACAAGGCATTAGCTTCGTTCACTGAGGCATCAAGAGGTCTCCTTCTATGCACAGATGTAGCTGCACGCGGGCTTGATATTCCAGGCATTGAGTACATTGTTCAGGTAGATTGAATGATGTTTGTTTCCATTGTTTTTCCATCTTTGTTGCAAAGTTTAGGATTTTCACAGGTTGCAATTCGTTATGTTCATGCAGTATGATCCCCCGCAAGACCCAAATGTATTCATCCATAGGCTTGGCAGAACTGCAAGATTTGGAAGACAAGGGAGGGCCATTGTGTTTTTAATGCCCAAGGTTTGCCTTTGAGCAATTTTATATTCTCTTGTGCATGATATTCTCCATAGTTACATTGCAGATCAAGAAAAGCTGAAAAAATCATTGGCATGTGTGTAGGAAGAAGACTATGTAGAGTTTATGCGCAGAAGGGGGGTCTATTGTCAAGAGAGAAAATGCTCCGAGGAAGCATCTGATGTCATCCCGATTGTAAGAAAACACCCATCCATCTCTCTCTCTCTCGGTCTCTGTTGGATTGGTCACAGTGTTTAGTAACTGCCACAATGTGTTCAGATACGTTCACTAGCCACGAAGGACCGGGCAGTGTTGGAGAAGGGATTAAAGGCATTTGTTTCCTTTGTCCGTGCTTATAAGGAGCATCACTGCTCTTACATTTTCAGGTTCATGATGCTCAATAATCTCCTGTTGTTTCCAAAAAATTTCTCTGTAATTTTTGTAATAAAAAAGTTATCCCCTAACTACACAGATGGAAAGAGCTTGAAATCGGAAAGTTAGCCATGGGGTATGGCCTCTTGTATCTTCCTTCAATGTCCGAAGTTAATCAATACAGACTTTCCAGTGAGGGTTTCACACCCGTTGAGGCGTCAAGTTTGAGGACATAAAATTCAAGTAGGCTTCTCTACCAAAGAAATAGCATCCTCTGTTTTCTTAGTTTCCTAGTATTGAGGAAAGAGTATGGTCACAATTGATCACTATAATCACACCATTATATATTATTTTCATTTATTACATGATTCTTGTAGCTCTAATATATATTATACAATTTAATATTAGGTTATGTATTTTGTTTTATATAAAGATTTGTTTAGATATTAGGTTTTTAAGATTATATAATTTACATATACTTAGTATATACTATATAATAAGATATTCAACGGTTCAATTGGAATTTAAATCTGTTTTATGTTTTGGTTAACTATTGGTCTAGGTAGGTTTTCGTTATCAAAGGAAACCAAGTGTTTGTCTTGTTTTTGTCTGCTTTTTTCGATTACACAACTCTTACAAGTTAGCAAGAGAGATAGAAGAGGATAGTGATTCGATTGAAGTTTTTTCAGTTTAGAAAGCAAGAACCACACCAAAATTAATAAGAAAATTATCCTAAAAGACCACAAACATAATAAGGATTTTGCCCTAAATTTGTGTTCAGGAAGGTAATTACCAAATCATTTAAGACCCCTATTTTTTGGAATTTTAGAATTTTGGTGATAATTTTGAAAAAAAACATACAATATGATGATATTCCATTAGAAACATACAACATCAACAAAAAAAAAATAGTTGTATTTAAATTTATGTTGATGTTCCGTTGTTAGAAACTAATGATATACTAGTAGATTAGTCACCAGATCGACATTCACAAATTTTTGTGATGATGTTTTGTTTTTCTCTGTCCAAAAAGAAAAAAGAAATCTGTGATAAATTCGCCACGAACTGAATTTGATGAGAAATCTTAAAAAGGGTGATGAACATTAGTTCGTATCATCACTACCAATCAATATTATTTCCAATGCAATTTTGTCGTAATTGGCCACTGCTTTTATAACTGAATTTAATTTTCATTGCAAATGCAGTTAGAAAAGAAAAAGGACTATCTTTTATTTAGTATTTACAGAAGTATATTCTGAAGTTTGTCAAATTTTTGTTACAAAATTGCATCACAATGTTACGATATAAGGATGAGAAAAACCCGTATAGTAAATTCCACACAGACTGGAGTCGAAGACAAATCTACAAAGGTCAATTAATGAGACATTACTCGTTAGTTTTTTCCTTTTTTTTTGGGTTAAAATTACTCGTCGGTTTATATCATATCAACACAACCAGTCGAAATAAATTGATCGATAGGATACGACGAGGTAGGGTAGTGTATATTGTATAGGGAGTATCAAATTTTGACAACAACTTAGCTATACGTAGGGGTTGAAAAATGGAGAAACATATAGAGTAATAATGACTGACCCAAAAATAAGATAAGGTTAATAAATCGAAGCATGAGAGACCTTGGACATACATACATGTCGCATGGGACTAACTGACAGATTAATGCTCCTGCTACCGACTTGCTTTTATCCATTAACTAACCACAGGACATTTAAGCATTGAGATTTACTGTTACAACCTCTATAAAACTCGAGTAATTATTTAATTTTGTATATATCGAACTTCAAACTCGAACCAGCGTAGTACATATGTGAAGTTTTTTTAAACTTTTATTAAGTCACCGAACACTTATTATGTTGGTTGGGTTGGTGTAAGGATTAATTATGAGTTTTTTCTTCTCTGAATGTTGGGTTTATTAAGATGATCAGTCGATACTCTCGATAGGTATATATATATATATATATATATATATATATATGTGATCGTCGCTAAATTAGTTTAGTGGTTATAAAACGACAACACCACATTCGAATGAATATCATAATATACTTTTTTATCATTTTCACAGTGATTGTTTATGCTTAGTTTTTAAAAAAACAAGGGTTCATTGTTTATGCTTAGTTTTTTTTTTTTTGAAAACGGGTTTATTGTTTATGCTTAGTTGCTTACCATTAGCACACAACATCAGAAAACAATGAGATTGGGGGATCAGGGTTGAATCTTTTCATTGCGAACTTATTCGAAATAAATTATTGCAAATGCATTAAATGATAAAAATATCATACGCTCCATGTGGAGGAATAGATGTCTCCAACTTATTATAGTAATAACGTATTTGGTATGTATATTTTATACAATAACAAGCTGGTCACCAATATAAATAAATAAATATATATATACAACTTATTATAATAACTTATTTGGTATGTATATTTTACACACGTCGATCGTTGATCTTTTCACATAACGAAAAACTATTTTAAAATTCCTTTAAAATCAAATCTATTTTATAAATTACTTTAACCAGTTAATCTATTTAACAAAAATATCTCGTGTAAAATACGCTTAATTATATATCTGTAAATAAAAAGTAGTTGGTAGAGGAGTTATTATAGTTCCATGACAAAAGTAATTTAAACCAAAAGCTGACCATATCACTTAACTCTATAAATCCGTACGTACATTTCCTGCAACTTTGACACAACTTTAAAAAAAAACACAATACACTGAACTCTCTCACACTCTTTCTCCCTGTTTCTCTCTCTTTCTTTCTTCCATGGAGCTCTTCTCATTCCCTTCTCTTCTCCTTCTCTCCACTCTCTTCGTCTTCTACATCTCCAAGTTTGTTCTCAACAGAAAAAACCAGAGAAACTGCTTCATGCTTCACTACGAGTGCTACAAGGGGAAAGACGAGAGGAAACTCGACACAGAGACTTGTGCTAAGGTCGTTGAACGAAACAAGAACTTGGGTCTTGAAGAGTACAGGTTTCTCCTTCGTACCATGGTTAATTCAGGGATCGGAGAGGAAACTTACGGCCCAAGAAACGTCCTTGAAGGCAGAGAAGACTCTCCTTCTCTCCTCGACGCTCACTCCGAGATGGACGAGATCATGTTCGACACTCTCGACAATCTTTTCCACAAGACAAGAGGCTTAGTCTCTCCTTCAGACATCGACATTCTCATCGTCAACGTCTCAATGTTCGCTCCTTCTCCTTCTCTAACTTCACGAGTCATCAACAGATACAAGATGAGAGAAGACATCAAATCCTTCAACCTCTCGGGGCTCGGGTGTAGCGCAAGCGTTATATCGATAGATATAGTGCAACGGATATTTGAAACCCGAGAAAACGCATTCGCGCTCGTGGTCAGCACCGAGACAATGGGTCCTCACTGGTATTGCGGTAAGGATAGGTCAATGATGCTCTCAAACTGTCTCTTCCGAGCCGGAGGAAGCTCTGTCCTGTTAACCAACGCAGCTCGGTTCAAGAACCGGGCTTTGATGAAGCTCGTGACTGTGGTACGGGCCCACGTGGGCTCGGACGACGAGGCCTAATCGTGCTGCATACAAATGGAGGACAAAGAAGGACATCCAGGGTTTCTCTTAACCAAATACCTAAAAAAAACCGCGGGTAGAGCCCTAACCAAGAACCTCCAAGTTCTCCTCCCTAGAGTCTTGCCCGTCAAGGAACTAATCCGCTATGCGATAATCCGCGCGCTCAAACGAAGAACCACCACGAAAGGAGAAACCGCGGGCACAGGGATAGGTCTAAACCTAAAATCAGGGTTGCAACATTTCTGTATTCACCCTGGAGGAAGAGCGATCATCGAAGGGGTCGGAAAAAGCTTAGGGCTCTCAGAATTCGACATCGAGCCAGCGAGAATGGCGCTTCATAGGTTCGGGAATACCTCATCTGGTGGTTTATGGTATGTTCTTGGTTACATGGAAGCTAAGAAGAGGCTGAAGAAAGGTGATAAGGTACTAATGATGAGTATGGGAGCTGGATTCGAGTCTAATAACTGTGTTTGGAAGGTTCTTAAGAATCTTGAAGGTAAGAAAGTTTGGGAAGATTCGATTGATCAATATCCGGAAATGTCCGAAATCCCTAATCCGTTCATTGAGAAGTATGATTGGATCAACGACGATACCATGAGCTTCGTTCGTGTTTGATTAATCTCACAAGTAAGCAGAAAGAAAATTTCAGATGGGAACATTTTTTTCAATATATTTATCAATATATTTCGAAGTTTGGATTATTTGGAATGTTTAGACCGACAAGTTGCTATAGTCGACGATTGATTTTTTTTTTCCTTTTTTCCCCATTTGAATTTAAAATAAAAGTAATACTAATTGACAGGTGTTATTATGTCTTTTTGATGGATTTCTTACAAATTAGTTGTCGATTTGACTAGCGATCAAATTTGGTGTAGAGGTAGATTTTAAGAACAGTGACGAAAAGATTGTGTATTTAAAGTTGGTTGCATTTACTTTTGACAGATTTGCATTATTGTGGTTTGCCCATTTATGAGTAAGAGTGAGCAATAAATTTCATGTGTGTGCACAGATTGTAATCTATAGACATGTCTTCTATATTTTACACATATATAGCTTGATGTGTCAAACTCTCTCTGACATTATCTTTCAATGCATTCAGTTTTATTGTTAGATTAGTGAAGACCTTTCTTCTTTTTTCGTTCAAAGATTGTGGAGCCTTACATAAAATTAGAAAACTGTGGTCCTACGAGTCTGCAAGATCAAGGGAAAAATAGGAGACAATTGTGTGTTTGCTCTTATACTAATTAAAACAGATTTTAAAAGACAAATGTTTTTTTTTTGGCTAAAAAAATAATTAAACAGACAATCTTATTTTTATATGTAGTTAAATATTTAATTATAAAACTAGTCCTTAAAATTTAATTTAAATTGCTTTACAGATAATATATTCGTAGATTCTGAGAATATTATTCTAATTTTTTTCTATGATTCTGTTTACTATCTAATTTGAATATATATCGATTAATTTTTTGATTTTATAGATCTGTGAAAGTTATGGGTCCATTCTAAAAATGTTAGTAACTTAAATTTTTTGGTTAAACTGTCTACTTTGGTATGAAATTAATTCTCTAACTACTAGTCTACTAGTTTCGAATATCATTTAGAAAAAGAAAAAAAGACCAATAAACACTGAGTTTATAGAGCTGTAAAGTTATGGGTCCATCAAAACGCATTTACTATAAAGGGAAAATGTTTTAAAGCCATTCTCGATTCAGTCCCTTATATAATAGCAACGATATAATTTTTTTGGTACTTATTACAACGATATAACTACAATAGCTTATCAAATACTTCCTTCGTTTATATTTAATTGTCGTTCTGAAAAACGTATCTGCAAAAAACTGGATGTATCTGGATGTGTTTTGAGTTTAATACATCCAGATATATTTTCTCCAAATGACAATTAAATGTAAACAGAGAGAGTATAACACATGTAAAATACAAGTCAGATAAAAACATTATACAAATGTTAGTACTAATTATCTTGTCTAATCCGACAAATAATTAAATTACTAGTATTACTATTAGTATCTGCTCTCTGGGGCCATCTCTGCGTAAGTTGACTTTAAAATCGGTAGAAGACTAGAGAGAGAGAACCCAAACAAAATTTCCACACGCGAATAGGAGTGATTTCGAGACAGTGTAATCCACGCGCTGCGTTTGCGTGTGGGATTGTTTTTACACACAGTACAAGAATTTATTTCCATCACGTAGCGGGCGGCAATCAACCCCGCCGGCAAAACCACGAGGAAATAGAGATGGAGAGCGAAACCCTAATTGAATCGGCGATTAGGGTTCTTAACACATCCGATCCGTACGAAAAAGCCCGGCTTGGCGATTCGATTGCCGTCAAATGGCTCCAAGGTGCCATCTCCGAGCCATACGATCCTGCCGTAGATCTCCCCGTCCCGGAGAGGCCGGCTCGTCTCACCGATGTACCGTCTTCTTCGATCCTTTCTTTTGTTTTTGTTCAGTTTACGAGAACGCTTGAGACGAAGAACGGCTTTTTGAAATAAGTATTGTAGGTGAAATTGGTGTCTCCGAGTTTGATGCCGAAGCTGGGAAGAGCTGGTAGCTTACAGAGCAGGCAAGCAATTGTTCATAGTCTTGTTCATACTGAAAGCTGGGCAATTGACTTATCCTGGGTACGCCCTTTTTTATTTTTTTTTGTATAGATTTGATGATGTTAAATGGGTTTATTTTGTTGAAAATTTTACATTGCATTTGATGATGATGCAGGATATAATTGCTCGTTTCGGCAAGCAAGAGAAGATGCCGAGAGACTTCTTTACGGATTTTGTTCGTGTAGCTCAGGACGAAGGCCGTCATTTCACTTTGCTTGCAGCTCGCCTTGAGGAAATCGGTTCTCGCTACGGTGCATTGCCTGCACATGACGGTCTTTGGGACTCTGCAACCGCTACTTCTCAGGATCTCCTGGCTCGTCTGGCTATAGAGCATTGTGTTCACGAGGTGAGATAAATACTACTTAAGAACCAATTCAGATTGTAGCCCCTCTCTCTCTTGTAAGGGTCTCTCATTGATCTGATTCCTTTATGCACTTTGCAGGCTAGGGGCCTCGATGTACTGCCCACGACCATATCCCGGTTTAGGAACGGAGGGGATCAAGAGACGGCAGATTTACTCGAGAGAGTTGTGTACCCTGAAGAAATTACTCACTGTGCAGCTGGAGTTAAATGGTTCAAGTATCTATGTGCACGGTCCAAGCATCCAGAATACACCGTCAACGGCAAAGAATCAGATGATAGCAATGAAGAGATTATCAACAAGTTTCATTCGGTAGTAAGAGAGCATTTCAGAGGACCGTTGAAACCGCCTTTTAATGCCGAAGCAAGAAAAGCTGCTGGCTTTGGCCCTCAGTGGTATGAACCTCTGGCTGTCAAAGAGACAAGTGCCTAGCCAAATCAAACAAGTCCTTTTTTCGCATACTTGGTTCGTTTGTAATCTGCAAGTTTCCAACAGCTGTAACCATGGTTTTGTTTGACCAAAGGAGTACTCATTCTTGAAATCAATACCTCAAATGTAACTTTAATTTTGAAATACACAGTCGTTTGGACCTGTTTGAAGAAGTAAAGGATTCAAAAAAGCAGTTTTTTCAATTTAAAGCTCTCTTCTTCTTTTTTGGTGTTTTCAAGTTGTGGGAATGTGGAAGTGGTCTATTCAAAGTAAGTATGATAGAAAAATATCTGAAGAGTGGAGTTTGGTCAGTTCAAATCTTTAAAAAAAAAAAAAAAGAGAAGAAATGAAGAAATGACAGAACCATTCTTCAGTGGAGTTTGTCTCAGCGGTTCTGAAGAGTCTCGATTGCCTTTTTCCACACCGAAGCTCTCTGTTTCGCGTCTTCAAATGATAAAACCTTCTTTGGCTGCATTATTCAAGAAGAGTCGCAATTTAAGTTCCATAATCTTTGGTAGAGAGAAAAATTAAGAAAAAAAAATGACGAGTACCGTGCAAATCTTGAAATGGGAAGGGCTAGTGACTAGAACGCTGAGGTCATTTGAGTTATCAGACCAGATAATGTTCCCTTTTACAACTAGCTTTGACGGGTCGACATAGATCAGCTTGGGTTTGTTGGTGAGTATTAGCTGCACCTTCTTGCTCGTTATTTTCTGTAGCTTCTTCACGGCTGATATCATCAGAACCGATTCACCCGGCTCCAGAAACTGTTGCCTGTTAACCAAATGTTCACAAACAAAAAGTTAGCAAATTGTCTCACTGGAGCATAAAAACCCAGGAAATTGCCCAAAAAACAGTAGAACAAGAAAGCCTGAATGCCCCCACCATCTCGAATCAAAAGAGTCTATTGAAGCAAGTCGTGTTATGGAACCCGATGATTCAGAAGATGTAGAAGGAACACCGTGCCCCTCGTTCTGTGTGGCTGAAGAATCTCCAATATGTGTCGGGTTCCATGGAGAACTGTGTGCGTCATCTCTCTCAGGAGATGCTGTCTGAGACTGCATCAGATATTTAAAAAAAAAAAAAAAAAAACTTGAATCAAGAAACGAGCAAAATGATAATAATTAAGGGCATCACAATTCAGGAGTATATGAGGAGGCCTACCGCAGGATCTGGAGCTAGTTTTGGAGGAGTCTGAGACCTTAGATTCTTCCAGTCAACTCCCATAAAGAAAGGGTGTCTCTTAAGAGCAGCATAACCTTCTGACCCAGCACCTGGTCTTCGGCTTGGATCTGTATCCTGAGAGAACCTCACAATGAAAGTGTTACAGCCATATCATTTGATTGGTGACGATGGATTTTGATGTATCTTACCAGCAAACGGTCGATAAGGTCTCTTGCTGCTTCTGAAAAATGATTTGGGAACTTTATATCTCTGGCTATAATTCTTTGGAAAATCAGCCATTCACTTGCGTCTTTAAATGGAGAAGCCCCTGAAAGCATTTGGTAGAGAGTGCAGCCGAGAGCCCAGAGATCATTTCTGTTTGAATGGTGTTCCACAGAGTAAGGCGCATTGTAATCCGCAAAACCAAAAGGCAAATTACGAAACCAAAAACTCTTACCCAAGTGTTGCGGGAGATGAGTTGAGAACTTCTGGAGGAACATATGCAGCAGTCCCGACAAAAGTACACGCCTTATCGTCTGTATACGTAACCAGTTTACAGAGACAGGCTTAAACCAGTATCTGACAATAACTATCGATAAGACCTTAAGCTCAGAGATATCAGAAAGGATTATGGACGGTCATATTACCAGAAGCTGCGTTAGGAAGAACTGTGATCTGGCTATCTTGCATCGGCTTTACACTTCCAAAATCCGCAATCTTAATGTGCCCATCTGAAGTCAGCAACAGATTCTCCGGCTACCATTTGAAGAAAAACACTTTTAGCACTGCCATTGTCGAGGCCATAAAAGAGAAGATACTAGAAAGACGAGTTACCTTAATATCTCGATGTATCAGTCCCATATTATGTATATACTCAAGAGCATCCACAACCTCTGCACTATAGAACCGAGCTTCATCCTCCGATAGCCTACCTTTCTGCACAAAACACAGATGGAACCATGAGGGTATTTCAAATTCCGATGATATCAAATACCAAGAATCAATCTTCTAAGGCTCTGAGGTCATCTTACTCTGGTTATTTGGTCGAAAAGCTCGCCACCCTCGCAAGACTCAAGTGCCATATCTTACCAAAAGCATATCGAGAAGACGAAAAATCAATTACAGACAATTTGTTGAAGCGCAGGAATGTAATGCAGGGAAACAGTACGCACAAGACCAATTTTTGAATTAGAAATACCTACATAGTGAGAATGTGTCTTGAAATGTGAAGAAAAGTTTGATGATCCCAGGATGGTCAAGCTGATCAAGAACAATCCTCTCCAGTTTCACATAAGCTGTTTTATTCTCCTTGGTGATGAATTTTTTGTCCATTATCTTTAAGGCATACACAGTTCCAGTTCCCTTCTTCTTTGCCCTAACAACCTGAATTGAATTCATCCACAGACGAATTCTGTAAGACACTCAAAATTGGCTACAGAGATCAAATTCAGATAAAAGTTTCACTTCAAGATATGAATCAAAAGATATGCGAATCAGAGATAATCGAGCATGGTTCATGAATCAAACCCACATTGCCCAGGAAATGAAAGCATCAGGAGAAAAACAATACTTGTAAATGAGTTGAGAAACGCAGACGAACAAATCGGAGCTCGGTTCAAGGGAATGGCCATAATCATTCAAGGGAAAAAAAAAAAAAAAAGACGGAGAATAGATTGAATTTAGAAGAAACCTTAGAGTAAGAACCGACGCCATAGATCTTGCCAAGTTCGAAATCCTGGATGGTGAAATTTTCTTGAGGAGCCTTAAACGAGAAGCTCTTGCTTCTGGAAACATTCGCACCGTTCCCTTGAAGAACAAGCTTTGAATCAAATTCCTTCTCCATTGCCAACATTTCCCCTTTGAACCACCTCTTCTACGTCTCGATACGACCCATGTTAAATCCAACAATCAAAACACCCAGAAATAACGATTTCACCAAAATAAATATGAAAAAAAAAACAGAAATCACAGAACCGTTGGATCTGTACAGAAGGAAAAAAATATAAGAATGCTCGCGATGTGGGCTCGAAGCTTTTTGTTTTGATTTTTTTTCAGGGTGGTGGGTTCCGATTTCGAAATTCTCGAATAAAAGCGAGAAAATCTCGATTGAAGGTAAAGGAAGAGAGAGAGAGATGGAATATTGGGAAGAGCAGAGAAATGAGGTAAATTTGATGGCGGAGAGAGAGAGAGAGAGAGGAAGAAGATGTGACACTTCCTTCTTCACTTCTTCTTCGCCTTTCTTCTTTTTTCATCTCTTTTTTTTCGATATTTTTTTTTATTTTTTTTTCGTATTTTTAATACTAAAAGGATATGATTTGTTGATCGCTTACTTGGTTGAGAGGTTTTTTGCAAATATTTGGATTAGGAACTTATTTGCAATGATTCGTTTGATTCAATAACCAATGCTCTCACTCATTGCTTGCCAAGTTTCATTTGTGAAAAAAGTTTGGGCTTTGTAAGATCAAGTTGCGCTGACATCATCTATTATTTTAATTAATTTGCATCAGTATTCAATTTATTTGGAATAAATTGAAATTGCAATTGCTAAACACGGTAGAAGAATTGTAGAATATCCAATAAATTGAAATTATAATTGCTTAACACGGTAGAAGAATTGTAGAATAACCAAAAAAACAATTGTGGAAAAAGTGAGAAAAAGTCAATAAATACAAAAAATATATTCGGAAAGACAATGTTTTTGTTTTCGTTAGTAATTTTAAACTTGTTGAATTATTAATCGTGATTCTATAAAATTGTGTGATTAATTAAGATCTATTAAATTTTTTTTACCGAATTGTTATACCATACGTGTGCCCCCGTAGAAACGTTGAAGTCCAAATTTAATTCTACTTTTGTAAACTTCATCGAAATGTGCGGAAAACATATTCTGATCTTTAAAAACTTTTTTTTTACCTTGTATTCTAACCATGTATTTCTCTCTTTGGTATTCCCTCCCTTTCAAAATAAATGTCATTTTAGGATTTTATTTTTGTTTTACAAAAAGTATCGTTTTACATTTTCAATGCAAAAATTTAAATAAAAATCCATTTTTAACCCTACTAATTTAATGTAATAATTAGAGAGATAATTTTATTTAATGTGTGAACAAAGGGTAAAACAGAACTTTTAATAGTTTTCTTAATTTGTGTGAAATGTGTCAAAGTAACACTTATTTTGAAATAGAGGAAGTAATAAAATTTAGATGAAAAAAAAAACATTTTTTAATATTTATCTACCGTTTCAAAGTTATTTATTGTAATTGTACTCTGTTCTTGGAAATAAGAAATCGTTAAATTGTTGAATTCTACTGCTTTTGCTGCTTCGTAGTATACAGTTCAAAATTTGGACTTCAACGTTTAGGCTAATGTACAGGCGGCCCTGAAACAAGTCGGCCCAATATAAAACCTGTCTCTTATACACATCTAGATGTGTATAAGAGACAGGTAGTATACAGTTCAAAATTTGGACTTCAACGTTTAGGCTAATGTACAGGCGGCCCTGAAACAAGTCGGCCCAATATAAAACTAGACCCTTAACTTTCTAGTTCAACAACAACAACAACAAAAACAAATAAGAAAACTAAGTAGAGACTAAAAACACACTCCTAATTAAAATCTACAACGCTTTAATGTGAGAAAGAATCTTACTATTCAAGAACTTTGATATGATTATGAGTGATTGTTTAATTGGAAGTTAAAACCCGAAAAGCAAATAAAAGATACTAATTTAGTAATGTACCCAAACGAAACAATTCACTATATATTAACCAACTGAAAGAAAATATACAAGTTATCAAACTAGAGAAACACTCTTAATTAAGCTGTACTACACTTGATCTGTGGAAGAATGTTGTTGTTCAAGAACCTAGACAGACATGAACCTATAAGCCTTCTGAGTCAAGTGCACTCCGTCCCAACTTATGAACCTGTTTGGATTCTGACACACCGGCACTCCCGCTGCTCCGCACTGTCTCTTTCCGTCGTAGTTGTAAGCTCCACCGATCCCGCAGCACGATTTCAAAGCTACACTCTTGTCGAAACCAACAGAACTCATGCGTAGAACGGACTGAAACGCGTTGTAGTAATCTCCATAGACTATAACCACATCCGGAAACTCTTTCTTCAAAGAAGCTATAGCCTCTTGGAGTTGGTTGTTGTGTTCCATGGCGAATTCGTTGAGATGCTTCAAGCAACCTTTGTCGTCGTAGGCTTTTGGATCGTTCACGGGAAAGGACGTCAAGTAAATCGGAAAACACCCAACCGGAAAGTTTCCCGGGACGACCACGTTAACCGCACCGGCTCTGATCACTTCTCTAGCCGCGGCTGTGATGGCTCCAACCACGTGAGGGATGTAGCTTCTGATTTCTTCCATGGATTTGCCTTGGAAGAAACCGTAGTTGTAGTCGTTGCCTCCGATCTCACCAACCATGAAAAGAGACTGCTTCAAGCAATCCGAAGAAGAAGAGCCCTGACACGTGGAACGTAGATGAGACTTGAACCAAGCGAGCTGAGTGGAGAGAGGGGTGTTTGTTGCCGGAACGTGGAGGTTTCTCGCGGCGAAGAAGGAGCTGTTTAAGGCGGTGCTTTCGGAGACGGCGAAGTTAACTCCGTTCTTGAAAGAAGACGGGTTTTTGTTTCTGTTGAGGTAAGGGTTTAGGAGAGGGAGACGAAGCCTGCGTGCCAAGTAATCGATCATGAGCTGACCGTTGGAGCAACGACCCGTGGCTCGGTGGAAGTAGGTTTGACCGTATGGGAAACTGGCGGCGTGGGATTTGGCTCCTACGGGACGGCTGCGGATTAGGTTTCCGGTGTCAGCTATGGAGTCTCCGAATTGGTAGATGGAGTTGATCGGACATGGATCCGTTGCATGAACAAGGGAAACGAAGACTAGAAGAACTAGAAGCGATAAAGCTTTGATTATTGTTGTCGACATTGTTTGACAAGGATGAGAGTTTTGAGATTTGTTGCCAGTGTCTGTGTGTCTACTGTATAGACTCTGTTTCTAGCGTAAAGCTGAGGCATCATGCGTTTTTGTTTCCTTGTTGGAGTTGAGTTTAGATTTTCCTTTTTTGTTGAGTTCAAATTTCCTAATCGTAGTCTGAATATCTAATACAAAAAAAAGAAAAAAACGTAATGCAAATAAATAGTTTTCTTTCTAATATAATGAATTCAAAGAAGCCATGTTCATTCACCACAACAGGTTCTAAACATCTAACACGACAAGAAAAAGAGAGGCTAAAGTTACATTGTGAATCTAGTAAATCAAACACAAACAGACTCCAAGACCAAAAGGGCTTATAACTCATAATTTCAAAAACTCGCACAAAGTTTTTGAAGAACTACTTAACTTAGCCTACAAGTAAAACTCCTTTTTCTACAAATCCCACCCATCTTTTCTCCCACCGAACTCCCATCTCCGATCAGACAAGCTTCCGTACAAATCGGAGAATCTCCGGAGACACTTGCTTCTCTTTCTGTAATGTTGATTCGTGTTTCCACTAATCGCTACACCGGAAATTTTCGAAGTGTCAATAGCCAAAGAAGGTCTCACATACACCACAGCCTTTCCCGATCCACTCGCATTCGCGTACAGGAAATTTAACAAAACGTCTTCACAATTAAACTGCTCTTCCACAAATTCCCGACCAAGTTTCGCCTTATCCGACTGATACATATCAAACGCGAAACCGGCGTCCATAAACGCTGCTCCGGTGAGAATCATATTGTATCCGTTATGACTTCTCGCAAATTTCTCGGCACTATAAGTCATGGTTTGATCTACGAAACGCGGGTAGAATCCGACCAGACTCTCAGGATGCTCCCGCCAAACTCTGAACCCCTTTTCGATAACATCACAAGACATCATTATATCATCGTCCAGCTCGAGAACAGCTCGGGTTTTAATCAGCGGATCAACATTGAACCTGTTGATCAGTGAATTCTGCTTCTCGACTCGGATTCTGACTAGCACGGCCGAGTCAAGATCCTTCAGTTCAGGAGGCGGTCCTTTGTTCCATATGACAAGTATCTCTTTCACCGAAGGACATCGAGAGTAGTGCTTAACGTACATTTTCAGGTTCCAGAGACGAGCGTCGTAAGTCATAGTTGCTAACGTGAACTGAGATAAGTGACCTTTGAACGGGTAAGGCTCGACCGCCCCGCTTCCACCGTATACGTATCCGATGCCTACACATGCGAGCAAAACTCCTACGAGGACTATTAAACCAATCGTTAATCTTCCCAAGGAGGACTTAGGCTTCACGAATCCTCTGAGAGAAGGCGGTACTCGGTTCAACCGAGAACAGATCCGTCTTAACTTCTCCGAGAACAAACCCGCGTTTTCCAAATTCAGGAGCGCATCGGTTCTTTTCCCCGCATAGTAGTTCATGCACCAGGTTGATGGAACAATGCAGTTCACTACTCCAAGCAAAAACCCAAGTAACACAACCGCGGAAATAGCAACTGCGAGAGAGGCATAGCCAAGAAAAACCCGATGAAACAGATCGCCTGAAGTTACACGGTCACCATCAACAAGACCAATGTATTGACCAGAACTTAGCTGTCGTACATCGAAATGATGCTGCCTGACCCCGTTCCAAGAATTCTTACCTTTACGTGACATTTCCAAAGCGAAGGGGACTTCGACTTCTCTGTACTCTTCCTTAGAAAGAACCTCTATCTTAAATATTCGTATCTTTTTCCCATAATTTTCACCGCAATCTTGACCAACACGATAAAGATTCCCATTATGCAAAAACGCTCTGCCTCCGTTTCTCGCCCCGACATTTCTTTTACCGTTGTAGACAGGATTCTTCTTGTGTGGTTTCCACGGGCCAAGAGGAGTGCTACTGTGCCAAATTTCCAGCTGACCATTCTTCTTGGTCCCAAAGCTACTATGATCCGATCCAAATAGCCAATAGTGTCCTTGGTGATGGATTATGGTCGAATCAACAAGCGGCTTTTTCAAGATGACTTTCTCCAGTTTCCAACTTAAGGGGAAGTTAACAGCACGGTAGAGACGAAGCTGTCCTATCTGGTTACTCTCCGGCATCATGTATATCTTTTGAAAAAAAGAATAAAGTTAGAGAAACGCTCTCTGAAAGTATGTTATTTGTGTTTTTCAATCATCAGTGTGTATCATCATGAAGTTTACGCGTAAGAAACTGATATCTTACTTCTCCGTTGTAATCGAAGACGAATGGAAAAGACAAGTGCCAAGCCTCATCCAGAGCTATACCAAGAGGTTTCCAAGTTGCTCCTTTGTCAATACTTTCCGCAACTCCTATATCCCCTTGCAATGTAATCGGGTTTTTGTTTTCAAAGAAGAGGTAAAGAGTATCACCCTGTTGAGAAAGCAAAATTAGAGAAACACGAGCAAAAGAGACTCAAAACACTTGTAAATAGAGAGATTGCATTCATGAGAAGCTCTTCCACTACTCCATGATTCATGAAGCAGATTAAGCAGATAAGCCAAAGATACTGCAATCGATGAAGGAATCAAAGAGGAGTATAAAATTAATTATATATACCTGTACATAAAGAAACGGATCAGCTACAAAGTTGCTTGGAAAACCAGAAATTGTCATGGAGGCACATGTTAAGACTGGGTTAGCCACAGGCCATGCTGCACTCTCGTTCCTCCATACATTGATCTGTTTCCATCACCCGATATCACCAGAAACAATGTCGTAAATGCCCAATTATGATTGAAAATTCATGAACCCTACGGCAATTCGCATTCTAATCTAATTGCACAAAACCGAGTGATAACGAACAGAGTAAATTCGGAAACTCACGGTTTCGATGGGTTTGAGAGAGAAGGGAGATTCGCCGTAGAAAACGCCAATGGACCAGGAACCCTCATTGTCCTCTCTGCAACCTAGCGAAGACGACGATACATGATCCGTACGGCCGATATGCGGTGGAAACGCGAGCCACGCGTACGTCGCGGCCACCAACGCGTAAAACCCAAAACAGGCGACGAAGAACAGAAAACGCCGCCCGGAGCTTCCCCCGCCACCAAAGTTTGAGAGATATTTGTAACGGTGATGATTGTGATTGATGTTGTGAGCAGCAGCAGCGACGTTCTTCTCCCAGCTGCTTTTTCCGGTGCTCTCCGTCGTCTCTTCTACGGAGACGGAAGCTTCCATCATCGGAAAAAACGAAAACCGATTTTCTTCCTCCCTCGGCGGCGAAACCGTGTAAATATCCCGAAGTGTGTTTTTTTTTTTTTGTTGGTTTGTTGTTGATGGGGTTAATAATGAATTCGAAATCTATTTATTAATTCCTTAATTGCAAATATTTTTTTCGTCACTACTCAATTTGTATCGAATTTTCCATTTAAGGTTACAGAAAGAGATCTCTCTCTATCTCTCTGTCGTGTATATATATCTCCGTCGCAGAGGAAATATAAAGGTGACGAGTGTTAATGCAGAAGCGGAAACGTTACTTGGCATGTTCGTCGTTTTTACTAAAATACCCTTGGATTGTCTTTCATACGCGAGAGTATGAATAGTGGAATATTTTCGCTACTCGCTCCTCTTCAGTGACGCGTGTAAAGCTGCCGCTGCACGCGTGGAGACCAGAACCGGCCGCTTTCGGGTGACGTCAGAATTTTCTCCGGTTTAATTCTCCATGTCGTTTACCAAATTACCAATTACGTGGTACAATTTGTTGATGCATGCCACAAATTGAATATTAATTACAAATAAATACATTGGATACTGTGAGATATGCATTTAATTTACGCGCTTATAGTCGTAAAATTAGGGTGGGGCAATGCACTTAGATAGGCGTGAAAAAGACTAGTAGATGTTATATTATTTTGTTTTATTTTCCCTCATAGAGTTTTCATTTTATTTTATTTTTTGAGCAAGAGAAAGTTTTCATATTTAAAAGAAAATTATGGTGACGTGTGTGTGAATAGGAACTAACTAACATAGTAATTTTGTTTTTGTTTTTGTTTTTTTACAGTTTACACGTATAAACATTACTTAATCTGGATTGAATCTACCCTGATAGTTGAAATCAGACTACCATCCTGCAGAACCGTGCCTCGACATCCGATACAAAATTTCAAATCGAAATTCTAAATAGTGTATAAAAAATTTTAAATTGTTAAAACTGATTTATTCAAATGTTTTATATGTGTTTGTTCAAGCACGGCTCTGCTATCCTGATAGTTGGATTCCGAATTAACTATATAATCAATTATTAAGATAATAACAAAAATAGTTACAAATATTATTATTTTTTCTCATAGATTCATTGATTCATTGATTTTAACGCATCGATACATCAGTTTGTACGTTTTAGATACCATGCACATTTCACATTTGAAAAGATTTCGACGGAGTTCCTAATATATGCATTGTACAGTATGTCTTTAATTTTTCTTAATTCGGGTATACAATACATTGATAGCCCTATAGTTTCTGAAATATCTCAGTATACCCCAATATTTTATAAAAAAATCATATTACCCCTATAGTTTCTGAAACATCCCTATCTTTTCAAAACATCATATTCAAAACATCATATAGTATATACTAATTAATATCCTAAAGTTCTTTTGTGGTCCATTTTGTTTTCTATGCATCGAACACTCCTGCTAACCCGAATCCAGAGTAGTTACGAATCTTTGGGCCGTAACGCAAGTGGCGCAGAAGTAAAATATATACAAGTAGCATATTATTCGTCGATACATTCCTAGGACGGATTCATAAAATAATACTGTGGATGAATATTTAGTATCCGAAACTTACGTAAGCAGCTAAAATAGTAGCCAAAGGAACCGAAACGTTGTCGTCCAATTGATCGGTGATGGGTAGCGACTCGACCACTGTGGCGACCATCGAGACCACCGCGACTCTCGTAAAGGTCGTTTCCCAGTTCATGTGAAGGTACCCAAGGCTCGAGTAATAGTAAAGTAGTCTACAAATTACAAAGGAAAACAAAAAAGTTCGGGTTTAGTTAGTTGCGATTAATTTGCAAACTCATCTCAAACTTTATGAGCTGTTCATCAGGAAGACTGGCATTTTGATGATTAATCGTGGGTTTTGGTGTTTATTTACCCGATGGAGATGAAGAAGCCGAAGATGAACATGGAGATGCTTCCCGCCCAGCTCTTTCTTGTGTTGTAAGGTATCTTCTCTGACCCAAACTTACGTCCCATGATATCAGCTATTCCTACAAAAGACATATTGATGGAGCGCTACGTTAATATTTCCGTTTGTACATTTATTTATTTAATAACCTATACTTGACCCCAACAAAAACCAGGTGAAGGTTTTATTTTAACTATGATGTTTAGGGTTTACGTTGTGATTAATAAAGAGTTTTTAGAGAGTCTATTTCCCCTTGTCATTGACATTTGATCATTGAATCACGTTTATAAAAAGACAACTGATTTAGTATTCGCATAATTTCAACACTGTCCTAATGTTTCTCTTGGTAGTTGGAAATCATTAACAGATCCAAACAAATAAAAACATTGTTCTCCTGTAAGCAACATATCAAACAGCAAACACCTATATATAATAATAAATCTATTTTTTTAAGTGGATATATAGACTAACTCCAATGTTGATATAAAGAAAAGGAAAATTGACAGATATAAGAAACTACCGTCGCCACCGCACATCATTGCCAATGAGATCATACCGATAGGAGAATCTCTCCAGAAGAAAACCACAGAGACGAAAGGGCTATAACGTAGAACAAAGGACCTTTAAGCAGCTCTCTGCATGGAATTGGTTGGAAATGTGTCATCAGAGTTGGAGAAAAAGAAAAGAAAAGAGAAAGGCTACAACTTACTCTGGTCTTCCTTCTCTAGTGACGGATTTGATTAGCGTGGAATTAGGGGAGACTGATAATCCGTTAACAACAAGCCTTAAGCAATTCACCAATGGAACAAAAGCAGCAAAGTATCGAGCCACCGTCGATGCGCTAAACTTAAAAAGATTTAAGGAAACAAAAAAGCAATCAAAATGCTGAAAAAGGCAGAGAGAGAGAGATTCCAGGAAATCAACATGTATACAGAGAAAGGCATACCTGAAGATGGGCCACGAGATTACGAAAAGCAGACCTGAGAGTATATGCACAAGCTTTCTGCTCAATCTCTGTTTCATCAAAAACAATCTTAGAAGAAAAATAAAATTACTAGAGAATCAAATTAAGTCCATAGTTAATTGTTTCCTCTGCTCACTTCCTCAACACAAAGGAACCGAGATTTATCAGTTCCGAGCATACAGTCTTCATACAAATCCAGAGCTAGAAGAAAGAATTACAGCGAAAATTCATCTGGTTTTGTTCAAACGAAGAAAAACAGCAGACGGATTGAAGAAGCAACAGTAAATTTTAAAGTGGTGAAGAAACTCGAACTTGAGAGTGTAAATGATTTGAAAAGCGATTAAAAGAGACCTGTGGAATCACGTTTCGCTTCGTGAGACTCTCGAAGCTTAAGACGAGCGCGTAGGCTCCACCGAGAACTGCCACGGTGGCTCCGACGTCATGCAACAGATAATCCGTCGCAGCTGCGGAGGAGATCAGAGGGTGACGAGCGCGTAACTGACTCGCCGAGCCGATCCCGGTCACGCCGATGAGACATGGGGAAATCGAGAAAACCGGCGAGCAGAACCGGGGAGTCATAGCGTTGTTCCAGAACCTGGAGCTGCTCCGGCATAACTGATGGCTGATCGGAGATAGAGGTAACGTTGCCGCCATTTTTACCGCCGAGCCGGCAGAAGCAGAGCAGAGCTCCGAGAGGGTGGTGGTGAGTTGGTAGGAGGAAGAGGAGAACTTTTGAGAAAGTCGAATTTCGTTTTTGTATTATCTTCATTTATTTTATTTTTTTGGGTTAGAGAAGTTAGAGAAAACGTTATCTGTGAGGTGTCGCTTTCTAATTGATCGACGAGAATCCGAAATCTGACTCGCATAAATGTACTTTTTTATTTTCTTCCTATAGTTGGGACGCTGTCCTAACCTAGTTGATGGCAATAGCCAATGGGCATGGCCTATTTAGGGAAGTGTCTTTTTCTTTTTGGACTCTTTTTTAAAAAATCCGGCCAATTATTATGGTGGATTACGTTTTGCTTCTTCTTATTTTTTTACAACGGGTGAATATATTTTTCGGAGAGAAGTCTCTTGCAAACCTATTATATGTCCGAATTAATTACCCGACCCAAGCCAAGAGCTGAATAAAGAAGATGTCTAAAAGTTTAGATATTCAAAAAAATATTCAAAAAAAAAATTAAATAGTTAAACATATGTTGGCTTTAACTGGTTACTTTAGAATATTAGTATAATATATTTATAACATAAAATTAAAATTAAACTTGTATTTTTGAAGGTGATACTTTATAAGTTTAAACACTACTCCTATAACATTTCAAATTGGGGGTATCAAGTTCAAGTTTCAGAGTTTTGTCATTTATATAACCTCATTAACTAGACGTGTCAACTTTAACACAATTATGTGTGAGACGGTTTTTTTAAAAACAAAAATCATCAATTTTCAACAAGGTAGAATTCGAATCCAACAGTGTTGTTAATTAAAACATCACAAAATGGAGAAACAAGACAAGTGTCAAATAAAATAATGATAAATAAAATACGTATAATCACAGAATCACAATGGTAAATAAATAGCATGTAAAGTTCCACAAAAAAAATTACTAGCATGCAATGGACAGTAGACTACGAAGAAAACGAGTCTCATGATATGCCACCCACCTTGCAATGGGCACTTGTATTTCTCTATAATTAGCACGAATGAAGATAATTAGATAATTATCTAACGAATTAGAAAACCTCCAAACAAAAAAAAAGAAAAAAAAAAAGAAAAATAGTACAAAACGAGATTAATCATGTGATTACATGTGAGAGCTCTATCATGGACCCCAAACATGGCAAAGGTATATGGAGAGCGAAGGGTGTCGATGAGGATGTGTTAACATAATTTCCATTTGTCGTTTGATGAAAAGACATCGGATCAATAATATCTACGTCTTATCTACGCATGTTTTGGGTTTCTTAATAAAGCAAGATTTGTTTAATTATGGTATTACTTTTTCTTTCCTTCTCGGTTTTGAAGAAAGACGGATCTAAACCATATGCCGCATCGAAGACAAAAATAAAAGTCTGCTTTTAGCAACAAAAAAAAAGGAGGGTCTGCTGCATTATTTGAATACATTTGCAGAATACAATTTGCATTTAATTATAGCTTTTGTTTGCGTTATAGTACTACATTGGCGATACAAATTATATAAACACTGTATCGCTAGTTTCTTTATCATTTGACAATAATAACTTCATGTTTTCATTTAATTTTGATTGTTTCGTACTCAATCGACACGCTAGAAGATTTAATGATTCACGCACGCGATTTAATACTCCAGATGATTATGTACAAATTACCAGTTAAAAGCCATAAGAGCGTATAACGGTATGACAAAAAGACGTATAATGCATGTCTAGTATCAACAATTTAATATTCTATGATCAAAGAGTAATTTCATGTTACAGTTTAAAAATAAAAGTAAGTGAAAATGGTTACGATAAACAACAAACTAACTAAACACAATATATCAGATTCGTTCATGTGACTTTTTGTTTTTGGCTTACGATTGTTCATGTAATTTTTGTTCAGCCTCTACATTTAAACTTCAGAAACGAAGATAAAAACTGCTACGTATAGTCGTATACATACATGCTATTCCAAAATTTACAGAAAATATTTAGAATATTACAGTGTTACATATTCATGATTATAGATTTGTTTCTGTTTACACGATTATTATTTTTTATGTTAAAACACTATGTTATACTTTTTTGTATCAATGTATATGTTTTTTAGTAACATTTTTGTAGACAATTTTTTGTTACAAAGCAAATATGAATGAGTGACATGTCTTTATTGCTACATTTTTTTCTCATCAGATATATGATTTCTTGTTCCAAGTTTAAGTGTACAATTTATTTTAACAAAAAAAAATGTACAATTTACTTTATATATTTTTTTTGTGCGTGCACAATTTATAAATAACTTTTGATACAACACGAAAATAATAAATTTATTTCAAATAACACCTTGATTTATCATATGATAATTTTAAAAAAATAGAATAAAACTCTATATTTTTTATGTGCCGTTGAAAATGGCTAATACCGTTTATTGGCATAACCGCATCACCGGTTAACACTCATTATTTTATTTCTTACAAACAGCATCATTTATTGTATAGATAACTTAAAATAAACAAAATTAAATAATTAGGATGTTAAAAAAAATTAGATAGAGATTTACGAAAAAGATAGAGATTTCATTATCACTAATAGTGACAATTAGTTACTGCCCAAAAAGCAAGTTGGACTCTAATAAACGCGTGAAATCTGATCTTTTGACGAAACAATTGTTTTGTCACCGTCCTAACAAAATAATTGAATAATTGAAAAATCAGTTAAATTTGAAATCAGAGGCAGGAAATTAATTTTTAATATTATTTTAACAAAAAAAAGTGGGGAAGTTTGACAAAAATTGCTCATTCTCTCCACCACTGTCTCTCCTCTTAACAGATTCGCAACTCAAAAGTACGCAAATCAATTATCAATCTGAATCTCTTTCTCTCTCTCTCTTCTCATGGTGAAGTTTTGTGGCACCCCTGAAACAGAGAGAGCTTCGTATTGAACACCAGTGAAGCAGCTTTCTCTCTTTTTCTCCATGGTGAGAAACTCTCTCTCGCTCGAGATCGATGACAATGGCGGCGCCGGAAGAGACGGGAATCACAACGCTAACAACGTCGCCGGAAACGGAGAGATATCTTTCCATTCCGTCCGGGATCGTCTCCGTCTAAAGAGGAATTCGAGCGATAGGCGAGATCGATCTCACTCCGGTTTGGATCGGACTTCCTTGCGTAGCCGACCTCATCACATTGGCCGATCGCTGAACCGCAAGGGCTTGCTCTCATTGCTCAAGCCCCGTGGTACCTGTTTGCTCTACTTTCTGGTCGCGTTCACGGTTTGTGCGTTCGTCATGTCCTCGCTGTTGCTCCAGAATTCGATTACCTGGCAAGGGAATGCGAAGGGAGGGCAAGTGAGAACCCGAATTGGATTGGGGAGTACGTTGAAGTACGTCCCGGGAGTAATTGCGAGGACGTTAATTGAAGGGGAAGGGCTTGATCCCTTGCGGTCGGCGATCAGGATCGGCGTTCGTCCGCCGAGGCTAGCTCTCGTGAGTTTTTACCCTTTTTAGCCGATGCATCAAAGAGACTTGCTAGATCCACTTGAGTTACTCGTAGACTAGCGTTTGTAAACCACTTCGTTTTAGTTTACGACTGAATGGGGGGGGGGGGGGGGGTTTAAACGCTAGTGCGAGAGACAGTACACTTCGTAGATGTTTCTATTTCTAGCACTTGGGTTCGGATTATCCGATTGTGGAAACGCAACATTGTTCATTAGGTTTAGAAGAGGAGATGCTAAGTATTGCTGGCTCAATGCCATTAGAATTTATGAAAGTTTTTTTTGGAATAGCTCTTGGGTAAGATCCCATGAGAAGGAGATCTCCTCCTAAAGAGATTTGATGTGGACCCTGGTTTATGTTCTTTTCATAGCTAAAGTAGATAAACCACCAGTAAGATTGAACAAGTCAGTAGGACTTTACGGGATCAAGATCTAATCTTTGTGTCGAGTCTGAGCCAATGGAGAAAATAACATGTACTGGCTCATGGGCAAACACCATTTGTTTCAGTTAGATGCTGCTCCTTGGGGTGTATATACACTGTTTTATTTTCTCTGATCGCTCTCACATAACGCTTTTTATTCGTCCGTCTCCATGAACTTTCTATTCACTCATCTGTTTTTATATTATGATTGACAGATATTAGGGAATATGAAGAAAGATCACCGAACACTAATGTTGGTCACAGTGATGAGGAATCTTCAAAAACTGGGCTATGTGTTTAAGGTGAAAACTTCATGGCATTTTATGTTTGCAGCTCTAGCGTTCATGTTGAAGATTTTTATTTTCTCCTATTTATGCTATAAGCAGAATGGATCCACTGTTAATATGCAATGAAGTGTGGATACAAGCGTATACGTGTCTTATTTCCCGCATATCTTAGAAAAGCTTGTGACCTTAAAAGTTGTCAGGTTTTTGCCGTAGAGAATGGTGAAGCACGTTCATTGTGGGAACAGTTAGCTGGCCACGTTAAAGTTTTGGTTTCAGATCAGCTGGGGCACGCTGATTGGACAATGTATGTGTCCTATCAATTCTTTGAAAACTTTCTTGTTGTATTCCTGGCCATATTTTCAAATCAGATTTCTTGGCAGATGATTCTTGATTACTTTGATTGAATTGAATATATTTTGTTTCTCCACTCCGCCTGGATAAAGTTTCAGTCGATTCATTTTCTGCAGTTTTGAAGGTGTTATTGCTGATTCGCTTGAAGCAAAAGAAGCCATTTCAAGGTGGGTAGATTAAATTTGTTTATTTGCCTGCTATCAGAGTGACCTTTGTACTGCGGGCTGCCTAAGATGTGAAAAATCAACAAGCTGTGCGGCTTCTCAGAATTTTGACAATAACTTCTGTTGTTGACATTCGATGCTGATAAAAGTACATACTTATGCAGCCTTATGCAGGAGCCATTTCGCTCAGTACCACTTATATGGATAGTTCATGAAGATATTCTTGCAAATCGGTTGCCTGTTTACCAAAAGATGGGCCAGAATTCTCTAATCTCCCACTGGAAAAGTGCTTTTGCGAGAGCAAATGTGGTTATCTTTCCACAGTTTACCCTGCCGGTATTATTCCTCTCTGCAATAAGCTTATCTTAACACTTCAAGTGTACCAAAGTGTCTGCTTTTTATTTTTCCTAAAATCATATTATTTGTTCAGATGCTGCATAGCGTTCTTGATGATGGGAACTTCGCTGTGATTCCGGAATCAGTAGTGGATGTTTGGGCTGCTGAAAGCTACATTGAAACCCACACGAAACAAAAACTGAGAGAGATTAACGGATTTGGCGAGGATGACCTGATCATCATGGTGCTTGGGAGCTCCTTCTTTTATGATGAGTTTTCTTGGGATAACGCCGTGGCAATGCACATGTTGGGACCACTTTTAACACGATATGGGAGGAGAAAAGATACCGGCGGTTCCTTTAAGTTTGTTTTTCTATATGGTAATTCTACCGAAGGACAGAGCGATGCTGTACAGGTAAGAATTTTTTTGGTAGGCTTTATCATATTTTCTCCTACCTAGAAGCTTAGGAAGCATAGTTTCCATAGTCGATGCTATCAACAGAGGCTCATTGGTCTTGAGCTAAAACTCTAACTGGTGCATACATAAAAACTTAGTGTAAACGTCTCTTAATTCAAGTTCATATTGCTTGCTCATTTAGTACTAATTTTGCATGATAAGGATTCATTCAAGTCGTGCTATCAAAAACACATTATATTCTGCCAGGGAAAGTATATCCTCTGACAATTTGATTCGGCTGTGTGCGATTAGTGTTGGTTGAGATTGTATACTGAAGACATACTTGGGTGTTAAAACATGAATGCAGGAGGTTGCGTCGAGGCTTGGGTTGACCCAAGGCACTGTTCGGCATTTTGGTTTGAATGAGGATGTGAATAGTGTTCTACTGATGGCTGATATTCTTGTTTATGCTTCTTCTCAAGAGGAACAAAGTTTTCCCCCATTAATTGTGCGAGCTATGAGCCTTGGCATCCCTATTATAACACCCGACTTTCCTGTCATGAAAAAATATGTGAGTACACTGAAGTTTATGATTTCCTGATAATCGGACAATACCAAATTCCTCTTTGTTTTTTGCTTATTTATGGACCTTTAACTGCAGATGGCTGATGGAGTTCATGGAATATTTTTTCAAAGAAACGACCCTGATTCTTTGTTGAAGGCATTCTCACCCTTGATATCAGATGGAAGGCTCTCTAAATTTGCTCAAACAATTGCTTCTTCAGGAAGACTTTTAACTAAGAACATGATGGCAACAGAATGCATAACTGGTTATGCTAGGCTTTTGGAGAACATACTCCATTTTCCATCTGATACTTTCTTGCCAGGTTCTATTTCTCAACTTCAAGTTGCCGCTTGGGAGTGGAGTTTGTTCAGTAGCGAAATATGGCAGCCAAAAAGCTTCATCCAGGACTCCGCTTATGCATCCATTGGAAGACCTGGAATTGTTTTCCAAGTCGAAGAGAAGTTCATGGGTGTTGTTGAGTCAACAAACCCTGTTGACAACAATACCATATTTCTTTCGGATGAGCTTCCTTCCAAATTAGACTGGGATGTTCTTGAAGAGATCGAGGGAGCTGAAGAGTACGAGAAAGTAGAATCTGAGGAGGTATCAAATTTTGCTGCCATCAGACATATTTTTAGGTTCTCCCTAGACATTTTTCTGTGAGTCTTGTTGAGCTGCTTTGGTCGACTATATTAAATTATCTCTTCCGCGTCTGATATGTAGCTAGAGGACAGAATGGAAAGAGATGTTGAGGATTGGGAGGAGATATACCGGAATGCTCGCAAATCGGAGAAGCTAAAATTTGAGGCGAACGAACGGGATGAAGGGGAGCTAGAACGAACTGGTCAGCCTTTATGTATTTACGAGATTTACGATGGAGCTGGTGCTTGGCCCTTTCTGCATCATGGATCTCTGTACCGTGGTCTGAGCCTGGTAAGCTTCTCTATTTTTTTTGTGATGTTCCCTCCAACAGTTATCAAATCTACATAAAATATTAAGGGTAAACTTGTGCTTAATTATATTGCTGGTTTCTGAATTTTTTTTTGTCATATCTTCACTTTAGTCCAGCAAAGATCGAAGGCTAAGCTCAGACGACGTAGATGCAGCAGACCGATTACCTCTACTGAATGATACTCATTATCGAGATATCCTCTGCGAAACTGGAGGAATGTTTTCCGTCGCAAATAAAGTAGATAGCATCCACATGAGACCTTGGATTGGATTTCAGTCATGGCGTGCTGCTGGTAGGAAGGTAGTTCGTAAAAGTAGTGTTGTTGGTAATTCATTTTCGAAGTTACAGTTATAAATATCACTCTAAATATAGTATCACTCTGAATATTGAACTACTTGAAAGCTTGAGTGGATTCATTTTGAAAGGCACGTACCCGTCTTTGCATTCGTTGTGTAACTTGGACACTGTTTGATGACACTTTTGCTGTGGAGACAGGTCTCGTTATCATCTAAAGCTGAAGGGTCCCTGGAAAACATTATACAACAGGATACCAAGGGGGAGATTGTTTACTTCTGGACAAGATTAGACATTGATGGTGACGCACTTGGAAGTAAAAATGCGCTTACGTTCTGGTCTATGTGTGATATCCTTAACCGAGGAAACTGCAGGTACTCCTCCTTCGCTTTTTCGTTATGTGAATTCTCAGTTCTTTTAATTCTTTGTATATACAGAAAGCTGAGTTCACATGGGTTTCTCGGGTTTTAAATTGATGCAGGAGCACTTTTGAAGATGCATTCCGGCATATGTATGGGTTGCCAGAACACATTGAAGCGCTTCCTCCCATGCCCGAAGATGGTCATCATTGGTCTTCTCTCCACAACTGGGTGATGCCAACGCCGTCTTTCCTCGAGTTTGTGATGTTCTCAAGGTAAATATTTATTTCCCAAACAATATTCTCCAAAACATCCACCATTTCCTCAAACTCACCGCCACAGTTCAAACCTCAATCACAGGATGTTCTCGGAGTCTCTAGATGCACTGCACAACAATCCTAACGACTCCAAAAGTTGCTCACTGGCTTCATCGCAGCTCGAGGTAAAGATCCCAGATTCTTACTTCTCGACTTATTGTTCTCTCATCTTCACAAATTTCTGATTGTTCTGTTATTTTTTTTTATTTTTTTTTTCAATCCAACAATAAGTAGAGAAAGCATTGTTACTGCCGGGTTCTGGAACTGTTGGTTAATGTCTGGGCATATCACAGCGGGAGAAAGATGGTTTACATAAACCCGAGAGAAGGATCACTCGAAGAACAGCATCCGTTACCGCAACGAAGAGGGTTAATGTGGGCTAAGTACTTTAACTTCACTTTGCTGAAAAGCATGGACGAAGACTTGGCAGAAGCAGCAGATGATAATGACCATCCAAGGGAAAGATGGCTATGGCCATTAACCGGAGAAGTACATTGGAAAGGCGTTTACGAGAGGGAACGTGAAGAAAGATACCGATTGAAAATGGACAAGAAACGTAAAACCAAGGAGAAACTTTACGACAGGATCAAAAACGGTTACAAGCAGAAATCGCTCGGAGGATGAAAACAAGAGAGATCTATCTGCTCACATACAAATCCCGGGAGTACAAGAGAGCTTAAAGAGCAAACGGGTTAACTCGGGCTCATCAGTCTCGACAAAAGTTGATTCTATTTTTATTTTTGACAGGGGAAACGAAACACGTTAGATTCACACGGAGATCATCGGGAAGCAAAGATTCACTCTTGCCATTTGTCTGGAGATTATAGGAGAGATTTTAGTTTTAGAACCTATTCTTCACCATTAAAGTAAAGGTTTCCTCCAGAACTCTCTCTTCTTCTCTTCAATGTTTGAACTCGGTAAGAAACAAAAAAACATTCGCTTTTTTAGCCACTGATTTAATTAGGTTTTTTGTTTTTTTGTTTTTATCTTCCCTGGTTTTTGTATATACACTACGCGCGATTCATTGGTTCCAGAATAAAGCAATTTTGATATTGATGCTGCATAATTTTCATTCATCTTATTATCATTACGATTCGACCAGCCTTGGTCACTCAACCGGACCAGATAGAGAAACTTTCAATTATTTGTCATCATTTACGATACAAAATAATGGAGTTCTACTGTTCAAAATAAATGAAATTACAATAAAAAATTGCTGAAAAAGTTGAATTTATTAACAAATACAATTATTTGATTAGCTTTCCTTCAAGAGATAGATAATACATCATTTTCTATCATAATTATTATGTTGTTTTTATATATATATATATATAATAAAATGGACTTTGGAAAAGTGAAATAAAGACCCGTACAAGTGTTGAAGATGACATGACTCAAGACCAACAATGCCAACGACCGTCCTGATGCAGATTCACCACCTCACCTCGTGCTTGATATTGAATAGAGAGAATCTAGTGGAACCCCTCGACAAAAAAGAAAGGAAAGAAGAAAATCATTACTAAAGCTCAGTACCTAATTTATCTATATATCTCATTACTTTAGACAAAAGTATTTGAAGACAGACCGTTTCACATGCGAGTTTGGACTCGATCGACCCTTGAACAAACCCTTTTTCGCCATCTACTAAAACAAAGAGAGGGGACCAATCATAATTAAAAATCCTACCAAAAAGCTTTTGGAAAGCTAAACCGTGCAAAGCTTCCTTTTCTTCATGTCTACATCAAAAAACTGACCAAAAAATGAGTTAAGCATTTATTAATCGTGAACTGGAACAATCGAAATAGCGAAGGGTAACGGCTTCACACAATTAAATGGTATGGGGACAACCGGAAACAATCAAGAAAAGTTGATGAGGTTTGGTATAAATGGTCCCAATACTTTCCAACTTTCCCCCAAACTCATTTTTACCATTTAAGAAGCTATATGCCCCGATCCTATCATCGTTATATATTTAGCCTACTCCCCAATTTTCCCAAATCTTTCTCGGAATTGTTTTGGTATCCTATATGAGAAGGACGCCAGTTGAAAGCTGCTAATTCGGATGATTAATACATAGATGCAGAAAAGTAATACAATATGTAATTTGTTTAGAATAGGAAATTTCGATGTTTGTGAAGAAAATTATTGCAACACAAACATATATATATATATATATATTATCATGAGATGGTATTATACGTTTCAGATTGTTGATTATATAGTTATATGGATCTCGATGAATTTAGTGTTACAAAATATCTTTATAAACAAAAAAAAAGAATCAGTTTTTAGTTAAACAAATAGGATAATATCAATATTTTGATATAAATTGTATATGTTAGATTCTTAATTACAGTGAATTTTATATAAAGTAATTCATCATTTTTCAATGTTAGTATTATTTTCGTTTTGTCGTGTGTGTGTGTATATATAGGTTTGGATAATTGATACATTTGTACAAAAAAGACAATCGGCCATGAAACATAAACATCCAAGAGAGGACCATCATGATCATTATCCACTTGGTGTCAATCGAAAAAATTAACAAATAATAATATTTAAAATAAAATTTTAGAAAACAGTTTGATTATATAAGGATAAATAGATTATAAGGGAGAGACATGCACGTTACGTTTTACTTGCTTCCCTTGTCTCCATCGTACTTTACAACAAATAAAATATTAAAAAATGGATACCTACTAACTAAACCACGTATCAATTGTAATTCCCATATATCAACCAAGTAAATATAATATATAATATCATCTTGAGGATTTTATGCATCGATTCTTGCTTATATCGAGTAGCTCTAGCTAGGTTTTTGTTCATAACTCGCATAATACTGAAGCCAGAACAAATTTATTGTATGTATTCCCTTTTTTCCGTCATATTCGAATTCTCGTGAAACCGACACAATACTATATATTTACCAGTTACACTAATGCGTTTCAGTTACTTAAATTTCTTACACATCATCGTATATATATATATATAAACATTAATCTATTGATCTTAATATAAGCTAGATTAGTGATACCAAATCTTCAGCAAAGAAAAACTTAAAACGCTTGAATAACTTGTCAACAACTAAAGTAGTTCAAAAGGATTGATCGGGAAAAATAAAGTAGTGGTTCAGAAAAACCAAACTCACAAAAAAAAATAGCATCCGTGCACGTCTACGAAGGAACGGTTAAAAAAAAATGTACACTTGTGTTAAAAATTAAAGTAAAAAATGGAAAGAAAACAAAAAAAAAGACAGCGAGATTCAGATATTGGGAAAGATCAGAAAGATCGTTTCTTCTTATGTACCTTTTTTTTGGGCTTCGTTGTCTGATATTGCCAGTCGCTTACACAGATCTAACCTACATCACACCACATGCCTCCTCTAAAGTCGACACGTGGCATATCTTTAGATGTTAGATTCTCTGCACAATAATACGTATTTACCTTTTTGTAACCAAAGTCTGTTGTATACACCACACTCTTATACATCATGTACAGGCCTGATCATGTAAATGCTGACTTCTTTTAGTTTCAAATAAGTGAATAACTATATTGGGGCATCAGGAGTCTATTGTAAGGCCATATATTAAAAAAACATATGCATGTTACTGCTTGATTATCTTCCAAATAATAACATGCATATTTACTACTTTAACCAAACAAATATGCATGTTATTATTTGTATTTTTTTGAATGAATGTAAAATTAATTCAACCAAAAAAACTATTTTTACAATAAATGCAACTTGTGGTTAAAGCTGGCTTAAGAAATAAAAAATAAGATGAACCTAATACATTTATCTAAGGGCGATTAATTAAAAAAAAAAAAAACCTAATACATTTATCTAAGAGCGAACAAATATGCATGTTAGTAAAGTCTATATTCGCGTTAATATAAATATGATTTCTTTTTACATTTTTTTTCTAAAAGTAAAAGTTTAATGCATGCTTAGTCTATATTCTCATTGATAGAAGTTTGATTTTTTTCAAAAACACATATTCTTTGTTAAAATAAAATTACTTATATTTATATAGGCTCCCTATATTCTTGATTTTATTCTTCTTTTTAGTGGATGTAACTCTCAATCTAAGAATATGAATATCTACACCTTTTCTATATTTCATTTTTAATAGTGGATGATGACTTTTCTATCTCTCAATATAGAGATGAATGTATATACTATACACTATGTAACTGCTCTCTCTTCGGTGGATACAATTTATCTTCGCTGATATAAAATCTGTTTATTAGAAAATAATATTAGAGTTAAACGTTGGATATATACGTTTAAATTATTAGATTCAAGAAAGAACTATCAAGTTATCAAAAGCTACTGAAATTCTTTGCAAATCTGTCTGTTTTTACGAAATTTACATCAGAAACTTCATTAACTACATTGTTGTTTCATCAACAAGAAGATATATCTTAATTTTTTTATAAGAAACGAGCAAACAAAATAGAAATTACGATCATCTAATTTTAATTAGTAATATACTTGGAATGTGGCTTAGTTTCACCTGTCAAAAAGAAAGTGAGTGTGTGGTTTCTTCTTTATCGCTTATCTTTCTAATTATATATTAAGGATATATACACACATACAAAAGAAAAGCATGTATGTAAAGACAGAAGCACATATATATAAGAAACCCACACAAGTCCACTTCTCTAAGAAGATTTGTTCAGGCACACGCCAAAACACAAAAACAAAACCTTCAAGAACAAAATAAATTTTTAATATTTATATCTATAAAAAATGGATCTTGATTTAATACAAGATCTGCCCATGTTGAATTTCCCACCACCCATCAAGATCCGATCCAACAACACCAACAGAGATGATGACGGCGGCTGCGGCGGCGGCTGCACCACTCCCACTTCCTCCGACCACAAGATTCCTCCCTCAACCGCCACTACCCCTCCTCCTCCCCCGCAGAAACGCCGTCCACCTCTGACGCCGTCGTCTCTAGGCATCAGATCTTGCAAGAGGAAGCTTATGACGTCATCCAAGTTTGAGATCATCGTCAACAAAGATGAGATAGATCGCTTCTTCGCCTCCGTTTACAATCAGACGATGACGTCATCCCCCACCACCACCACCACCACCGCCACGACGGCTCTCACGGTGGCCAGGCGGCGGAGAAGTTTCCGTTCTTGTTCCCGAAGATGATCAATAATTGGAATTAACCACAATCATGTTAAAGGTTCCTTCATTTCGATAGCTTTTTCTATTTTATTTATTTTATGTAATGATTCTCAACTTTACACGTCGACCCACTCTATAAATATACATGTGCGATCGATCGATGGAATCTTTTTTTTTTTCTTACCAATTTCATTAATTAAGAATTATGAAAATTTCCAATAATCTATTTTTGCTAGCTGTTTTTTTTTTTTTTGAATAATTATTTTTGCTAGATGTTTTGTAAAAGAATGAACAATTTCAGTACTTCACTGACATCGTAAACAAATTCCCACAGAGGCACATATTTAGTACTCAGGCTGTGATGTGATATATCATCATCTGTTAGTAAAACAGTAAAAACCCTCTATCGAGACATCGAGTAATTAAACGATTCATAAAAAAAAGAAAAAGAAAAATCCCGACTGGTGAAATTAAACATTGAAATCCTATAGCATTTACTATTTGTTCATTGGCCCCCCCAAAAAACTTCTTATCAATAAGAATGGATATATGAAATTAATGAATTGATTCTGAAATTGATTTAGTTCAAATTTTTTTTTTTAATGAAATTGATGAGGTTATGATGGTAAGTAATTAAATATACGAAACAGTTTCAAAATAAAATCAGGTATCACGAAACAATGGTGAAAATGAGTTGCCTTCGGAAGCAGTTATATATGTCGGCCACGATAGCTTTCTATTTTGTGTTACCATGTTGTGCATAATTATGCCTTCCGATCTAATTAACATAACATTATGATTTATGATAGTAAGATTTTGTTTTTTTTATAAAACATATGACATCATGAATTCATGATCTTTAAGGCTATCTACAATTCGAAAGGTAATATAAAATTCTGAAGACATTAGTTAATTAAGTTCAGATAAAAAAAATGTAAATTATATAGAAGGTCAATAGAAAGTAATTAAGTTAAAAAGTTATATCGGCGTTTTAGGTGATGATTTGATTTGGTAGATGAGAATGGTTGCGTGTCTTACGTGTGCTTGTGAATGAAGCCACGATAAAGATAATGATGCCTTGATCCAACCAATTTTAAAATTTACTAAAAAAAAAAAAAAGATTGTTGCTTATTTTGCAAGCTAATTAACTAATGTAATCAAATAAAGTTGAATCGGAAATTCATGTTGATCTCTGACATTTTTGGGCCGACAGGTAGAGCGATAAATACGGCTTTGGGATCTGTAAATTAATGTAAATTTAATGTTGTTGTGGATGACGTCTCGTAGAAAATTAATCTAAAATTCATTAGGGGGGGTGCCCATCCGTCACGTACTCGGAAAATCGGATGTTAATTTAATTTCTAAAAAAAATCATAAAAATAGTATACTTTTTTTTTTTGGAACTATAATATACTTCAGCAAGCTAAGGGATCATAAAAATATTTGATTATAGTATAACTATAAAAATAGCATACCTCAATGGTAGTATGTGACTATAGCATTTAGAGTATAAATCTGGATATATACGTTGAAAATTATTTGATTAACAAAATCAGCATTACTCCAAATATGTTGTAAATTTATTAAATCAACAAGCTAAGGGATCCGATCAACAAATAGTCAAACACTCTTGCAACCTAATTTGTGAAAATGCCATTTTATACAAAACGTTGAGATTACTTACAATATTTTTGAGGGTTTTCTAAATTATTTAGAGAAGCATCTGAAAAAGAAACGAGCAAAAAGTTAAGCATAATATGTGGTATAGCTGGTTGAACTAGAACACTCAGAATTCATTACCACTAATGAAAAGATGGAGTAGCAACGGACTAGCGGTTGATTTTATTGGGAGCTGTTGGACGAAACAAGACAGCCATTTACAAAACAACAAGCCGTGGAAGCAACACTACTCGTTCATTGTAAATAGGAAATTCACAAGCTCTTTTAGAATCCACGTTGATTCTTTAAAAATATTTTCAAAATTCGAGACTAAAGTATAGTCACTATAGACTGTGCATGAAATAATTTTTTCTATAGATGTTTCTATACTTAGTGCTGGAATCCATCGCAGAATCGTCGATGTTCTGCAATCGAACTGTGACGTATATTAGTTGTTGACATGGTAAATAAATCCGTTGTAAGTTGGGCCAGCATAAAACATCGAAAATGCATCACAAAATTATCGTAGCAAATTTTACTGTAAAATATATGCTAAAAATACTAATGATTTTAGTTATATGACTAGCCTCGGTGCTCTCTTAGAATTTTAAAAGAATGGGTTGTGGTGTCTAACATATCACAATACTGTTTAAATTTTACGTTGGATTATCTTCAATATAAGAAACAAATTATGAAGTATAATCACCATGCATCTATCACACTTTCAATATAGATGTTATCTTCATCATCAAATTGGTGACCTATTACTAACTTAATTCATCCTCTGTTCCATCTTTTGTGAAAACTATAATACTTGATAAATTATAAGTTTTAATGAGAATTATATATAAACAATTATGCGTAAATCTTTTTATATGAAACCAACTTTGAGGAAAGTATGGCATAATTAGACTTCGCATGTTGATGCTTGGAGTGATAGTAGAAAAAAATTACAATAGATGAAGACACGTTTCATATCCGATTGGATATTGCAGATAATTTCAACATTTTTAATCTGTCCAACAGTTTAATAAGTATGAGAGTTTAACCGAACAAAAAAGGTTTAAATAGTGGTATAATATAGTTTACATTGAAGATTTACTTTTCATGGAAATCTTTGTAAATGCGATGTAGATAAAGGTGGACAAGCACGATGATAAGATACATATCTTAATGGGTTCTATAATGGTCGTTGTTAATTGCCTTTGATCCGGTTTAATTATTTTATTAGATCGTGCGTAAAAAGTACCTACAAAAATGTAATACTTTTATACACGCCGTAAAAATCAACATGATTGTTATTCCGGTACATGAGATAAAATATTATTCAATAATACTAGTATCCATACAACATGTTATTAAAAAGGGTTGGCTAGTGGGGCACAATAATTAGCCGGTGTTTTTTGGTACAATCGTGAATTCTGCAGAATTTTGTTTTTATTATATTATAATTTATACGAAGGTTACAGCTCACCAAATTAAATTGAATTATATAGTTACATTAACAACAAAAGAAAGAAAAGACGAAGCTGAATCATGGTTTATAAAATTTGGTTACCCAAATACTAATAAACTTGGAAGTATAAACGGGGTTAAGTACTTATATACTCCCTCCGTTTCACAAAGAGTGTCATTTTGACTCTTAATTTTTGTTTTACAAAGAGTATCACTTTATGTTTTCAATGCAATTTTTAAAACTAAATATCTGTTTTATCCCTACTATTTTAACCTATTAATTAGAGAGAGAAACTGATTTAGTGTATTAATAAAGGTTATAAAAGAGATTTACAAGTTTTTCTTAATTTGTGTGAAAAATGTTAGAATGACACTCTTTGTGAAACAGAGGGAGTATATATTTAAAATTTGTGGATACAACGAATATGTAATTAAATACTAGCTTGTTAAATTAGGTTAAGGGAGTAGAGGTGAAATAAATGGAATTAGACCAAACAATTAAATGGCATTAAAATAGAAAGTATTGATTGGTACTGTTGGCCAAAGAGGAGCCTTGTCTACACATTTTAGATAGGGTCATCTCATTTTTTCACCACGCTTTTGTCTTACCATTAAAAAAAAAAAAAAAAAAAAAACTAACTGCTTTACTGCGTTTACCATTTGGGACTTTTATATGAATTGAGAAAAAAACAAAGATGGATTTTTACTTAGTGACTGCTTAGCAAATGTGAATTAAAAATTTATCATAAATTTTTTTCACTAACAAAAGCAAATGTGAACATTAAGTTTTGGAAAAAACCGAAGTCTATATGTTTCATTGCCTCACACCAGATATCGAATATATAAACACGCCATTTGTTTTGACTAAATTTGTTGAAATAAGAAAAAACTCCAACGCCAAATCCGGTTAAACCGGGAAACCAGATGGTTTAGCTGAAATTTTCTCATGGATCAGCCCAAGGTATATTTTGGGCTAAATAAAATGCGGCCCAGCCAAGGATGATTTTAGACGTGAAATGGTACGAAGAAGAATGAATCAACGAGAGAGCCTTTCTTAGCTTCCTTTTTGGGCAATTTATAATTTAAAATATACACATCAAATTTTGGATTTGAAGTCGGAACTACACAACTACATAAATCCTTAACCCCAAAACCCAAAATGTCTCTCACTCAGATTTTTCTTCTATATATATATACCTTCGTCTGTAGATATTAGAGGCTTTAGGCTTATAAAATGGAGTAGGCTCGGATGACCTCCATGATCGGTGCTCTACAAAGAGGACATTTCCCTCCGTTTCTTACAAGCTCGTTCGCACATTTCGAGCAAGTACACATGTGCCCACATCTGCATGATTCAAAAGCATTTCTCTCAGTTATGAGTTTTTTTTTGTCCGTGAGAGAGAGAATCAAAAGTTTGACCAAATAATCAATTACCTACCTATACAAGAGAGCATCAATGTGGTTGTCACAGCAAACGCAACAAGTCCCTTTCCTTACATGGCTCCATCTTGATCCATCCTCTGATGTTTCCGGGCTCATACCTGCTGCATCACTCATTTCTTTAGATACTAAAAATACAAAAAACCACAAAATGAGAAACAAAGATCGCTGGACCCAGTAGACACGGACCTCGGTCACCTGCAGATCGGTTTAAGGCTGCAGAGACCTCTTGTCTAACCGAACGCTGCAGCTCTAACTGCATATCCATGCCGGCTTCCAGCATCCTCTGCATCTGGCTCATTCCTTGCTGAAGTCTCGCCACGTCTCCTCTTAGGTCGTTCATTACCTCCCATTCCTAATGCAAGCAAGAAGAAAAATATCTCTGCATTACATCTTTAAACAAGCTTACGATATGTCATTGAGAGACATTTAATTAATAAGTTACGGGCTCTGAGGCTAAATTAAAACCCTCAATGAAAAGCTTACAATTTCAGACCGACGCATAGAGTGACGAGACCAGCTAGTGTGGTGCAAATCCTGATGCCATATTGGCTGAGGTGGAGGCACGGGTGGAGTGGGAAGCAGTTGTGGCCCGTTGATGCCATTAAGCTGGTTATCGTTGTTCCGTACAAATACTTGGTGGTCTGTGTCACGTTCTGGAGAATCTGGGATTGCTGTTTGCAAGTTACCGTGCGGATCCCAGTCTACATGAGTGTGTCCTCTTCTTTCAGCATATGATTGTATCAATTGATCCAGACTTTCACGAAAACCACTATGAAGTAGATTAGAAACACTTCTCCTACAAATAGGAAAGACGGTAGAATGTCATTAGACTAACAGAAAACAAGGTAATAAAGAAAGAAAACAAATCCACCTTTGTCACTATGCGGCTGAAACTTTTTTGGTACCTGCTTAGGAGCTGCCTGAGTTCCATGCTGTAAACATTGTCATCCTCAGGTGGATGGAACCTACTTAATCTTCTCAGTGGTACTACACGGCGAGTCCTTGGGGCTTCTGACCGTGTCTCCGGCCAGTTCCCATCAGATTGTCTAGGTGTATCCTCATGCCAAACACCAAGACCTTCTTGTGTGCGACCTTCATCATTTGTAATTCCAGTAGCTTCTCGGTGCAAGTCACTGACTGAGGTTTCATCCCGGTTGATATCTGTGTTACCATTTCCCCAATCATTAAATTGGGTAAACGTTGTTTGCTGCACATTTAGCCTCTCATCTGCTGAGACATCTTCCTGCCAAACCCTTCTTTGATTGACATCCTCTTCCCAATCTCTATCTGCATTTGCTAGGTTGCTTTCCGACCGAGCCGATTCATCATGCAAGTGGGGATTATCATTCTCTTGTCTAGAAGCAATTGAACTCTCATCGGTTATACGTTGAGAATTCTCAGAAGTTCTAGCAATTGCTAGAACATTTGAGGAATTGTTGCTACTATCGCTATCAGTGTTGCTACTATTGTCATAGACGATACTTTCCCTCCCGTTATGGAACCCTTCCCTGTGACAGAATTAAAACGGGGTTATCAGCGATCAAGCTAAATGCCAAAAGGTGTTTGTCTATTAATCATATGAAAAGACAAACGCAAGCACAAAGATAAAAGACCGAGATTAGAAGGAATTCTTACCTCAAACCAGAGACAGTTTGTCTTTCTCTTAGCTGAAGAAGTTCTCTTGAAGCCATTGATGAAGTTCTCTCTTGATCTGCAGGTCTCTCGTTCCGCAAGAATCTTCCTCTAAGAAGCGACTGCAGAAAAGCTTAAGGCATTAGAAATCAATCTACAATTGCCTTAGGTACTGATAATATATGATGTTTGTAGTCCAGTCCTAGCACGACATGACATTAATCTTGCGCTCCTTCAAACATTTTTTCTTATTCCAATCCAAAATCCAAACATCAAAAATTCCTATTTGTTTAGCAAGTATATTGGAATATAACAAATTTATCATGCTAAGAATGCCATAAGTCTATGGAAAAAGAATATGAGAAATCATTAATACAAACAAACAAATATGAATAATAAGGTAGTTTAAAAATTCACCTGAATCCGGTTGCGGTGAGCAAAATCAGACACTGCACGATGCTCCAACAAGCCCTGAAGTTCCCTCTGTCTCTCTCTTTCAGCCCTCATGAGCAAATCATGTAACGCCTGCCTTCCTCTTAGCCTCCGCAAATCTCGACGAACAAGCTGCGGTTGCCCTTCTTCATGGTTAGCAGCTACACGGACCCTGTCAACTTGTGCACTGTCATGAATCCTATCAGCTTCTGGAGTAAGAGACCTCTGATCTTCTCTCGGTGTTGCACGGGCTCCTCCTCTCTGCTGGCTTGTCATTTGCATCCACTCCCTTATAATCCTGACTCTTTCCCGTTCACTATCACCCAGCCACTCCGCCCTACGGTTATTGTCTCTCTGCCTTGCATTAGATGAATGATCGTTAATCATCCCACTATCCATCCATCCACGCACAATATGCCTAACCCTCTCCCTCTCACCATCGCCAAGATCAGGAGACTGTTCCCTACTTGAAAGGTTATTATCCCCACGCTCATTCCTATCATGTGACCAAGACCCGTAATCATTCTCACTCTCGCTCGAGTCTCTCAGACTCTCGTTGTTCTCACTCACCTGGCTCTCCGACGCAATAGAGCAAGACAGATTAGTAGTATTAGAATCAGCAATCCTATGATGCCTCAGTCTCTCCCTAACCCTTTCGCGTGCCCTGTTAAGCACATGCTCGTCTTCCAACTCCCTCCACATCTGCAAAATCCCGGATGACGCCTGAGTGCTAGGCCTCTCACTAGCAGCACCCTGACGCCTAGACGACGGAGACTGAGACTCCCTAAGGAAAGACGAATCGAGCATGGAGACCGTTTGCAGACCAGCCAGCGCGATCAACTCGGACTCACGGTTCCTCCTCTCAATGGTGGTAATCATCTCCTGAGCCTGCCTTGCAGCCCAACGGCTCAGAATTTGGGATTGGCGCCTTCTTGCGGCAGATGATTCAGCCAAATTCTCCCCTTCGAGACCAGACCTTCGTCTCCTCGTCACAAGCTGAACATCCTCGTCATCCTAGTTGTGAACCGAACTGCAGGACCCGAAAGAGATGCATTCGTCCAAGTGGCCGCGCATGAATTCCTCCAAGCCTCGCTCAAATTCGGCATGAACATCATCCCTCGACTCTGGTTTCTGTTGCAGAGGCTGAATACTAGTCATCCTCACGCTTCAATGGAAACTCCAAAAAAACTTAAAAATCCCTTTTTTCTTCTTCTTGTAAAATCCGATTAACAAAACAACAAAGTAACTCCATTGCGCTCTTCCCAGAATGTCCGAGAAGTTCCCAGATTACACAAAATCCCCATATCCAAACGATTCAAAGTTTCACACCCAAATGCCCTCCAATTCATCTCACCTGTTGTTGATACCAATCATCCGCCAAATTGAACAATCAACTCCAAAATTCACTTCAAATTTTTTAAAAAAAATTGGAAATCAATTGACAAAAATACAAAATTCAGATTTAACGAGACGTACCTCTCTTCGTGTTGTTCGTCAATGGCGAAATATTAGATAAGAGAAAAGGAAAAGATGAACCAAGGTTCTGTAAGAAGAAGCTGCACAATCAAATTTGGAAAGAGATCGAAGATGAAGACGAAGAAGAGATAAAAGAGTTATTGATAATTTAGTAAATTGTAAAAACTACAAAGAAAGAGAGGGAGTTTTCTAAGAGAGAGAGAGAGAGACGAATGTTTTAAGAGAGAAGGTGCAAATGGCGATTAAGCAGAGAGAGAGAAAACAATTGTCTTTTTTCTCGAAGTTTTTTAAATCTATTTTTAATTGATTTGTCTACTTTTTCGCTTTTGTTAAATTAAAAATTAGGAAAGTCAGGCGAGTCTCAAGGGAAGCGAGGACCCCGTCTACGATTGTTACACATGTCGCGCTTATCTCATCCCACGTCTTGTAATACTCTTTTAATTACTCATTTAATTGTTTCTTAAATAAAATGAAACGCGCATAAGGACCGACAAAAAAAAAAAGTAAGCACATAAGGAATTCATTTGTTTATGATATAAACTTTTTTTTTTTTTTTGAAACGGTTGTGATGTGAACTTATAAAATCGTTTACATTAGGTATATAAAATATGTTTAATAGAACAGAACTTAATCTTTTAGGGGCATATAAATGTTTCCATATGGATACGCATAAAAATTCCTCTAGTTTTTTCGAATTTCTGATTTTTTTTAATTTCTTAAACACTGATAGAAAGGTCTCTCTACCAACTATGAATACGACGCATTCAAAAGACGCAAGAAAAATTACTCTAATTTATAGAAAATGTGTTTTTGCTACAATGAGAAAGTTACATTTTATACATATAGTAAAATGAAAATGTAATATGTTCTGATTAGGGATTTGTTTTACAAAACCAAGATTGCTTACTAAAATAATAATTTTTTAAAAAACATCTATTTTGCTTGCCATTTTCCGTCTGTTTATTTTATTTTTTATTGTGCTTCCTAATTGTAGAATAGTATTCAGAGGTCCACTACAAGTCTACATCACAAGTAGACAAAACATAGCATCAAATTAAAACCATCCTATATATACAAATCTAGGTGCATCTAATATTATTAGACCCTTGTTGATCGATCCTTCTCTATAAATTATGAGATATTTAATTAACTAAACATTATCCCCTCAAATACAAGATAGAGGATATGAATGGATGTCGTGGCCATTGTGGTCTCGACGACCCTAGTGAGAATTAAAAAAGAAAACGCGAAGAGAGGTACGAAGAACACGATATAGTAAGTTGGGTGAACCTTTTGATATGCTTTGTTGGTCGAATCGCTAGTCTCTTCCCTCCCTACTAGTCTGGTTCTGGTTTGAACTATCTTAGTAGCTGCTAAGTTCTTCTCCTCGGCCTCTTCTGTTTCTGTTCTACTCAGTTTGGTTTTTATAATGGTTGTTCGATTGATGTTTGTAAGTTACACATTGTAACCTTTTAAACTCTTTTATTCATGAAATTCTTTAACAAAAAAAAAACAAAGTAAATTTTTATTTCATATGTCATGTAAATAAAATAATAGAAAAATGTCATGTAAATAAAATAAATAGGAAAATGTCTAAGAGAAAGCTTACAAGTGCATCGGGACGAAAGACAAGGTTGCATGGATTTTGGGTCTATGTTAGGTCTCATCAGTCACATACGTCTTTCACTTAATACAAGTTGTACAACGTACGTTTTCTTTTTTCTAATATCCACTCTTTTTTTTTAATGTTATCATGATGTTTAGTGTTTAAATTATGATTGTGTTTAGCCACAAAAAAAAGTTGTGATTAGTAGTTTGTATAAAATTTACTGAGTTTTCAAAAACATGTACCAGCCGATAAAAACGGCGGTAATCAGGTTTGCCTCTATAATTATATATCGAAGTCACAAACTTCCAATTTGAGAGGGGAACAAACGCACGTTTTAGTTTTTAACATTTTACGACATCCACATATAAACCATGCTTCTTAACTTAGACACATTAAATTAAAATAATATTTGTAGATCTAGTGGACATTTGCATAGATCTTTTAACCTTTTGTTTGGATTGGCACCGTCTTAACGTCTTTTTAATCTGCTTGCTATTTGTTCTATTTAAATATAAATTTAGATGTTTTTGTATAAAACTTTTTCATAACAATTTTTTTCTTACGAATAATGTTGATTGTTTCAAATACAAAAAATTATATAAGTTAATGTTTGCTTTTCGTTGATTTCTTTTGGTGAAAATCGAAAACACTTCGCATGTGTGGTGTGTATACAAGGCTGGAAATGACTATTGATTAAAACATTAAGTAGTTGTGGCTTAATTTGATATTAGTGAATACTGACGTTGTCTTGACTTGTAAACATAACCAAATATTACACATTGACAAATGCCAAAGGACAGAAGACAAGACATGTAGTGGGAAAAAAAAAAAAACTTATGAAAAAATCAAATCGAACAAACACGAGAAGGCAAAGGTTCTCTGAACCAGGTAAAGATAGGCTTTTGCTTTACTATCAGATCTCTCCGGTCCCAAGAGGTTGCCTTGAAGTATCTCCAGATGCCCATGCTTGATAGTCTTTCGAGAGCTGCAAAACGAGTAAAAAGAGCATGTCAAGAATCATCATGTTGGGGTGATTTTTCAGGAAATGGAATGTGTATTCTATATTTGCGGAAGGCGGAGCACACAAATATGAAGAATCATAGTCTTATAATCTGGTGAGAAGTAAAGGAACCAGGATGATCTTTGCAGTTTCAAAACATAGTGTGTCATTGATGAAGAATAAGCGAATCGGTAATAATACAAATTATGTTTCCCTGCATACCTGAGACAAAAATCGTGGAAGCATGAGTCTAAGGATTTGGTCAAGAACTTGTGTCCCCGTCGCCTCTATTGCTCCCACCGGGAAGACTCTAAATGCAAAAGGAATCTCGATATTGACCTACGGTTACCAAAATAAGTCAGAAACACCACAGGGATGCACTGATTGATTAACTAAGCAAAAATGATGAAGCACAAAGCCACCTCAATGACCGCATCTGAAGTAATTTGTTGCTGTGATGAATCCTGCTGAGTGCTATCACATGATACCCGGTTCACCATAGAAGCTGCATGACTAGAAAATAACAAATGTTAAGCCCTCAAAACGATCAACAATATCTAAACTCGGTAAACAGAATTTCACCCTTATACTATTGATCAAAGTAATCACACCATGTGGCCATATTTTCGAAATGGGTTTGACAAACAGAATCACATACAGGGATATATGCTTACCATCAAATTTGTCATTTTGAGCAACCACAACAGGAGATCCCTCAAGCTACATAGCACAAGACAATGAAAATTCTATCATTCCACAAGCTCTTCTCTTTGTTTGAAAATTATATCATTCCACGTAATTTCCATCATAACAAACGAAGATTACCTTGCAGGACAAGAGCTTGATGCAGCAGCCATTAGGCTGTTCTTCGACCCTGGCAAGCAAAACAGGGCAGACTTGGAAGTTGAAGAACTTAAAGGTATAAACATAGCATCTGAACGTGTTATCATCAACTCTCTCAATCCTCTCCGCATCAAGCACCGAGTACTGACTTGCAGGTAAGCTCATATACTCGACTGCCAACAAAACAAAACAAAAAAAGAAAGAAGCAAATTCAAACAATCCGATCCAGATTTAACCATCGACATGAGACAGAAATTTTAGATCAAGCGCAAATGATTATCCGAGAATCGCGCTGAAGTTACTTAGAGGTCGCTGGAGCTGGCGAACGGAGACGGACTGTTTCCGACGAGCCACGAATCGAGCTTTAGGCGCAGAACTCGAGGAGACGCGAATAGGTGGAGTAGAAGAAGAAGAAGAGGTGAGAGAAGGTTTAGGTGGTTCGTCAAAGGATGATGAGCAGGTGATGGTGAAGGAGAGAGATGGATTCTTAGGATTTCGATTCGTCTTCTTCGCCGAGAACGACAAGGAGGTACCTCTAAGAGTAGCTGAGCTCAACGCCATAGCTAAAACGACAGCGTTTTTAGGATGAGAGATGTTTAACGACTAACGGCCTCCTCAGCTTAAACACAGAAGCGAAGGAAAGAGAGATGATAAGATTCTGGGCCGACGGAGATCGGGAGGTGGCACCACCATCACCACCAGCTTTCCACGGCGTATATTAGCCTGCTGAAGTTGTCTCATTACAGTTAAAATACGCCGAATATTGAAAGCTAGCCCAATAAGAGCCCGTGAAAATAAGAAATCCCTTTTCGTTGGGCCACCAACCAATTATTAACTAGAGAGCTTCGCATGGATCCAATTGAAATTATATAACTATTACCTTTGTAAAATTCTAAAAATTATTTAAATAGGAAGTCATTGAAAAATCAATGCAACTTAATTCGGTTGGTATTCTACAAATGTTAATATTTAATTTATGATGCCAAAAAAAAAAAATGATTTATATATTGAAGGTTTAACCAATGAATCTGAATAGTCGTGAGGGAAACACAGGTTGCTACTTCCCATGATTGTCAAACTAAATACCAAATCACCTTATAATTAATTTGTGCACTTCATTAATCGACCGATCTAGATCATAAACATGCATTACCATTAATGGTATCTGATTATCTACTATTGTCTTCATCAATTCTGCTGTAGAAGGGTCGTCCAATTTGAAAATCTATTATTGTGTGTAAATCGTCAACATAATAAACTATAAAAATGCTGTAAACAAAAACATTATTGAATTGATTTAATATTTTTAGGTTTTAACAATAAAAATGAGATGATGTTAAAAAAATTTACAAAGTAACCAAAATGATAAAGAGATAAAATGAGTTAACCAAAATGATAAAGAGATAAAATGAGTTAGAAAAATAAATTGGTTAGTTTGTAGGTTTTTTTTAGTTATTAAACAAAAAATTTCATAACTAAAGGAAAAAAAAAATTAGAGAGGCGGTCAATAAGAATAAATAAATTAAAAAAGAAAATAATAGAATAAGCAAGCCTAGTGGATAGATAGACGAAAGACAGCAGAGCCACCTTCATTCACTTCACAAACCGCTCGGCGACAAAGACGACGAAGCCGAGGAAATCCAACGAGAGACTAGAGGCGCATATCGAGAATAACTCGAAATCACAGGCTTGAAAGTGACGGCGACGGAAGGAGGAGATTCAAATTGTGCGAGGACAGGTAACTTTGGAATTTTCTTTCTCAATCTCAGATTCCAACGAACGAGTCTTATCTCTTTCTATCTCTCTCGCCGTTTCACCTTCGTTTTGTTCATTGTATTGGTAATGTCGATTGGTTGATTCGGTCCTTCTCTGTCTCTATCTTCTGCAGCGGCAATGGAGTCCACCGAGTCATATGCGGCAGCTTCCCCAGAAGAGCTGACCAAGAGATCCCCAGAACCGCACGATTCCTCGGAAGCTGGTATTTCCGATCCGATCTGGTCTTTTTGTTTTTCCGTCCTTTGTGGTGAACAAAGATAATGCATTTTCCGTCGACTCTTAATTCAAATGTTTGGGTATATCGCCGCCTTCGTGAATCGGATCCCGTTTTAAGTATTTTGTGATATGACATCGTAGATGGGTGTTAAATTTTGTTTGCTGATGAAAACGTGGGCAATAGATTTCTTTTTAAGGATGGTTTAATTACACTATTACTTCTGTCTCTTATACACATCTAGATGTGTATAAGAGACAGCATTTGCATAGATCTTTTAACCTTTTGTTTGGATTGGCACCATCTTAACGTCTTTTTAATCTGCTTGCTATTTGTTCTATTTAAATATAAATTTAGATGTTTTTGTATAATTTTTTTTTCATAACCATTTTTCTTACGAATAATGTTGATTGTTTCAAATACAAAAGAGTTATATAAGTTAATGTTTGCTCTTCGTGATTTCTTTTGGTGAAAATCGAAAAAACTTCGTATGTGTGGTGTGTATACAAGCTGGAAATGACTTTTGATTAAAACATTAAGTAGTTGTGGCTTAATTTGATATTAGTGAATACCGACGTTGTCTTGACTTGTAAACATAACCAATACACTTGACAAATGCCAAAGGACAGAAGACAAGACATGTAGTGAAAAAAAAAAAACTTATGAAAAAATCAAATCGAACAAACTCGAGGAGGCAAAGGTTCTCTGAACCAGGTAAAGATAGGCTTTTGCTTTACCATCAGATCTCTCCGGTCCCAAGAGGTTGCCTTGAAGTGTCTCCAGATGCCCATGCTTGATAGTCTTTCGAGAGCTGCAAAACGAGTGAAAAGAGCATGTCAAGAATCATCATGTTGGGGTGATTTTTCAGGAAATGGAATGTGTATTATCTATTCGCGGAAGGCGGAGCAGACAAATATGAAGAATCATAGTCTTATATGATCTGGTGAGAAGTAAATGAACCAGGATGATCTTGCAGTTTAAAAACATAGCGCGTCATTGATGAAGAATACGCGAATTTGTAATAATACAAATTATGTTTCCCTGCATACCTGAGACAAAAATCGTGGAAGCATGAGTCTAAGGATTTGGTCAAGAACTTGTGTCCCCGTCGCCTCTATTGCTCCCACCGGGAAGACTCTAAATGCAAAAGGAATCTCGATATTGACCTACGATTGCCCCAAATAAGTCAGAGACACCACAGGGATGCGCTGATTAAGTAAGCAAAAATGATGAAGCACAAAGCCACCTCAATGACCGCATCTGAAGTAATTTGTTGCTGTGATGAATCCTGCTGAGTGCTATCACATGATACCCGGTTCACCATCTGTCTCTTATACACATCTAGATGTGTATAAGAGACAAGAGTAGCTGAGCTCAACGCCATAGCTAAAACGACAGCGTTTTTAGGACGAGAGATGTTTAACGACTAACCGCCTCCTCAGCTTAAACACAGAAGCGAAGGAAAGAGAGATGATAAGATTCTGGGCCGACGGAGATCGGGAGGTGGCACCACCATCACCACCAGCTTTCCACGGCGTATATTAGCCTGCTGAAGTTGTCTCATTACAGTTAAAATACGCCGAATATTGAAAGCTAGCCCAATAAGAGCCCGTGAAAATAAGAAATCCCTTTTCGTTGGGCCACCAACCAATTATTAACTAGAGAGCTTCGCATGGATCCAATTGAAATTATATAACTATTACCTTTGTAAAATTCTAAAAATTATTTAAATAGGAAGTCATTGAAAAATCAATGCAACTTAATTCGGTTGGTATTCTACAAATGTTAATATTTAATTTATGATGCCACAAACAAAAAATGATTTATATATTGAAGGTTTAACCAATGAATCTGAATAGTCGTGAGGGAAACACAGGTTGCTACTTCCCATGATTGTCAAACTAAATACCAAATCACCTTATAATTAATTTGTGCACTTCATTAATCGACCGATCTAGATCATAAACATGCATTACCATTAATGGTATCTGATTATCTACTATTGTCTTCATCAATTCTGCTGTAGAAGGGTCGTCCAATTTGAAAATCTATTATTGTGTGTAAATCGTCAACATAATAAACTATAAAAATGCTGTAAACAAAAACATTATTGAATTGATTTAATATTTTTAGGTTTTAACAATAAAAATGAGATGATGTTAAAAAAATTTACAAAGTAACCAAAATGATAAAGAGATAAAATGAGTTAACCAAAATGATAAAGAGATAAAATGAGTTAGAAAAATAAATTGGTTAGTTTGTAGGTTTTTTTTAGTTATTAAACAAAAAATTTCATAACTAAAGGAAAAAAAAAATTAGAGAGGCGGTCAATAAGATTAAATAAATTAAAAAAGAAAATAATAGAAAAAGCAAGCCTAGTGGATAGATAGACGAAAGACAGCAGAGCCACCTTCATTCACTTCACAAACCGCTCGGCGACAAAGACGACGAAGCCGAGGAAATCCAACGAGAGACCAGAGGCGCATATCGAGAATAACTCTTTCTCAGATTAGGAAATCACAGGCTTGAAAGTGACGGCGACGGAAGGAGGAGATTCAAATTGTGCGAGGACAGGTAACTTTGGAATTTTCTTTCTCAATCTCAGATTCCAACGAACGAGTCTTATCTCTTTCTATCACTCTCGCCGTTTCACCATCGTTTTGTTCATTGTATTGGTAATGTCGATTGGTTGATTCGGTCCTTCTCTGTCTCTATCTTCTGCAGCGGCAATGGAGTCCACCGAGTCATATGCGGCAGCTTCCCCGGAAGAGCTGACCAAGAGATCCCCAGAACCGCACGATTCTTCGGAAGCTGGTATTTCCGATCCGATCTGGACTTTTTGTTTTTCCGTCCTTTGTGGTGAACAAAGATAATGCATTTTCCGTCGACTCTTAACTCAAATGTTTGGGTATATCGTCGCCTTCGTGAATCGGATCCCGTTTTAAGTATTTTGTGATATGACATCGTAGATGGGTGATTAATTTTGTGTGCTGATGAAAACGTGGGCGATAGATTTCTTTTTAAGGATGGTTTAATTACACTATTACTTTGTGTTTGTGTTCAATGAAATTATAGTTCGGTCATTGAAGAAAATCTTGTAAATTTGTTCAGAATGCGAAGAATTCTACAAAGGAAAATAACCATTTGTTATTATCCGTAAGGAACAATTCTGTGAGTGAGTTGGATCAGACTCATTCTCATGTAATATTTTTGTATGATGTGTGGTAGCTGGTATAATCGGAGGTTGTATGTTTGTTCGTAAAAGATTATTTATTTTTGTCTCTTTCAAATTTCAATTCAACGTTTAGCTCAATACTGATGCGGATTAGCGAACCACATTGAACTGAATGAGGATGCTTTGCTATCTCTTTGACTTTCGAATGACTTTCGTCCTTTCCAGACTCTGCTGAGAAGCCAACACACATTCGGTTTCTTGTATCCAATGCGGCAGCTGGTTCTGTCATTGGGAAAGGAGGCTCGACCATCACTGACTTTCAGGCAAAGTCCGGGGCGCGGATCCAGCTCTCACGTAATCAAGAGTTTTTCCCTGGGACTACTGATAGAATTATTATGATATCGGGTTCGATTAAAGAAGTTGTCAATGGACTGGAACTTATCCTTGATAAATTGCACAGTGAGGTAATCCTTTTTTCGAGTCGTGTTTGACTAATTTTGTATTTTATGTCACAACTGCGTTTAACTAATTTATATATATTATATGTCCTTACGAGAGCAATTTTGACTTTTCTATTTGGTTGTTTAGCTTCATGCTGAAGATGGTAGTGATGTTGAGCCTAGGAGAAGAATAAGACTCGTGGTTCCTAACAGTTCTTGTGGAGGCATAATTGGAAAAGGAGGGGCCACCATCAAGTAAGTTTTCGTTCTGAATTTGTCGCAGCAGATTCTATGAGGTTGTCAGAGCTTCCGTTGCCTGTTTCCCTTTACACCATTTTCTGTATCACACTAAACCAACAACTAGCATCTAGATTGTATCTGGTCATGTTATTGCATTGTTTTCATGCTCAAATTTTCTCTGATTCATTTTAAGAGAGCAATTATTTTCTCTGAATGCATGCATAAACAAGTCAAGACCCTATAACAGGTGCAAAGAGGTTTCTGGATATTAGAGATGACTCAGTTGAAGTATTAGAGTTTAAATTCTAGAACATGGCGTTGCTCTTTGTTTTTGTTTTGGCGTTAGGAATATTGACTTCAGTAGTACTGCTGTCACCAACCGTTAAGACATTTGTTTCTTTTGACACAGGTCGTTCATTGAGGAATCTAAAGCTGGTATTAAGATATCCCCTCTGGATAATACCTACTATGGGTTGAATGATAGGCTAGTGACATTATCTGGAACCTTCGAGGAGCAGATGCGGGCAATTGATTTGATTTTGGCTAAGCTTACCGAGGACGATCATTACTCCCAGAATGTACATTCCCCATATTCATATGCAGGTATATCAACTCAGTACTAGCTTAGTTAGGTATGTTTTCCTCCTTGAAGTTTCTTTTGTTATCGTGTTCTGTATGACTTTGATTGCATAGCATATATTCATTTTGGAAAGCAATAGAGTAAATAATTAGATCATTTCAGGACTATTCTTTGATTGGACGCGATGTAAATAATTTGTTATATGGAAAAGACTGTTTCGTCACCACACATGACAGTACAAGGTCATGTGGACAATCTTAGTGCGTTTGATTAGAGTAGGATTTTCTACTGAATTTTAGATCGTCAGATGTCAACTAAGTAGTAATGGGTTTTGTATCTTTATCTCACATGGAAATTCTTTCTATTTTGGGGATTGTGTATGATGCTAGACTGTTGTTAAGCTTATTTCTATTGTAAGTTCCTTTTAATTCGGCATTTTAGGTATTTTCTACTCTGGTTTTCATGGTCATCCATATGCGTATGTGCTTCCTTCTGTTGCAACAGCGGGATACAATTCGGTTAACTACGCACCCAACGGTTCTGGAGGCAAGTATCAAAACCACAAGGTTAGTCTCTTTGCACCATCTTCCACCCTATTTATGCATATATAAGAATGAATCTCTATCCGTGTCACTGCTATGGATAGTGTGGTATATGAATTTGTACTGCTATGCATATATATATGTAAATTTATATCTTCCATCCTGTTTATGTAAATGCGTTTGTTTTTTTTGGGTCAAGAAATGCGTGTTTATATATATATGCATGAAAATCTGTTGTTACTATTATGGATTGTCTGGATCAATTTCTATCTACAAACTCTAGGAGAATATCATTGTGAAATTTTCATCTCAGAATTTGCTAGGAAGCAGGCCTATCAAAGAGATTGTTGATATTTTTAATGAAGCAACTACTATAATAAATTTTATCAAAGAGATTGTTTTCTTGCCATTCATTCGAACACCCTGCTTAATCTCCAGTAGAAACAGAACCAAGCGGTACTAACTTATCAACCCAAGAATACAAGACATTTGCTATAGCATATAAGATGGCCTTTTGGTATTAAAGCACGTAGAGATGGTTTCTTTCGGTTTTTTATCATTTCTTAAGCTGTGTGTTTGGTATATATTCCAGGAAGAGGCTAGTACCACGGTGACAATTGGTGTCTCGGATGAGCATATAGGATTGGTCCTTGGCCGTGGAGGAAGAAACATCATGGAAATCACTCAGGTCTGTACCGTATTTTATAACCCTTAATTAAAAACTCTTTCAGTCCACCAAAAGCTTAAAGCCCAATTTACTTCCCGCAGATGACCGGTGCCCGAATAAAAATATCAGACCGAGGCGATTTCATGTCTGGAACCACTGATAGGTAAAGTTAACAATTACTGGGGAATTATAACCGAACAGTGTGTTAAATACCTCTCATGTCTAAACTTTGTTAAATGGCAAAAATTTGTCAGGAAAGTGAGTATCACAGGGTCACAGAGAGCAATCCAACAAGCGGAGACAATGATAAAACAGAAAGTTGATTCAGCGTCAGAGAGAGCTACCGAATAAAACCGATGAAGTATCCATCTTGGTTCCTATCGTTGGTCATTTGTTGAGGCTTAAGCTTTCAGATGGGGATCACAAATCATCTTTGAGTGAGGCAGAGATTTCTCTCTAGGAGCTTTGTTTCTTTCTTTCGTTTTCTTTTTATGTCTTGACATTATATAATGTGTTTTTCTCTGGGAGAGAAGCAGGTTTGGAGTTAGAAGTACTATTTTCATTTGTTTTTAATAGCTTTATTTCAATTTGTTGAAGTTTTGTTTCCCCTTGAGTTCTTCTTTCTGCTGTAACAATTTACAATAACCAAACCAATCACATTGCATTTGCTTCTTTCATATATTTTTTTTGTATTTCTGCTCATTTCTATTATTTTCGATATATTAAACGTCTTTTTTTAAATGACAATATTGAAAAGGAAATTATAAAAGTGGGCTTAGGTCTCTGTCTATAGTGGAATCCATGAAAAAAAAAAAAAAGAGCAAGTGACCAAGTGGAGTTTCGCACCGAAGACATAGTCATGTACCATAATAAATCCACTCTGCAGTAAAAAAATCCACTCGAAGATAGGCCCCTGAATTACTAATAAAGCTGTCGGCCCCAAGCCCATGCTTCATCAGCTTCTATCAAGGACCGGCTCTGAACAGAAGCACCCGAAACTTTTCATATTTGCCGAACTACCCCGATCTTTTGATATACTATATAGAAGTACCCCGGATATTATACAGGACTACCCGATCTTTTGTTATTTACCTAATTAACAAGTGAACTTTTGATATTTGCCGAAGCACCCCCGATATATTTTTAATACAGTTGGGGAGATTCGATCTCACTTCCCACAATCCTTCTCCCTCTCCGGCTCCGATATCATTTGCTTTCTCCGGCGGCTCTGGCAATCGCCGCCATTACGAGTGCTGTCTTCATGTTCGTCTTTCTCCTTCCCTTAATTTCTCCGTTATCTCTTAATTGGCGTTTGTGAAAGCAATTTCGAATTTGGTGTTCAGATCTCTATGTGATTGCAATGCCCCCTAGTCTGATTTCGTGTTTGTCCTTGGGGTGTTAGGATCTCGTTAGTTTCCCCTTCTTTTCCATATGCCATTACCTGGAAATGAAGGATCATCGTGAGAAGCTAAATATTCTAGATTTTTTTTGAAGTCGTATCTACTTGATTATGGATTTTCTTATCTCGGCATCTATTTGTTCAATCAGATGAGCTCGTTTAATTCGATCGAAACGCAATCTCAGAACTTGTTCTAAAAAATGGCAGACTGAAGCTGTGACGTAGCCTTTGGGTCGCTGCTTCTGGCAATGGAAGAAATCAGGAAAGAAATAGACGTTGGTGATTGGCATTCAAATCTGGCCCACAATGAATGGACACCACTCCCTGTTCCCGGCTCGCGAGCATCAGCTCGGTACAAGGTGATTTGATTGATTTATCTTTGGTATTCAAATTCTCAGTTGTTAAGCATTTGATTGATTCGAGACATGCTTATTATCTCTCGAATCGTTTCTACTAAATGCAGCATGCGGCAGTGGTTGTTGATGAGAAACTGTACATTGTCGGTGGAAGCCGTAATGGCCGATATTTATCTGATGTCCAGGTAGTTTGTGTGTTTCCTATCTCCTTTTGTGTCCTTTTGTTTCATGAGTCTCTCTGTTGATTTGGAAAACTCAACTCATCAGGTGTTTGATCTTCCAAGTTTGACTTGGTCTAGTTTGCAACTGAAAACTGAATCACCAAGTTCTGACAACACCCAAGAGGATGATGGTAGCTCACGGGAAGCTTTTCCTGCTATTTCAGACCACCGCATGGTGAGTCCTTTACATGCACAAGAATTTTGCATTAACACTTAAATTGTTAAATGTGAACATTTTGGCAGATTAAGTGGGGAAACAGGCTTCTTCTGATCGGGGGACACTCCAAGAAGTCATCAGATAACATGTCAGGTTAGCCAATATCCAGCTTGCTTCTTGATGTTCTACGAGTTGCAAAAGAAAAAAGAACCAATGTGGATGCCCATTCAGATGCTTATAGAGTGTGTTAATTCTTCCTTACAGTGCGGTTCATTGATTTGGAAACGCATCTGTGTGGAGTCGTTGATACATCGGGGAATTTTCCGGTAGAAACAGTTATCTGAATTGCTCCACACACATTTTATGTTTCGGCTAGCTCTATACCTTCCATGTTTTATAGGTATCACGTGGTGGACATTCCATTACGCTGGTAGGTTCCCGAGTTCTTGTTTTTGGTGGGGAAGATAAGAAAAGGAGACTGCTGAATGACCTGCATGTTCTTGATCTCGAGACAATGACTTGGGATGTGGTAGAGACAACGTAAGTTTATTCAAAAGCGCAGTCAATTAGATCCCTGCTTATGTTTACTGCAGTTATTTTCTAGTTGGTCTTACATCTGTATTGTGTACTTTTCTCGTTTGATAGGCAGACACGCCCAGTTCCCAGATTTGATCACACAGCTGCTACACATTCCGATCGTTACCTCTTTATTTTTGGTGGTTGTTCTCATTCTATCTTCTTCAGTGATCTTCATATCCTTGACTTGCAAACTGTAAGCACATTTTCTTTAAATTTTCTTTGCCGTTTTCATCATATTCTGATGAATTTTTGACCCTCATGGCAGATGGAGTGGTCACAGCCTCATGTTCAGGGAGATGTTGTAACTCCTCGGGCAGGACACGCAGGAATAACCATTGACGAAAACTGGTATATAGTTGGGGGCGGTGATAACAGTACCGGTAAATGCACTCTCTGCTTTTTAAATTTACGTCTCCTCTCACTTGACATGCTTTTGCAGTTAATACTCTGCATGCAACTCTCCTCTGTAACTCTTTTCTTTCGCGTGCAGGTTGTTTAGAGACCCTTGTTCTAAATATGTCGAAGCTGGTTTGGTCTACATCAACCCATGTAGAAGCAAGGCATCCACTTGCCAGTGAGGTCGATACTTCCAAAACTAATCCTAAATCGGAAGTTTCATTTATTTTCTATCCGAGTTTTCTTATGTGTTGCTGTATTATTCAACTGCAGGGTCTTAGTGTGTGCTCAGCATCAGTATTTGGAGAGAACATCATAGTAGCTTTTGGCGGCTACAACGGGAAGTATAACAATGATGTAAGTCCATAGCAATAGAATACCAGCTTACACAAATCATGCCTTACTGATATGTCTTATCCATTATATTCGGCTCTCTGTCTTCTTTTTTACACAGATATTCGTCATGAGACTAAAGCCAAGAGAATCCTCACATCCCAAAATCTTTAAGTCACCAGCAGCCGCTGCAGCTGCAGCCTCTGTCACTGCTGCTTATGCTATAGCCAAGTCAGATAAGTCAGATTTTCCTCCACCTGCAAACCCAACTCTCAACGGAATAGAAAACAGTTTCTCTGAGAGAGATATTAGAAACAGAATCGATGCCATTAAAGAAGAAAAAAGAACACTGGAGTCATCTGTTGCAGAAACCCAAGTAGAAAACTCGAAGCTCAGGGAAAAGATAGATGAAGTTAATAGCAGCCACACTGAACTATCTCAAGTTCGTACCTCAAAAAAAAACAAGTGAATTGTTATCCCTCTTTGTGTTGGCTGAACGCGGTTCACAATCTTTTCACATTATCGCAGGAACTCCAATCTGTACAAGGTCAACTTATTTCAGAGCGATCAAGATGCTTTAAACTCGAGGTATACAAGCCTCCTACCTTTCACAGTCTGCTAAAGTTTTCGCCTTTTGTCTCTTTTTTCCAAAATCTCCAACTCACTTGCGATTCTATCTAATGGAATGTCTCAGGCACAAATAGCAGAACTGCAGAAAGCATTGGAGTCAGGAGAATCCATTGAAGCTGAAGTTGAGATGCTTCGAAGACAGAAGTCAGCATCTGATGAAGGTGAAGATGGGACCGTGCAAAGACAAGGCTCTGGTGGTGTTTGGGGTTGGATTGCAAGGTAGATCCCAAACAATTTGGCTACACAAATACATACATACATTTTGAAGACGCTCAAACATTGGTTTATACTTGCTATTTTTTTGAGAGTGAAGAATAGTGTGGGACATAAGTTGCTCCTTATCTATTACAAAGATTCAAAATCAATTTGTTTGTTATGAATGTCTCTTTGTTTCCCCTTATTTCATTGGAGAATTTACATTTTGCTAATAATATCATTTCAGTTTGAAACGTTTAAAACAAATGTTTCCAACATTGATTAACTACTAACAAAGAGCAAGGATCAGATGATATAACTGTCATAAAAGAAAAAGAAAAAGGTTGTTTATGTTCTTATTTCTAGAAGCTCAAGCTAGAAATTGTAAAGAGAATTCAAACTACACAAACCCCTTAAAAGAAAAATAAAATATTGGGCAGCAAAGCACTGCCGAAGTAAATCCTATATAATTGAAGAGGTACAAACACGGAAAAAGTTTTGCTTGAGACGATTCAACTGTTGGTGCTATCACCGAGCAGAGACCATGGTTCCTATTTTGAAGCTAACAGAGAGTAAGAGAACCCATAAACACATGAAGATCAACATAGCTCTGGTCGCTGTAGTTCCTACTGTCTTGCTTCCAGAGAAGCTCATCGCATCATCTCGTCGAACCAAGCCGAAAGAAAGGACTACGTTGAGGTTACCGTTCTTGTCATATGACCAGCCCATGCCACTATCCGCTGCTAGAGTCATGTTTGATATTCTGATCATACCTGCAGTAACGTGAACAGAACCTGAAGATTGTGCTGAGTGTAGCCGGATTGCAGCGTCCTTTGTTTTGAACTGGGAAGCAAATGAAGACGGAGCAGGAATGGCTCCAAACATGTGGCTCGCCTTCTTGAGGAAAGGATACTTTGAAGCTGCAAGGTTTAGTTTCAGAATAGTAAGAATCGGTCATCAAATGATTTGTATGACGAGGAAATTCATGAACATCTGAGTGTTACCTGAATCGAAGTCTGTGACATCTGCATCTTGTTTTGAGGAAGATCCTTCGCCACTTTCCTTGTTCTCCACCGCCTCTTTGCCTTCTGCGACCTCCTTCTCAAATTCCTAAGGGGAAGACTGTTGGTATAAAGGTAAATTAGAAAGGACTCAACATATAGAAAAACTAAGCACGTCGAAAGCAAGACTCTTACTTTCTGGTCGACGCCTTCCTGGTCAGGAAGAGCATCTTCAGATCCCATCAATTGTGAAACATCAATGTTCAAATTCTGAGTATCCTCATCGTCAAAGAAGTTAAGATAATCTTCGAAATTAAAACCATCTTGCAGGGCACTGCTGAGATCATTCGTTTCCAAGTATAGACCATCATTGAGTGGAAGATTGTTGTTAGAATCGAGGTATGGCTCGTCAGGCAAATAGTTGGCATCAATAGGAATGTCACTGTAGCTAGCATCATCCCCAAAAACGTTATTGTTGGAAGTTTCCAGATTCACCGCGTTCTCATCTTGCACACCACAACCAATTTGTTCATCCCGAAACAAAGAACAAGGCTGAATCCTACCATCCCGAATGATAGGCTTCTGATCTTCCTCAAAAGTTTCAATTGGTTGTTCAAAGTAGCCACCAGAGTCAACAACATAGTTTCCTGGTTGAATGTAATTACCAGAGTCTGAGTAGTTTCCTGATTCAACGTTATTGTTTGATTCTCCATGACAATAATTAGGTGGAACAGGAATTGCATCATAGACCACCAGATTTTCAGGCTTCTGCAAAAGAAAATCGGATTCAGACCTCATACAAAGGAAATGCCATGAATGAATCTTAACCATATGATTATGTAGAAATGTATGTTACCATCATCAATATGCCAGAACCTAAGCTAACTAACATACATTCCCAACTGATAATCTAAACAAGTATCCTGTTCCATATCTGTAACCACATCACTTGTCACTCTTTAGCATTTGCTATATCCCCCACCATTTATCTAACCACATCACTAAACACTCTTACACTATACAATTGATCATAAAGAGAGATAATTTCTGGAATTGTTGAAGGAAAAGGCAGGAGCTACTACTTCTTACACAAACCTCGTCATTGTCGTCAATGTCATCAATGTCGACATAAACATCATCATCAATAGCCAATCCTTCATTGAAAGCATCATCTTGTTCTGGTACAAATGTCATTTGATCCTCTTCCCACTCCTCCTCAAGAAATGGAGCACCGTACTGCTCCCCATTCTTAGGCCCCGTGCCGCTTTTCTGGAATATCCTACATAGCACATATGCATCCTTCTCCACCAACACCCCCACAACGGCTCAACAAAGTCAATAACTCACTCCATTGGCATATAAAAATTAACTTTCAGATTAAAAAAAAAAGAGTACACAGAAGAAACCCAATAGATCTTACTTGTGGCACACCAGCTTTCTTCAGTTCCTCATCAGAAAGCCGATATTCGTGCATAACCCAGTTGGTCCTTTCACCACGAGGAGCTCGACCCTTGTGATAAACAAGAGTCTTCTTCATCCCAACGACCCTTGAACCATTACGAATCTCCCGATCCTTCCCCGTCGTCTTCCAGTAGCCTTTCTCCGTCGCCCGATTCGTCTTCGAGCCATTACGGTATTTCTTATCCAGCATACTAAAGAAGTACCACTCCAAGTCTCTACTTTTCAGCTTCGACTTATCTATATCACACCACCCCAAGAAAAAAGACAAAATCAAGCAGAATTTTAGATCATAATCGAGCTGCGGAATTCGATCTAGCTACCGAGAGAGAAAAAGAAGAGAGATGCGGAAGATAACCTGGTAGATCCCAGGGCTCGGATTTGTATACATCGGTGACGGAAATAGCATCGAGCTTAAAGGGTCTGTTGCAGACCTTGCGCTTCAGGTAGTAGCGAACGAGTTCCTCGTCCGTAGGGTGGAAACGGAACCCAGGAGCGAGCGACGTCACTGAGCCGCGACCCATCAATCGATGAACCAGAACGCAAAACTCGAGCTTGAAGAAATTAAGGGTTTTTTATTTGGTGAGTAGAAAAGCTCGCCGATTCGAGGTAAAAGAAAAAGATAATTAGATAATGAAAATTAGGGTTTTAAGAAGAATTGGGAAAATTGGAAAAGACGCAATAAACGGAGGAGGGAGAGAGAGAAAGACGATCACGATGCCATTGGTATTAAGCAACCGTGGAAAGAAAAAAGAAAAAGAAAAAGAAAAACGAAAGGGTAGAAATTTGGCAGCGAAGGTTTTAAAATCTTCCACGAAGGTGAGATTGGAGAGAATTTTTCAGTCACGGTTCGGTGATGTAGTTCACAACGCAGCCACTCGTTTTCATACCAGCTCGTGTTGATGTGTCATGTGTGTATCCTTTTTTCTTGTTGTCTCGATGTGTATATCACTCTCTATCTCCAAATACATAAGCGCCTATAAATTACTTGGTTGGTAGCCAAAAAAAAACAAAAACATAAATCGACTACAGTCTCTTAAGAGTCAATATTTAGATTTCTCTCTGGCGTATATTTATTGTGGTCAATTACTTGGTTACAAGAATGGTGACGCAGATCAAAAAATGCAGATCAAGCAGATCATGCAGATCAAGCAGAACAAACACAGATCAAGCAGATCTGTAAATAATCTTATTATATTAAATAGTATAATAATATAATAAATACAGATCAACCAGATAATTTAGATCTAGTAGAACAAACGCAAATCTAGCTGATCAAACGCAAATTATTATATTCGATTAAACGTTAAAAAACATATAAATGATGTAAATTAAATATCTAAAACAAAAAAATCAATTTTTATATATAAACAATAAATATAACTGTTTTAATAAATACGGTTAAAATGTAAACATTATCTAAAAATTAAATACGATTAAATTTCGGATATATATATTTGGTTGTCAAATATGAAAGTGAGTAATAAATTGAAAAATCTAGCATTTATAACTAATTTAGAGTTAATAGAAAAATAAGAAAACATATATACAAGTGTTAAGAAGGAGATTAAAAGAAAATTTAAATAGATCTATAACGATTTATATATATATATATTATCTTTTAAATTTAAATATTATTATGTTTATTGATATTTACCAAAAGATAATTAATACATAAAATATTGCTCAAACGGAAGAAATAAAAATCATATAATATATCTTAAATTGGAAAGCATTTAGGATTTATAAATTTAATATGTAAAATAAATATAAATATTTTTATTAATATTTATAGACGATAATAAATAAAAATATATTTTATATATGATTAAAAAATAGTCTTTAAATAAATTATTAAACTAGAAACGAAAAAATAAATTAAACCTTTATTTTGAGCAGAATTTTATTTGTTTTGAAATTGAATGAAAAAGTTAAAGAAAATATGATTATTTGTAAGCAATTAATAGAGAGAGAAAAAAATAAAAACCTTTAAATGCTATTGGCCATCAGCTTGCGCCAGCCTCCTTTCTTTTTTCCTTATGCAGATCAAAAATTTTACACATATATTGATCTGCATGCAGATATTTAATATTTTATTATTATTTTTTGTTCTGCATTAGAAAATGATGAATGATACTTAAATACAAATTGATCTGCTTTTTAAATGGACTGCATTTGTACTGCATTAAAATCTGCCCTCCATTAGTATATATGTCTCTCTAGATCTGGCGTATATTTATTGTGGTCAATCAGAGTTTAGATTTCTATTTCATTTGCTAATTCCAGTCTTTTGATCTTATAATCAATCTAACGTTTGGGTGATAAGATTTTCTCAAATTAATATAAAAAAATAAAAATAAAAAAGATTTTCCCAAATAGGAATATGCTTCTACAAATGAAAAAACAAAAAAATACGTGGACGACAAAAAAAAAAAACATTAGAGCACCCGCCTATTTAAAAGAAAGAAAAAAAAATGGAGATCTTGATTCCTGAGTTATATGTTCTGTTTTTATGTTATGGACTTGGGCTACAACTCATATTGGCCCAAAAGCTTTAAAATCTCGCGGGTAGATTTGAATTGGAGAAACTGTAGAGTGTGAATTGTGTTCAGGTTAAGGGCTTTTAGGCCTTTACCAATGATACAAATGACGTTGGTCCTTGCGCTTCCTCATGTTTACGTGGGCTTTTGAAGAAAATGTTCTTTTTTCTCTAATATCAGAAAATGATAAACTAGACAAGTGATAACAAAACTCGATATAAATGTGAAATCCGGAATGATAGTTTCACCATCATAGTTGTTATTAATCTTACAAAATAGAGAGAGAGAACAAAAAATGGAAATCGCGATTACGAAAAAAAAATTAATAATAAAATTTTGCGGAATTGTATAATAAATATGTTATTCGGTCATTCCATGGTTACAAGTCAAAAAGGTGCTTCCCATTGAAAACATATGGAATTGTAGAATCATTCTGATATCTAATGGTTTATCAATCAGAGCCAATGAAAATGTTACTTACATTATGGAAGTTCCAAACAACCGAAAGTGAAATTTATAATTTATAAACGCCGGGAGGTTTAACTAAAGAATCATGTCGGTGTCCCTTGTGTTCTAGTTGAAACATCGAACCCACACCAACTTATCTGTCTTTCAAAGTTTTAACTTTTTTTTTTTTTTTTTTCATCCTCAATAAACCAAGTTCGAACCGCCTCACCATATCTATAGACTATAGTAGTATATACATTTTCATGATGTTTTCTCCTCATATCCGAAAAAAGTAAAGTAATTAGAAACTCTTAATTAGTAACGACAACTATGTACGTAGATCTCTTGCTAAGGGTTTGATTGACTGATTTAAGATCTGAGCGAGTGATCTTAATAATTTTTGTTCTGAGTTTTTAACAAGTTAACCTTTTTTTTTTATATATAATGACGTAGCGTATTTGAATATTGACCGCGTGAGTTTTATAATAAGACCGACGTCACAAAAAGTAATAATTAACAAAATACAAGTGTGTTTACAAAAAAAAAAAAAAAAGAAGATAAAAGTGGAGTCATAACTAAGATGTAGTGTTTATAACAATATATTAATGCTCATTTTGTAGTGTTTTGTATGTAGTCTCTTTTTCTTCTACACATATACAAATATGTAGAGATAAATAGGATTTTTATTGGATTTTACTACTTTTGGAAAGACTTGCGTTTTCCAACGATTTTTTTTCATAATCGATCACAGAAAAATCATTAGTTCAAGAATCAGATAATACGAAATGAATTAATTTACAAACATTTGAAATTAAATTTTGAATTTCAGAATTTGCGGTTGAACCCAAAAATAATTAACTTTTTATAGGCATGTACAATACGTATTAACTATATACAATAATTGGATTTTTAATCGTAGACACAAACTTTGGATACCAAGAGAGGGGAACATGAAAGCATCCAATGAACCAAAAGAAGGCAAACACAAAAAGCCAAAAGAGAGGTTGAGTTGCATTATTTATGGAATTTTAAATGTAATCTAATCTATAAGATATGTATAATTATTGTACTACTTGTTCATTTTATGTTACATTTCGAGAATAACTATTCAAAAAATTAGATTTATAATACTACCGTCGATCTTCATATATATATATATATATATATATATTATGTTTTTGGTAAACCTTCATATATATGCATGTATACGTTAAATATTTTTTGATAAAAAAAAAATTCAGGCCATTTTGTGACTTCAGACCATATGTTTTTTTTTTTTTTTGAACCTTATATAGACCATATAATATTCCTAATTCTTGTGATGCATCGTGGTAATTGAGTAGTGGTTAGTGGAATTCGAACTCCGATATATGATGCCAAGAATTTGAAACTTGCATTTACCTATCAAAACTATTTATATTAAAGTAAACGTTAAACATATAACTTCCAAGTTCCAAACCTACATCCATTTACTTATATATTTCGGTATAAATTTAAATTAAATATTGACCCATGAGTTGAAAAACATCGAACCAGGACGTTCATGTGTTCACCATCTACATATATTCAACTTTTAATTTTACAATTCTAAATTATTTTTCAAGCATCAAAATTGTTAACGTAAAATATGTTTTTTTTTTTTGAGAACTGTTTTAAATGGGTGTTACGTACACACAAAAATATCAAATGTTTAAACCAGTTGTTAAAAAAAGAAGGGTTTAAACCAGTCTAAGCAAATCCTAGAAACCCTGATAATAAAGACTGTAAGTGACCGCCATCATTATCAGCTTACATATGACCGAAGATTAATGAAAGAATAAAAAAATAAAACTGTGATCAAATGTATGGTAAATTGATAATAGAAGACCAAAATGTGCATGAGAATCATAGCTTCAAAAGAGGGCCCCACAGACAGAGAGACAGTCGTCACGGACTGTCCTATCGTCTTCATCGGGAAATGCCAAAGATCCTCTCTCTCATGCAATTACAAAACAACATGCAACATGCTATGTTTGGTCCAACTTGTAATTATGCCTTAATCATTTCTTTCGATCTATTTCCTTAAAGGCAATTCCCTTTTCTTCTCACTTTCTCGATAGCACAAACCAAAAGAAGAAAAATGGATGATCGAACTTGTATAAGACTATAAGTATATGAAGAAAAACTGTATTACATTCAAGAAATCCAATAGTTTTATTTTGTCGACGCGCGTGATCAATATTTTTGGATCGAAATTCATTATATTTCAGATCTGTCTGTACGTTTTCATGCTTAGGCTATCATTTTATCGCTTCTGGATTTATTAGCGACAATAGTCAACAGATCTTAGATTTAGTGTCAATATATTGATCGATTCCACATTTTGACTTCTCTTGGGTGTACACTTAATTACATTTCAACCTAATCATCTTAAAAAAAAACCTAAATCTCTTTTATTGGCTTAATTATGTCAAGGAATCATGAATTTGTACTTCCAGTTAAAGAAATGTTTATATAACAAATAGTACAAATTACAAAAAGGCTTTTTTGAGTTCCTAAAACTTTTTGGCAGTCAAAGATAGTGCTCTCTTTAAAAAACGGGAACTTTTTGCATCTACCTATATGCTTTGTTCTTGGGACACAAACATTTTCCTTTGCCAAATACAATTTCTCGGGTGCATAAACTTAATTTTATAATAAAATAGGAGTTGAAATTGTGTCCAATTTAATTTATATATAGATCCAAAACATAGGAAGTACATATTAAGGTAGTTTTTTTCCATAAAATAGCATGGGCAACTAACCTCTATATCAATGAAGTGTTCAACTTTATTGTTAAGTCTCAAACCTTATAAAATTGATAATGTTAAGAAAACACACTAAACAGAGCTATTGTGTTTTACCATGCAAATTTTGTTTTTTTTTTTTTTTGTGAAAAAACCATGCAAAAATTATTGTTACAAAGATAATGATTCAGACTTAAAAAAATTTAGTTCCCTATTTGTATACATGCATACGAACATATATAAAGGTGTTGACTAGTGTCTATAAAATATGCAAGATTTAAATTGATACATATGTATAAGGTTGAAGATGATAAGAAAATTAATTAGTCCCATATCGGGACAAACACAAAATAATACCTGTAGAAAAAATACTTACTCTTAAAATAATATACTTATTGCAAATAACAAAACTATAAAGCCTTTTAAATACAATCGTTTAAACCATACTAACTTATATTTTGAAATGAATAAATCCAAAAATACCCATCTAATTATTATAGACACTTTATTGTTTGATATTTTTTCAAATAACAGTATCATAAAAATATCAATTTAGGATACTTCCCTTAATTTATATCTTCTCCCAAGTTTTAAACACACACCATAGATGTACATACACATGCACGTGTGTCCATGTAAATGCGAGAAAGGAAGAGACTGGCCTTTTCGAAGAAATTACTAGTATTATTTTATTTTAAAAATTTACTTTCCCTTTTCAAAAAATTCACAGATCATCGACTAAAATAAAAGAAAAAAGTAGATCTCTATGAGAACATCTCCGAGATCTCTCAACATTATTTAGACAAAAAAAAAAACCTTTATTCTTGTATTCTTTTTTTAAATAATAACAAATCCTCTTTCAATATAATCTTTATATATACATATACTTTCGTGCCTTGAAAATTTCTTCCTCATCTTCTTTGGTCTTTTCTTGTCATTTGGCATAACCAAAGAGTCAAAGCATATTCAAACATTCCCAAGCCCTAAAACCGAAAAAGAAACTTATATGCTCTTGTTCTTGTTCTTCTTCCCCCTCTACAAAAAAAATCTAATTAACTATCTCTTTTGTTTGTATACTGTTCTAAATCTCCTGATCATCTTCTTGTTTTCTTGCAAGGTTTTATAAAAAACAAAAAAACAAAACCCAGTTCTTGTTCTTTTAGCTCTGTTTTAAACCAAAACAAAATATGCAGATGATTCCAGGAGATCCATTTTCTATTACATCTTCCATGGGAGGGTTTGTCCATCAAGAACTTCATCATCTTCAGCAGCAGATCCCTGACCTTAGTCCTAATTCTAACCCTAACCCTAATGTTAAACCAGCCTCTTCATCAGCCAAGAAGAAGAGAAATCAACCTGGCACCCCAGGTTCTCAACTCCATCATCATCATAATATATACATATATATATATATATGTGCATGTGTGTGTGTGTGTCATATACTTGTATATATGTATTTCTACATATCATACTTGTATATTTCCTCATACCTTAACTCACATATATGTAGACGTATACGCTCGACCATAGTATGCATACATAGACGTGGAAATTAAAGCTTCATAGTTTTTGTAGATCTGCTTTCTAATGAAATTAACATTTAATTCAAAAATTTGCATATATATATATATATATATATATATATGTTTTGCTTATATAATCACAAAGTCAATATTCACAGATGCATATACATCTATACATCTATATATATATATATATTGCTTCTACGTATATATTTCACCCATTGATTATATATCCGGATGGTCTTTGCTATATATGTGTTTCTTTTATATAATCTCTAAGTACAACATCATCGAAGTCATTAGAACAAAATATGCGTTACAAAAAATAGTGATAAATCATATTTATAAACATATGGACAGATCCAGATGCAGATGTCATCGCTCTATCTCCAACAACACTCATGGCGACAAACAGATTCGTCTGCGAGATCTGCAACAAAGGGTTTCAAAGGGATCAGAACTTACAACTCCATCGCCGTGGCCACAACCTTCCATGGAAGCTGAAGCAACGGTCCAACAAAGAGGTGATAAAGAAGAAAGTATACATATGTCCTATCAAGACTTGTGTTCACCATGATGCCTCTAGGGCCCTTGGAGACCTCACTGGGATCAAGAAACACTATAGCCGCAAACACGGTGAAAAGAAGTGGAAGTGCGAAAAATGTTCTAAGAAATATGCTGTTCAGTCTGATTGGAAGGCGCACGCGAAAACTTGTGGCACTCGTGAGTATAAATGCGACTGTGGCACGTTGTTCTCCAGGTACTACATTTGATCATTTACATATGAGATAAACAAAACATTTGGTATTGGTTGATGTAGAAGTTAAGTATTAGAACTCGGTTATCAGTCTTGTTATAACAATATCGGATGACAACAAGGAATAAAATTCATGCGAAAGTGTTAGAAACTAAGAAATTTGGGTGGCAAATCCTAATAGAGATAGGTGTATATATAGTGTCGGTATGAATGTGTGTGCAATGTCTTGTGATTAGATACTGTTGAGAAATTGGATTAGAGCGCAGAGCATTAATTGAAGTGTTTCTGACTTTTGGGGAGCACTATATTTATTTTTAGTTTTAAGATTTTGAAATAAAAGCTGCATACTTTATGAGTATGATATTCGATGAGATTTTTGATGGCATGAACATCTATTTGTTTTGTGTGTTTGCATGTGTACATGTCTATTTGGCTTCATTCTTTTCTTCTATTCACACGATATGGCAACGGATTATACATACATATACATATATTGTCATTTGCCAACACGCATATATAAATATATAGTATATATAAGTTTTATCTTTATATTTTATTAATGAAGTTTTGTGTTTGTTTCTGCCTTCATGTCGTGAGCTGCATAGGAGAAATAAATGCTTACTCCGGCCAAGAATGTCTTGTTTTGCTAATGATTTCAAAATCAATGATCCCTTTGTCTCGCTTCTTAAATTAATTAGTATGTTTTCACAATATCTCGTTATTTTCAATTTATGTGCAAACCTAAAACGATTTCTAATAAATAATCAATCTATTATAGGAAAGATAGTTTCATCACTCATAGAGCGTTCTGCGACGCATTGACTGAAGAAGGTGCGAGGATGAGTTCGCTTGGTAGTAACAATCCGGTCTCTACGACGATGACGGCAAATCTTAGTTTTGGAAATGGTTCAAATGTTATGAATAATCCAAATCTTCCTCATGGGTTTGTTCACCGAGGAATTCATCATCCCGACATTAATGCTGCTATCTCTCAATTCGGTTTTGGGTTCGGACATGACCTTATTAGAGTATATAAGGCAAGCCCAACGCAAGCCCATTATATTGTCACATTAGAAGCCCAAATCTCACTCATGTAACTAGGGTTCTTAGCTAGATTTAGATTCATATAAATATGTGTAATGTCTTCAAGACATGTAACCTTGAGAGTTGCCAAAACGCAACTCTCCTTCTTCACCATTTATGAAATCTATCTAAACCATTTGATCTCTTGAAGACAACCTAAAGCTTCTTCCTTTCCCTTTCTCTTAGCATTTAAATAAAGCTCAATGAGCTATTTAATCTTTCTTTAATCTCTTCCAATAAAGCTCTAAAGAGCAAAAACCCTTGATTTACAAATGCTTTCAGACCTAAGTGCAATACATGCGCAAGGTAAACCTATCTCATCATCATTTTTCAAACCATATATATTTAATGTAATAAAGTATATACTCTTACCTAGATAGTTATTCATATATATATATATATATATATACGTTAGCTTAATATTCTTTGATGAATGTGCCATAAGATAATTGAAACAAAATTTTTTGGCTTATGTGACTATATTTGATCGAACTATTTTTTTGTGACATTTGGTTTGCTAAACTGATAAAATAATGGGGTTTAGCCTGATTTTTTTTCTTCGAATTCATGTGTTAAAAATGTCATTCAATTACAGCTCACCTCAACTGAGCTTTGCACGTTTTGATAGATTTTCATTAGTTTGTTTCTAGTTTATAGTGACTAGATGAGTACCCGCGCGATGCGCGGGTTTTTTTTTGTTGAACAAATAATTATAAACATATTTAGTATTAGTATAATCATTTATGTATGGGTTCCTTTAAATTATTTAATTAGCTTCGTTATTTAGTTTTCCATGCTATATTGCCATACATGTTTTATACTTGCTTTTTTGGTTTAATGATGTCTATCAAGCTGTAATGTTTTTTTGATCAACGGTGTTTGTGTATCCTTTTGGTGGGGTTAGTTCAGTATTAGTAAAAGTCGAACTTCTCTTGTTAAAGTATTTTTGGTTTGGTTTATTTAAAATTAGGAAGTTCGGTTTTACCCAAAAGAAAAAATTAGGAAGTTTCCTTTAAATTCAGTTGACAACTTATGAAAAAGTAACTTTTGAGTTCATGTTTTTTTTGGTTTTTACTTAGTGATGATGTAATTAGAGTAATAGAAATCTTTAAGCTAGAACATGGAATTCCTGATAATTATAATAAAGTAGTGTGTGACCTTCATCAAATTATTAACTTTCTCCATCTTCTTGAGCAATTGGAAAGCTTTTGTTTGAAGATTATTTTTCTTTAATACTCTTGTACCCTACGTTTGATTTGATATCTATTCATAGAATAAAACACAACAAAAAATCCTTGTTTACTCATTATCTCGTAGCTATGAAATCATAATTGTTGGTAAGCTGATTTTATGTTCTGGCAACTTGTACACACTTTCTGATGAATACCCACAAGGCCACAACTCAACTACGCAAATTACCTTCAAATAATAAAACCCCAATATCAGTGTGGATGTTGAAATTCTGGTAATCAGATTTACTTCTACATTGTTCTTGTATTTCTTCACGTGAAGCAGTTTTTCTCTTGTCTTCAGAAGTTCTTTCCCCTTGTAAACGATGAATTGAAGTGTTGACTTTGCAGCTTGAGTTCACTCCATTGTTCATAACACCACAAAGGTTGATGATGTGAAAAAAAGTCTACGATTAAAATAATTAAACACTGTTAAATCTGTAACCATAAATCATTAATAATATAGACATTAAATATCAACAATTAACAGAGAAAAAATATGTTAGAGTCCAAATTAGGTTACTGATTTTATATAAAGTTTCGTTAATAGACATCTGTTTATTACTATAATGTAAGGCGCTCAATGAATGCAATTGCAAACATAAATAATTTTTTTTACAAAGAAGCTGAATGCATATATATTCCAGGGAAATAGAGCTTAGCATTCCACAAAAATCGTCCGTGTATCTTACAGGATGTACTCTTGCATGAATCTCAGGGACATGTAAATAAGTATGATAATATCACCACCTTCTCTCTCTTTTTTTGTCACAAACTTTGAAAGCTCCTCCAAGGGCAACATGAGTGAAAACATAGTTTTATTTTGATGTTGTTGTGAATCCACCGTAGATGATGGAATAGCTTGCGACGAAGAGAAACTATAACATATAACTTTCTTATCTCATATGGGCGAGTGGAAAAAGTAATCCCTTCTGGACAGACTTCGAATAGCAGGCGAGGAAAAAAGAATTACATCTCCATTGTTATTAAGAGCACCCAAATATCAGATGGCACTATGATGTAGTAGTATTAAGCGGATGGCTTGCAGTTCACAACAGCTTATATCTATGGGACCAGAATTTTGTTAAATGCAGCTGTAATAGAATCAATAATCTTATACCTTAGCCTTTCGTGACGGTGTATTGGATATCCCTTGTACTTATGGGTTTGGAACTATTTACAGAGCCAACTAACCGAGCTTGTTGATTACATAACCGAGCTTCTCACCATTTGACCCAAAAAAACTCCTCAAACACCCACGTCCTCATGTCACCTGGATTTTTGAAATATTCATCAAATCAGTAGCACACAATTACATCCCACAGCGTCACTTCATGTACAGTTATTTGGTTTTAACAAAAAAAATAGCCTATAAAACCATCAAGGAAGTCCCTTCCATAAACCACAACAAAATAAAATTTCAATCGAATAACCCAACTTGAGAGAGAACAGGTTTCATAAAAACAAACAGATAACGCGCCAACAAACTCAGAAATGTTTTCATCTGAAGAATGACATGAGCTGGTGCAGAGAAAGTAACATCTTTCCATAGCTCAGAACATGAGCTTAGAACTTAAAAATTGAAAAAGGTTTCCCTTTAGTTAAATCTCACACTCAAGGAAACTAAACAAGCCATTGATGAAATTTCCAAGTCTGAAAATCCAGATTACCTGGCTTATCTAATTTGGATCAAAGTAGAGCAATGTACGACATACCAATCCCCTAAGTTCCAAGAAACTCTGTTCGAATGGATGGATTTAAAACCCAAAACCGAGGAACCAAAATCGGTTCATATAAGCGTAACCTTACCTCAGAGAGAGGCGATCGGAGAGAAACAAAGAGAGACGAAAAGCTCTCTGTCATATTCCCCATAGTTGCTACGATGTGCTTCTCTTGGTTCCCGCACTCCGTTACCTGCAAATAACATTCACTACACACAACAAAAACTATGAGATTTGGCTTGATAACCAATCAGTAATTGTAGACAATAATGTGTGAAGTTAAACTTACCCATGAGAAGTGACCGCCGTGGAATTTTTTATCTTTTCCTCCGAAGCTTACTCCACTGCAGTTTTCGAATCGTATATCTTTCCAGGCGGAATTAGATTGTTGTTGAGGTACATGGCAAAGCATTTTCCAATTACGTTATTCTTTAGTGATGAAACACATTTATAATAATATACGCACCTTTACCATTCCAGGTTTGTTTTGCATTGCCACAATGGGAAACATTCCATGAGTGGTTCTTGTATATCCAATCCTTAGAATGTACCCAGTTTCATGCACACATATACGAAAAGGATATAAAATCTATGGAGAAGAGATTCGGGCATAAAAGGTGAATTCAAAGAAGGTGAGTGTCAGAAAATATTCAGTAATAGTTTATAAGATTCAGAAAGACTTTCTTTTGATGAGAACAAACCTTAGTGTTTTATTTGTTTAGTTTGATTTTTTGTAGCTTTGTGAGCTGTAGCATAGATGCGCTTTAGAAAACATTAAAAAAAAACACCGTAGGAAACAAACTCCATTAATGTGAATCAGAGTCGATCTGAAAACATAAAAAACGCAATTGTGACTATAGTCTCGTAGTCCATAGTGATAGTACTTAATTTCAATTAGGATTTGATAACTGGAAAGTAGATTATGATCCAAGATACTTCACAAAGCCCTTGAAGATATAAATTCAACAAATGAACATGTTAAACCAACCAAAAATGCTCAAACGCGTACACAATCACGTACCTTGAACACTGGCGTGATGGTCTGTAAAAATCCAGCAGTAACACTAAAAAAATTCTTTGATTAAAGAGTGAGAATTGAACGTTCTCCTCAGCAACACATGACATTATTTAATATGAATTTATTTTGTTTATATCAGATCTTCTGCAACGATTATGAATGACCCAAAAATCAAGTGAAACAGAAGGATACTTTTTTTGAGTCGAAGGACGACAACAAACCGGCGGCGAAGTTTTCTTCATGGAGACAACAAACCTAGGGCGAAAATTGTTGGAATCTGGCCTGGGCTGTCTCTGGTAAAACAGTTTGAGGAAGTACTCTTTTAGTTCCCAATTTGCTACCAAGTCCCTCGCCGACTTTAAGATATGAATTATCTCGCGGATGACTCCACCGCCACTCTTTATGTTCTGTGAAGCGGTGCGGAAGTTAACCCTGTGAAATCGGTGGGGTCGATTTGTAGTGGCGATGAGGCTAACATTGAAGATTTGAAGGTAACGGTAGAAGGCGATAGGGCTAGAAGGCGAGAAGCCGAGGAAATTTTTTGTTTTAAAAGGACACGTGGCATTCTCTCCCTTCCTCTTTTATATAGTAGATTAGCTAGTGACTAGGAAAAAAAAACTAAATAATTAATCTAACATACCAACTGTCTTTTTTGATGAATGTGCCATAAGATAATTGAAACAAAAAATTTTGGCTTATGTGACTATATTTGATCGAACTATTTTTTTGTGACATTTGGTTTGCTAAACTGATAAAATAATGGGGTTTAGCCTGATTTTTTTTCTTCGAATTCATGTGTTAAAAATGTCATTCAATTACAGCTCACCTCAACTGAGCTTTGCACGTTTTGATAGATTTTCATTAGTTTGTTTCTAGTTTATAGTGATTAGCTAGTGACTAGAAAAAAAAAAGCTAAATAATTAATCTAACATACCAACTGTCTTTTTTTTTTTTTCACTACTGATTTTAAATGTTAATTACTTTGTAAATAAACAAAAAAAAAAAATTCAACATTTAGTTTCAGAATTTCTTATTTTCTTATAACACTACTCCCTTTTTAAATTCCGTGTATAGGTTTATCCGACATGGTACAAATGGCCTCCGCCGGCAACCAGCACCTCTTCCCGTTGTCTTCATCATCATCGCTCCCAGATTTCTCCGGCCACCAGTACAACCAACAATTCCAAATTCCAACGACGACCACTAACCCTAATCTCACTTTATCATCATCCTCAACATCACAACAAACATCAGCTTCACTACCATCACTTCAACAACAACACCAAACCCTCAAAAGACTCATCATCTTTCTCCCCACTCTTCTCCTCCTCCTCCGATAACAAACAAAACAAGCCTCTCTCCCCAATGTCTGCCACTGCACTCTTACAAAAAGCTGCACAAATGGGATCCACTAGAAGCAACTCCACCACCGCTCCGTCCTTCTTCGCCGGCTCAACAATGACGTCATCCTCATCCGCCGCTTCTCCTCCTAGATCGTCTTCTCCAATGATGATCCAACAACAACTCAACAACAATTTCAACACCAATGTCTCAAGAGAGAACCACAATCTTGCTCCTCCTCTCAGTGGTGTAACCACTAGTAGCGTGGATAATAATAACCCGTTTCAATCAAATCGGTCGGGTCTAAACCAGGTTCAACAGATGGGACAAACCCGGGATTTTCTTGGAGTGAGCAACGAGCATCACCCGCACCAAACGGGTCATCGTCCGTTTTTGCCTCAAGAACTCGCAAGGTTTGCTCCATTGGGTTGATTATCTCCGGTTCACTTCATATTTTTGGACCGGATCAAGAGAAAGATGGGGGGGGGGACAATTTTTTGGGTTCAGGATTGGAAGTTTCTTTGAGGAGACAAGTCTAAGAATCGTACCCCTTGTGAAGCGGTCGGAATGTGGGGACAAAGGTTGACAAGACATCATCATATCAAATTACATTATGTACTTTTACTATGTTTATGATGGTCATCATTCATTATCATATATATATATATACCATGACATGCATGGATTTGTATTTTGTGACATTGTCGTTTTGTAAATGTTATTTCTTTTCGTTAATATAATGAGATATTCAGAATTTGGTCCGTATAATCTCCAGGCTTTTCCAAGCTTGGTTTTACTGGAGAGATTGTCATTCATTGTCATCGTACCAAATTTGAATGTAGTGATATCTATGAAGAGAAGAAGTTGCTAATTAACCTCGTTCATATGATAACTATATTGTGATATGTTTCTATTCCAATCCGAAAATTGTACGTCCGGGACTTCAATTCTACAAACAAATTTTATATATCCCAAGATGTATTACACTTAATTTAGGTTTGTTGGTAATAGCATACAACGTTCTCCAAGACAACCCAAAGTCGATTCAAAAGTTTTCAAACAAAAGTAAACTCAAATTAAAAAAAAAAAAACTGTTTCTTTAATACTTTAAATTCGTACAGAAAACATATATCAATTTGTTTAAGAAAATTGCCTTTCAATAGGTACTTGATCCAAACCCAAGTTCTTGAGATGCGAGTCCTTTGGATTCTGCATAGACTAAAATATTTTAACTGATATCAGCTAGTATTTTCAGTAGACTAATAGGCCTTGTCTTTATTTTGACTTATCTCTAACTCCACACGAGCTAGAAAATATGAAATATGTCGTTTTGTGGATCTATGCATTATTCCTTTTCATTGTCAAAGACCATAAAATATACAATTGTAAATGTTTTTTTTTCTATATAACTAATGTTTAGATTTGATGCTTTACTGGTAGATGAGATCTAAACAAAGTAATGTTGATTTTCATACGTTTTTGTTAACCAGAATTTCCCTTTACCGGTTTAAGTTTGCCTCTGATCCGATTATTTACTCTTGACATTTTGGGCCCATAAAATATGATCTTAGGCCCACATTAATCTCTTGAGGTTCTAAAAGTTGTCCCTCAAGGCCTCAAGCTCAACTCCTAACTCTCTTGTATAGGGCCCAAGAATCC
>JAHZTW010000001.1:260251324-260282076 GCA_020283515.1 Alliaria petiolata
CCCAGACAATAGGCTCTATCAAACTCCTTATGTTTGATTGTAGATCTTACCGTTGAGATGATGATCACCTGTTTCTCTTGCCCTTGGAATTGCTCCACACTACCGACTTTGACCTCAGGCATCTCTAAGCTATCAAGAACCTCCTTGATCTTCATTACTTGCTGCCTGTAAGGAGTTATAACTCCGATATCCTCTTCTTGCACACAGTCATTCGCTGTTAATCTCTTGATTGTCTCTATAACTTTGCTGATCTCTATACGGTTGAACCATGACGGATTGTTACCCTCCCTCTCATCGCATCCTTGGATCCCATAGAAAACCATTGGGAATTCTTTGTTTGGAAGGAAGTTTAACGAGGCAAGAACAGAGTCTGTGTCCTCTTTGGAAGCTACCAATTCTCCATCATAGAACAGCTTTGACGGGAGATCAAGAATTTCTGGGTGGCATCTGTAGTTCTTGACTAGCTTTGTCACATAATTCTCATCCCCTTCGCAGTAATAATCACACTCAAACAATCTTTCCAAGTATGATTTCCCCAAGCCGAGTGAATTAGCATCTTTTGAGTATATAACCGGACCCAACTGCCTTGGATCTCCAGCAAGCACAACTACAGTGTCTGACAAGCAGAGATTTGATATAGCAATCATGTTTTCTGGCTCTGAAGCTTGACCAGCCTCATCTAAGAATATATGAGTGAAGTGACCACGGTTTACACCTTCCGCGTTAAGAAGGGATGCACTCATATATGTTGACACCACGAGTCTGTAACGAGTCAGAGCACGGAGAGGAGGGCACTTGAAAATGAGCTCATCAAAGAAGCAAAAGCGGATAATCTCAGGTTTAATTTCTTCATAAGCACGAGTAGCTGCATTCAGCCTGAAAATCTCATTGTCCTTAATGCAAACTCCCCAGACAAAGGAGCTTCTCTAAAATGTGATCAGCTGCACTATTGGAAGGAGCACATACAAGAATCCGAGCATTTCTCTGAGTTGTATAGAGTTGAACTATCGCCTCCACCAATGTCATGGTTTTCCCAGTACCAGGAGGTCCATGGATCACATATGGTGGTGCTCCTCTGCAGCCAAGAATCATTTCAATGGAGCAAATCTGCTCCGCATTAAGAGCTGGTGAGATGGGCACGATGGGTTTTGTCTTTATCATCCTTTTCCCGGAGTTCAAGGATGGAAAAAGGAAGTTTGAATCTAATTTTTCTGCCGCATCAACAGCTTGATACAACCTTCTGGTGTTGATTCGATTGTATGTGAACCTCACATTATAGACGCTCCCAGCTGTGTGGCGTTGGTGGAACTCAGGGGCAAACTTCAAATGCACTTCATCCGCCTCAACGCGGTGTACAAAGCCCTGATAAGCTTGGTCAGTTCCAACATCATAGGCATGTCTTGCAAAGATGAAGTCTCCATGGACAAGGGAAGGCCTTCTTTCAGCAAGGCCAGGAACTACGAGGGACAAACAAAAACCCCTTCTCCTCATCGAAACATTCTCCATATCATAAGCTCGCATGTCTTCCTCGAGTTGTAATTCTTCCATAATAAGTAAAGTTTTATAGTAGTTTGCATAGTTCTTTGCTGTTAGGCCTTGGTTCAATTCATCAGGGACTTCCTTCTTCTCGATCATCTCTCTAATCTCCTTTGGAATTTCATACCGAGGAAGCCTGTTTTTAAACCTACGATCTACCTCCTTTATAGGGCGTGATCCCGTCACGTAATTATCCACAGCGAAATCTTTCTTTGGAGCTCTTTTACTTCTGGAGTAAGGCCGGTTAGAAGTCAGAGAACTCGATATCTTATCCTCAGCCAAAAGGAAAACAACCCGGTCAACCCTTTCACTATCATAGTCAACAGTAACGACAGTGTGATGCAAACCGATGTCCTTGGGCTTACACGAGACCCAAATAGTTAAAGTGTCACCAGGTTCGAGCATCCTGTCTTCCAAAGTAAAAGTTTCATAAAAGCTCTGTATCTCTTTTGCGTCTGAATCTTTCGACGGCGGTTTCAAGATGGAAAGGGTGAAAGAATCCTTAGGATTGGATGCCCAGATTTTGGTCCACAAATCCACAGGCTCATCCAGAGTGTTCTTGATAGTGAAGGAATCATAAGAAGTCTCTCCAACAGCTATCGATTGAGGCTTCTCGTTCTTAAAAGGGAAAGGAACAGAGATAACAACTGGACCTTCGTCTAATTGATTGTAGCAGCCAGCGGATCCATCGTTCTGATAATCTATAAACCCAATCTCTCCCTTGTCCGCAATTACAGAATACTCATCATCCGACTTGTCTCCGCTCACACTCATTGCTGCAGAGAATTAAATCTGTAACAAATTGGCTGACACTCTTTGCTTCGATCACACCAAGAAATGGAGAAGCACTGAACCCAGGCCAACAGCAAAGAACTATGCAAACTACTATAAAACTTTACTTATTATGGCCAGACAAAGAGAACGAGGTCAAAATGCCTCCACCATTGTGGTTGGAGAGGCTGTTGTACAAGTGAAAACTCCTACTCCTGCTAGAGATACTGAAAAAGTCGCAGGTAAACCCAAACAATTCAAAGCGGATCCTGATGATGATCTACAAGGAATAGATATAGTTATTGATGGTGAGGAATGTGAAGGACCTGATGACAAGTTGCCCTTTCTTCAGCCCGATGAGAACCTTATGCAGCCTGCTCCTGTCATGGTTGAACAAAATTCTCCTCACTCCATTGTTGAAGAAACCGAGAGTGATGCAAACGGAAGTAGTCAATTCTCCCACATGGGCACACCATTGGCAACCAATGTTGACGAGAACGCTCAGAGCGAATTTTCATCAAGAATATCAGTTTCACGCCCCGAAATGTCATTGATTCGGGAACCAAGCATTTCTTCAGACAGGAAATATGGTGAGCAGGCAGACGAAACAAAGAAGATGGCTCCAATGAAGAGCGCTGGCATATCTGACTCTGGGTTTGTACCTGCTTACAACAACATTCCAGGATCTTCAGGACAAAATTTGATTGATCCTAGAGTGGGTCCTCAGGGCTTCTATTCAAAGAGTAATCAGCAACATTCGGGCCATATTCATGGAGGATTCAGTGGTCGGGGTGTTTATGAACAGAAAATGATGCCAAACCAGCCTCCTTTGCCCTTAGTGCCACCTCCATCAGTCTCACCTGTGATACCACATTCTTCTGATTCTCTTTCTAATCAATCTTCCCCGTTTATTAGTCATGGAACACCATCTTCAGGAGGACCAATCCGGCTTATGCCACCACATCCTTCAGCAATTCCTCAATACTCATCTAACCCATATGCTTCGTTACCACCAAGGACATCTACAGTTCAATCTTTTGGATACAACCAGGCAGGTGCAGGTACCACTGAACAACAACAAAGTGGTCCAGCCATTGATCCTCAGTCAGGTACCGGAATGACCTCTTACCCTCCCCCCACTTTAATGCAATCCCCTGGTTTTAGTAGGCCATCATCTCTCCATGTGCCATTCTATGGAAATCCTATGCATCAAGGAGGTGATAAGCTGCAGACCATGTTGTCGGTTCCCTCCATTCCTCAATCGCTCAATCCACAGTCCATTCCTCAGCTGCCATGGGCTTGCCTTATATACTCTAATACAACGAGCATCACCCGCACCAAACGGGTCAGCGTCCGTTTTTGCCTCAAGAACTCGCAAGGTTTGCTCCATTGGGTTGATTATCTCCGGTTCACTTCATATTTTTGGACCGGATCAAGAGAAAGATGGGCGGGGGGGACAATTTTTTGGGTTTAGGATTGGAAGTTTCTTTGAGGAGACAAGTCCAAGAATCGTACCCCTTGTGAAGCGGTCGGAATGTGGGGACAAAGGTTGACAAGACATCATCATATCAAATTACATTAAATGTTATGTACTTTTACTAATGTTTATGATGACCATCATTCATCATCATATATTTATATATACCATGACATGCATGGATTTGTATTTTGTGACATTGTCGTTTTGTAAATGTTATTTCCAAGTTTGGTACTGGAGAAGTGGAGAGATTGTGTCATTCAGTGTCATCGCTAATTAACCTCGTTCATATGATAAATATTGTGATATGTTCTATTCCAATCCTTAATTGATTATAAATTTACTTTTGTTAATTAACAAATTATTTTATTTTTTTATTCTTTTGATATCCATTTTACTATATATTTGATTAATTTTTTGATTTATTTGGTTTACAAGTATGCAAAAAAACTTAATAAAATATAAAATTTATTTACTTTTCAAATTTATATTTGTAACCAAAAAAAAATTATATAACTTAGACAAAACATATTTTTGATAAAAAAATCTACAATATCTAAAAAATAAAAGTTACAGTTTCTACAATTTTTATTATCAATCAGACTTTCAAAAATATATAAAATAACAGCCATAGTTTTTACAGCAAAAATTTTTACAGCCAAAAGTCTACGGTCACAACCTACAGTCACAGTTCTTATCAATCGGCCCCCTAGTTGTTCAAACAATCGAAAACTGGATTTTCTTGTTTCAGGATTCTTTATTTGTTGAAAATTGGGTTCAAACTCCTAAATCGTTTTCCATTGTTTGATTAGTTCCACTAGCGTAAGGCCATCTCCATTGGTAGAACCCGTAATGGGTTTTTAACCAGTTTTTTAATATAAATTTTCTATAACTTAATTTTAAAAACCTTTCTAAGATATTTTAATTTTTTGCTCTTCCATTGGTAGAAATTTTAATGGGTTCTTAAAAATAATTGGTTATTGTTTTACAAGTTTACAACAACTACACCAACTCACGAACCAAATCCTTCTTCCTAAATCCACAAACCATACCACACCACGACAATAACAAACAACCAAGTGTCGTGTCGTGTCGTGTCTTTGTTTCGTGGAATAGTAATAGTATCAAAGAATCAAACCTCGAGGGTAAAGAAAATATGTTAAAACAGGTGATAGATAGATTGATAGATCTCAACAAAGTTGATGAGGTACGTTGATGGAGTCAAGGAGTCAAACCAAAGAATGTCAAAACGGATAAGAAAACCAAACCAGAAATACACATCGTAATCTCTGGTTTTTTCATTTTAATTGTTTATTTGTTTCAGTTTAATAATGGAGAATGGGTCTTCCTATTGTTAAGGAAACCGATCTCCACTTTCCCATTTTCTTCCGTTTTGTTTAGGAGCTACGACTCCTGTATTTGCTTCGTGTACTTTGAGTATTTATATGAATGAAAAAGCAAAAAAGAGGCAATCTGAATTGCCCAAACTCAAGTCTTATTACTTACTCTGTTTTTCAAGCTTTGATCAAAGTCTTCTCTATCATACGTTACTAATGTCGTTGGGCTGAGAAGAGTTATTTTTTCCTGGTTTTTCCGTTAGCTATTCTCGGCGTTTTTTTTATGTCACCCTCGTCCGTTGCAGCAGCAGTTCTGCGGACGAATTGGCCACGGACACGAGGGCGTTGTTCCGCTAGCTTTTTCCGGCTCTGGTATCGTACCTGAGAAAGAAAAATCCATTTTTATGAATCATCATTAAACGTTAAAAAAACGATAAACAAGATTTCAATAACCGTTTTTTAATCGTGCGCAAGTGCTATCAACTCGATACCAACCCCCAATGTTTCTGAATCATGCTGGAACCACAGGAAACTGAGATTGAGATCCTCATCTCTTCTATGAACATCGATTCAGATAAATGCAATTATCAACTATATGGACGTTATGACAACTAGGAGCTGACAACATATGCACGCCACTGAGAAGAAACGGAACTGCACATAAGCAAAGAGAGAAGAACTAATCCTATTGGAAGGACATTCTGAGAATGAAATTGCTAATGGGGATTATTTCACAACTACATCAAGATCATCCATGACACTGTAAGGAGTATTATGTATCAAGATGAAAGCTCAAAAGAAATCTTAGGGAACATAAATTAACTGCGAATGCATTGAAAATAAAATGATTTCACATAATCAAAACTGAAGCAATCGTTTGGCCAAAAAAAAAAATACATTTAGACAGGAGAGACATTTTAACAAACACACGAGAAAGGCAAAACGTATGAGCACCACTCGACGATGTAAGAAGAAGAACAAGAGCCATGACACATAATTAAAGGACAATTAACCCTAAAACCCTAATACACATAGCTAAGTAAATTTCAGGCTTAAGAAACAAGATCTATCCCATAATCGAAAAATCGAACCTTTCCCTAAAATCTTAACATCTTGTAATTTCAATTTCCAAAATAACTTGAGAGTTTTTTCGAGAGAGATGGAACAAACCTGGGTTTCGATGAAACCTGCTTGACTTTGGAAGGATTGACGATGGCGCTAGAGGAACCTGGGTTTAGATGAAACCTCCTCAATGAAAATCTCCTTCTTCCCCTTCTTCGTCGGAATTTTTTTGTTCTCTTAAAATTATCCGATCAATCTCCATCTGACACGTACTCGGTTCTTAAGATTTCTTAAAATCCTTAGCTAATATACGTTTCTTACCAATTACACACTTTAATGATTCTTTTAATTATTTTCTAACTTAAGAAACCCTCTAAGATACTCTTAACATCCCCGATGGAGATGCTCTAAATAATGAATGGGCTGGGCTCCAAACGCGACTGACACTACTACATTCTCGCATACATAAACCAGAATTATCAACAGATGATGATTTTAACTTCTGGTTATGTGTATAGTTTCTCTACGCTGAGATTGTAAATAGGTTTAGAACTTCAGATTTTTCTTCTCTTTTTTAGGGGTTTTTTTTTTCTTTTTTTTTCCCGTATTACCTCACTCGATCTACTACCGTATCATCCTCTTTTTTTTCCCTTTTTCTTGCGACCATTATAATTTGGAGAAATGGGGGGAAAACTAGAGGAGGTATTTGACAGTGAATCGGTAGATTATGCCCCAAATCTGTCATAATTTGTTGGTAATCCGAAATGCTATACGAGAGAACTTTATTTTCAAAAACGATTTTTAATAAAAGTAATTCGATTATTCAAAAATTAACTTAGAACTAAACCGTGGATTCATCTTTCAAAATGGTGAAAGACAAGAAATTTACTTATGTCCTGGTTTGAGGCAATGCATCTTACACAAGAACGTAAAATATCTCGAGGTTCTGAAGATTTCTCGAGCACCAATACATCACAGCCTGCTAACGTGCGTGCACGTGCGCACAATAGTCCTACAACGATCGCTTTCCCCTTCTTCTTCCCCTACAGAAAATCCCTGAACGGACCTACAAATGTTTATGCTCAACGACAAGTGCTTTACTCGGGCTGAGTAAGAAGAATGTGACTATACGGGCCTAGTCCAGGAAATTCAAGACCCAACAGTGACGGCCCAAACTAGAATATAGTAATTAAAAGATGGAAAAAAAAAAAAAGAGAAAGGGGATTATAAATACCTTCTTCCTCTTCGCAGGCGCATCCGCCGTCAAAGCTATATTAGTGCCTCTCGAGAACGCATCTTCCCCATGGACGGATCCACCATCAAAGTAATCTTCTGTTCGATCCTTATGGCTGCTTTCTATAATCTCTATGTTTCTCGACTCGATTTCAATTTTCTGATTAGGTCTTTTGTACCTTAGGGTGATATGGAATGGAACGATAGTGATGCAGGAATTCGAAAAAGCAGGTACAAATTGATTTTGAGATGTGTATCTGTAAGATGTGTTGGGGTCATGTTAATAATATCAATCAAATCTATTGCAGTAGCATGATTAGCAAGATTTACGTTAAGGGATACGACACTTTGCTCCCTGGCATTGAGGTCGTTAAGGGTTTGAAAAAACGTTTCGGTTCATGTGGAGAGGTGATATATGTTTATATTCCCGGATACGATTTCAGTACCACCCGCCGTCTCAACAGGTTTGTGGCCGTCTTTACTCCTTGTTTGGTCAGCTTTTAAAGTTAAATGCAATTGCTATAAACTGTCTTGTTTATCGTTTTACAGCTTCGCCTTGATTTATCTTCGTGGAGAAGGTGCAGAAGAGAAGGCGTTGAAACTTAGTGGAAGCAAGATGGGAGAACGCATGCTCGTCGCTGAGTCTTACCCGTTTCACGCCATTCACCTTGACTCTGAGTTGTCTCCTATGAGAGTCTTAGACAATCAGCGAAGTTATACGTAAGTTGTTTTTTTTTTTTGGAGATTTTTGTGTGTAAGATATATATGTTCTTGTCATGTTGATAATATTGTCAAATTATTAGGATGTTTGTTACGGGACATGACCCTTCGCTTCCTATGGATGCTGTCGAGGGCATGCTGATGAGACTTTTCTCTCAATGTGGATGTATCCGGGGTCTTGCAGCTTGCGCTTGCAAGAGGTTTGTGGCTTCTTCCTCCCAGCGAATTTATTTTTCCCAACTCTCATGGTATCAAATGCTAACCAAAGATTGGTTTTTGTTTGTTGCTTTGTATAGACGAGCTGCCCTTACTGTTGTGGGAGAAGACACATTAGAGATGGCGCTGCAACTTAGTGGACGTTACGTGGAAGGATTGGGGAATATTGAAGTTTCTGAGGTTGTGGGTCCTGAAGGACCGATTCACGACTGGGCCCGCATCTTCCCCATGGACGGATGCACCACCAAAGTAATCTTCTGTTCGATCCTTATGGCTTTCTATAATCTCTATGTTTCTCGATTTCAATTTTCTGATTAGGTCTTTTGTACCTTAGGGTGATATGGAATGGAACGATAGTGATGCAGGCATTCGAGAACGCAGGTACAAATTGATTTTGAGATGTGTATCTGTAAGATGTGTTGGGGTCATTAATAATATCAATCAAATCTATTGCAGTAGCAGGATTAGCAGGATTTACGTTAAGGGATACGACACTTGGCTCCCTGGCATTGAGGTCGTTAACGGTTTGAAAAAACATTTCGGTTCATGTGGAGAGGTGATATATGTTTATATTCCCGGATACGTTTTCAGTACCACCCGCCGTCTCAACAGGTTTGTGGCCGTCTTTACTCCTTGTTTGGTCAGCTTTTAAAGTTAAATGCAATTGCTATAAACTGTCTTGTTTATCGTTTTACAGCTTTGCCTTGATTTATCTTCGTGGAGAAGGTGCAGAAGAGAAGGCGTTGAAACTTAGTGGAAGCAAGATGGGAGAACGCATGCTCGTCGCTGAGTCTTACCCGTTTCACGCCATTCACCTTGACTCTGAGTTGTCTCCTATGAGAGTCTTAGACAATAAGCGAAGTCACACGTAAGTTGTTTTTTTTTTTCGAGATTTTTGTGTGTAAGATATATATGTTCTTGTCATGTTGATAATATTGTCAAATTATTAGGATGTTTGTTACGGGACATGACCCTTCGCTTCCTATGGTTGCTGTCGAGGGCATGCTGATGAGAATTTTCTCTCAATGTGGATGGATCCGGGGTGCTGCAGCTTGCTCTTGTAAGAGGTTTGTGGCTTCTTCCTCCCAGCGAATTTATTTTTCCCAACTCTCATGGTATCAAATGCTAACCAAAGATTGGTTTTTGTTTGTTGCTTTGTATAGACAAGCTGCCCTTACTGTTGTGGGAGAAAACACATTAGAGAGGGCGCTGGAACTTAGTGGACGTTACGTGGAAGGAGTGGGGAATATTGAAGTTTCTGAGGTTGTGGCGCCTGAAGGACAGATTCACGACTGGTCCCGCATCTTCCCCATGGACAGATCCACCATCAAAGTAATCTTCTGTTCGATCCTTATGGCTTTCTATAATCTCTATGTTTCTCGATTTCAATTTTCTGATTAGGTCTTTTGTACGTTAGTGTGATATGGAATGGGACGATAGTGATGCATGCATTCGAAAAAGCAGGTACAAATTGATTTTGAGATGTGTATCTGTAAGATGTGTTGGGGTCATGTTAATAATATCAATCAAATCTATCGCAGTAGCATGATTAGAAGGATTTACGTTAAGGGATACGACACTAGGCTCCCTGGCATTGAGGTCGTTAACGGTTTGAAAAAACATTTCGGTTCATGTGGAGAGGTGATATATGTTTATATTCCCGGATACGATTTCAGTACCACCCGCCGTCTCAAAAGGTTTGTGGCCGTCTTTACTCCTTGTTTGGTCAGCTTTTAAAGTTAAATGCAATTGCTATAAACTGTCTTGTTTATCGTTTTACAGCTTTGCCTTGATTTATCTTCGTGGAGAAGGTGCAGAAGAGAAGGCGTTGAAACTTAGTGGAAGCAAGATGGGAGAACGCATGCTCGTCGCTGAGTCTTACCCGTTTCACGCCAATCACCTTGACTCTGAGTTGTCTCCTATGAGAGTCTTAGACAATCAGCGAAGTCACACGTAAGTTGTTTTTTTTTTTTTTGAGATTTTTGTGTGTAAGATATATATATGTTCTTGTCATGTTGATAATATTGTCAAATTATTAGGATGTTTGTTACGGGACATGACCCTTCGCTTCCTATGGTTGCTGTCGAGGGCATGCTGATGAGAATTTTCTCTCAATGTGGATGGATCCGGGGTGCTGCAGCTTGCTCTTGTAAGAGGTTTGTGGCTTCTTCCTCCCAGCGAATTTATTTTTCCCAACTCTCATGGTATCAAATGCTAACCAAAGATTGGTTTTTGTTTGTTGCTTTGTATAGACAAGCTGTCCTTACTGTTGTGGGAGAAGACGCATTAGAGAAGGTGCTGCAACTTAGTGGACGTTACGTGGAAGGATTGGGGAATATTGAAGTTTCTAAGGTTGTGGCGCCTCAACAACCGCGTCGCGATCGTTTCCACTTTCCCTTCAAGTAAATGAATTTGATTCTTGATCCTTTGTTAGAACAAAGTAAAACCTCTCGTTAATTCGTGGTTTTTGGTTTAGGTCAAAGATGGGTACGGCTGAGAAGAAGAAGAAGAATAAGACTGCGAAGAAGGAGACTACGGAGTGGAAAGCCCTCTCTTAGGAGAACACAAACACGAAGCTATTTGGTGTTTTGTGTTTTTTATTGTACGTTTTTTGAAATTTTAGTAAAACCCATAATTGCGTTGGAGGATTATGAGATTGTTGAATGAATAGAATGTCTTAGATGCATAAAGAATTACATGGAAATAGCAAAGATGCTTAGGAAAAGTGAATTATGAATTCAAGTGATTACAAACTAGGAATCATTAAAATTGAAAATGATCTTTATTGACTTGGGACCGTATTTGTCGAGTTTCTTAAGATATCGCGAGAGGACGCGATCGTTCAGAGCCGATCTAAAGGGAAAAAGGTCGTAGTGTCTCCAAATCGATCCTCTTCTGGGTCGGATGAAGATGACGAGACTGACATAACGGTAAGGAAAGTCGTAGCCGATCGCTTTGTCGCCGACCAGGTCGGAGCTGTTCCGAGGGGCAATGGCGAGGGATCAACTCGGGCCCCCTTTCTGATCCCCGAGCTCCGTGACGAAGACGAAGGAGCAGAGGGGCCGGGCGCGATGGTTATCTACAACGAAGATAACCGATCAGGTGTGACGATGCCCCCATGTGAAAGTGGCCGATTAGAAGCAAACACGACTTTTGCCGAAGACGACCGATCTGGGGGTCGAATGAGATGGCCTTATGCGACGACATCAATCTTTTGATCGTCGAGGAACATGCGAACCGGTTCGGCATCATTGATCTGAACCCGAAAGCGAGAAAAGTCCGACGAAAGAAGGGGGAGCCGAAGGTGAAACCGGTAGCCCATAACGTACACGGAGTTTTTCCTACGAAGTCTACCATGGTGTCCTTGATTTCTCTGAAGGAGGAATGCAGTATAGACCAGGACGTCATCTTCATGGTACCCGGTCCATCCGAACGGCCATGGGATGCCCCGCCAGGATGGATGTGCTTATACGAGAGCTTCTTTTGGAAGTTTAACCTGTGGTTTCCCCTTCCCCGTCTACTGCTGGAATACGCCGACAAGAGAGGTTTGCCGGTCTCACAGTTCTCGCATTCGACCATTCGCCTGGTCGTCAGCCTTCTTTATGTCTCGGTGAAGCATAAGATTCCTCTGAGTTATGATGTGTTTCACTCGATGACACTAACGAGGAGGAACAAAGCCGATCAGAAGTATCGAGGCTCGTATCATACGAGTATGAAGCCGAGGTTCAATATCGTCACCGGCGGTCAGTCGTCTAAAATCGGGAACTGGCGCGATCACTATTTTTTGTGCTGATCAATAATGCTTCTGTGGTCGATCGAGACATACCGATCAGGACGGAATGGGGAACGATTACCGGTTAGGAAGCCTTTATCTCATTTTCATATAGGGACCGATGTCGTTTCTAATTATCCTTGTGCGATTTTGCAGGTTGTAATTCTATCGCCTTTGTCGACGATCCCAACGATATCTACAAGACCGTGGAAAGGTTTGCAGCGCTTTCGGCAGTCACTTGGCCAAGCGTAACGGAGGAAAACTCGCAAGAACTCAAGGTTAGTTGCCGACATGGTCATCTCGCAGCTGGTTTCGATTTTGTTGCCGACCTGGTAGTAACTTATTTTCCATATTTGTGTAGCCGCTTTGCTAAGATCTCATCGCAGAAAAATGAAAACTCGCGCGTTAGCCGATCTGTCTGGTGATCTGGGGGATGTTTTGAGTTCTCCAGCTCCTCGTTCGGCGACCAGCCAGGATCAGGCTATTCCAGCTGGGGAGACGATCCAGAACGATGAAGGATCTGCGAAGGAGGCCGAGGAAGCGGCCAAGACAGCTGAGGCCAAGACAGCTGAGGCCAAGAAAGCTGCGAAGGAGGCTGCTAAGGCCAGAAAGAAAGCCGAGGGAAAGAAACGCAAGAAAACCCCGGAGAGTGTCGAAGGAAACGAGGCAACCGACCAGAGAACAGAGGGAATCTCTGACGGGAGCGTCGATCCTGTGTGCCCGAGTGAGGGGGCACCAATGGCGAAGAGGTCTCGGGTTGAGAGAGCTCTCCATCCCTTCGGTTTCTCATACGAATACCGCGGGAATGAGCCGATTACCAGCGATCCCATGGCCTGCCTCGATCTGTTCCTTAGGCTTAGGGATCATCCTGCAGGACCTCCCACCGATTCTTCCGGTCTTATCCGGAAAGAGGACATCGCGCGATTCGCGATGGAACAAGTTCGGGTAATTTTTGTGCCCTCTTATTTTTTATCTCTTCTTGCATTCGTGTTTTAAAGGAGGCGGTACGTTTTCTGTTTTCCCTTTGGCAGGCCCTTAGCACCACATTGAACGTAATGTGTGGTTATGATCGCGACGCAAAGAGGCGACAAGATAACGAGGCCGAGCTGCAGACTCTTAAGAAGGCTCTCGAGTCTGAGAGAGCAAGATGTGCCGAGCTGGTAGTTGTGGCAAAGGAGTTCGAGGCCGAAAAGGAAAAGACCGCGAGGCTGGAGCTTGAAGCCCGTGAGGCGAAAGAATCCCTGAGGCTGTCCCAAGAAGAGGCCGCAAAATGGCGAGAGGCTGGAAGTCGCGCTGCCAGAAAGTTGCAGCTGGAGAAGAACGCGAATCATAAGTGCCGTGAGGCCGCGAGGGAAGCGATGAGGAAGGTCAATCAGCATTATGCCGTCCTTGTCGAAAAAATGAAAAGGCAATTGGTTCAAAGGGAGGAAGCCGAAACCATTATCGCTACCACAGCTCAGTGGAAAGGGGCCGAGCAGGCGGTTGATCTTTTTGAGAAGGAAGGTCTTATGCTTCCCGTCCTTGTGAAGAAGAAAGTAGCTGACACCGCTCGGGAATGGGAGGCCAAGCAGGACGCTTTCGAGGAGATCAGCTTCGAACCCGGCGAGCTAAAGATCTTGACCCTTGATGAGTTGTTTGGGGTGCAAAGACAAGTCGTTCGGAGCGAGCCCCCACCTCAAGTGCCTGAGACTGGCTCTGTGGTCCGGACTGAGCCGACCACGATGGAAGGGATGGTTCCTCCCGAAGTAGAGGGGACGAACGAAGAGCGGGCAGAAGAGGCCCATCAGGATGTGGGCGAGCGGGGAGCATCCGAAGCTGAAAGGACCGAGGAGACGGTCGAGAAGTCCGGGGATTGATCCCCAAGTTGTATTCTTAGTTATTTTTTTATTTTCTTTTATAGTTTTGTTCTAAGTACTTTCTATAGACGATGTGAAATCGTAGTTTCGTGATTTCACAAGTTTTTGGTTTGGCCGACTTGGCTTCTTTGTAATATCTTTTATTTAATGAAATCCGAATTTCAGTTTTAAAGAGTGATTGTGGCGTTTGAAGTACGAACATGATACGCGATACGATAGCGGTTTTTTTTATCATGCGACTTTTAATTCTAAGTATAGAATATTCGAGCTGGTCGGCGGTATTTAGAACACTTAGAAATTATCTTAAGTCGACTGCAAGACGCGACCTGGTCGGCTAAATAATATTGCAGGGCTAAAGATCGCGGAACGGAATCCGACTTTAAACTAAGTGTGAACACAGAACATGCGAGCAGCTCGGCTTAAGTTGTTTATGTGCCACCTATTTTTCTAAGTGTGAATATCGATTGCGAAGCAGGTCGGCGTTATTATCGATACCACCCAGAAAAATCTAAGTCGAATATAGGTTGCGAGTCTGGTCGGCTTATGTACTATATGAGTTAGATATTGCGAATCAGGTCGGCTTTTTACACGGTGACACGAGGCGTAAGGATGCGTGCAAGATGACTTGGCTTTTGTGCCGAACAGGGTGGATCAGAGCCAGCTTTTGGCGATTTGAAGATGGCCGAACATACTTTGTTTTATTCATTAGAGAACAACCGAACAAACTTTATATGGTGAAATGATTAAGTCCCCCTTTTTTGATTGGGGAGAGCAGTTGTACCCGTCCTTAGCAGGATGGGTTGCCTACGTACCCCTTTCGGGGATCAAACCGCTCCGTAGTTCATGAGGGGCATAAGAGCCGAACAGGCTTGTAATTTTTTTTTTTTTTTTTTTTTTTTGGCGCGGTCTTTAGATGCCGACCTCAGTAGTAGTAGCGCTTGAGACTCATGGAGTTCCAGGCGCGAGGAACCTCGTCGCCAGCCGTTGTTTTGAGCCGATAAACCCCTGGCTTAACGATCGTTGTTATGACATAGGGTCCTTCCCAATTAGCGCCGAGCTTACCGGCATTGAGCTCTCTAGTGTTTTCGTAAACCTTCCGAAGGACTAGATCGCCTTGGTCGAAGTGTCGATTCTGAACCTTTTTGTTGTAATAATGTGCGGCTTGATTTTGATAATTCTGCATCCGAAGTAAAGCCTGGCTCCTTGTTTCCTCGAATGTGTCAAGGTTATCGACCATCATTGCCTCGTTGAGGTCGAGGTTTTCTGGGAGGACGGTTCTTCGTAAGCTGCCGACGTTGACTTCGGCAGGTACCATTGCTTCGCATCCGTAGGCTTAAGAGAAAGGAGTCTTTCCCGTGGCTGTTCTTAGTGTCGTACGGTGCGACCAAAGAACTCCGTCGAGCTCGTCGGCCCAGAGACCTTTCTTTGAGTCGAGGCGTTTTTTGATGCCGTCCAGGATGGTCTTGTTACTTGCTTCGGCCTGGCCGTTACCTTGTGGATGTCGAGGAGTGGATTTGTTAAGTCGGATCTTCCAACGTTCGCAGAATCCCTCGAAGGTTTTGGATATGAACTGCGAGCCGTTGTCCGTGACGATCTCGTAAGGCAGGCCATGACGACATATGATGAATTTCCAGATGAAATCCTGGACGTCCTTGTCCTTGATGCTTGCGAACGCCTTGGCTTCGACCCACTTGGTGAAATAATCCGTCATAACGAGTATGTACTTGCGTTGACGGGACAATGGCATCGGTCCGACGATGTCCATTGCCCAGCGCATGAATGGATATGGGGGGATGGCCGATGTCAACAGTTCGGTCGGCTGATGGATCATTGGAGCATGACGTTGGCAGAATTCGCATTTTCGTGCGTACTTGTTGCAGTCTTCCATCATCGTCGGCCAGAAGAGGCCGTGTTTCTTGATCTTGAGAGAAAGTGCGCGTCCGCCTGAATGGTTACCTCCAGCTCCATCGTGAGTTTCCTTTATGGCGCGGTGTACTTCGTCTTCGCTGATGCAAGTAAGGAGTGTTTCGGAGGCCGTCCAGCGACATAGGATGTTGTTGATGATAGTATACCTTGCACTGCGGGCGCGTATTCGTCGAGCCGACCACTTCTCCATAGGAAGTTCGCCGGTCTCCAAGAATTGCCGAATTTCAGTCCGCCAATCCGGTGTATGGGATGCGGGAGCATCGTCGGCCGCCGCAAGTTCGATAGTGAAGATGTCCTTGGTCGTAGCGATACTGGGTGAAGTAATTCCGGCGATTGGAATTGTACGTCCTAAGGCGAAATCCTTATCGGATGCCAAAGTGGCTAACGCGTCGGCTCCCTTGTTTTCAGATCGGTTAATTTGAAGAAGTTCGAAAGTCTTGAACTCCTTTGAAAGATCTTTCACGATCGCCAGATAGGCACCCATACGCTCATCCCTAGTTTCGTAGTCTCCGCTGAACTGCTTTGCGACAAGTTGGGAGTCACTATGAGCTCGGATGTGGTCGACGTTCATGCCTCTGGCTAAACGGAGTCCCGCGATTAATGACTCGTATTCCGCCTCGTTATTGGACACCGTGAACTCGAGGCGAATGGATTGTTCGATGACCTCTTCGGTCGGCGAATGCAGTTGAATACCGATGCCACAGCCGATACGTGAGGACACGCTGTCGACGTATAGAGACCAAAGTTCGATGGTCGGCGAATCGTCGTTGATGAGGCCCGGTGACAATTCGACGAGGAAATTGGCCAACACTTGGGACTTAGCGCTGGTGCGGTGTTGATATTCGATGTCGTACTCGGATAGTTCGATAGCCCACTTCGCCATTCGTCCCGATTGTATCGGGCTTTGGAGGATGGTTCGCAGCGGCTGACCGGTGAGCACGGCGATCGAATGCGATTGGAAGTACGGACGTAGCTTCCGAGAGGCGACGACGACGGCCAGGGCAAACTTTTCTAAGGTCGGGTAGCGTAATTCAGCGCCATCCAGCGTCTTGCCGATGTAGAAGATCGGCTTCTGCTCTCCCCAATCTTCTCGTACAAGGACTCCGCTAACTGCCCCGCTGGAAACGGCGATGTACAATAGTAACGTGTCCCCGTTTTCAGGCTTCGCAAGGATCGGTGGCGTGGACAAGTAGGTTTTGAGTTGTCGGAATGCTTCTTCGTATTTGTCGTCCCACTCGAAACGTTTGTTGCCGCGCAGAAGCTGATAGAAGGCGAGGCATTTGTCTGTAGATCTCGATATAAAACGGTTTAGGGCGGCGATCCTGCCCGTGAGTCGTTGGACCTCACGGGTAGTTCGTGGAGAAGGCAGTTCGAGTATTGCCGAAATCTGCTTTGGATTGGCTTCGATGCCGCGCTGCGTGACCAAATATCCGAGGAACTCTTCCGAAGTAACCGCGAACGTGCACTTGGCTGGGTTGAGCTTCATGCCATACTTGTTAAGTATGCTAAAGCATTCTCGTAAGTGCGGTATGTGGTCGTCGGCCTTTAAAGATTTGACGAGCATGTCGTCTATGTAGACTTGATGAGCCGATTGGTCCGGTCGTTGCATTGCGGTGTTGTTTATTCGTTGAGATCTTCGGCGGCACCTGGAGGGAGACAGGACCTTAGGATACGATCCACGTCGTCTCGGTATGCGGTTTGCTCGGCCCTGAGAAGGTCGATCCTCCTATGGATCTGGGCCGAGAAGTTTTCCATTATGTCGGCCATGCTTAACGCGGGGGGTCTCGGTAGATCCAGCATTTCTGGCATCGGATCGATGCGCACTGTGGCGAATGCTCGACTCTGACCGGCTTCTTCCGTAGTAGGTGGCCGATCAGAGTTGATTATTTCTTCGGGTCGACCTGATGTTAGATCTTCGGATCGGGCTTCGCCGGTGTTGGCAGTTCTTGTGTTGATTTGGGCGGAAGTGCTTGCCATCTTCGTGTTCTTTGATTTTCTCAAAGATTCTCTTGAACGACCTCCCCACAGACGGCGCCAACTGTGATAACTCAAAATCGGCTTGTTAAAAGATTAGAGTTAATAGGTTTGGTTCAAGAGATTTTCGAGGTTTAAGCTTAGCCGGAGCTGTTTAGCGTTTATTGATAGTTCCGATCGTCGGAATAAAAGGTGGTTACAAAGTCTCTCTAGAGAAAAAAGACTGATCTTTTTCCGTTTCGAGCTTCTCCTCTACATATAGAGGGCACACCTCATATTGGACGGCCCAGATCGATCTGATCCAAGGGCTAACGTTTAAAGGTCTATCTTTAAATATAATATCCGATCTGAGTGGAATCTGCGCTCTGACTCGGTGCGGTCTGCGCGTTGGTTGAGTGGAGCATGGCACTGATTGAGTGCGGCATGACACTGATTGAGTGCGAAATGGCACAGATTGAGTGCGGCATGGCACTGATTGAGTGCGGGTGGACTCTGACGGATTGTGGCACGCCGTCAAGGTCGGCCGACTCTAAAGGTCTTCGGGTCGGTCTCTCTAAATGACCTCAGGTCGGCCACCCTAAATGTCTTTCAGGTCGGCCACCCTAAATGTCTTTCAGGCCGGCCACCCTAAACGATTTCAGGTCGGCCACCCTAAATGACTTCAGGTCGGCCACCCTAAATGACTTCAGGTCGGCATGTGATGTAGACTTGCGAAAGGAGGAGTTTCTCGAAAGATGGCCGATCAAGAATCTTCCCCGTTCGTCTATTGATAGTCGATCTTGGGCCTTCTACTTTCCAAAAGATGGCCGATCAGGCGCTTTCTCAGGATAAATGAGTAAACTTGTCTGCTCACCTTCTCGCAGCCAATCTAAAGTTGGGATTGCCAACAGTAGGGTTTTAATGGGGCCGATGTGAATTTAAACGGGCATTTTTAGAGGGGATACGAATCGCGACTTTAACAGTGAATCGGTAGATTATGCCCCAAATCTGTCATAATTTGTTGGTAATCCGAAATGCTATACGAGAGAATTTTATTTTCAAAAACGATTTTTAATAAAAGTAATTCGATTATTCAAAAATTAACTTAGAACTAAACCGTGGATTCATCTTTCAAAATGATGAAAGGCAAGAAATTTATTTATGTCCTGGTCTGAGGCAATGCATCTTACACAAGAACGTAAAATATCTCGAGGTTCCGAAGATTTCTCGAGCACCAATACATCACAGCCTGCTAACGTGCGTGCACGTGCGCACAATAGTCCTACAACGATCGCTTTCCCCTTCTTCTTCCCCTACAGAAAATCCCTGAACGGACCTACAAATGTTTATGCTCAACGACAAGTGCTTTACTCGGGCTGAGTAAGAAGAATGTGACTATACGGGCCTAGTCCAGGAAATTCAAGACCCAACAGTGACGGCCCAAACTAGAATATAGTAATTAAAAGATGGAAAAAAAAAAAAAGAGAAAGGGGATTATAAATACCTTCTTCCTCTTCGCAGGCGCATCCGCCGTCAAAGCTATATTAGTGCCTCTCGAGAACGCATCTTCCCCATGGACGGATCCACCATCAAAGTAATCTTCTGTTCGATCCTTATGGCTGCTTTCTATAATCTCTATGTTTCTCGACTCGATTTCAATTTTCTGATTAGGTCTTTTGTACCTTAGGGTGATATGGAATGGAACGATAGTGATGCAGGAATTCGAAAAAGCAGGTACAAATTGATTTTGAGATGTGTATCTGTAAGATGTGTTGGGGTCATGTTAATAATATCAATCAAATCTATTGCAGTAGCATGATTAGCAAGATTTACGTTAAGGGATACGACACTTTGCTCCCTGGCATTGAGGTCGTTAAGGGTTTGAAAAAACGTTTCGGTTCATGTGGAGAGGTGATATATGTTTATATTCCCGGATACGATTTCAGTACCACCCGCCGTCTCAACAGGTTTGTGGCCGTCTTTACTCCTTGTTTGGTCAGCTTTTAAAGTTAAATGCAATTGCTATAAACTGTCTTGTTTATCGTTTTACAGCTTCGCCTTGATTTATCTTCGTGGAGAAGGTGCAGAAGAGAAGGCGTTGAAACTTAGTGGAAGCAAGATGGGAGAACGCATGCTCGTCGCTGAGTCTTACCCGTTTCACGCCATTCACCTTGACTCTGAGTTGTCTCCTATGAGAGTCTTAGACAATCAGCGAAGTTATACGTAAGTTGTTTTTTTTTTTTGGAGATTTTTGTGTGTAAGATATATATGTTCTTGTCATGTTGATAATATTGTCAAATTATTAGGATGTTTGTTACGGGACATGACCCTTCGCTTCCTATGGATGCTGTCGAGGGCATGCTGATGAGACTTTTCTCTCAATGTGGATGTATCCGGGGTCTTGCAGCTTGCGCTTGCAAGAGGTTTGTGGCTTCTTCCTCCCAGCGAATTTATTTTTCCCAACTCTCATGGTATCAAATGCTAACCAAAGATTGGTTTTTGTTTGTTGCTTTGTATAGACGAGCTGCCCTTACTGTTGTGGGAGAAGACACATTAGAGATGGCGCTGCAACTTAGTGGACGTTACGTGGAAGGATTGGGGAATATTGAAGTTTCTGAGGTTGTGGGTCCTGAAGGACCGATTCACGACTGGGCCCGCATCTTCCCCATGGACGGATGCACCACCAAAGTAATCTTCTGTTCGATCCTTATGGCTTTCTATAATCTCTATGTTTCTCGATTTCAATTTTCTGATTAGGTCTTTTGTACCTTAGGGTGATATGGAATGGAACGATAGTGATGCAGGCATTCGAGAACGCAGGTACAAATTGATTTTGAGATGTGTATCTGTAAGATGTGTTGGGGTCATTAATAATATCAATCAAATCTATTGCAGTAGCAGGATTAGCAGGATTTACGTTAAGGGATACGACACTTGGCTCCCTGGCATTGAGGTCGTTAACGGTTTGAAAAAACATTTCGGTTCATGTGGAGAGGTGATATATGTTTATATTCCCGGATACGTTTTCAGTACCACCCGCCGTCTCAACAGGTTTGTGGCCGTCTTTACTCCTTGTTTGGTCAGCTTTTAAAGTTAAATGCAATTGCTATAAACTGTCTTGTTTATCGTTTTACAGCTTTGCCTTGATTTATCTTCGTGGAGAAGGTGCAGAAGAGAAGGCGTTGAAACTTAGTGGAAGCAAGATGGGAGAACGCATGCTCGTCGCTGAGTCTTACCCGTTTCACGCCATTCACCTTGACTCTGAGTTGTCTCCTATGAGAGTCTTAGACAATAAGCGAAGTCACACGTAAGTTGTTTTTTTTTTTCGAGATTTTTGTGTGTAAGATATATATGTTCTTGTCATGTTGATAATATTGTCAAATTATTAGGATGTTTGTTACGGGACATGACCCTTCGCTTCCTATGGTTGCTGTCGAGGGCATGCTGATGAGAATTTTCTCTCAATGTGGATGGATCCGGGGTGCTGCAGCTTGCTCTTGTAAGAGGTTTGTGGCTTCTTCCTCCCAGCGAATTTATTTTTCCCAACTCTCATGGTATCAAATGCTAACCAAAGATTGGTTTTTGTTTGTTGCTTTGTATAGACAAGCTGCCCTTACTGTTGTGGGAGAAAACACATTAGAGAGGGCGCTGGAACTTAGTGGACGTTACGTGGAAGGAGTGGGGAATATTGAAGTTTCTGAGGTTGTGGCGCCTGAAGGACAGATTCACGACTGGTCCCGCATCTTCCCCATGGACAGATCCACCATCAAAGTAATCTTCTGTTCGATCCTTATGGCTTTCTATAATCTCTATGTTTCTCGATTTCAATTTTCTGATTAGGTCTTTTGTACGTTAGTGTGATATGGAATGGGACGATAGTGATGCATGCATTCGAAAAAGCAGGTACAAATTGATTTTGAGATGTGTATCTGTAAGATGTGTTGGGGTCATGTTAATAATATCAATCAAATCTATCGCAGTAGCATGATTAGAAGGATTTACGTTAAGGGATACGACACTAGGCTCCCTGGCATTGAGGTCGTTAACGGTTTGAAAAAACATTTCGGTTCATGTGGAGAGGTGATATATGTTTATATTCCCGGATACGATTTCAGTACCACCCGCCGTCTCAAAAGGTTTGTGGCCGTCTTTACTCCTTGTTTGGTCAGCTTTTAAAGTTAAATGCAATTGCTATAAACTGTCTTGTTTATCGTTTTACAGCTTTGCCTTGATTTATCTTCGTGGAGAAGGTGCAGAAGAGAAGGCGTTGAAACTTAGTGGAAGCAAGATGGGAGAACGCATGCTCGTCGCTGAGTCTTACCCGTTTCACGCCAATCACCTTGACTCTGAGTTGTCTCCTATGAGAGTCTTAGACAATCAGCGAAGTCACACGTAAGTTGTTTTTTTTTTTTTTGAGATTTTTGTGTGTAAGATATATATATGTTCTTGTCATGTTGATAATATTGTCAAATTATTAGGATGTTTGTTACGGGACATGACCCTTCGCTTCCTATGGTTGCTGTCGAGGGCATGCTGATGAGAATTTTCTCTCAATGTGGATGGATCCGGGGTGCTGCAGCTTGCTCTTGTAAGAGGTTTGTGGCTTCTTCCTCCCAGCGAATTTATTTTTCCCAACTCTCATGGTATCAAATGCTAACCAAAGATTGGTTTTTGTTTGTTGCTTTGTATAGACAAGCTGTCCTTACTGTTGTGGGAGAAGACGCATTAGAGAAGGTGCTGCAACTTAGTGGACGTTACGTGGAAGGATTGGGGAATATTGAAGTTTCTAAGGTTGTGGCGCCTCAACAACCGCGTCGCGATCGTTTCCACTTTCCCTTCAAGTAAATGAATTTGATTCTTGATCCTTTGTTAGAACAAAGTAAAACCTCTCGTTAATTCGTGGTTTTTGGTTTAGGTCAAAGATGGGTACGGCTGAGAAGAAGAAGAAGAATAAGACTGCGAAGAAGGAGACTACGGAGTGGAAAGCCCTCTCTTAGGAGAACACAAACACGAAGCTATTTGGTGTTTTGTGTTTTTTATTGTACGTTTTTTGAAATTTTAGTAAAACCCATAATTGCGTTGGAGGATTATGAGATTGTTGAATGAATAGAATGTCTTAGATGCATAAAGAATTACATGGAAATAGCAAAGATGCTTAGGAAAAGTGAATTATGAATCCAAGTGATTACAAACTAGGAATCATAAAAATTGAAAATGATCTTTATTGACTTGGGACCGTATGTAATGTTTTCTGTCCACAATGGAAATAGCAAAGATGCTTAGGAAAACTGAATTATGAATTCAAGCGATTACAACTACGAATCATCAAAATTGAAAATGATCTTTATTGTGGTTTACTTGGTGAAATCGAATTCAACATTTCACTAAGTAAACAAAAAAAAACAAAAAAAACTTACTGTGGTTCAAATCGATCGACCAGGTTTACGTTCTTCGGCAGTAAAACCAGTGGTTGTACTTGGAATAGTCTGTGTCCGGTACATAATTATTTATTATACTTGTACAAAAAAAACTCAATTTTTGGTTGAAAGGAAATATGGGGAACCTACCAATCATACTTGTCCCAGCAATCTGCGATGAGGACAAGAGTCCATTTGGTAACCGTAGTGTATGCAGAACCGTTGGTCTCTCTTACGCGTCTTTCTCCATGGCGGTATGTAATGTTATTATTTATTAACATTAACCTCTTTCTTTTTAAAAAACATCAAAATTGAAAATGATCTTTATTGACTTGGGTCTATGTTTTTGAATTAGATCCGGTTTACTCCATTATCTTGGTGTTTTGGGTGCCTCTCGTGCTCTGTTTTTTTTTTTATTATATAATTTGTGTATTCAATGGTAAACAAAAATGTTAATCAAAAGTGAAGTCCTAGATATAATGAGACGCTAATTTATGAGATTGATCACGCTTTACAAAAAATGAATACACAAACCAATCATTACTTGGGTTATTTTGGAAAAGAAAAGAAGATAGTTGAATTATAGTTATTGGTTCATTTGATTAGTCTCTCAACTTTCTCCAGAAGACCCGATCGATTACCATGATTTTAGTGGGATATATTATCTTGCGTGCACGACGTCGTTGTGTATGGAGGGTTCATTACTCATGAGACAAGTTAGTTTAGTCAATTGACATTTATATTTCAACATTACCTACGTTATGTAACAATATCGTAAAATTCAAACCCAAAAATGTACATCATATAAGTATAACATACAGTCTATATCTAATATCTATAGCTCGTTTCATGCCCTGTATAGCGAGATGGCTTAGGTATAAATATTTGAGAGGATGACTTATATTTTAAAGTTATACAGTATATATAATTCCAAGTTAACCAAATCCATAACTTTTTATGAATTTCATTCGACTTTTAGTATAAGGGTTTAAATCCCACAACTGGTGTGGGACCATGTGTCCATGACTCCAGGATTAGTAGATTACTTGTGTCCATCTCAAAAGTTTGGTTTAAGGTATAGTTTCTTGCTTTAAAGCATTAAATTATACAGTCAAGACTCCATTTAAATAATGTTCCACAGCTTAAAAGCAACACAACAAATGGAAAAAAAATTATATGGAACTTGACCCTCACTACAAGAAACCTCAATCATAAAGACACATGTTAGCTCCAAAACAACGACACTTCACATGAAAAGCTAGACAACAAAACACAAAAACATCTTACCTATAGAGTTGTTTTAAATTCCCCTCTAAACCCTAAAAGATCACCATCTATAGCCAGAGACTCAATGGATCCTCAAGGAATGGACAAGAGAAGACTAGCTGTCCTCGTCGGCTGCAACTACCCTAACACACGGAACGAGCTTCACGGCTGCGTCAACGACGTTTTAGCAATGAAAGAAACTCTTTTGAATCGTTTCGGATTCAAACAAGACGACATGGAGGTACTAACGGACGAGCCAGAGTCAAAGGTGAAGCCAACCGGTGCCAACATCAAGGCTGCTTTACGTAGAATGGTGGATAAGGCCCAAGCCGGATCTGGAGACGTCTTGTTCTTCCACTATAGTGGCCATGGAACTCGGATTCCATCGGCTAAACCTGCTCATCCTTTTAAAAAAGACGAAGCTATTGTTCCTTGTGATTTCAATCTCATCACAGATATTGATTTCAGAGAATTGGTCAATCAACTTCCTAAAGGAACAAGTTTTACCATGATCTCTGATTCTTGCCATAGCGGTGGCCTCATAGACAATGAGAAAGAGCAGATCGTATAGAGCAGTTAGAATATCCTAACAATATACTAGAGATATACTTATCAAGTATCTTGTAAATCCCTTAATCATAGGAGCTAACTCTTGTATAAATGTATCACGCTTCTATGCAATGAATAACAAGCAATCATTATTCACACTTCTACCTCTTTTTTTCTATGACATTGTGTTAGACTATTGCAATTAATCAAATTATTTGTTTTCAAATGGCTATTGCCATTAGTCTCCTGAAATTAAAAGACAAATGAACAATCTAAAAACACAACAATAGAGGAAAAAATGATTAATCCAAAAGGTTAACAATAATTTGACAACGACATCCCTTTTATAAAAACGAACATGGGTTCGCCGGGAAGATTTTATCCATTTATGTACAGAAACAATTTATCCGTTTACTTTTTTAAAAAATATTATCCACTACATTTTTTTCACCAAACCCGTTTTGCTTTTTAAGGAAATATATAAAAATAAATATCGCAATTACGTGAAACGAAAGTCTCAAAGCGTCCTGACGCAAGCAGCCACATTCGTAGGATCTGTAACGCTAACCAACGAAATTACAGAAAAACCCTCCATTTTCACCATTAAGCATTGTTTGATTTTGACCTACGAAGGACTCAAACGAAGCTCTTCTCATTGAACATTCTTCAGAGAAGTTGTCAGAAAAAAAGTAGATGTTAATACTCAATACAGAAACTCTCAATGTTCTCAGCAGATGCAGAAACTTGGGCAAAAAGAAAGAAAAACTATGTTTGAGATCAGTTTTTTTAGCCTAACTTTACAATAGAGAAGAGATTCACATTATCGTTCACAATCGATCCATAGCTCCTAGAACTAAGTCTCCCGAGACTCCGTGGATACCATAAGCTAGAGAATATACAAGAGAGAGAACATGGTTTATAAGGCTCTTGTTGTGTCCTTTCAAGAGCATTGTTCCATGTTGTTGCTGCTGCTACTGTTCTTCCTAAGCTCCTCGTTCTCCTCACGTAACGCATTAATCTGCCCCTGAAGAATGTCTTGCATCATTTCTGCCTCTATCAAATCAGACTTTAACTTGTCTCTCTCCGCAACTATCTGGCGTTTCTCCCTCTGCAGATCGTTAATCAGTTTGGTGGATGAGCTTTCTGCAGTCGCCATTGTAACAGCTGGTTCCGGATTGTTCTCCTTCAGCAGAAGATTCTTTTCCTTGTCGGAGCAAGCCACGAGAGAGAACTCGAGCAGTGAGGCGGCCATGGCAGCAGAGGACGTGTCGACGGTTGTTGTTGTGTAGGAACAATGGTCCTGATGAGTGGTTTGGCTCGAGTTGTTGGAAATACCAGTAGAGGCTCCATCTTGGCGCTTGCGTTTGTATTGGATGATAGGCAATGGAGCTTCTTTGTTGAGGACACAAAGAGGAAGGACTTGGGCTGCAGATTCTCTCTTCAGTGGCTCATCATCATTGTTTTCGATCTCAAACTCCCTTGGGAGCTTGTTGATGTCAATGAGGAACTTTCTCTGCGACTGGTTTTCCTACACAAAACAGTTACATGAGAATTCAAGAAAATGGGAGAAGCCTTAAAAGTATGAAGAATCACACAAACCTGTGGAATCTCGTTGTTGCCATTGGCATCCACCACAATTGGAAAATGATCTGCTTTCACATTTTCTCCATCCCACTCTTGTTCGAAGAAGGCGGCATCTCTGTTTTTCCCGATGCCATTCTTCTGGAACAATTTGCACAACACGTACCAACGTTTCTGCGCCCATAGATACAAGGGAGTCCAGAGTCAATACCATAGATGAAAACGATCCAATTCTAGCTAGAGACATTGCAACATCAAGAATCCTTGAACCATATCTGAAAACGATTGGTTTTCCAAAAGAATCTTATAGACAAATAAATACACACCTGATTATGTTCTGGTTCATCTTCAACGAGGCGATACTCATGGATGAACCAATTGGTTCGCCGACCGTCTGAAATACGCCCACTGTGAAACACAAGAGTCTTTATCATACCAATCAACTGATTTCCTCGGCGGACTTGCCTGTCTGTTCCACTTTGTCTCCAGTAGCCATTGTCTGTTGCTCGGCTCACTCTAGTACCAGTGCCGTACTTATGCACTGCACTGAAAAAGTACCACTCCTTGTCTGAAACACAAAGACAAGACAGATCACTATGATTATATACTACTCCAATCACATCGAAACAGGGTTTCCCCATAACCTTCCTCTTCAAGTAATAGCTAACGAGTTTTTCATCGGTTGGGTGAAATAGGAAGCCAGGAGGGACCGATGTCGCCGCCGGAAAAGCCTCAACAGTTATGAAGCCGCGTCCCATTGACGAAAACCCGCTCTCGTTCTTGTATCACCTTTCCCCAATCTCTCTCCCTCTCCACAAACCTTGCTTGGGTAGAGACGAACAGATAAAAACTGATAAATGGGTTTTAGATTTGACGGAAAAGAATCAACAGTGAGAAACCCAGGTAGAGGGTACAAAGAAATTTGGTTTCTTTCGCCGACTTTTATACGACTGCATTTCGGATTTTGGTTTCGATTTCTCCCCCTTTTTTTCGTTTTTATATTTCCGTTATTATTTTTTNTCTTTCGCCGACTTTTATACGACTGCATTTCGGATTTTGGTTTCGATTTCTCCCCCTTTTTTTCGTTTTTATATTTCCGTTATTATTTTTTGTTTACTCTTCAGGAGAAGGAACACTATAATAAAAGGGAAAAAGGATCAAAATCGACCTCAACTAAATCCGTCGTGTCTTTTCCTACCTGAACTACGCGATAGTATGTTTAGCTATCCTAACTCCTAAACAAATTTAAAAAAGTTACCCAAACTAATTTTTGTGTGCCAAAAACAACATTGACCAAATTACTGTTAGTTAAACGTTAAGTTTCGCCTAGTCACTTGCCATGATGACGATAGTGTTAATCCGAATTGCCTCAAAACGACGTCGTTTGATGTTTGGCAAATTTAAACCCAAAACACACAAAACTACGTCGTTTTGATTTGGGGAAAAAATAAAATTAGGGATTTCGAAATCCTTTCTTCCTCCATCCTATAATCACAATTCTTTTGGTCAATAGATAAGTGTAAAAGCGTAGTTATTGAGCTGATGTAAATGTTTCTCTGTTCATGAAGCTTTTTGCAAACACATCTCCCTTTCTTTCCGGCTTACTATTATCCTCTCCAAACTAATCTGTGTTTCCTTTAAAAATTTTCCAAAACAGTTCCAATTCGTGGTACCCATTTGTCCAATTTACGATTTTTCTGTTCTTGAATTTTGTTGGAAATCGATTAAACAAACTAAAAAAAAGGCAGCAAAATTAGTTGTGGGGGGGGGGGGTTTATGGATTTGGAGTCTCGAAAACTGATATGGTCAGCCAATCAAAAAACAGTAGAACAAGTCGAAAAGAAAAGAAGAACAAAAGAAAGATGAAAGGATTGATTATGCGGTAGATTCAAACTTGTTCGTATTGGCCACCAAAGGAAACAAAGAAAGAAAGAAAAAGATGGAAACTTTACCTTGCAAGATGGAATCTAGTACTTGTGACTTTGAGCAAGAAAACGAAGAAGAAGAAGAAAGAAAGAAAGATCGGTGAAAAGAGGGAGTAGGAGATGTGGGCGTGGAATTTCTTTCTTGGTTGTAGATCTACGGATCAACCAAACACACAAAACTATATTATCTTTATGAAAGATTAAAAAAATAAACAAGTAAATGGAACCGCTACGAAGTTGGACTCTGAGAACAATCCAACTATGAACGCCAATCTAACTTGGACATTCAAAGTTGAGCCTGGTTTCGATTACTTTCTCCGGTTTCGAGCAAATAAAAAAGGAGGAAGGAAGAAGAAAGGAACCGAAATCCCTAATTTTTTTTTTTTCCCAAATCAAAACGACGTTGTTTTGTGTGTTTTGGTTTAGATTTGCCAAACATCAAAACGACGTTGTTTTGAGGCAATTCGGATTAATATCATCGCCACTGTGGCAAGTGATTAGGCGAAACTTAACGTTTGATTAACGGTAATTTGGTCAATATCGTTTTTGGCACAAAAAAAATTAGTTTGGATAATTTTTTTAAATTTGTTTAGGAGTTGGGGTAGGTAAACGCACTTTCGCGTAGTTCAAGACACGACGGGTTTAGCTGAGGTTGATTTTGATTTTGTTGTTAATTGTGCCGCCTCTTTGTCGTTTTGCTCGAACGAGTATCATAAAAAATTAGCAATCTAGGCCCAATCGATATATTTTGGGTCAGATCATGAGTTTGGAGGCCCATATTATTCTGGTATTACCTTTTCCGAGTCTTTGACTCTTTGTGGGTTTCAGCCTTTCAGGATATGAACCATTTCGAGGAGAGTTGTAGAAAATGTAAAACACCATGCAGTCTTCACTGTACATACCAAAACAGCAATCACTTTTGATCTCGGAAAGCAAATACGGCTTTGACGTTGGTGAAGCGAACAAAATAGCTAGAATTCGAAGTGAATGTGGTTTCGTGACCGTGAGTAACATATGTATATGTAAATCATACTTTTGTAAGGAAAATTGAATATTATAAAGTTTAAGAAGATAATAAATTTGTCTTTCAATGGAGATCCTGGAATCTAGGAAAAGCATTCATTGCAACTAAACGGAATGTCAATCGATTATATATATATGACAACATTATCGGTAAAAAATCACCAGTGACAATATAAAACAAAAAAAAACAAATGTTTTTATTGAAAAACACATACTTCTAGTACTATACTAGAGTTAGGTCCGCGCTACGCGCGGATATTCTTTTTAATATAATATAATATATTTATGTAATATAATTTTAGTCGATCAATTTAACAAATCTCGATAAATTTTTTTCTATTTTTGTTGTGATCCCACCATTTCGACATTTATAGATATTAAAAAAGATCTTAAATCTGTTTTTCTATAACCGTATAAAAAATGTTCTTTTATTTTCTTTGCGTTTGTTTCACTGTCTCCCTAACCTGTTTAATGTTTTGAAATTATATTATTCATATTCTATACTGAATAGTATATGAAGGATTTTTTTTTAAAGTAGTTTATTAGAAACTGGCATTTTTTAGAATTTTCGTAGTCATACCTCTGTTTAAGAGTTTGGCAAATGAATGTCACAAACATAAAACATGTATTTTTGGCTGTAATACCTCTAGGTTGATTTATAATCGCTGACTTATGTACTGTAATTACTATTGTCTATTATGTAAAATATGTAGTTAGGAGCTTCGCGAATAAGTAATTTGGCGAGAAAAAGTTTTTAAAAAAAAGTAATTTGGCAAGAAAATACTCACAAAACTTTTGGTCACCGAGATATGTAGGTGTCCTCAAATTCACAAACGCTTCTTGACAACAAAATTTAAATGTTGAACTCTATACGGAGCTGTGCTTGATGCCTTAAAAAAAAGACATTGGTCTTACGTCACCATTTAAAAAAAAAAAAATTATAGGGCCACATATTTCTATAACTTAATTTATTTTGTTAATTTCAATTTGTTAAGAGTTTTTTTTTGAAAAAAATCCATTTTCTTGGTCATAAGAGGTTGAATTGTTTCTTTATGGTATCTATAAACAAAAATTTTGTTAGTTAAACCGGTTATTTATTGTTTTACAATTTCTATATTTATCAAAATATTAT
>JAHZTW010000001.1:260284220-260549824 GCA_020283515.1 Alliaria petiolata
CGGGAACCGAATGGGTACGTTAAATACCCAAAATATAATTATATATCCAAAACATTTGTTGTATTTATACTTTAAATAACTTAAATACTCAAAATTGCAATTATAAACCAAATATATTAGTTATGTTTAGAACAAAATAACTAAAATACTCAGAATATTTGAAAAATTTTCGTTATATTTATCAAATTTTAATTATTTTAAATTTTTTTTAGATAATTTGGATATCCAGAACCGACCCGGACCCGAACGGAACCGAACCAAACCCGAACCAAAAAAGCAAAATACCCGAATGGGTTCTATTATCTAGAACCGAAATACCCGAACCCGAAAAAACCGATCCGAACCCGAACGGATATCCGAATGCCCAGGCCTAATATGAACCATTTCGAGGAGATTAGTAGAAAATATAAAACAGCATGCAGTCTTCACTGTACATACGAAAACAGCAATCACTTTTGATCTCGGAAAGCAAATACGGCTTTGTCGTTGGTGAAGCGAACAAAATAGCAAGAATTTGAAGTGAATGTCCTTTCCATAAAAGTTGCTAAAAATTCAGTGAATGTAGTAGTTTCGTGACCGTGACTTAATTAACATATGTATATAAGTAAATCATATTTTTGTAATCATATTTTTGTAAGGAAAATTGAATATTATAAAGTTATAATAAATTTGTCTTTCAATGGAGATCCTGGAATCTAGGAAAAGCATTCATTGCAACTAAACGGAATGTCAAACGATTAGTATATAATATGACAACATTATCGTTAAAAAATCACCACTACTGGCAATAAAAAAACAAAAAGAAATAAATGTTTTTGATTGAAAAACACATACTTCTTCTATATATTGGTTTTTCGAAACTCTCATTCTCGATGTAAAACTTGATTGTCAACAGAAAAAAAAAGATAACTTTTTCTTTAAACTGCAAAAAAAAAAGAAAAGAATAAGACTCGGCTCGACGACCCTCGTCACGCCCTTATCATGACTTTAGTTTTTCTTGGGGAGGGGAAAAAAAAGGAAAAAGAAATTCTTGATCAAAAGAGTATAAAAGAACGTGACTTCGATTTTTATACAATTTTCTTTTGTAACAAATCGAAACTTACAAAGTGATTACAAGAATTTTAGTATTTTAGTATTCTTCAGAAAAGGACCCCAAAAAAAAAATTTAAAAAAATCTCGCATGTCTTTAACAAGCAAAGAATCGGTTACACACACAAACAAACAAAAACGTTTGATATAGAAACAACGAATGATCAATTTTCCAGTAAACCACAAAAAGAAAAAATAAAAAAAATGTTTCTTTTTTAAAAGATTAATGATGTAATAATAAATCAGTAATGGCAATCCACCAAAGTAGGAGCTGACAAGACAAGCGACTTTGGTTCTTCTCTTTGCTTCGTCTGGTTATGTTCTTGTTCGTGTTTTTGCGTCATAGCAAAGCTGAATCCGTTGACCCGATTCTCATCTTCCGGTGCGGGTAGATTCAGATCCAAATCCAATGACACGGCCGTCTTCTTAGCTCTCTTTGTCGCTGGCATCACCAGATGATCTTGACCGTCCGATATTTGATCGAACGACATCGAAGACAGTGATAGCTCCGTGTTGGCCGCAGCCGTGGCCACCGTCACGGTGGGAGGTGCCGCCGCTACAACCACCGCACCTCTATGCCGTCTCATGTGGCCACCTAAAGCTTGTCCAGACGTAAACTCGGCTCCACAGATTCCACATTCATGAACCTTATTGTTACCTGCCTTACCGTACACGACAAGCGATCTATTGTTATTGTTCTTGTTGTTATTGTGAATCGTTGTCGTTGCGACGGCGTCGTTTTCGTAGATGTTCTTCTTGAGTTCAAGGTTGGAGTAAAAGGAGGTGGCTTTAGGTTTCTTGTGGCTAGCTCTATGGCCGCCTAAAGCCTGAAAAGAAGGGAAGGTCCTATCACATGTTTTGCACTGATAAACGTAGTAACCGGCTTTAGCACCACCGTTAGATGAAGAAGTCTCTAGAAACCTCCTGCTGCTAAATCTATACGAGTTATTGTTGTTTGCTTCGTGGTAAGGTATCTTGAGCTGTTGGTTGTGGTGGGGAAGGGAGTGTCCTTGGGCAAGGAGCATCAAACAATTGGCTATGTCTTTATCTTCTTCGTCTTCTTCGGCCTTCAATGTTGGGTTGTTGTTGGAGGACCAAGAGGCTGATGAAGATGAAGACGTCACACCATCCTTTTTGCGGTTTTCGACATTATTGCCTAAAGCATTTTCCTTGGAATCGAGATCGGTGGATTCTTCTACAATGTCGCGTGCCGGGGAAGAAACTATAGGAGGGGAGATGGAGAAAGGAATAGGAGATTGTGGACGTTGTCGCTTTGTCCGCTTCCCTTTAAGGATCAAAGACTGCTCCTTCGAGGCCGCTATCGCCTCTTCGAACGCTTCCATTAAGATCAAAGTTCAAAATCAAGATCAAGAGACGAAGATCAAGAAAGGAGAAGAGGATTTGTGTTGTTGATCATGAAGAAGTTAAGGATGAGAGATGCATATATAGTAATGTGTTAAGAGGAAGATGTGTTTGAGATGGAGAGAGATGTGTGGAGAGATGGATACATAAATAGTGAGTGATTTAGGAAGAGAGGAGTCAAAGAGAGACACCACACATATAGAACAAAAATATATAAGAACAGCTTTTTAAGTGTGTGAATATGTTTGGACTTGTCCTTTTGTAGCCTCTTAAATTTTAGTACTTCTGTTATTGTCTCTCTTCTACCATTTGCCCAAACTTGGCAAACTAATCACAATACAATGAGATAGAGAGAGAGAAAGAGTGTGTGTAACCATTTGCAACAAAAAATGAGCAATTTTAGACAATTTCTATAGTAATATATGTTTCGTTAGTTTTTTTGTTCAAATTAGTTTTTTTACTTTTCACATTGATGAGTGAATTTTAACAAATTTTAGGCATATATCACTTCGAAATAGACATTATAAAAAATATAGAATTGCAATAGTATATCTGATTCTATGATTCAATATTACGTCCTCAGCTCTTGTTCTATATTATTTTCTTGTAAGTATAATTAGTTAAAAATTAAAAATGATAAAATTCACTATTTTGTAAAAACAAAAGTTGTCTAATAGATATTATACAGTTCATATATTGCATACTATATGTAAAATGTTTTATATATCTTTTTCAAAAAACTTAACATGTACGAAAATATGCTATCTTGTACTTAAACTAAATCAAACGTAAATGAATTATAATTTTTTTTTTCTACTATACAAATTTTGTTAACCATGGATGATTTCAAATGTATGGACTGTCGAGTGATGTTTAAATTTTGAAAAAGAAAAATATATATTATTGAAGAAAAAAAGAAAGGAAAAATTTGGAAGTAGAGGTTAAGAGATAGGTTAAGGTACAGGAAGGAAGAAGTAATGATAAGTGCAATGCAAGCCTGTCTCTCACGGAATCTACGGCTCTCCCTTCATCTCTCTCTACTCCATCTTTCATTACTTGTTCTTTTTTTATATATATGTTTTATTTATTCGTTTACCATATTTCTACGTATACGTACAAGTTACAACGTAAATGTGTGTATACAACGAAAAAATATAATTCTTTAGTTATCTAGAATTGTGTAAAATTGACTCTACAAAACTCAAGTCCAACTAATTTTGTCTTAAGGCTACGATAAGGCTTCAAGCAAGACTTGAGATAATAATTAGGGGTGCTGGGGTGGCAAAGTATAATAACTAAATCAATTTATTATTTGTCTACTGATATTTATTTAACCGGTAAAAAAATCGTAAAATTTGTTAAAAAGAATATCAATTCGAATTTGAATATTGTAGAAAACACACACTTTATAAATAGATCATTAAGTTAATAAAATATTAAAATAAAGAGATAGAGATAAATTTATAGATTATAAATAAACACATGTTGGCGTGTGTATGTGCAGATCGAAAGTATATACGGATTCCGTTAATGGATGCATGATGTGAAGAGCACCCACTCCACGTCAAGAATATTACCAAGTAACAAGCAATCAGCAAGTGCAGCTCATCGTATCTTCAAGAGTTATTATCTCTTTTTTTTTCTTCTTCTTTTATACTTACAATACATTTATTATATATATATATACACACACCCCTTCCTTAAAATTTACTGATATGATACTCGACAATTGTCCTCTTCGTCACTTTAGTATTTTCTGTGTCATCATAATTTTCCATGAAAAGTCTGTTATTTAGCCATTTAGGTTGACCCAACAAAAAAAAACTGTTAATTACTTGATTGTGTAATAAAAGAAATAGAATAATTTCATTGAGAATGGTATGTGAATGTGCTAACAAATTAAGCCTAGAAGCTATATATATATATAGAGAATTAGATGAAAAACTAATTACAACCGTGCTATAACTTTTTAGTGGTTAAGATTCCCTCAAACTAAATATCATTCGAGAACGAGTACCACCAGTAAACTACCATGACATTGTAATTTTCTTTAAAAACTTTACTGTTCAAAAGTCTTAATACTAGTAACATAAAAATTTCAAAGTCTATGTGGGGATCATTAGATAATTTTTATTTGAGTCAAAAGCATTAGATAATTAAAATAACAAGAATAAATTTAAAAAATAACAACTATATTTAGAAAATAGAAAATATCTAAATTTTTAAAATAAATTATTTTTTTTAAACATCAATTATTATGAAACAGAGAATATATAATTGATTAATAGGTAGATGCAGAAATTATAAACTGTGACAAATAGAGCGAGAGAGGGTAGTGGGAGAGTTAAGGAGCACAAGTCGTACTCGTTTCTCTAATTAAGCTTATTTAGAAGGACCATTATCGAGTGTGTGTATGAGCTTCTTCTTCTTCTTCTTTTTAATCTCGTGTCTGTTTCATGTTCCCACGTTCCTTTAGTACGACCACACACAATTGTCATTAGCATATATATATACCACTCTTTTCTATAGCAGTATCTTCTAATTCGGCTTCTATAACAGCTGAATTCATTATTTATAAAATATAGTAACCGAATTCATAAACTCTAATTCCAATTTGATTTGGTTGGTGCAGTTAAAATTTTGACTGGGTTCAATTTTTTAATAACATATATGAATTTTACATCATGCATGTGCACAAACCCACAATTACAAAACCAAACACCAATATATGACATAATTACATAAACCACAATTCAATAATAAAAGTTTACCTCCGAACCAATGAAACGGCTAGAGTGACAGACGTTTTGTTCCTGCAGCTAGCATGCTGAGAAACATGATGTGCATATTTTTCAAACAATGTGTCGATATTGATGGCATCTCCAAAGTGAGCTACGAGCATCGTTTCAGTCACTGCTCTTATGCAACTAGCTTCTCTTTGCCCTGCTTTAGCTCTCAGTGATTTTAAGCTACAGTCCTCTTTACTATGGCCTAGATCAAATACATGTGTCTCCAAGTCGTTTATTTGGAATGACCCCTCATTTCTAATCACCTCCTTCGCTTCTTCTTCGTTCGGATCATAAAACGGCATGTTGAACGATTTCACCTTTGAGGCACTCACAAGACCCTATAAAAAGATCACGATAGAAGCGTATTCAATGAAACCATGCGTGAATTCATTTTTAAAATATTCAACAAATGTGAACATCTAATGATTTCTTACCTCCAAGACTAGGTCGCTGAGGGATTTGGATAACAATGTCCAGAAATGACAACAATCCCTATACAACGGATCATCATGAGTTTTTCTGCCGATAAATGTGAGAACCATGCGTCCATTAGATACCATCTCTTCAGATCGCATTCTTAGAAATGTCGTAAAATCTCTTTGGAATTGATTCAAGTAAGCCTTGTATTCACTTAGAGGACTTGAACTTGTTATGTACACACCCATCTTGTTCTCCTCCAGTCCGTCCGGAACCTGACAATTAAGTCCAGATCTTCTATTGTTGAAAGCCTTCTACTTATAAGGAAATTTGAAATAATGTCTATTAAGTTTATTTATAACGACGAACTACTTGAAAGAGTACCTTAGAGAGAAAATGAATACTGTATGTTGAATGTACGAAATGGAGACTCTTGCGTGGGAAGAGCCTCGTGTAAAAGGAACCAGGGACTCCAGAGACGAAGCACGATCCTTCTCTTGTGAGCTTCTTCTTGAAGGAAGTTATGAACTTGAAAGTTGTGTTGAAATCGTTACTAAGGAGATCGTTCAGACAATAATCTATCTCCGGCGGGTTTTGGTTCCATTTTTTACATATCACATTGATTGTGTTGACGAACTCAGACATCGCCAAAAATGTGTTTTGTCCCGAAGAACAGCCCAAATCGGCTACTTTAATGCATTTGGGAAAGTCCAAATTTGTCATCATCTCTTTGGTGTTTTTAACCAAGACTGTTTTGGTCCCTGATAAAACTCTTCTCTGAAAAAAACTATGAAATTGGTAATTAGTAAAATTTTGGGGATTACATTTATGTTGTTCACACTTTGGAGACTGATTTTTTTTGGTTGAATTCGGTAATCTGTGTAATATGTATTTCTTTTTAAATTAATCCATAAGTTGCATTATTTTAAACAAAATCATTTCTTGCGTTCACCTATACGTTTTCACTTTGCAATTTTTTTGATAGAAACAGTAGAAAATATGTTACATGTAAACGCAAAAAAAAAAAACAACTAATGTTTGAAACGATTATAAAGTCTAAATATTTTGAGTATATATATATATATATATATATGTTGTACATATACTGTAGTCTGTATGTTTGAGTATGTATGTCTTAAAGAAAAGAAAAAATGAATATATAGAAGATGAAAGAACCTGAAGAAGAGAATTTGTGGAGTAACTGTTAACTCCATCTCCTCCATTCATACTTAGAGCACTCACAAAAGGGTACTTACTATTAATCTCTTTATCGCCACTAGACTTCTCATTGTCACTCTTACAAACACTTGATGAAATATACTCAACAAGAAAAGAAAAAAAAACTTTGATGGAATTTTTCATATTTTCGTACATGATACTGGGTTTGAATGAGACTGCCATCCGTAGTAGCAACAGAGAAAAATGGAGGAGACTGGGATAAAGTCGTTTCTTCTGAATAAAAAAAATATTTAACGCCAGTGGTCGGAGTTGATTGGGGCCAGTGTTCCGTGATCCGTAATCTGTATCCTGGCCCAGATGTGAGAGAAAGAAAAAAAATAAAATAATATGTGGTCTACATATCATCAAATGGCACACGAAAAGAGACGCACATAATTCACATGGGAAGTACCACTTTCTTGGTGTACAAATTGATTTTAGCCAACCTTAAATTATTTCAATATGTAATTTTTGTCTGAAACATTTCAAAATCATCTTTCCTTTTGTTTGTTTTGCGTTTTTTCTTCTTAACTTATCAACAAATATAACTCATTCAAGAAAAATCAACACTATAATATATGAAAAGACGATGATGATGCATAGAGAATTTTAAAAAAAAAAAATATTTGATAGAACTAACTTTTTGATAAATTATCCAACTTCACACCTACACGTGATTGATGTAAAACTTTCGAATAATGGAAATTTAGTGATTATATTTATACTTACATGTGATTGATGCAAAACATTTGAATAATGGATGATCTATTAGAAAATAATAAGACAATGAATGACAAATGAAATTGAGTGATTATACTAACAAATACCTTTTTAAAATGCAAGGTGAGAGTCCGAACCAGTGGATCGGCTAGCAGTGACATTATGCATTTCCTTTTTATTATAGAGAGTTTTCCTCGTTGTATTATAATAATTTGCATTTTGAATGCCAAATATGTAATTAAATTTGATCAAACAACAAAAAAATTAATAAAAAATCACAAATCAAGAAGTATATTTGACCCATCACACGTACGGATTACATAAGAAAAGATACTATTTCCCAATCAATGAAACGGCTAGAGTGACAGACGTTTTGTACCGGCAGTTAGCATGCTGAGAAACATGATGTGCGTATCTTTCAAACAACGTGTCAATATTGATGGCATCTCCAAAGTGAGCTACGAGCATAGTCTCAGTCACTGCTCTTATGCAATTAGCTTCTTTTACCCCTGCTTTAGCTCTATGTGATTGCAAGCTACAACCTTCGTTACTGTGGCCGAGATCAAATACATGCGTCTCCATGTCGTTTATTTGGAATGACCCCTCATTTCTAATAACCTCCTTGACTTCTTCTTCATTCGGATCATAAAAAGGCATGTTGAACGAATTCACCTTTGATGCACTCACAAGACCCTATAAAATGATCACGATAGAAGGGTGTCATTGAGACCATGCGTGACCATATTTAAAATATATCAGCACATGTAAATATCTAGTGATTTTTAACCTCGATGACTAGGTCGCGGAGAGAAATGGATAACAATGTCAACCAATGACAACAATCCCTATACAATGGATCATCTAGAGTCTTTCTTCCGATTAATGAGAGAACTATGCGTCCATTAGATACCATCTCTTCAGATCGCATTCCTAGAAATGTCGTAAAATCTCTTTGGAATTGATTCAAGTAAGCCTTATATTCACTTAGAGGACTTGAACTTGTTATGTACACACCCATCTTGTTCTCCTCCAGTCCGTCAGGAACCTTATAAGTCCAAAATTTAATTGTTATAAGCTTTGTACTTATGACCAAAAAAAAAGAAAAAAAAAATTCTGTAAGTGGAAAGTTGTAAGAAAGTATTTATAAGACCTTAGAGAGGTAATGAATACTGTAATTTGAATGAAAGAAATGGAGACTCTTGCGAGGGAAGAGCCTTGAGTAAAAGGAACCAGGGACTCCAGAGACAAAGCATGGTATTTTGCTTGTGAGCTTATCGTTGAAGAAAGCTATGAACTTGAACGTCGTGTTGAAATCATTACCAGGGAGATCGTTTAGACAGCAATCTATCTCTGGCGGGGTTTGGTTCCATTCTTGACATAACACATTGATTGTGTTAACGATCTCCGACATCACCAAGAATGTGTTTTGTCCCGCAGAACATCCCAAATCGGCTACTTTAATGCATTTGGGAAAGTCCAAGTTTGTCATCATTTCCTTGGTGTTTTTAACCAAGATGGGCTTGGTCATTGATAAAACTTTTCTCTGAAGAAAACAAAGATAGAGACAAATTAATTAAGAAGTCGTTAGTTAGTAAAAACGTCAGGGATTCATTTATGTAACCACATTTTGGGAAAATAAAGACCCCATTGTTTGTTTCCGATTGGATATGTTTTTATGTTTAGCATTTTTTTTTTAAATGAAACAATAATTTTCCTTTTTTTTTATATATATATAATTGCTAATATAAATTAAACGAGAGACCAAAGAAAAAAATATATGCTTGCACTGGATATAAAAAAAAATTACATGTAAACACAGATAAATAATTGTTGAAGTCTAAATAACTTGAATATAGACAGGGCCACGCTTGGCTTGTTAGGAAAACAAACATTTGCTTCAAGCTCCCAAAAATTATAAAAAGCTCCTAAACCCAAAGTTTAAACATAGTGTATTTTGGTCAAATGAACATTTATTTAGCTACATATTATGTGTTCGAGCCTTTGCACACTATTTTGCGTGTTTTAATTTTTTTTATTTTTTTATATGGGCGATTTTTTTAAAAAAGTTGCTTTAAACCCCCATATAATTTGTGTAAGTATATCCTAATTAACGAAAAGGAAAAAAAGAAATATATAGAAGATGAAAATACCTGAAGCAGAGAATTGGTGGAGTAACTGTTGTCTCCATTTCCTCCACTCATACTTAGAATACTCACAAAAGGGTATTTACTACTTCTCTCTTCATCGCCGTTATTCACCTCGTTTTCACTCTCACCATTACATCTGCATCGCATGTATAAACATTAAACAAACATGTATAAACATCTATGTCAAATCAATATGTTATATGATGTGAAGATGGATTGGTGAGAAGAACCTCCAGGAAGGATTAGGAATGGAATAGATGAATCTTGAATCCATTTCTCGCACTATTTCAAGAAAATAATAGTATAAGAAAGAGATAACTATTACAATATGTTCTGTTTTTAAAGGAAGCTACCTCTCTCATTCACATTATATATAAAGGTATAGGAAATATCTTCGACGTATCTTCCATGTGAAAGCAATCCTAATTGTTGCGATCTATTCAATCTTTATAGATATTTGTCAGAATGGTTATGATAAATTAATAATTGATAAGAAATAAGATGAATATGTATAATCTTCATAATAGTTTTTTGTTTTAAAAACTGGTAATTTATATATATATATATATCCACTAGTTTCCATACAAGCTAGCTGGTCCAGAACCATCAAATAGTTGTCATAAGTTTTTCCCTTTTTTTCTTTTTCTTTAATGTAATTTTTTCTTTCAATTTTAACTATAGATCTTGGCCATTATATGCATCAATCCATATCGAAGCAACTAAATTGTAACATTTAACAAAATTCACGATTTGAAGACAGTATACTTAATAAGAATTTGACCCTACACATCGCTAAGATTAAACTTTATTTGATGATAAAAGTTATTTCCGAGTCAATGAAACGACTAGGCTAACGGTCGTTTTGTTTCTGCAGTCAGCATGTTGAGACACATGACGTGCGAACTTGTTAAACAATATGTAGATAATGGCGTCTCCAAAGTGAGCCACAAGCAATGGCTCACTCACCGCTCTTATATAATTGGCTTCATTTTGCCCTGATTTACTTCTCTTACGCTCGTCCTGGTTACAATGGCCAAGATCATATTCATGCGCCTCTAAATCTTTGATTTCAAAGGAACCCTCTTTCCCTATGATTTCTTTCACTTCATTCTCACTCGGATCATAAAACGGCATGTAGAACGAATCCACCTTCGAAGCACTCACAAGACCCTATTAATTATTATGAAAAGAAAAATCAATTATTCGAAACCATGCATGTTTGAATTCTTATTCAAAATGTCCACGAATAATAAATGCTTTGATTTTGATGTATACCTCGATGACTAGGTCACAGAGAGATTTGGATAGTAATGTCCAAAAGTGACAACAATCTCTATGCAATGGATTATCCATATTGTTTCTACCGATGAAAGTGAGAACCATACGTCCATTAGAAACCATCTCTTCAGAACGCAATTTTAGAAATGTCGTGAAATCTCTTTGGAACTGATTCGAGTAAGCCTTGTGTGTACTTAGAGGACTTGAATTTGTGATGTACACACTCATCTTGTTCTTCTCAAGTCCTTCAGGAACCTTGCAATAAAATAGTTCCAACAATATTATAGCAGTTTTCGAAATATAGATTAATAACTCAATTTGTATATATAAATAGAAAGTTATAATGAAGGTCTCAACACTTATCATACCTTAGAGAGCCAATGGAGACCATAAGAAGAATGTACGAAATGGAGACTCTTACGAGGGAAGAGCCTCGAGTAGAAGGAACCGGGGACTCCAGAAACGAAGCATGATTCTAAACTTTTGAGGTTCTTCTCTTTGAAGAAATGTGTGAATTTGAACGTCGTGTTGAAATCGTTATTAGGGAGATCGTTTAGACAACAATCTATTTCTGGTGGGTTTTGGTTCCGATCTTGGCATAACACATTGATCGTATTAATGATTTCTGACATTGCCAAGAACGTGTTTGGTCCCGAAGAACAACCAAAATCAGCTACTTTAATGTATTTAGGAAAGTCCAAGTCTATCATCAGTTCCTTTGTGTTCTTAACCAAAACCGGCTTAGCCTTTGCTAGCACTCTTCTCTGAAAAGAACCATTACCAAACAATAACAGAACCATGACTAAATTTAATGTAACTCAATTATTATTCCCCACCGAATAAACCCAAATTTAATACATAAAACTATGATTGGATGATCATATAGCTGTCGGGTGTGTATGCATGTCTCATTAAAGAAAAGGAAATAAATTAAATAGATATAAAAAAAACGAACCTGAAGAAGAGAATTGTTGGAGTAACTGTTGTCTCCATCTCCTCCAGTCATACTTAGAGCACTCGCAAAAGGGTACTTTCTACTTCTCTCTTCATCGCCGTAATTCTTCTCATTCTCACTCTTACCATTACACCTGCACCTAATACATCAACATATACATGTACAATCGTGCATATATGCATACATCTATGTCAAGTCAATATATACAATCATACATATATACATACATCTATGTCAAATCAACATATACAATCATATGTTGTGAAGTTGAATTTGAGAGAAGAACCTTGAGGAAGGAATTATGTGGATGAATCTTGAATCCATTTCTCGCACAATTTGAGAGAAGAACCTTGAGGAAGGAATTATGTGGATGAATCTTGAATCCATTTCTCGCAAAATTTCAACATATACATGTACAATCTTGAACCCACTGGTCTCTTTCGTGTTTTGTAACCAACTAGATGATCATCCAATCATTGTCATGTAACTTTTATCTCCTTTAATTAATGAAAACCCTTTAACAGGAAAAAAACATGACACTTGTTGTAAAGTAGAATTATTGTGAAGATCATGAAGAATAAGTATGGGACCCCATAACATTCTCGATAAGGTTTTTTTTTTTTTTTTTTTAAGAAAGAAAAAATTGTTGTCGGCATGTGTTTGTCGAAGTCGAATTTTCTTTAATGGTAAATGCATGTCCCAATTTTCTTCCTAGTAATCTGAAAACAGAGGAGAAGAAGAAGAATCAATGGTTTTTTATTGAGATCTCATTGAGAAGAAACAACTTGTTCCTAATAGTATTTATCTTTTTATTTATTTATTTATCTTGTTATAGAGGTTTTTGACCATAAGAAGAATGTACGAAATGGAGACTCTTACGAGGGAAGAGCCTCGAGTAGAAGGAACCGGGGACTCCAGAAACGAAGCATGATTCTAAACTTTTGAGGTTCTTCTCTTTGAAGAAATGTGTGAATTTGAACGTCGTGTTGAAATCGTTATTAGGGAGATCGTTTAGACAACAATCTATTTCTGGTGGGTTTTGGTTCCGATCTTGGCATAACACATTGATCGTATTAATGATTTCTGACATTGCCAAGAACGTGTTTGGTCCCGAAGAACAACCAAAATCAGCTACTTTAATGTATTTAGGAAAGTTCAAATCTATCATCAGTTCCTTTATGTTCTTAACCAAAACCGGCTTAGCCTTTGCTAGCACTCTTCTCTGAAACAATAACAGAACCATAACTAAATTTAATGTAACTCAATTAATATTCCACATCGAATAAACCCAAATTTAATACATAACAACAATCATATTTCAAGAAATTTCGCATATAAAAAAGTTAATTTTAATTAAAATAAATAGTCTATTGAATATTTTCCCAAATCAAACTAAACCAAAATAATTTCGTAAAAGAAAACTCGGTTTCAATTTAGTCATAGGTCAACAAACCAAATAAACCAAAACAACAATCAAACCAAATAGCCGAATAAAACCGAATGCGATCATAGTATAGAGGTGTCAGGTGTGTGTATGCATGTCTCATTTAAGATAAGGAAATAAATCAAATATAAAAAAAAAAAAAGTTTAAGAAACCTGAAGAAGAGAATTGTTGGAGTAACTGTTGTCTCCATCTCCTCCACTCATACTTAGAGCCAGCCCCGTCCCTGCTATAAGGCAAGTGAAGCACAAGCTTCAAGCCACAAAATATATTACATTTTTAAAAGCCATATTTAATAAATTGTTTAGCTTGGTCAGTTGGTTAATCAGTTTGATTTATGGTCAACATTCTCTATTCGTACATCTTCCTCTATTTTTGGCAACATTTCTTCTTATGTGTGTTTGTTTGTACCTTTTCTTTCCTTATTTTTCTTAATTGATTTTGTTTTGAATATATTTTTGGAGAACTAATTAATAGAAACATAAACAATCCCTTATCCTTTATATAAACTAAACTTAAAATATAACAAATGTTGACAAATCTAAAAGTTCTCAACGTCGTTACCTACAAAATCAGACTCTTTAGTTTTCACAAACCATGCTATACATGATTTTAAGTATTTTTATATTGTTTTAGTGTTATTTTCATCATTTTTATTTATATAAAAGATCACATATTTTCAAATTTGGACGGCACTGCTTAGAGCACTCACAAAAGGGTAGTCACTACTTCTCTCTTCATCGCCGTAATTCTTCTCGTTCTCACTCTTACCATTACACCTGCACGTAATACATCAACAGATACATATACAATCGTGCATATATGCATACATCTATCTAGGTCAAATCAATATATACAATCATACATATATACATACATCTATGTCAATCAACATATGCAATCATATGATGTGAAGATGAATTTTGAGAGAAGAACCTTGAGGAAGGAATGATGTGGATGAATCTTGAATCCATTTCTCGCACGATTTCAAGGGGAAAAAACAAGAAATATTACTATATGCTACCTTATTCACTTTATTTATAGAGGTGGGACATATCTTAATCGTGAAACACGTCGAGTTGTTGCAAAATACACTCCAACATTCTTACCCCACCTATATAGACATTTTTTTTGTTTGTGTGAATTTCATTATGTTTTAAAGATCAAATCGCATCTGTAGACTATAGTCATATATAGATAGAGAATCAAAGACAATGCAATATGACACTTGTTGTAAAGTAGAATTATTGCGAAGATCATGAGGAATAAGTATGACACCCCATAACATTCTCAAATAACCATGATATTCTCGATAATATTAAATTAGAGGTTTTTAAAAAAAGAAAATCGTTGTCGACATGCATGTGTTTGTGGTAGTCGGATTTTCTTTAATGGTAAGTGCATGTAGTCCATTTTTCCTGGTTTTTTATTGGTTTGAAAAACAGAGGGCCTTAAACTCAGAGGAAAAAAAAAGAAAAATATATTATGGCCAAATAGATTATTAAATTTTACATCTCATGCATCAATCCGTAGTTAATATACACGCATGCATCACATAATCCATTTTATTACATGATAAAATTTATTTCCAAGTCAATGAAACGTCTAGACTAACGGTCGTTTTGTTCCTGCAGCTAGCATGTTGAGACGCATGATGCGCGAACTTGTCAAACAATATGTCGATAATGGTACCTCCAAAGTGAGCCACGAGCAATGCTTCAGTCCCCGCTCTGATATAGTTGGCTTCACTTTTTCCTGATTTACTTCTCTGTGACGCGTCTTGGTTACAATAGCCAATATCATATTCATGCGTCTCTAAATCTTTGATTTCAAAGGAACCCTCTTTCCCTACGATATCTTTCACTTCTTGTTCGCTCGGTTCATAAAACGGTATGTAGAACGATTCCACCTTTGATGCACTCACAAGACCCTATAAAAAAACAAAAATCATATCGTATATGCTAAATTACCATGTCTTGAACATATTCAGAAAATTTCGACGAAAAAAAGAAGTGTTCTGGTTTTGATATATACCTCAATGACTAGGTCACTAAGTGATTTAGATAATAATGTCCAAAAGTGACAACAATCTCTATACAATGGGTTATTGGCAGTGTTTCTTCTACCCATTAAAGTGAGAACCATACGCCCATTTGGAACCATCTCTTCAGAACGCATTTTTAGAAATGTCGTAAAATCACTTTGGAATTGATTTAAGTAAGCCTTGTATGTACTTAGAGGACTTGAAGTTGCGATGTACACATTCGTACTGTTTTTCTCAAGTCCTTCAGGAACCTTACATTCAAATAGTTCCAAAATTATAGCAATTTTCAAAATCTCATGAAATATCTCAACATTATATGAATTAGAGTCTCAACACTTATCATACCTTAGAGAGCCAATGGAGACCGTAAGAGGAATGCACGAAATGGAGAATCTTACGAGGGAAGAGCCTCGAGTAGAAGGAACCGGGGACTCCAGCGACAAAGTATGATTCTTTGCTGGTGAGGTTCTTCTCGTCGGGGAATTGTAAGAATTTGAATGTCATGTTGAAATCGTTGTTAGGGAGATCGTTTAGACAACAATCTATTTCTGGTGGGTTTTGGTTTCGCTCTTGACATAACACATTGATTGTATTAATGATTTCTGACATCGCCAAGAACGTGTTTGGTCCCGAAGAACAACCAAAATCAGCTACTTTAATGTATTTAGGAAAGTCCAAGTTTATCATCAGTTCGTTTGTGTTCTTAACCAAGACCGGCTTAGCCTTTGCTAACACTCTTCTCTAATAAAGAAAACCAATAGATCAAAAGTTGAATTATATTATAAAAAAAAAATGATGGTGAGGCTTTACGAATAAGAGTTAATTTGTGTATATGCACGTCTTATTAAAAAACAAAAAACAAAAGTTTAAGAAACCTGAAGAAGAGAATTTGTGGAGTAACTGTTGTCTCCAACTCCTCCATTCATACTTAGAGCACTCACAAAACGGTATTTACTACTTCTCTCTTCATCGCCGTTATTTATTTCATTTTCACCCTTAACACTACACCTGCATCCCATATATAAACACAAATGTTTGCATATGCTTCTATATCAAAAGTAACATATACAATCGTATGATGTGAAGATGGAATTATGTTGCTTCGGAAAAGAGTTTTTTTTTTTTTTTTTTGACAAACGGTTTTCAATTAAAATGCAAGAAAACAAAAAAATACAACGATATGACTCTGTTTTTATCAAAAAATAATTCAAAAAAAAAACCTCAAGGAAGGAATGGAATGGGTGAATCTTGAATCCATTTCTCGCACTATTTCAAGAGATATTTTTTTTTCTTTTTTTGTAAGAGAGAAACACTTTATTTATGTTATGTTCTTGAGGCCCTCATTCACTTTATTGAGGTGGGACATAGCTTTCACGTGAAACACGCCAGTATCCAATCCAATCTCTTTAATGGGTCAGATACCACCGTAAATTCTCAGCTGCGAGAATAATTTTCAAATAGTTTTTTGTATTTCTTTTTGTTTGTTACTTGAGTTTGTTTCTTTTTTTAAGATTTTAGGGTTTTTAGAGTTTTGGAGTTTTTTAAAAATTAGAAATATGCTTTTATGTGTAAGGTTTTCAACAGTTTATAATTTAATTAATGAATCTGTTGAGTTTTTCTTAATTTTGTTTATTGCTGGTATTTGTTTCGACGATTCAACTATTTTGCGAAAACTATTATTTTAGATATTTTACAAATCAACTGATCATTATTGTGTCTTTAAACTTTTCCTACATGAGAAGAATAATTGTGATAATATAATAATTTAAAAGAAATAAGATGATATATATCTAACCTTTATAATATACTTTTTTGTTAAAAAATATTAATTTTGTTTTCTTTTATTTTGAACCAAACTTACTAGAGAAAATTTAAAAGAACTGATTTGAAATACCAATATTACTAAAATGGAACCAACTTTTTGATAAATAATCTAACTTCACTATGTTGACAAAAAAAAAAAATAGATTGTTAATTTTTATTTTTTATAATTGTAAATAGTATTTATTTAGTGAAATTATGTTTTTAAAACATGAAAACGTGAAAAAACTACATACCATATATTCTTTCAGGTGTAACTCGTTGTTGCAATCTTTAGAGATATTTGTGAATAAGGATATAATAATTGATAAGAAATCAGATGAATATGTATAATCATCTTCATCATAATTAATTCAAATTTAAAAAAATAAAAGTAACAATTTATATATATTTGTTCACTATTTCTTTTCATAATTAACATTTAAAGGTCGACAGAGTTCGAATATCCTGAAACTTCAAGGTATGAGTAGCGATATGGATTTGTTAGATTCGCAAAACTATATTCCTTCTGTTTCTTAAAAAAAAAAATTTTGAAAAAAAATTTGTTTGCAGTTTTAGGTTTTCTATGCATTTTTTATGAGTTAATAATGATAAATTGTAAATTTCAATAAAAGTAATTGAATTTATTGAATTGCTATTGGTTTAAATTTATAGAAAATTGTAAATCACAGAAAATTATACATTTATTATCAAGTTTTTATGTGTTTTTTTAATATGTGTAAAATTTTAAAAAAAACTTTCTTTAAAAAACAGAGGGAATATTAAATAAATACAGATCCATCAATATTTATAGATATCTGATCGAATTCAGATCTACCAAAATATATATATATATATATATATTAGTAAATTATTAAAACAACAAAATAAATTAAAATATTTTGTAGTGATATTTTACAATATTTTTTTTTATGAATATGTTATATAATATATATATATATATGTATTAAAAATATATTTTTGAAAAAGCATTGAGATCCAAATATTATGATTTTTCAATTTAAATGATCCGGATTCGAATTTGAGAACTCATATATCTTATTTTTCGAATCAAATCAGATCTTGGATCGGATTACGAATGTCGAATATTCTATCCATCCCTAATTCGTAATGACCTAGTCACACCCTCGTAATGACCTAGTCACACCCTCGTAATTAAGAGAGAGGGCCGTCGTCGGTGGCTATAATTTGTTTAGGATAACAATCATAGCAGAAAAAAATAGTAAGTAATAGTATATGTGGAATCCATCGAAAAACTGCTTACTCGAGGAAGGTTATCGGATTAGATTCCAAAAATATAATGAAGTCGACAAGAAAAAAACAGATTTCAAAATAATAATAATAATAATGAAGTCGACAAGAAAAAAAAAAAATCCGAAATAGCAGAAGTTTAATGTTAAATACAGTAAGATATCATATTGCTTACCTGTTTTGCTATAAGACATATCATATCGTTGTTCTTGTCGGTACGGTGAAGCATTATATGACATATCATATTGCTTACCTGTTTTGCTATAAGAAGATAGATTCAACCGTTACGTGATTCAACAAACACCGTCGTTGTTCTTGCCGGTACGGTGAAGCCTCCAGATAACGCATCATACACTGATTTCTTGACTATTTCATCTCCTGACATCACCTGTGACTCGGATTTGAATCATCACCAATAGAGCTTAAACTTTTCTAATACTCAGATAAAACTGAAAGGGGAAAAGCTTATGATATTGTTTTATATCTTGTAATGCGCGGTTTACCTGTACCGGATGTAATTCAAGATTCCTGTCTTTTAGAACGGGACTGAGAAACGAGAACTCAGACGGGCGTGTATTGAAGATAACCACAATGAAGGAGTAGCTGTACGAGTAACAGTACCATCACCACACAATATATATGTGTATGAAGTTTTGAAAGATTTGCGGGTCATGTTTTTTTTTTTTTAATACTTACATTGGATCGATCTGAGATGCACTTGAGACGCCTTTGTGACCATCTTCAATGCTCATTACAATGGCACCGGGGATTGATGAGGGTCCCGTGTTATGAAATCGCACGCGCTCCTGTAAAAAGCAGAGAGGTCATATCAGTCCACAAGTATTTGTGATTTCTTTCTTCATCTGCAACTTTGTGGTGATCATTATGAATGAGATCAAATACAATCACAGATAATTTACTAAGAATCTGTATGAGCGTCTGGTAGAATTTATGGTCTTTGTGATATTTTTCGGCAGTGCAAAAGAAGGATACTAGACGAATAATTTCATAAAGAGCAGAGAAATTATAAAGCAGTAGTCATCCTGACCTGGATAGCCTTTGCTGTATCTAAACGGAAGAGTGGTGAAGAGTATCTGATGCGTAACAAATCTAAGAAATTGTGGAGGGTGGCAACTATGTGACTGCTCTGAGGCTTGAATGATGGATCTTGTAACCTCGGTTTGATCCTAGAGGCATATATAGCAGGAGATTACTGGTTTCAGAAACATACAACGGAAGTGTGGTTCTATCAATAATCAGATTTATTGAAGGCGATTCGGTCGGTACTTACAGTGGCCAACTGTGTTCGTTTTTCCCTTTTGGAGGAAGCCCAACACCCCAGTTGTTGCAACCGTAGCTGAAGTCTAGCCTACACTTGTCGCCGTTCAAGTCAATCAGTAGGTGCAATATATATAATCAGAAGCAATGTGCATTACAAGGGAGAAAAGGCAAACCTATTGAACCAGTCACCGGAGTTGTAAGAATCACGATCAAGCGATTTCGAGCGTAGAATATCGTCCCCAGCATGGAAGAATGGTATACCCTTCATATGCAGAATACAACATATTGAATTCACATTGTTAAGATTATGAGCCAAACAAGAAATCTACTCGGTGTAATAGCTGCAAGAATAATGCCCAACTAGCCCTACTCTGCAGTCCCTTAGTCTATCAGTGATCTATCTCTAAGTCAAGTTGGGAGATAGTAGAGAACCTGCGAGAGTGCAATCATACTTGAGGCCAAATGATTTATTCGACACCTTTCATCAACAGATATTTCCATCGGAGTCTGCAAGAAAACGGTGGACAAAGCAGAAATAAGTCTACGCATACCCTTAAGTAGGAATGTCGATGCAAATAAATAGACAGCGGATACACGTCCGTTGCCTCCAAGATACAATACGCAGAGCCAATTGAGAGCACTTCAGGATTCGAATTTAATCAAGTAAAAGGAAACATTGAGCTGGAGAATTTAGAAGTGGATGTCTCCATAAAAATTCAGAAAGCATATTCATTTATTACCTTCAAACTGATAATATCAAAGAGGGTTTCATTGTCATGAGCAGAGACGTAATTAATCTGAAACCACAGGGAAATGCTGGTATGAGCGTCACAGAGTTATTGGTGATTTAAATGATGCAAGTAGTAGAAATTAAAGTTGTGTACAGTTTCTGTAGGTTGTGAAGCATATGCAACAGGTGTAGCATCATGCATTAAAACCCCTGATCCCTTCACCTAAAAAACGAGAACAATACATCATAAAAGGGAGAGACAGTCTTTTGTGATTGGTTAAATAATAAAGTGCGTCTATTTAAATACCTCCTTCCCTTCATGATTACAAAGCACATAATCCTTCAAATTTGCAGCCATCCCAATCTAATCCATGACAGAAGTAAAAAGATTATATTATAAAAAGACTTTCTACAACTTAGTGTTACAAGCTATCCATACCACTATCGCATTTCAAATCGCAAGATACCTAAATTTGGTAAGAAAGGAGAAAGCATGGGGACCAGCTGTGAAGCGAATTAGAGAGCAAAACTTTGGGTTTGCACATTCTTAAGCCTTGATGGCAGAAATATGATTAACGTATTGCAAATGATATCTAACAGCAATCAATTACCTGGATGTGATCTTTCGCAGTAGAAAGCATCAGTTGCTGGGTAGCTTCTGAACCATGCTCATGACCGTTAGGCTGTACAGACAAGGGAAGGTAAAGAAGTGAAGACAAGAAGAGTTACATATTTCTAAACGTATATCTCTACTCGAAATAATAATTTACCCACTGAAAAACAAGGGATACACGAGATGATTGTTGGCATGGAAATTTCATCTCTCAGATTAAATTATTTTAAACACTTAATATAGTGCGTGATGTGATGTTTATTCCAAACAAAGCTACAAACATGTATTGTTGTAAAGTATGGAAATGTGTGTATGTGGTCTAGTACCATATTCTTTATCTTAAACCTTGGCGAGAACTAAAAAAATTCAGTGATTCGATATCTCGATGGATAACTGCACCGATAAAATCCAAAATACCTGTAACAATAAACCTGTAATGAATCCTTGTTGAAGAGGATGACCAAACGGAGATCCACCAAGAGTTGCATCTCGTATACGGTCGTTAAAGCTGAACAGAGATATAAAGTTCCAGGTAAAACAAAAGGAATCAGGAAGGTGTTGAACAACCATTGAAGAAAGTAATAAGACGTCCAGCTTCAGGAAATGCGGTAACTCAAACACAGAGGAAACAGGGACGACAAAAAAAAACTCTTTTCTTTCAAATGTATTGAAGCAATGAACTTCACACCTTCCAATTCCAGTCCCGCTTAAGTTGAACTGTGAAGCATTTATTCCACGTCCATTTTCAGCAACTTCACCAAAGTTCCATCCTTCGCCATATCTGATGAACGGATAGCGCAAAAGTGATATGGGTCAAAATTATTTTATACGACAAAAAAAAAAAGATGCAACTGATGTCGGAAATTTTTTCAAGAGCCAAGACTTACAAATAAATTCTTGAGCCATCAACTCCATCTGTTTCCTTTCTCAAGCTACCAATTGCAGATTTTGCTTTTACCTAGGGAACATAGATGTTATAAATCACATTAAAACTATTGTAATATCACAACTAAAACCTAATGAAACCAAATATTTAACTTCTGAAAAGGGCACTAAAAGATAACTAACAATCACACAAATAAAAACTGTAAAGGAGTAAGAAAGCTGCTTACCATTGTATCTTTCATTATATGACCCATGAGATCAAATCGGAAACCATCAACCTGACAGAATCAGCACATGATCAGCCAGCCGGAATATTCAAGGACAACAAAAACTTAGCGTAATAATGCAGAATCCAATAGACCTTGTCATAGTCAGTAGATCAAAGGTTGAAAGATACATGAAGAATGATAATATTTATTTTCTGTGGGAAGGGGAAGAAGGTAGCAGAACGGAAAAGTAATCAGTATAGATGACAAGCAAGCATGTACCTTATAGTTAACAACCCAGTTTAATAGATCATCCCGTATCAGACGATCAACCATATAATGCTCGCTGGCAGTGTTGTTTACGCATGTACTGTTTTCAATAAAACCATCATTGTTCCTTCTCAAATAGTAACCTGGAACTATCTGAGCAAATACATTTTGTTATTCTATGGAAGATATAGAACTCACGCTAGACTGTTATTTATCAAAATCAATAATATATTAGTTAGGTGCTCACCTTATCAAGAACGGAGTCTTTGTCGTGTGGCCCATTTGCATGCAAGTGGTTGTATACAACGTCTAAGACGACATTAAGACCAGTACGATTAAGAGCCTGCCAAAAGAAGATACATATTGAGCCAACTCAAAAACAGCATGAGGGTTTACCATGAAAGCATTAACACCTTGTATGTATCACTACAAAATTTAGCACTCAATGAGCTTATTATTAGTGTTGCAAATCACCAGGAGCAGTATAATCGTTTTGCCCAATTTCTCAACATCCAAACATGGAAAAATGCAAACCTGAACCATTTTTCTAAACTCAATTATACGGCATGGACCAGTCGGATCACTAGCGTAGCTTCCTTTTGGGACTCCCCAGAGCACAGGATTATACCTTCAAAAAACAGGAAGCTTGTGATGAAGGTGGTTGCTTCATAATGAATGGAGTGACTTGGGTATAACAAACTACCCCCAGTTATAGCCATCATCATTCTGGATTTCTGTAATACGAGCTTGTGCCTCAGCTGAATCAGGTGGTAATCCTTCCAGCAGACTGGTGTCTACAAACAAAAAAACTCTTATCATTATGTGTACAATAAAACTCCAGATACAAAAACAGGATAGACGACTTTGTTAGTTTTGCTTATGTTTCTATAAGTCTGAAGACCTAAGGTCCTTCCAGCTTTTGAGTTCCAATGCGAGCAATCTATTAAGTATGCGCTTGAGACATCAAAGATACCCTACCTATAGACTTCCAGTTCTCCTTCTCATCATCAACATCACCAAACTGATATGTTGGAAGAAGATGTAGATGGGTAAGACCTGCATCCGCTAACTTCTGAAGATGTTTCACACCTGCAGAATCCTGCCAATAGATGTAATTAGATGTGACACAAAACACCATGATACCGAAAAAGTGAAATCCAGATATCCACCACTATTGTTTCACCTTTAAAGTGAAAGCCAGATACCCACCACGATTTTCAGGACCGACCGTCTCATCATTGGCACTGAAATAGCAGGTAAAAAATTAGACAAACAAGAAGAAACGAGAAACCTGCAATAGCAAAGTAAAATGGCTTCACAATTTCGATAATGTAAATATAAATTTAGAGTAAACAAATACAGGGCACAAAAATAACCTTCTCGTTTGTTTATTCAAGAAGTTATTGTTTCTTGGTTGCGGGAAGAAAGAGGGAGAGGTGAAAAAGTAAGATAATGCTTAAGAGAGAGTACGCATAGCTATTCTGTAACGAGAATTACTTGCTAAGTTTTGCCCCATAGTAAAAATTCAATAGTCACAAGCAGAATTTTCATCTAGGCATGAATCTGCAGAATAGAGTCTAGTTACCTGAAATCCCTCACATGCAGCTCATAAATACTTATATCTGAGAAGGATCTTAGGCATGGCTTCTTATCTGCTAATATGTCCCATCCTTCAGGTTTTAGATCATCAGAATCAAGATTAACCAGCAAAGTTTTGCTCCCATCTGCCGAAAGCCTGCTTGAGAACATACAAATCACTCATGACTCATATGGGCAAAAAAAAATTGTATGAAGGATATGTATGCCCTGAAGGTAATTGGAAAATAACATACCCCCGTGCATAAGGATCATTTGCATAGCAAGTTTCCACTTTCAAGGTGCTTTGATGATAGACTGATACTTCATACACGTAATAGCATCCTTGCCAACTACTAGGTCCGTCAGTGCTCCACACACCATTAACCTCTTTGAGTGGGTAGATTTCCATCGGGCTCTTGTCAAGTGGGTTTTTGTAGATGCATACAGAAACTGCCTACTTAAATTCACAAAAAGAGTTAATTATGTTTAACGAAAGGTAACGCCATTAACCTTTTCCAACACGAGCATCATACTTGAGCAGTGGGAGCCCAGAGGTGAAGCGAGACACCTTCCGGTGTAAAATGTGCACCAAGGGGACCGCCATATGAGAACAGGTCATCTAGGACGCCAGGCAATTGCAACCCAGTTCCCTGTATCAGCCGTCCTTCCGCTGCAGAAAAATAATCAACCGTTGGATAATTCAATCCTAAAACAAGAGTGGGAGACGGCTCTTACCATCAAGGCAAACAACAGCAAGCTGGGTTTTGACAAGATCCCTGATGTCCAAATCCGAAGGAACTTTGAACGGTTTGTAATTCCCAATATGTGGAAACTTGTCAATCACCTGAAATTAAGACTTCCGCTTTGAGATTTTTTTTTCTTCTTTAAATTCCTTAAAAAAATTATACTCATGTGAAGCAGACGCAAAGCAGAGAATGCACAACTGACATTTGTGGGAAGTGAACCGGATTCAGCTTCAAGCTCGAGTCTTGAATCATAACCTGAAAGCCGATGAACTTGATTAAAATAAAAAACCTACATGGAGAGTGACTATGTTAAAAAAAAAATAAAGACAAGATTAAGCACCATCGATTCCGTCTTCGCTGAAGGATAAACCAGCAATTCTGCTCGCGTACAAGTAACAAGACCCTTCACCAACATCCACATTCCAAGCGATTACGCCTTGGGTGACCCAGTACGCTCTTGAATTGAGCAAACAATCAAGAAACTGAATTCACAATTTCGACGCAAGCGTAAGAAGAAAAACAAATTAAGCAAATCAGCAACAGAGCGGTCAACATTCTCATCTAAAGACAGAAAAAAAATCAGAAACAAATTTCCATAAGCTCTTAAAAACCTGAGAATTCGGATTGGATACTTCGAGCGGCATAGGAGATGCAGAGGAAGACGAAGAGGAGAGGCAGCGAATCGACTCGCTGCAATAAGTTCTCCAAGGAAATCTGAGACGGAAGTTAGAGATTGACGATACAGGCCGTCGAAACCGCGATCGAAGACGAAAATCAGCGGCGAAGATGTGAGGACGCGCGACGGAGGTGGAATTGAGAAGATGAACGGAAGTGGTCGGTGTCAGTGTCAGTGTCACTGCCATTCTTCTTCTTCTTCTTCTCCGATTGATGATGATAGTTTCCACTTCTCCAGATGTTCTCCGACCGTTGGTTCATCAAGTATCTATCTATTTACTTTTTGGTCCCTGATTTATCTTAGATCTTTCATATATTTGTATAACTTACTCATTCTATTCAATAGACCCAGGGAGTGGAACTTTTGTAATTTCTGACAGCTTTCCAATTGGATTTGGAGCACTGGACATATTAAAAAGAAATGATTGTTTTTGAAAGCTGCATCTAGTATGTATGACTCAAAAACATCACAACATTTGTTTCTATTTCATTACAAATTTATTTATTGATATTATTATCTTTATAGCGTATATAAATATAGAGATACGGCGATACAGAGAGGATATCAAGCAAGGATAAAAAAAAAAGAACCCTAGTTTTGGAGGATGTGAGGACCATCCCACACATATTTTCTGGTGGGAGGGTTTCCATCTTGAGAAAAATAGAGTCCATCTTCTCTAGCAATCCACTTACACGTGGGCTCAAAAGCCTTGCTCCACGAAGCGTCATACGCCACAAACTCTTGGTGGTGTTTGAAATTAGGACCTTGATCCACACTACACTTGTAACGAGTCGTACTGAAAACGTTATCACTAAACTTAAAGTCGTAATCCTCGCCGATTTTCAGAAGCTTCTCTCCTTCGTCGTTGTTACAAAGAACCTTGAGGAGTTTGTTGTGTTCCAACTGGTTGCTAAACGTGACTTTGCTTTCTCCTGGCGTATGCCAAGGCCAACCATTGCTTAACCCCATGCATAGTCCTAAAACAATCGAGATTATCAAGAGGAGGTTGTTCATCTTTTTTTTTTTTTGCTTTTGATATATGATTTTTCTTTTGTTTCTATACCGTACGTACATATATGTTGGGTTTTATATATGCACGTTTTTGCTCATGCAATATACTATTATTTATTTCCTTTTCAAAAAAAATATACTATTATTTATGATAGAGATCTTTGGTTCGGGAAAAACTTTATTTTAAGATCTTGTAATAAATAAAAATCTTTTATTTTTTATGTTATTTTTCTCAACAACAAACGACTAGGCTACATAATTACATAATTACAGTGTCCACAAATTATTTCTTATGTTATTTTATGATAGAGATCTTTGATTTAAGAAAAACTTTATTTTAAGATCTTGTAATAAATAAAAACTGTTAAAAAAATTATAAAACATTTGTTTTGTGGAATTCTTAAGAATTGTGAAAAGGGAAACTATTTTAAGAAATAAAGAAAATTAATGACCGACAGATTTTTAGTAATCTTATGTTATTCGATCAATTTTTTTTTTTTTTGGATTTTGTTGGAATGTAGATATGAATTTTTTATGACTTATACAAAAAATGAAGCGTTTCAGAAAAAAAAATAAGACAATTTTAGTGACAGTTATTAGTTTTATAGTGTCAAATCTATCCTTGTTATTTTGAGATATACAATTATTCTTTTTTAGTTGGACTGTAAAATTGAAAAACTCTCAAAGCTTTCACAAAGAATATTTTTTTATCCTAAAAACAGTACTCAATTTTGTTATGTTATTTTTCTCAACAACAAACGACTAGGCTACATATACTACACCATGGTCAATATTTCTATCGATCAATAAAAAAAATAGAGATAATATTATATATGAAAATTAACTACACATTAGATTTAGATATCTGTTGTGAAATGTGTAGGTCAGTTTTACTGAATCAGAAAAACAAGACAGAGGTATAAGCTTCATCAAACAATACACAAATATAGGTGAAGGGAGAATATATATATACAGGCACCATCATCTGTTCCTGATCAAGGTGCCTTAGGATCCCAATCATGTCTTTTCACGGGAGGTTTACCATCGGGATCTTGTCTAAAGTAGATCCCATCATCTCTTGCTATCCAATAGTAGATTGGCCCATCATCCCTTTTCCACTTAGATCTGTATGCATCAAAGCTTTTGTGAATCTTATAATCGGGTCCTTTCCACATATTACACCAGAAAAGCGTTCTCTTCCAAACGTTGTCGTTAAAAGGAAAAGCGACAGTTTTGCCAACGGGCAAATAATGGTCACCAAGGTGGTTGTCCTTGGATCTACAAAGAAGAAGAAGAAGAAGCATTTGGGTTTATTTTTTGCTCTCTAGCCCATTGCATTCATTAATTGATAAGTCTTCTTGAACTTGTAACCATATCTTAGCTAGGTTGGCTATCCTTCCGCGATCAATCTTTCTTATGTAACACGTTAGTATATATGTAAATCCGTTTTAGTAAATTTGTCCATCGTTATCAGTTCTTATTCTTGATTTGAGATAGCATTTTTTTTTTATCTTATCAATTGTCAATGCAAAAGCCTGAAAGAATCGGAAAGATATGAAATAATGTTCATATATATTTTCTTAAAACAGTAATTGCAATGGGGTGCATCTTAATTATTAGCATATCAAATATACAGTATACTTAGTGAAAAACAACATACTGGCTATGGTTTTTTTCGTTCGAATAAATTAGAAAATCAAATATATTTCACATTCACAAATAAGGACATCTCTTTTCGGTCGCAGAGATTATATATATATATATATATACATGCGGTGTTTTTCTAGATAGTGATTACATCAATCCATGAATATCAAACATAAAAAAGTTAACCATGACGAGTGGTTTTGGTTTATAACCACTTATACATAAATTCAGCAGTCCCACGGTTCAAACCCGGTAAATGCCCCTTCTCGCGGCTAACCATGTCACATTTGCTTTATTCTTGAGTGAGTCGTTCCAACCTGACTTGTAAGATTGGAATTCTTGGAAATGCTTGAAGTGTTCTCCATGACTTAGTTTGCATTTAAAGATTGTCTCATGGAAAAAAGCGTCGTCGAAACGCCAATGGTGTGATTGATCTTTCATCAAGATTAATTCCGTCATATTGTTGTTCCCCGACCAGCAATGGACCTTGAGGGCTGAGCTCCGTAATTGGAACTTGTTTACGACCATAAGTACGTTTTTCCCAAACGTATCTCCAATGCAAAACCCTAGAACAAGGAGAGCAATTATGAGACGTTTCATTTTTTTTTGTTTTTTTTTTTGGTGTTTTATATTAGGGGGATATTAGATTGTTCTTGGTTTCTTTTTTTTTTACCTTTCATCAACAGATTGCAATTTTGATGTATTTATACAAGTTTCAGTATTCTTTTTTTGTTCTTGGGTCATGCGTTAAAATCTGTCTTCTCTTCTTTTATATATGGAGTTATGCTAAATGTAGGGGGGGCTCATTTTAAGAAGATTAAAATTAGAAAGGGCCCGAGATGGTCATCATGTAGTAGTTGTGCTAATTATTAGTAAAATAAAAACTCTGAATAACATCTTTTTATAGATGTTAAATATTACCATGTGATAACGCATTCGGTTGAAGATATATTTTGACTAAAAATGATTAATCGACTTTTGATATGAAAATCTAATTTACTCCGGATCCATAAGATTTCAGATCAGGGACTCCATGTCTATCCGCACCGATTGCAAGATTTCTCTGGTTTAATTGACGTTTAGGCCATGTTCCGGAAGACAATATGATCTCATGAAAGAGTAACATGAAAATTAAATTGGTAAGTTTGTCCAGGACTCAAAAAAATGGAAGTCTAAATTGTTTTTTGTCCGATATAAAATGAGTTACACGGTCTTATCCTATTGTGATAACGTATGCCTTAGTGACGTAACTGTGTTTTTTTTGTTTTCTTCTTCTTCATGTACACATAAAAATGATGATAATCTGTTTATAAAAAAAAAATAGTGAGCTTTATTGATTATATAAACCATGAATCCATTTATAAATTATAATAAACCATACTTAAAAATCAATTTATTGACATTTGTGATTAATGTCGAGATATATACATTAGTCCTCGAGTATAGAGAGTTGTGACATCATAATTAAATATGTAGATAGATTTATTCGACAGTTTGAAAAAGAAAGTACGAGTGGTTTAGTAGCCGACTTAAATTGGCTTTTATCTATCCACTTGTTTGGTCAGCATAACACCTCTAAGTGAGCTCTCTCTCTAGAATATTCTTTTAGCTGATAAGAATGTAAAACAATAAGGCGGCATTATATGTATGTAATCTCACCAGAAAAGAAAGAAAGACTGTGAGAACAAGTCTTCTTCTTAGCCGACTTCCACACACGTGTACCAAGTCAAACCAAACGTGCCCAAACTTAGTTAGATACTTTCAAATTCATCTTTTTTGGTCCGTGTGGACATCACAATAAAAACAATTAAAATCATAAGTTAAATAAATTATCGGCTCCTCCTTCACTCTTCCCTCAAAACACACACTTTCTCAACTCTTCACACGCAACTTCCTCTCCTTCACTTGTGCTATATATACACACACTCTTTCATTTCTTCTTTCTTCAAACTTAAACACTCTTTCACAAATCGAATTTTACTAGTAGTAACCTTATCAAACTGAAGATTTTAATGGCACTCGAAGCTCTTACTTCGCCAAGACTAGCTTCTCCGATCCCGACTCTGTTTCAAGATTCCGCTGTTGGCTTCCATGGGAGCAAAGGCAAGCGTTCTAAGCGGTCAAGATCCGAATTCGACCGCCACGGTAGTCTCACGGAGGATGAATACATCGCTTTATGCCTCATGCTTCTCGCTCGCGACGGAGGTCGAAACCGTGACCTTGACCTGCCTTCTTATTCTTCATCGCCGCCTCTGCTTCCTCCTCCTGCTCCGCCGATCTACAAGTGCAGCGTCTGCGACAAGTCGTTTTCTTCTTACCAGGCTCTCGGTGGACACAAGGCGAGTCACCGGAAAAACTCATCGCTGACTCAATCAAGCGGAGGAGATGAGCAGCAATCGACGTCGTCTGCTATAACCACCGTCAGTCACGGCGGCGGCGGCGTAGGGAGCGTGAAATCGCACGTTTGCACGATCTGTAACAAATCGTTCGCGACCGGCCAAGCTCTCGGCGGCCATAAACGGTGCCACTACGAAGGAAAGAACGGCGGGGGCAGCAGCGTGTCGAGCTCAGAAGGTGTGGGGTCCACAAGCCACGTCAGCAGCGGCAGCCATCACCACCACCGTGGGTTTGACCTCAACATCCCGCCGATTCCGGAGTTCTCGACGGTCAACGGAGACGAAGAGGTGATGAGTCCCATGCCGGCGAAGAAACTCCGGCTCGACTTCCACTAGAAAGAAACTCAGAACATGTTTGGAGATATATAGGAATCTGTTTTACTGTACATACCAATTTCGATTTTGATTGATTCCAATTCTTGTTCTTCTTCATTGAATCAAGATTCTTTAATGTATAATAATAGATGTATTGGGTTTTAAAAAAAAAACAAATTCTTGACTTTTCGTTTAACCTCAAGTTGTCGCCTAAATGGAAAGTCCATCCAAATTGAATTCGAGGACGTTTCAGTTTCTAAAGAACAAAAAAAAATGAGCGAAACAAAAAAAGTTACGCAACCTTGCGAGTAAACGAGCCTGTTTGTTAATCCGTTGGACTAGTCTACCTCGTAAGTGGGCTGCCCATATAACCTAACCTACAAGTTTCGGCCCATTTAATTAACCTAACCAACAAGTTACGGGCCTGTTTGTTGATCCTTTGGACTACCCTATCTAGTTCATGGGCTAGTCTGGTATGACATAACCTACAAGCTTAAATCAGTAGGTTAGAACTTCTAGTTTAGGTCATACCAGATTAATTAGTAGAGTATCCCAAAAAATCCCAACGTTTTACTATTTGTGTTTGACCTTTTCCTTCTCTAAATTTTTTACATTTAATGTTTTTGTACTTTGGAAGTATATGTTTTTTTATTTTCATTTATTTTTAGTATATATTTGCGTTGTCGTTTATTTTCTTGCGTATGACATTTGTGTGTGGCGTCTACGTTTTTCGTGCTTAGCGTTTGTATTTACATTAGTATATGTTTTTCGCATTCCGGATCTGAAACCGCCTTTTCTCGAACGATTGTATACTGTTTATACGATCTGTTGTGAGATTGATTAGATCGCATCAATCTCCACCAGCATCAACTCGTTTAGGCTTTTGAATTTTCTTCATTGTAATTTAGCATCAAATATTAAATATTTTTCAAATGATTTATATCTTCAAATCTATTGACATCAAGAAGAAAGACAAGTATGGCTTAAAGACTAAAGATTTTACCAACCATGCTTAAATACTAGCTGGTGACCATCAGCTCCAAAGTAGATCCCATCATCTCTAGCATCCCATAAGTAACTTGCACCAAATTTAAGAAAATAAGAAGATTCTTCATATCCTGTAAATTTTTTAGAGTATGTGAAATTAATTCCATGTTTTAGTTAGCAGAAGAAATGAGTTCCACCAAAAAATCTATCCCCAAACTTAATATAATACACGGATGTATGATGCACATAATGAAGAGTTGAAGAACAAGATCATCTTTATCAGATATACAATGGATTTTGAGAACATCATCATTTCTGCTAAAAGAGTTCCTTAAATATATTGTGTTTTAACAAACAAACAAAAAAAAGATATATAGATTATAGAGTCGAATTGTATGCTTCAATTATTGATATGATAATATAATATTGTATATTATACAGCCACTTCTTTCAATACCTGATCATAGATATATAATTTAGATCAACTGTCATTAAATATTGAAAGCCGAAAACAACTGTATTTGTAGATATTTGAGAATCCTTGCCAACGGAATTTGCACACTCATATCTTCATTATTAGTTCTTGCATTCGTCTCGCAGTAAGTGTCTCAGATGTCATGTGATTTTACCAACGTTGTTTGATTGGTTCTCCCGCTAGCACCCGCAAACACAGTTTTTGCGGGTGGTAACGGTTATTGGCGTTTGATAACAATTACACAAAACGTTTTTTACCGCTTCGAACTCCTTTGTGTCGCTCAAAATCAAAAGCTCTTTCCAGCTAGCGTTTGCGGTTGCGGGCGATTGCGGATGGATAATTAAACAAATTAAAAATTAAAAAAAAATACAAAATTTATTTAAAATTAAGATATATGTATAAGAAACTTTTAAAAAATAAGATTTGAATATTATAATTACAAATAAATAAATAATTTTTTTAACTAATATTCATTAACAATCTTTCATAATTTTATATGTATAAGATCTATAAACTCTAATTATTTTGATAAATTTTCTCTTCATCACTAATGTATATATAACAACTAAAATTTTTTTCATCTAACATCTCCATACAAAAAAAACAATTTCTCTATTTAAATCATAACTTTCATCCAAACTAAAAAAATTGATAAATTAATAAAAGTAATAATATTTATAATTAAGTATGTTTAATTAATAATTTTATAGTTTTTTATAATAATATGGTTTTTAATATTTTTTTATAGTTATAAAAAAAATTTATAGTTATAAAATTTGTTTATATTGTTAATTTATTGGTTAACCACTACTACACCCACAAGTTAATCAGTCGTAAATATCCCGCAAACGCATCCGTTTCTAACCGCTGTGCCAGTCGTACAACCCGCTTAATAACGCTGTTAACCGCAATCTCCCGCTTCCGCGAACTCCCGCAACCGAAACCGCAGCAGCTGCGTTTAAACCAGTCAAGCCCTATATCAAACTTAATATTTTTTAGTTAAGTTTAAACAAAAGTACATTTAAATTATATTTAATTGAAAAGACTCTAAATTACCTTTTATCAAAAATAAAGGACCTAAATTATAAGATGCATTTTAGATGTACTTAAATTCTCTCTCTCTCTCTCTTCCAAAAAAACTCTCCCTCTCTCTCTCTCTAGATATATATATAAGAGATAATTTACTCACTAACCAAAAAAAAAAACTTTAATCTACAAACTAACTAATTTCTGTTTTTTTTCTCTATCTATTCCTCCCTATCTTTCTCTACACATTTGGTTACTTTTTTTTAATTATTCACCAAATTCACCCTATATATAATGTACATTAACAAACAAATTTAGAATACCCTTTAGTAAAAACTAAACACAAATAAACAAACAAACAAAACGTTTTTCACGAGCCAGAGCACGACATTCAAATAGACATAGTGACCTACCATTTAATCATTTTTGTCCAAGTGCATACATTATATGATAAAGGTGGTTCATTTAATCAATTAGCAACATCGAGTGAAATATTTGGTTGATATTGCTTATCCTTTTTTTGTTGAACTTATTGTCTGAGAAAATATTTTACGTGGGATAGCCAGAAATACAATATAGGTAAGGAGTTGTGTCGTGCACTGCACAGCGTATCATCAAAGGCTAAAATGTGCAACAGTAACATCATATTAATATAATACGGAGTTACGGACCACTTGATGAAGAGATCTCGTTTGAGCTAAAGATTCTACAGCTTAACTTCAAATCACGGTTCAGTCCACAACTCGGTCTGCTTCACTCTCTGACGCACTCACGCCAAATGCGCTCAATGTGGACTCTGATTTAGAAAATAAATTTTAAATAAAGTTTTGTTTTAAAATCGGGAGTATGTTCGACTGATATATTTGCACATGTTAAAATATAATAAAATATTGAAGTAGTTGTTATAATGCAAATATATATATATGTCGTACAAGAGCGATGTCGTTTTCACCAAAAATTATAGAACCGTGATCACCGTAATTATTGTGTCTTCTTTAATACCAACCAGGCTCGTAAGAAACACATTATTAAAATAGGAATTTCAATTAAAAGAAATAGAAATATACAAAAGGGAAAAAGCGTTGAAATACCAACCACGCACAAAATATTAAAATATATTTCCTCTGTTCTAAAACAATTTTTTTAAAAGATTTTTATACATTTTTATTAATTAATGATGAAAAATTATAAATTTTTAAAAATAATTAAATTTATTGAATTACAATTGATTGAAAATTGTAGAAAATTATACATCAAAAAAATAATATATTTATAATCAAATTTTAATACGTGTAAAAATTCTAAAACATCAATCAATTAAAAACATAATGAGTATATAAATAGACCCATACATAATGAGTATATAAATAGACCCATACACACGAATTAAATCGTATCAAAATGTCTATTCCAATGTCACTCATCCTTCTTGTCCCTCTTCTTATTTTTCTTTTCCGGCACCTCCATCGGCGGCGGTTAAGGCGGCGGAAACCTTATCCACCCGGTCCCAAAGGCTTACCCATCATTGGCAATATTCTCATGATGAGCCAATTCAACCACCGTGGCCTGGCCAAGCTCAGCAGCACATACGGCGGATTACTTCATCTCCGCCTCGGATTTTCCCATCTTTTCGTAGTTTCTTCTCCTCAAATCGCACGTCAAGTCCTCCAAGTTCAAGACCACGTTTTCTCAAACCGTCCCACCACAATCGCAATCCGTTACCTGACCTATGGGCAATCCGACCTCGCATTCTGCAATTACGGACCGTTTTGGCGTCGGATGAGGAAACTCTACGTCATGATGCTGTTTAGCCGTAAGCGGGCCGAGTCGTGGGTCTCTGTCGACGAAGAGGTTCACAAAGCGGTCCGTTTTGTAGCGGCCAATGCCGGAAAGCCATTAAACGTATGCAAACTCGCATTCTCCTTGACGAGAGACATAACATTCCGAGCAGCGTTCGGCTCCTCGTCGTCCACTTCTGATGAAGGCCGACTAGACGAGTTCCTCGAGATCATACAAGAGTTCTCCAAGCTTTTTGGTGAGTTTAATGTAGCGGATTACGTCCCGTCGTGGCTCAGCTGGATGGACCCGCAAGGGATAAACGGGCGGGTCGAGAAAGCCCGAAAGTCTCTCGACGGTTTCATTGAATCCATCATCGACGATCACTTACACAAGAAGAAGAGGGAACAAAACGTTGACGACGAGACCGATATGGTTGACCAGTTACTTGCGTTTTACAAAGAAGAAGTCAAAGTCAAAGACTCGGAGACCAAAATTAATCTCGATAACATAAAGGGCATCATCATGGTAAATGTAACCCGCATATATATATATATATATATTTCGTATTGTATTTGAAAAAACAAACTAACTCGAATTAAATTGAAATATTATTCATCAGGATGTGATGTTCGGAGGAACAGAGACGGTGGCATTAGCAATGGAGTGGGTCCTAACGGAGCTACTCCGGAGCCCCGAGAACATGAAACGGGTCCAGGACGAGCTAGCGACTGTGGTCGGGCTTGAGCGGTGGCGCGTGGAGGACACGCACCTCGAGAAGCTCACTTTCCTAAAATGTGTAGTCAAGGAGACACTCCGGCTGCACCCGCCGTTCCCTCTCCTCCTCCACGAGACGGCGAAGAACGCGGAGGTCTCCGGTTATTCCATTCCAAAGGGATCGCGCGTGATGGTCAACACCTACGCTCTCGGGCGTGACCCGGGTTCTTGGTCCGACCCGGAAATTTTCAACCCGGGAAGGTTTTTGGATGAGGGTGCTCCGGATCTGAAGGGGAATCATTTCGAATTCATTCCGTTCGGGTCGGGTCGGAGATCGTGCCCGGGTATGCAACTCGGGTTGTACGCGTTTGAGATTGCGGTGGCTCATCTTCTGCACTGCTTTGCGTGGACATTACCGGACGGCGTGAAATCCAGTGACGTCGACACCGTTGAAGGGCCGGGTCTCACCGTTCCTAAGGCGATTCCTCTGGTGGCGGTGCCGAACACGCGCCTCATCTGCCCCATCGTTTCTATAAAGACTCCCTGAAAAGCCTCCACGTTCGAAAACAAAGAGTTTTCGTTTGATAATTTACTGTATAATAAGAATTGTAGAACTGTAATATGAGGTGATTATTATTCTTAAGTTTAATTTATAAATTAAAATCGTACTAAGATTAATTAAAATATATAGTAATTCAGGAAAAAATGATGTAAGACAAGAAACTTACAAAGCATGAAGTAAAGCTTTTGTGCGAACGATTTTGAACACAAAAATGGCTAAGACAAAGCTGGAAAAGTAACGACAAAATACAGAAGTGTAGTAGACTCATAGCTTAAACTATTACACTATCGTTTAAGCAGAAGGAAAGGTCCAAGATTGACTTGGATATACAAAAGTATGAAGTAAGCTTCTGAACAACATTTTTGCATAATAAGAACACAAAAGGCCAAGACAATTCTGGAGATTCAGCAGTTTCGCCGCATCTTCATTTTAAGTGAGACTTCTCTGTATGATTGGACTTTCTCTGCTGCATGTCTCGATGGTCTTCCGACAGATGTTCTTCTCATCATTCCTTCGGTTTCCTCAGCTTCAGGCCTGTTCTTTGATTCTCTTTCATGGTCCTCCTGAGAGACTGATGATGCTCTCAGAACACACTCTTGAACTATGTTGATGCGCATAGACTGATCTGTCGCTATTTCTTTGATGGCTCCATCGGTGTCTGTGGCTGTTTGAGATTTACTCTTTGTTGATTGCCTTCTAGTTGAGACTCTGACGAGTACACCACAAAGATAACAGTCACATTACATCATTGAGACTCTAAACTCATCAGCGGAAATGCAAAGCTCACTGTCACTAACAAACCTGCGTTTCCCGTTTGTATCTTTTGTGTCATGGCTGCTTTCAGATGGTTCTACAGCTTCAGATCTTGATCCGTCGCTTACAAAGCTTCTGAAATATCACCCAGGAGAGAAAACTCAAGTGGTATTAGCTAACTCAAATTTCTATGCGGTCAATCAACGGGATAGGGAAAAACTAGAACGATATGTTTCAACAAACCCTGCATCATCAGGATTCAAGGTTTCAGACACTTCCGGTGCTTGGAAAGCAAACCTTGCAGACTGTCGTCTTGAAGAGACTCTGCTCAGTAATAGAAGAAATTAGTGAGCTCTAAATGATTTTTTTTAGTGTCATCTATACAGGATACTACTTGTAAATAGGACGTTATTCAGGCTCTTACAAACCTTCTCCTCTTGATCGTCTCCTTGACTTCGTCTCTCTCATGGAAGCTTTTACATGGTTCAGTTTCTTCGGGCCTTAACCGAGCAGACTGTCTTCTCAAAGAGAGCCTGCTCAGAACGGAGACAGTGTCAGTGCAATACGCTATTGTCCATTCAGAGTTTGCAACAACGTAGGTAACTAAAGTGGAAAGAGGACAAAAAAAAACACGAACAAACCTTGCGCTTTCTTTGGTTTCTTTGGCATCATCCTTCTCAAGCAATTTTTCCGTTTGTCCAGTTTCTTGAACATCAAACCTGGTAGATTTCCTTCGAACACATTGCCTATGACAAAACAATCAGACAAAATAATTAAACCACAAATAAGGTATTCTTGTCTTCCCATTGTTTTGGAATTGACATTGATACTCTCGGACTGAATATAAGAACCTCTTGCTGTGCACACTGTCTTTTACCGGGTTTGCTGCATCAAGAACAATATTGTCAACAATTTGGTTTGCCCCTTGAGAGACAACCCCCTTTTCAGTGTCATCTTCAGTCTGACAGGCCACTTCGGGAATACCAGTAGTATCTATTACTTTTGAAACTTTCCTACTAAAGAAACAATACCAATTCAGGTTTACTTGAACGCCAAAAGCTTTCACAGAAAACATGGATTAATCATTAAGCAGATTCGGACCTTTTACTGTTAGCGTTCTCTTTAACCTGTATTGGCTTAACGTTGGAGCTTTCTGAAGCTGAAAATGAAACGGTATAGGGTAAGGATGCAGAAACGGGTTTCAAGGATCAACAATAAATCTAAGCAAAACAGTAATTACGTTTTATCCTTGATGTTCGCTTTCTCTTGGTGTCTTTATGATTGATGTCATGCGCCTGAAAGAGTTTGCAATCCCCATCAGAAACGTTTGATGGAACCTTGAAGTCAACAACAAAGCTAAATTGCGTGAAAACAATGTAATAGTAAAGGTGATAGTTTCCTATTCTAAAAATGTCACCCAGGAAAACTCAAGTAAGCACCTTATCTTTCGATGCCTGATGTGTACATGGAAGTGCTTGCTCCTGCACGATATTGGGTAACAAATTCTCACGTTTATAACTGTTTCTCAGGTAACTATAGTCAATGGAAATATACAGAACAGCGGGATAACTTGCCTCAAGATGCGTTTTCCTGGCCTCCAGTAATACATTCTTGCAGCCAAACTCATGCTGAAGTAGCTTGAGCTGAAGATGTACATACAATGTCAGTTGATCGAAGAACTTGTAATATAATGAAATAAGAAAGCCTCGTTTTGAGCAACTTCAGTTCCAGAAAAGCTTACTCTGTCTCTGTTTGTATTGAGTTCCTGCCAGAAAAAAAATAAAATGAAAAAAGACAATGAAGCCATACTTTAATCATATAGTTTCAAATAGTCTCAAAATTGAACCATAGAAAGATGGGACACACCGCCAACATATGACTGTTTGCCTGTGCAAGCTGCAGATTCTTTTCCTGCACATTCCGTAAGTTGATCCTCAGTTTCTGAAACTCAACACCGCTCAGCTCGATAATTTTACTGCAGCCACAAAACAAAACAACATTACCAACAAAATAACGCTCATCAAACTCAAAAGCTGACTTATTGTAAAGAACAAGATGGATACTTTCTGTGTGCTAGGGCTTTCATCAGTGTCATGTTTTCCTGCAAAAACAAAATCAATGAAGCAACCGAATCAGCAAAATACAGGCCTGCCACGATCTCAACAAGATCAAAGTGGAAAGGCAATGCCTTTTGAAGCTTTTCGGCATATTCCTTAGAAGAGAATAGCATATTTTGTTGCTGGTGCGTCTCTTCTCTGTTCATTTGCTTTGCGTTATCCTGCAAGTTGCTAATATCCGCCAGTTTTCTCCTCTGCGCACTGCTCATAAGAGATTCCAGAGCGCTGGCCTTTCCTTTTTCTTTATGAATAGGAACCTCTGCCAATTTCACCAGCAGTGTGTTAGCGAAATCCATAACGCTAATGTCAAAATCAGCAGCTAATAACAATCAAACGAAACGGAATCAAACCCTCAATTCCAAAAGAAGAGATAAGAAACTTGCGAGCAGAAATTCCAGCAAATGAGAATGAAACAAATCCGATGCGAAGAAGAATAGATATTCAATAACAAAGACTCACAGCAAACTGGGTACCTCAAAATCCAATTTACCATCTAAATGTTAGAAAAAAAAACCCTTTGAATTTGACAGAGAAGAAAGAAAAATATGTCTCCCGAGATGCGAGCAGTCAATTCCAAATGAAGGAAGGAATTACAAAGAGAAACCCAAATGCGAAGAAAGACGGTGATAATTAAGAAGGAATTCGAACCTTGAGCAGCATAATTATCATCTTCGAGAACCGTCACAGAGTTCATGGTGGAGGCGAGTCGAGGAACCCTAAGACTGGATCGGATATCGGAATTTTGAAACGAGGAGGGAAGACGAAGGGGGGAGAGAGAGAGTGGGGGGATGATTTACGACGGCAGATTACGAGGGTAAAACCGTCAAACTCTTATGCGATTACGGCTAAACGACATTGTAGTCTGTCGTTTTGAAACTACGCTTCATTTTAGATAGGTTTTCGGTTTAGTGTGTGTGATGTTAATCCGTTCTCTAACCGGATTATCCGAGTTGGGTTTAAATTAAGTGAAAATTATTCGTTTTGATCACCCTCCTAATACTATATTGGGAGCTGGCATGGCATTAGCCGTTTTAAAATTAATCTGAAATACTAAGACCCAAAGTCTATTTACAGTTTGAAAAGAAAACGATTGATATCCATTGAACCAGTCCTATCCTAACTATATGCTTATTCTTACATTACTAAATTTTATTCTAATCTTGCTTTGCAATAGTTCAACTAGTTTGGAATCTTGAATCGAGGAGGGAAAACGAAAGGAAAGTAAGTTTGACATGATGATAAAGTTATCACATGGAGAAAAAGTGAGGGGTCTTTCTTGTCTACGTTGGAAGGCGTGACTCGTGAGGAGAGTAGGGGACGTATGACCTGATATATGCATAGGAAAGGAAGAAAGAAAAAGATTTGAGAAGATGGAGGGAGAAGAAAAGGTAACAGAGGAAAGGACGTGTATGTGAAAAACCGAGACAATTTACTTGGAAAACCGAGAAGACCATTAATAAAGATGGAAGGAAAATTGAAAATTTGGGAAAATGAAATATCGGAGGAGTATATATGAAGAAGGGCAGAGAGGTTGGGTTTTTTAGGGTTTTGTTAGCCGCGTGTCTCAATAGTTTCAACAATGTTGGGGAGAATCTTGAAGCTCTCATCATCAGCTCGGAACCGTGGCCAGGTTCATGAGCAGCGGTTGTTTTCCACGGCGTCGACGCCGTATCTGCTCCTCCGCAACAACAAGGCGAGCATTGACTGTTTCGACCCGAGGAAGAGAGAAACGGTGAAGATCCCCGAGCAGAGTGTGCCGAAGGAGGTCCAGGAGTCGGTGACCATAGGATCGTCGAGGGGATGGGTGGGTCTGAAGAACATACACGATTCAAGTGTACGGCTCACCAATATCTTCAACCCTTGTGCTTCCTCACGGAAGGTTGTATCTCTGCCTCCTCTGGCTGGCACCACCAGATCCAAAGCCGGAGTTTCCAACATGTCTCTCTCAGCAACCCCAGACGAGGAAGGAGGAGACTGTGTGGTGGCCGTCAAGTTCTGTTCCCCGGCGCTCGGTCTCGCTCTGTGTCGCCCTGGTGACTCGGAGTGGACATACATCCAGACCCCCGAGGCCCACTCCGTCTCAAAGGTCATGTACTCTGTCAAAGACCAGAAATTCTATCTCAACACCCGCTCCGGTCTGACCACCGCTAGCTCCGACTTTCCTCCGGTGAGCCCCTACCCGAGATTCCGCGCCTACGAGGGTACAGGGCTCCTGATTCTCTCATCTTACTCCATTCCCTACTTTGTTGAGACACCTTCCGGCGAACCTTTGCTCGTTTTCTGGTAACTCTCACTCTCTATCCATCTTTTCTTTTCTTTTCTCTTCTCCCCCACTTGCTTACTTGCTACTATTTGACAATAACACTAGTACACTTTAGCAAAGCAGCATGCTCCTAGTCCTAGGCTGGCTTACTCACACCATCTTCTTTTCAATTCTTATTATAATATCCTAGGTTCAAGGAGATCTTTGACCCTTTTTGGTCAAAAACAAAGGACGTCTTTGATTATCTCCCGGACAAAAGCAGCAGGAACACCAAGAGTTTTATCGTTCATGATCCCCGCACTGGACATCACACACGCGACATTGGCGACCTCTGCCTTTTCGTGGGGGACAAGAACGAGGCTTTTTGCGTCTCCGCTAACGACTACCCTGGCCTTCGCCCCAACTCCGTCTACTTTGGTAGCTTTGACTCGGGCTTCGGCTTCTACGACATCGCTTCCCAAACTCTCCATGACCTCACCGACTCTTACGACATCGCCTCCCAAACTCTCCATGACCTCACCGACTCCGCCCCTGACTCCATCTGGCTTGCCCCTCTCCACTAACTCTGTTTCTTGTTTCTTGTATCCCCTATATTATATCCCTACCGGACTATCTTGTTTGTCTTTTGTTTTAATGTGTTATTGACCATTGCTTTCTTTTATGTTTTATCTACTTGTCCGCTTAATCTACAGTTTTTCTAGTTTGCTTTCTTTATATTGCGGATGGCAATGCACTATGATTGAAGCGAACCACTCTTCTTTGCATATCATCAGATTCGTGATTTTTCTTTTGTTGGTCTTAACTTCAATCTCCTCTGTTTCTCGCTTTTGTGTTGTATTTGCATATAGAGCTCCTTAAGATCTGACAGGCTGGGACTCACTCCTTTCTCTTGTCCGTGGTATACAAACGTAAATCAAACCAATACTTGTTATAGAAAAAAATGATTATTTTACGGCTGGATGTAATATCCAGGATAACTTCACTTATAAAATGTAAACAATGATCAAGATTCAAGAGTATTAAGACTAGAGCTTCATGTTTATCGAATAGACTCACCTGTCAGAGCCATTAACTTCTGTAGCATGGCTTATCTCTTCCAGTGCTAAGGCACTTCCATTTGGTGGGGTACTCACACTTCTCTGGCAACCATTAATTGTCTCCTATGTACTCACCAACTTTGCTTGTTTCTGCACTTTCTGCACGACAGCTTTCATTAGGTTTGTCATTTTCATCATCTGAAACTGATTCCAACTACATCCATGTCCAGCCAACGCAACGAAAGAGCAACACCGCCACTAGGAGCATTTCCAGAGCTAAGTTCCTCTGTATCAGATTCTAAAGTCCTGCATTCTTTCAGACACGAGCAAAAACTTCACTCCCAGATTCTTACATGGTTCCACATAAGAAAGAGGAACCATGTAAGAATCTGCGAGTGAAGTTTTTGCTCGTGTGTCCAAATCGAACCAGAATTCTCGACAGAGAGCATTCGTGTTTCATTTCGTGGTAAACATTCTTTTCAGTACAGTACAACATATATATATATATATTTTGTGTAACTTTAATGACATGAAATCCATAGAAGGTTTGTTTCGGGGAGAGGGATGTGTAGATGATTGGGTAATGCAAGTTAACCGAGTCACTCTTTACAGAAGCAAGAATCAGATTAAGTTTATGAGTTTTATTCTCGCTAGCTTCTACCTCCGTATTAGAGATCATCAAAAGGGCAACAATGCCAAGTTGGTCTAGAATCTCACCAAAAGAACAATAAAATTATACTAATATTTTTCTCCACAAATCTTTTAAATACTGTATAGCCGATTTTATTGAATTAATTGTACATCATTTCCTTTTATATTCCTGTCTTCTTCTATCACTTTACTCGGATTGTTATATTTTATTCATAATTTCAACATTTTCTTCTTTTCTTTGATTACATGCTATAAACAATTGAATACAAACAAGTTGTTGGGAGCGCCACCTTTGTCGATTCAAATTAGCAAACATATTACTAACTAAATAAAGTCAACTAATTAACCACAACCCTTCTTGATTAATAGGCATAATCAAATGAAGACTATTACAGGTTAGGTAGAATCATTCAACTTAGGTCAAATTCTACTGATTATGTTCTTTTTCTTTCACCTTTACTTTAAGAAAATTCAAGACAATAATAATTGAGGATCATGTTACAGTATCTTTTAATCTATCATTTGATTTTTGTTGTTTTCTACTTAGTTAGTATGTTTCAAAATGCAAATTAAGTATTGGATATGCAGTTGCTGTTATCTAATTTAGGGGCCATTACATAAATAGGGGGCATAATTGCATCAAGTATACCATAAAAATGTTATGATAAAGTTTTCAAAGTATCAAGCTAATGTTTTGCCAACAAGCCTACACTAATCACTCTATGGTGTTTTTTTTTTGGGATCATAAAACAATTAATCACGAGATAAGTAAAAAATGAATGTTTGCATCACGTTCCTTTTGTTTGTTAAACTAATTCACGATTCTTTTGTTACGTAGATTACTATTTTTTGAAAAGGAATCCTCCAAAAGCTTCCTTTTTTGTTGTATGTTTTAACTTTTAACCTTCCAACAGAAGTCTTATAATCTCTCTAACTAAGAAAGAAAACTTCCAAATTTGGAAAACCTAAAATTTTGGTAATATATTAAGTTTCCGTTTGCTAGATTATGGAAATTGGAAATTTAATATATTAAGAAAGAAAACTTCCAAATTTCCATAAGAAGTATGAATTATGGAAATTTAACTATAACTCGGTCTAAGAGATATTCCGATAAAGATCGTCTTCACGAACAACTCTTGTCGTTCTGAGTTTGGACAAAAAAAATTAAAGGTTTTTGCTCTTTTGTGTGCAAATCGAACCAGAATCTTCGACAGAGAGCACTATTATCTTGCATTCGAGTTTCGTTTCGAGGTATACGCTTATTTATTTGATGCGAATTACAATCTTTCAACAACATATATATATATTTTTTTTTTGTGATAACTTGTCCCGAGTTTAATGACATAAAATCCACAGGAAGATTGTTTCGGGGTGAGGGATGTGTAGATGATTGGGTAATGCAAGTTAACAACTGAGTCACTCTTACAAAAAGTAAGAATCAGATTGGAGAAAGGAGAGAGAAATAGTTTTTAAGCCCTTTAAGGATTCTCTGTCCCTTCTTCACACCCTTTTCCCTCCTCTCTCTCTCTAAACTTCTTTTCTTCTACTTGAAACAAACTATAGAGATTATTAGAGAGAGAGATGGATAAGAAGGTAACACAAACACATTCTTTTGACCCTTTGTTTATTATATAACCCGATTTGCACAATTCCCCATAAACCCATATTTAAGAAACTTGAGTTTCTGATTTGGCTGGTCTTTTTCAAAAGAGATAATAAGAGAGAGAGAGAGAACAAAAAAGAGCGAGGAGATTATAATGGTGGCTCATAAGAGGATCATTAATCCTCAAAAACCAACATGCATTTGCATTATCTGGTTCTGCCTCTTGGTTTCTCTCTCTCGCCATGGAAGAGCATCTTCTTCATCGACCTCAACATCTTTCTTCAATCTTTCTCTCCCACACCAACACCCATTCCCTGAAGATGTTGTTCTTCATGTTCAAAGGTATAACTTTTCTCGCATTTTATTTTCTCGATCTTTCTCAAGTATTGAATCTTTGAAACAGTCTGCAGAGAATTCTCGAATTGGTTTTGAGGCTTTTGAGTCAAAACCTCTGTTTTTAGCATTGGCGTTTTTTTAAAAACAGAGCATCACCTCCTCTGTTTCTTTCCCAACATTTTTGACATTCTCTGTTATCAAATGCAGAAAGCTCAACGATTCTCTCTCCAGAAGAAACCTTCTCGCTTACCAACAAGACGACGAAACGACGGCGTCGGCGCCAATACCTTCTTGCATCACCGGAAATCCAATCGACGACTGCTGGCGCTGCGACCCAAACTGGTCGGAAAATCGCCAACGCCTCGCCGACTGCTCAATCGGCTTCGGACAAGGTACGCTCGGCGGTAAAGGCGGCCGATTTTACCTCGTAACCGATTCCTCCGACAACGACGCGGCGAACCCAATTCCCGGAACTCTTCGTCACGCCGTGATCCAGCCGGAACCTCTCTGGATCGTCTTCTCCGGCGACATGGGGATCACACTCAAACACGAGCTCATCGTCGGGAGCTACAAGACGATCGACGGACGAGGCACGAAGATCCAAATCACCGGCCATGGATGCCTCACGATCCAGCAGGTGAGCCACGTCATCATCCACAACGTCCACATTCACCACTGCAAGCCCTCTGGAAACACTCTGGTCGCTTCGTCGCCGACACACGTCGGGTTCCGAGGAGTCTCCGACGGCGACGGAATCTCAGTCTCAGCTTCGCATCACATCTGGATCGATCACTGCTCTCTCGGATACTGTACGGACGGACTCATCGACGTCATCCTCGCATCGACCGCCGTCACGATCTCCAACAACTATTTCTATCACCACGACGAGGTTATGCTCTTAGGTCACGACGACCGGTAAATAATTTTCAACTTTTTTGACCGCAAAAAGCCCCCCCCTTGATTTCATAACCTTTTTCAATTAAAGCATAAAAGATTTCGGATTTATCAATTTAACCCAAAAATTTGTGGCTGTTTGATCATGGCATTGTATTAAAAAAAAAAAAAAGGTATACGGCGGACTCTGGGATGCAGGTGACGATTGCATTCAACCATTTCGGAGAAGGGCTCGTGCAGAGGATGCCGCGGTGTAGGCACGGTTACATCCACGTGGTGAACAACGATTTCACGGCGTGGGAAATGTATGCAATCGGCGGAAGTGCTAACCCTACGATCAATAGTCAGGGTAACCGTTACACCGCACCTATTGATCCCAATGCCAAACAGGTACAATATTTTATGAATATAATCAATCAACCAAATCGGTTTTACAAGAAAAAACAAAATTCATAACCAAGCAATTTTGAAAATAATGTTTTGAATGTTTTTGAATTCCGTATATTTTCCAATTCGGTAGATTTTTTTAAAATTATTCGAAAGATAGTTTCTCTTTAAAACTGGAGATGTATTGGTGGGGCCGGTGGAGCTTTTTTCTGACGTGTCCGGAAGAGTGGGCCACTAGCGTGTAACCCCACGCGCCGGCTGAAGTCTTATTTGCCGGTTACATTATCTTGTCGTCATGACGTTGACACAGGCACAGATGAAACCACCAACTTTCGTTGCGATACGCGCTTTGGTGTCGCGTGGTTTTAACACCCGCTGTGTTATTTTTGTGATAGGTGACGAAGCGCGTGGACATAAACGAGAAACACGGGAGAAATGGAACTGGAGGACTGAAGGAGACGTGATGGTTAACGGAGCGTTTTTCGTGCCGTCAGGTGACGGAGTGAGTCCTGCCTACGCCAGAGCCACCAGTGTTGAGGCGAAAGCCGCCGCAATCATTGACCAGCTCACGGTCAACGCCGGCGTCTTCGGCGATCCCAGGTATTATTATATTATCTACTCCAGTATTGCCTCATCCACCCAAACTAGCATCTTTTCCTATTCTTTATTGAATTCTTTCTCTAAAATAGGAATTTTTTTTTTAATATAACATAAGACTTTTTTTTGTCAAAGCTACAATAGGACATTTTTTCATTATTTTTACACTATTTATTGAAATTAACATCAACATTTTTATTTTACACTATATATTTACATATTTTTTTTATACCTAATTCTTTCATAATTCGTGAGAGTTTCGAAAAATGTTTTCAGTAAGTAGTATGTTTGGTTTGTATATTTGTGATATTTCTATAGTTTTGCTTTTCTTAATTCGGGTGTCGGATTCTCAAAATTTTAAGATTATAGGTTCTTCACTAAAAATAATTATCTTTTTTGTTTCTAACAAAAAATTGTCTTCCATCCAAAATTATATTTTTCTGACGCAGAGGGTATTACTTTTCCTTTTTAATTTTTCAAGAAATAGAAACATGAATGTTTTAGATGATAAAAAGTTAGTGAGTTACACCATAGTGTTAAGACAATTCCGAAAATGCAACAAAAACAAAGAAAGCCATGACGTTAACATGAACATGCATAAAGCTGATCCATGTTCAGAAAAGCTTTTTTTTCTTTCCCTTTTTAATATATCTCACACGTGCGAAGCGTGTGGATCGGAGATCTAAACTTCTAAAAGATGAAAAACCCAAAGGCCTTTCGATAGTGTCTAACCTATATGCTTTTCTTGATGCCTTGTCGTATTTCCTCTTCAACATGCAAAATAAAAAATGAAACCTATTAAAAATATTCATTTCCTTATAACCATTTCTTCGCCAAATTAGGGTTTAGTGGTTCTCTTTGTTTGACGATATGGAATATCTTTAAATCCCAACAACAAAATTATTATAATTATATAAAATAAAAAGATTCATGTCCTTATTAGCAAGTTCTTCACCAATTTAGGATGTAGTGGTTCATTGTTTGGCAACTTAATTGGTATATCTAAACCCCACAAATTGGTAGAACTTTAAGAAGAAGAAACAAAGATTCATTTCCTTGTGAAATAGTTCTTCACACATTTATTGTTTGATTATCGGATCAAATGGACCAATAAAATTGACTTTATAAATTGATAGGTGATAGGACACATCTATATATAATAAAGATGGGTTCATATTTCGTAATATATTCCTTTAGTGAATCATCGGCTTTCCAGCAAAAAACAATACGTAGTGGGACCTTCTCGAAGACTATACAATATATAGATTCGATCTACTTAGATGTGGAACAAACAGTCATAATAAGTATATATCTACGTATAACCATGACCTACTTGGTGTTGCATTTGATCTTTATAATATTTTAAGTGATAAAACTTAACATTTGACCCTCTTTTGCAAAAGCAAAGTATGTAAGAAAGGATGGCGGATTCTCTTAGCCGTCTTGCTGTCAAAAGTTCGATATTCCTTGTCAAAACTACTTTTATTTCCGGGATTACCAGTTATATCTAGTTAACCAAGACCGGTTTGTTTGATAGTTATAGTGTGCTACCTTAGGAAATTATATTGTACCAAAATGGTAGCTATATAAGATATGTCACTACATTTTTGTTTGAAGTGTGGATTTCAAATTTTTCTACTTGAGAAATTTTTCATTTTTATTTGATAGGACGAGAATTGAATCTAAACGTAAAGTCATACATTCTAACATGTGAAGGAAAAAAAATAAAAATTATGTGTAGCATGCATGTGATGGAGCAACCTGTTTTTCGTCTTTACTCTCCCTTTTGAACTTTTTACATTGATTCGTCCATTTTAATCAAACACTCGCGTCACTGTTAGTATCTTTCGACACAACACATTCACAACAAATGATTTTTTTGTTATAATATTATTTGGTATGATGGATTATAGTTGTTGATAATATGGTTTGGTGGTGTAGTGGGAGAAACGGCCAAGGAGGAGGTTTTCCGGGAATCACGGGCGGTGGTGGGACCATCACACGCGGTTACAGTAAAGGTGGACCCGCCGGCGGCGGTGGCGGCAGCGATAGCGACGATGGCCTTTTCTCGATGATATTTGGTAGCAATACCAGTGCGGCGGCAGCCCTGAAGCCGGTACGAGTCTGGTCGATTTTATTCACTATCATTTTACTTTGGTATTTTCCATACCATACGAGATAATAATTTCATTATTGGTTCACGGGTTTATTATTTACTTATGGGGTTACACAAAAATATGCAAAAGAAAAAAAAGCGAATATACATATTTTTTATAGAGAGATATATAGGTACACACACCCGTTTGCAAGTTGTAGAATATGGGAGGAAATATATATATAATATTTATATTCTTGTTTGATGGCTTAACTCTTTTGGTCCCAAATTGGGGCTTATCAATTGGCTGGAAGAATCTTTGACAGTGTATGCACTTTTTTAATTATTTATTTTCCATTACTAACTGTTTCTTGACTTTTTTTTTTTACTTCTAATTTCTAACTACAACAAAATCGTGATAAAAAAAACGAGGAGTTTGATCGGATACTACAGTACATAAGTTAGGTACCGAGTCAACTTCAAGAAGCTTTATCATCTTCCTTTTTCGATTTCTTTGTCTTCTTTCAATTTTTTTTTTCTCTTCTTGCAATTGTCTTCTCTCAATTATTAATTAGTTATATTTATACACAACAAAATGCTGTTTCAATTCGAAAACATTTGTCTAAATCGTTTAAGCTGCGATGCGTCAGAATCATAGGCAGTAATTAGAAACGTGATGAAGATGAGAAAACACCGATATGCCAAAAGTGAAAACATAATCAGTCTTTAGTCGCGACCATAAAACAAACCGACAAAGTTTCAACCATGAGGTTTAACAAAAAAGAGAAAGCCCCAAAGACTAAAGAAAGACACCTCATGGCGGTCAGCTAGACTTGGGCTTTTCGACTAGATAGAGATAGTGAGAACTGATAACTACTTACAAGTCAACTCAGGATGTTTTTCCTTTTTACCATCCGGATTTTGTCTCCGGTTCACCACGCCGAGCCACTTGATGATGGCGCTCCTGCGTTTGTTTTGCCACCCCATGCGCCATCGGCTTCTCCACTCGTTTTAACATCATCGTTAGGCTTTTTGTTCCAACCGTCATTGTTATTGGCCTGATCGTTACCGGTTCCCCAAGCTGCTGCTTTGTTTTCATTGCTTGGTTTGTCATCACCAGCATTGGTTTCTTTCTTTGAGTTAGTATCCCAGCTAGCCCAGTTTCCGCCAGAGGATGAGTCGGATGGCTTTCTATTGTTTGAATCCTCTCCCCACCCTTTTTTCCAGTCCGATCCACCACTTTGGTCGCTCTTCCAAGTGTTTTCTTGATTGTCTCTTTTCCAGCCTGATGATTGATCCCGATCAAACGAGCGTCCTCCATCTCTACCTGATTGGTTTCTACCTCCACGGAAACCTCCTCGGAATCCCCCTCCTCTTCTTCCACCAAAACCACGACCACCGCTCTGTTCTTCCCACGGTTTAGAATCGACATCATCTTGTTTGGACCAGCTCGATCCCCCACCACCATCGTTCTGCTTACCCCAAGCTGAACCACCACCACCATCCGGTTTACCCCAGCTTGAACCTCCCCCGACACTGTCTTGCTTGCCCCAGCTAGATCCACCACCACTATCCTTCTCTTTACCCCAGCTTGAACCATCTCCGCCACCATCGTTCTGCTTACCCCAAGCAGAACCACCACCACCACCACCACCATCCTGTTTACCCCAGGCAGAACCACTGCCACCACTGTCTTGCTTGCCCCAGCTCGAACCCCCACTAGTATCGTCCTGTTTACCCCAGCTTGAACCTCCCCCACCACTGTCTTGCTTGCCCCAGCTAGATCCACCACCGCCATCATTCTGTTTACCCCAGCTTGAACCGCCCCCACCGCCATCTTGCTTGCCCCAAGCAGATCCGCCACCCGGTTTACTCCATGGAGCGGGATCCTACAACCATTGAATATTTAAAAATATAAGACTTCAACATATCTACAAAAACAAAAACAGAAAGAAAAAAAGTATCTCAAACTAACCTCAGAATTACCAAAGGATCTTCCCCTCCCAAACTGATCCCTACCACCTCGACGACCTCCTCCTCTTCTCCCACCAAACCCACGTCCTCCTCTATCAAATGTTTGTTCTGAGTACCCTCCATCATCCTTCTTACCCCACGGCGATCCCCCATCGACCTGTTGGCCCCAAGATGATCCTCCATCATCCTTTTTGCCCCAAGAAGATCCTCCCTCGACCTTTTTACCCCATGACGATCCTCCATCATCCTTGTTACCATCATCCTTTTTACCCCACGAAGATCCTCCATCTTCCTTCTTACCCCACGTTGATCCTCCATCATCCGTTTTACCCCAGGAAGATCCTCCATCATCTTTCTTGCCCCAGGAAGATCCTCCATCATCTTTCTTGCCCCAGGATGATCCTCCATCATCTTTCTTGCCCCAGGATGATCCTCCGTCATCCTTTTTACCCCATGAAGATCCTCCATCATCTTTCTTGCCCCAAGATGATCCTCCGACATCCTTAGTACCTTCATCCTTTTTACCCCATGACGATCCTCCGTCATCCTTTTTACCCCACGAAGATCCAGCGTCATCTTTCTTACCCCATGATGCCCCTCCGCCTTGTTTACTCCATGAGGATCCACCGTCAGCTTCAACACCTGAAGACCCTCCCTTATCCTGTTTACCCCATGAAGACCCACCATCTGGTTTACCCCAGTCAGGAACTCCCTTACTATTGGCATTGGAATCTTCTGCCGACTTGTTCCAACCAGAAGAGCCATCTTTTTTCTCCCCTGAACCAAAACCTCCACCTTGATTACCCCAAGCAGATCCTCCCTGGTTCCCGTCAGAGCCTTTATCCTGGTGTCCCCAGGAAACTCCCTCTTTGTTACTTGCGTTAGAGTTTCCATCTTTGTTGCCCCAACTAGATTCTCCATCTCCTTTTCCCAAACCAGATTCAGATCCCCCTTTCTTACCCCAAGAAGATTCTTCTTTCTTCTGACTCGATTCAGAATCTTCAACTAGTTTACCCCATCTTGAGTCCTCGTCTTGTTTATTACCATCAGAGCTTCCTCTGTGCTTACCCCAAGAACCTAAATCTTCAACGTTGGAAGTAGAAGCTCCTTGTTTCCCCCAAGAAGAAGCTTCAGCTTTTGAAGCACCTGCATCTCCCCAACCACCAACCGTGCTAGCTTCAGGAGCAGGTGTTTTACCCCAGGAATTCCAACCACCAGCCGAGGCAGGTTTATTCTCAGCTGCTGCATCAGATGTAGGCTTGCTGCCCCATGCGCTGCTGTAACGATGACATGAGATCAAAATTTTGGAGCAATTTAGGCAACAAATCATCTCAGTAAGAAATTCATATTACTCTTAACACACTTCTCAAGGCACAGTCAAAGCATGACACATTCAAGGGATGAATTCCAGCAATAAAATAAACAAAACAAACCACTGAAGGATGCCAGGCAAAGATCAGTTGAAGAAAGCTTATACCATAATTTTTCTAAATCCCAGCAATTAAATCTGATTGAACTAGATCCAAACACGAGGAAAAACCTATCGAAACCAAGAAGACCATATTTACTTTTAGCTACAGAATTAGGAAAATAGACTTACCAATCAGTAGAAGCGCCTCCTATATTCCAGTTACCACCCTCTCCTGACGTGCCTGTTCCTTTTGCCCAATCTACCGAACGAGAAAGATGAAAAGTTACAAGGAAATAAGATGTCGACTCACATAAAAAAAAGGACGGGACCGATTATTATATCTTGAAAATGTTCATATTATTATTTAAGCTAAAAGCCGGTATGCTATATCTCCTTGCAGTCAAATTAAAAGTAAATTTGAACGTCCACAAGAAACACCAACCTCCATTGCTGCCTTCTGTTCCAAGCATGTCAATATGTTGAAAGGAACCAGTCCCAGCATTCTCACTTTATAGCAACAGACAGTGTGTAAGAGAAGTTGGCATTTGACAGAAAGGACAATGAATGATACAGAAACATGGAGGAAGAAAAGAGTTCGAGCAGAGTATTCTAGGAGATTCATAGGAACTTACCTTCTAGTTAGCATCGTATTTCTGTCGCGAACCTCGGCAAGATGCTCAGTTTTAACTGACGTGCAACATTGAAAATATTCAGAAGCACAGCAGAAAATATAAAATCAAAGTGTAAACGCGTGAAAACAAAACAAACCTGTGAGAATTTTATGCTGGGAATCAAGCTTGACTGTAACATCAGAATAGCGTAAAGCTATTACACGGCAGAGATACCCCTTCAATGGACCCACACGTATCCTCAGCTTTTGGCCTATAGAATACATGCTACCTCTGTCTCCTTGGTTGGCTGCGTTTGATAATCATTCGTGAGAAGCCTAAGAGGATTAATAGAAGCTAGATTATAATAACCCTCCATACATGATACATACAATTAATGTATTTTTCCTTGGGCTGCCATTCTTTTTCAGGAAACAGCGGCGATTTTGGGGAGGATGCCGAATCTCCAAAAGCTGAAGCATCAAATCCACCATTCTAAGAAAACAGAATGTCATCAGAACACGAATATCTGTCAATTGTATTCAAAAGATAGCAGCAGGGACTGGGCTATCTTACCTTCTCACTGGATTCGTCAGTAAAGAGTTTAATTTTCTCACATGATTGTGATTTGCAGCAGAAATATCCACCATTTTCTTCCTCACTCTCAGCATAAAGAAATATGATGCCTCTGTATACTTGCCTTACAACTCCTTGTTTACCCTGAATTTGTAATTTATGCATCAGAAATAACAAGCTCTTACACATTTTCATTCACCTAATTAGGCAAGAGAAATATGCAACAGAAACAAACAAGGTTAGATTTTAAAATCACACCTCAGATGGGCCTTTGGAAATCTTCACAACATCACCGATTGATATCTGTTTGTTATTCAGATCCAGGGCAGAAAATTTTGAATCGAACGGTCCATTCTGCATTTCCTTTTTTCCAACACTGACTACAACGGGTCCATCAGAACCTTCTTTCAGAACCTGGGTTATTATGCAACTCATTAGAGACAGAGCATAGGGTAATATGAGATGTTGAATAACTAACTACCTACCTTGTAGCCGTCACCTTTGTCATCCACGCCCACAATCAGACCGAAGTCTTTTCGACTACAAAGGGAAAAAGATGAAGTGCTTAACATATGAAATTATAACAAAGACTCAGAAAGTAGCACAATTATGGACGACTCCGTACCTGAAACAAACTAGATTATATAACTCATAGCTACTTTCTGAATTAGATCCTGATGAACCTTCTCCTTTTCCACCCCCTGATCCTTCTCCTTTCCCACCCACACTGCCAGTTGGAAGAATCTTTGTCTTCTTTTCTTCACCATAAATTTCGGAAATCCACTCCACATCAGCAGCTTCTTTTTGTTCTACAGGCCTAAATTTTAGTATATCCTCCTTTGATGGTATAACCCCCCGGGAAGATAATGAATCTAAGGATACTTTTTTATATAGAAACCCATCTTTCAGCATCAGGCTATCAAGATGCTCAAAAGTTATTCCAGTATCACGATCACGCCTCACTTGAATGAGAGGTCTGAACTCCCTGTGACAAAAGAAGGGACAAAATATATTAGAAACTTGGTAATTGTTTTACCAAACGAGAAGATATAATCCAATTTTTTTACTCGAGCTCGCTTGAACTGATCAATCTTGGAGCTGGATTCAGGCCTTTTTGGACAGCAGCTCCTCCACCCTGCACAGAAAGTTAGTGAGAAAGTGCAAAATTTGGGGGCATAGACAAATAAGTGAGCGTGAAGATAGAGTAGCTACATATTTTTGGGTCAGTGCCCCGATATCAATCCTTGGAATTAACTTAATTAACGCTTTCCCCCGAGGGTCATTCACAGCCACAACCTACAAGGACATAGAGCATAACAGCTTAGGCAGCCTTAGGAAGACAACATGCTGAAAAGGAAACATACAAAGCAAAAGAAACTGTACCTGAGCAAGATCTCCTTTGTATTTACCATTCGTAACACGAGCCCATGTTCCCTCAGAATGTTTTTTAGCTTTTCTTTGGATAGTAAGCAGATGTGGAGCTTCAGCTTTAGGAAGTAACATCATCCGAGTAGCATAGATACCATTTAAACTCTTGCATGCCTAGGAAAAAAGGCAAATCAGAAAATCATACACGTTATGATTATCCCCAAGCAACATCTTCCAACATACTGTCAAAGAGGTACAGCAATATACAACATAGGCATGGTAAATGTACAGTACCTCAAGAACATCTTGTTCCTTGTCAGCTTCTATGAAGATATAACCCTTGACATGCTCCACAGAAAACACAGACAAGATCTGTAGTTTGGTGCCTATCTTTCGCAGCTGGACAAATTTGTGCATGAGACAGAAAACTGAATGCCTCTCCCGTCCAATCTACAAGCATAAAACAAATGAAGTCAGTAGAAGTAAGAACATATTGGGTTAAAGCATAAGCAGAACCCTTAGTTTAACATACCGCACACTTTACTTTCCACATCGGAGGATCCTGGGTAGTTGGAACAAGAGCATCCATTTCGATGGAACTTTTCACATCATCGTCTGCATATCTAACAAACCCGGAACCAGGCTTGTATCTTTCTTCCATGATTCTATCATACTCTTCCTCGTTGATCTCCTCTTCCTTAGGAAGAACAAAGGAAGAGTTTCCCGTTTTTCCCGTGTCATCCTTACCACTCGCCTCCAACTCGGGTCCGTCTTCCATATCTGCTTCAAACGACTAGTTAGAGAAAGAGGAGAAATTTCTGCAATGTTCAGGCTTTAAGCCTTTTAAGATTGCGCAAGCCTTAAAAAGTGGACAAAAGAGCTCGAAACTCGAAAACATAACTCAAACAGTCTCGGAAATTAGCCATTCCGCGGATGGGACATTTTACAAGGCAAAAATCTCAGTGAGAAAAAAAAAAAAAAGACACAAATAACCAAATGTGACAATCACGGAGAAATGTACGCATGCGAGAAGAAAATTAATGAATCCAGAAAAAAGAAATTAGAAATCACCATTAAGGAAATCATCTACACCGCAATCTTCGTCGGAGCTCCCTCCATAGTAACCAACCTCGGCGGATTCCTCGAAGAACTGAAGAATCCCGGGGGTTTTCCGCTTACTAATCCTCAAGCCTTCATCTCTGAACTCGACTCCTCCTTTCCGTTTCTTTCCGCCGGAAGAAGAACCATCTCCGGCGACCTGTTTTCCCTTTCCCTTCCAGTCCATCTTCTTCGCGGTGGGTTTTAGGGCTTTTCACAATTTCATTTGCTTTTTTCCTGAGAGAGATGCAGAGAGAGAGCGAAGAAGAAAAGCTTTTTGGTTTGAGCGTGATGTGATTGTTCCGACTTTCGAGTGTTTTTTTAAAAACTCATGGACTGTTAATTGTTAAAACTGGGCCTCTTGGATTTCTCGTGGGAACTTTTCATAAGGCCCATTATATATATTCACTACTTCTAGAAAAAACTGCGTATACCCTCTTATATATATATATACTACTTTTAGAAAAACCTGCGTACCATCAAAAACTAAAAAATGCTAATTATACGTGTGCAAAGTTTAACAATGAACGTAAAACTCGAAGCTCAAAGTCATATGTAGTGTACCAAAACAAATATCAAGATACAAAGCTAAACACAGTTCTCCAAACTAAATAGTAGTATTAAAAAAAGTCTTTACACCTAAAAACGCTTACATAGATATTCATTACCAACATACACACACACAGACACACAAGAGTGTGAGTGTATATAACCATAACAAAGCATCAATCACTTATCATTCATGCCTTAGTAACGGTCAAAAGTAGAGGACGACGGATAACCACCACCACCACCACCGCTTCGGCTAGGCCTCTCATAAGGACCACCGGCTCTACTTCTAAACCCTCTTCCCTCATCTCCTCCCCGTATGGGCCCACCAGCTCTACCACCAACATACCTGTCACTACCTGCACTAGGGACTACGTCTCTCTCAAAGGACCGGGCTTTGTCATAACTCGCTGGAGGATAACGATCTGATCCACGGCTGTATCTATCACCGCCTGCAAACCGATCAGCCGGGGCTGCAAACCTGTAAAATCAAAAATCGGAGCCGAATTATCACATCACGCAACGAAAGCAAGTCAATTTGAAAACTCAAAGCACACTTGATAAGAATCTAACCTCTCACTGGCGTAGCGATCACGGGGGATGTAGGCTTCTCTGCTGTCAAACCTGTCTCTAGCACCAAAGCGTGCAGCACCATCATATCGATCATCTATGTAACGTTCACGGTCCACATACCGGTCTCGGTCAGCATAGCGGTCAACACGTCCATCGGATCCTCCAAACGCATCAGCACGGGAAGAAAAACCACCAGCAGGTCCACCGCGACCACCAGAAACAGACGGGCAATGACGGGCCCAATGCCCAACCCGTCCACATTTGAAGCATTCATCTTCACCCACACGGCCAACTCCACCAAAGCTTCCTTTTCCAGCAAATGAATAGCCACTGTCTCTGCCACCTCTAGAGCCATGACTTTCCCCATCATCTCGCCCCACTTTTGGCTCAGCTCTGTTCACTGAGATGACCCGATCACCAAAGTCACTCCCATGCATCTCTCTGATAGACTCATCCATAGCACGACGATCAGCAAAAGTGATAAATCCGAATCCACGTGAACGACCGGTGTCTCTTTCCATCATGATCTATATACAACACACCACAAAAGCTGATTTCCCAAAGATATATGCTAGAAACGGAGCAGAAGGGCAGTAGTAAAATGAAACGAATGCAAAATCTGAAAGATCACATCAAGTCCATGTGACATCAAGATACATCGACACTGCAAAACAATGACCCCGTCTTTTGTGTTGTAAATTGTCAATCTCAACTTCAGAGCAAAACACACTAGAGATCCCCAGAAACTGAAGCAGCTTTAAAGCAAGTCTCCAATCTCCAGCAGAGGTAGCAGACACCACTAACACCTTTTTCTCGGTCCAAAATGACAACTCCCTTAATTAATGCCTTTAAACAGTCTACTAGTTAATCCCTATTCTCAACCGCCAAACGATATAGTTACTAAATTAAAGAGAGCAAGTTTTACAGACAGAAGGAAGTCACTGAACTAACACACAAAATTCCTGATCAAACATCTGTTTCTTCTCAATATGCAGATATCATCTGACATTGATCCAGCTGAAGTCATTCAGATCCTGGAGCTGACAACTCTTTACATAGCACCACAGCACGCAGATCAAAAATACAGAATCCCATCTCAGACAAAGAACTTCCTCAGGTTACAGAAACTTGCGGAAAAGATAAGCGCAGAGAACATGGGTTGGTGGATCTAGAAAAATGTGTGGCCTCGGAACATAATCATTTTAATTGGCTTGCATTTGTAAATTAGGACATGAGTTAGGCTTGGAGAAGAAAGAACAAATGAAAGGAAAAGATGAAATCCATACAACTCCTACTAACCACACAGGACATGAGAAGCGAGGTGATGGAAAAAGCAAACAGGCGACAAGAAAGACAAGTAGGAACTCTGTGATAACAAAAGGTGAGGTAGTCCCAAACTGAGTGTAATCTTTGGCTCTGCAGTTCATACTACGCTGAAGTACCTAAACAGCTACCACTGAGGCTTAAGGAATCAGGAAGAAATGAAATCTTGCAACAAGACTGCTGAGATGCGGACTGGGCTTATCCAGAAATATTGACTTCGCAAACATATATACTGAAGCATAAACAGAGCGTTTAGTCCGCGAATAACTGCGAGAGGAAACTAAGTATCCTCATCCACCTGAAGGGCAACGGTGACACTGGCCTAAACTGGGTAGCATCTTGTATTCACCCCTCAAAATCAAGTCATGTATCCCAACCCAGCCAACAAACATTAAAAAACACAAGCGCTTCTTCCTAGAGCTGGTTAACCAAGATCTCCACTCAGAGTATAAGAGCAGCAACAAGGATAATTTTCAGGAAGGAACCGATAACGCAGTGTTGCATACTTAGAGAAGTCAAAGATTACACTAGAAGAAACTGAAGTAACCTGTTACTAAAGTCTCAACCTCGTGAAACAAATTCCAAAACTGTGGGAACCATTTTTGCTCAGAGACTCAAACATTACTGTGTTTCCTAAATTCACAAGGCAGTTTTATTCTTTACCACAGAGCAGTTTCTCAACTTGACCCATGTAGCTCTGATCAATGTCATCCCTAATTCATCAATCTATAGTGTTTCAGTTACACATTACCAGCATCCAGGGAAAAAAGAAAAGGAAGACAATCAATAGGTGAAAAGAGGATAATTGCAAAATAAGACACTTAAAATTTCCACACATCTCTGCTCTCATTCGTGTAATGGCTATTTTCAAGTATTTTTTTTCACGAATCAAGAGTAGCTCCAAGCACCCGTAACTTAAATTGTCCAAAAAATACTCATATTCTATCAGCAATTAGACCTTAAATGTACCCGGGTCCCCAGAAAGCTCCGATTTATATAGATAAACATCTCTAAATTTCAGCACACAATAAAAACAAATAAAAATCGAAGTTCGTACCTGACAATCGAGAATGTCTCCGAAGCGGCTAAAAGCTCGTTCAAGGTCTCTCTCTGTCACCTCCGGCGATAAACCACCAACAAATATCCTACTACCTTCTTTCGCGGCCATTTTTAATTCGTCTGCTTACATAAACACAAGCAAGGAATAAGGTAGAATTCAGCAAAACCTAGAAACTCGAAAATCCAAACGCTTCGTCTTCCCGAGAAAATATTAGATGTACAATATACGACGGCGGAGAATTATACGAATAGATTCGTCTTACCTCTATCTTCCTCCCCTTGAATAACCGTGAATTCGAGATATATTATCTGAATGAATCGTATTGTTTCCTTTGCCTCTCAAATATTAATGACAAGATGAAACCCTAAAAGGCAGTTGAGGTGGGGGGATTCACAAACCAAAAAAAAAGAAAAAAATGGACAAGTGCCTAAAGCATCACAATAAAAGGCCCAGCCCCATATTCAATTTCCTTCATGAGCCCATATCCAATATTCTTAATGCGACTTTGTGAAATTTCATGTTGGTTTTAAATAACACCACCATGCCCATTTGAGATACGTACTATCGTTTGTAATTTCACAAAAACATATCTTTTCATTTAATGGTCGTTTAGGGTTTTCTGACCTTTTCATTTAAAAAGGTCTATCCACAAACAGTTGAAATGTTATTTTCACTAATAGACGAAATTCCAAAGTTTACATACAATTGTTGTTGAGAGTAGAGACCCCAAATATATATATATAAATAGTTGAAGCTCTAAAAATGGATTTGTATATCTTAACATTTACACCCCCAAAAAAAAAAAAATGGATTTGTCCTTAGCTGATGAGGGTTTTCTCTATTAAATTATCTTGCTGGTTTTTACTTTATGACTATAACATGCATAAAAAATACATGCGAGTGTTTTAGCTGAGAAATACTATTATTTTAAAATAAAATAAAAGACTAGGTAGGAGCTTGATTCCACTTTGAGATCCAAGTCACAATTTTTTAGATGACCTAATCACGCATTCATCAATAAAATAACTCTAACCAGCCCACAGTTTTGGAGCAAAACAATCTAGAGGAGCTGTATTATCTTTTGTTAAATCCTACTTTTTTAAAAAGGTATTTATTTCATTTGTTGACAAAAAATAAAGTATTTATTCATCCTACTATCCTAGTAGGCTAGCACATGTTCATGTTATAGAAATGGTTTTTTTTTTTTAAATGAACACTTAAAATAATGCTAAATTCTAAAATTCTAAAATTACCAAAAATGTTACAGTTATAGGAAGGCTTTTACTACGGAATTCAGGTTTTATCAGAATTGTTTTATGATTATTTCAACCATTTCGGCGTCGGTTTTTTTTTTATCTTTGTATTTTTTATCTTTAGGACAAGTTTAATTCTTAATTAGAAAAGTCACGATTTTCATAAAGATTATATTCAGTTTTTTTAAAAAGAAAATGTTCTTTGACGTTAAAGAAATATGAAGACTAATAGTATATATGGGATATGAAACTTTTATAAATTGAATTTTTAGGTTTATTAAAAAAATATTTATACACATGATAACTTCTCAAGTGTGTAGCAGTGTAGGGGTAAAGTGATCAATAGTATTATTCATCTTGTACATAGATTTGATATGTATTCAGTAAATCGGAAACTCCAGATATTCTGGAGAAAATTAGAAACACCATGAGTCCATGACGTACGGGTAAACACTAGCTATGATAAAATAAACATCACTGTGCTGGTAAAAAGTACTACAATTTTTCAAGGTGGTAATAAATATATAAAAGCGATATATGCCGTTTCAGACAAATTACGAAGTTAAAAAAATAAGTAATCATGTGGATTAGTTCCAACTTCCAAACATCCATGTTCCCATCCCATGTGGACACATGTACTTGACTTATGATCATTAATTAAACAAGATGTGCAAAGAACAATGCTAAATAGTTCGTAGCACACACAAATTTGTATGGATTAATGAAAATTTCATTCCTATATGGGATCTAATCATTTAAGTGGCTGTTGGTTTAAAAATATTTTTTTGTTCCTACATAAAATCGTAATTCGGAATACAGTAGGTTTAATTTAATACAAAAAGAATATAACATTATATCCACATGAAATCATTTCATAATTTAAAAATTCAAGAATAAAGTGTGTGATTATAACATTATTTTCCTACACTGATTTTTTTTTTAAAAATTGTAAAGTTAATTATTATCGAACGAATAGGGTGTGATTATAGATAGAGATGATCATTCTTACATCTACAAAATTAAATCTTTTAAATAAATTTTGCTTTAGAATTACTAAAATATGGGCGTCAAGATTCGAAATTTATTTTATAGAACATAAATATAAAAATTAATATCTGAGTACTAGTTGTATTATTGAATATTATTCGGATTGGTGCTTAAACATTTGTTTAACCGAACTTACTATATTCTTTTGTACATTCCGAGGGATTCCAACAAATTGAATAAGATATGTATATATATATATATATATTATATATATATATTATATATATATATATATCTAATTAATACAGTGTATACTTTCACGTTGTGATTCCTCTTGATCAGTCTTGAGTCAAGACTCTTGACCTAACATACCATCTATTTAAATTTCACAAATAAACACCATATTAAATTCGTGCTAATAAATTGTTTAAGTAGAAAATGCGGAGTGATAGGATATAAAACCAAATTTAACCTATGAAAACGTAGACCGATGCAAAGGTACCAGGTTGTCTGCCATGATATGGGTAGATAACCCATCTTCCCAAACAAAATAATTGTCCGCAAGGTTCTTTTTCTATTGACAATTATTTCATGCTTTTATACCCCAAAAAAAAAAAAGAGTGTTTCTAAGAATTTGAAAATCTACCCACAAAGAATACTAAAAGCTAGATCGCGAGTTTGAACATGTTGTATTCTGTAATATCCTGACTTTTGAAAAAACTGGTGGTGCATAGAAAACATTAAAAGACTTTATTTGATTGTATATGTTACCAAAATGCATTTAGGTTTCCGTGAATACAAAAAACAAATTTGCAGTGAAACGTGTTTAACACAAAATAACATAAAAATGGATAATTTATAGGAAAGAAACAATAAAAATGGATAATCTACTGCAAATTATTTGTAATATTGTACAAGTAATTACATTTCAGCCCACCACGTTATTCAAATATAAGGCACAGGCAACAAAATATGTATATAAATCATAGTTTTTTTTTAATGTCAAATGACACTCTTCTTCGTTAATTATGTCTAAATTTTATCCAATTATTCAAATTTGTATTATTATTATAAGATCCGAATGAATCGGATTTTTATTAGTACTATATATTTTAACCCCAAAAATTTATAAAAATGTAGTTAGTAGTTAGTACTGCTACTGTTTTGATTATTCTTGTTTTTCTTTTCTTTTTATTGTTATTGTTATATTATTAATACTCTTATTACTATTAAGAAAATAAGTTTTACACATCAGCAAAGCCATCAAAATTATTATTTTATCAGCTTTAGGAGAAAAGACATCACTTTCATGTCAAAAAGAGAGAAACGAAAAAAGTGGGATCCATGAGAATGAATCACATTTTTGTCCATTTACATGTTTTTTAAAAGTAAAAAAATAGTGATGTTTATTAATATAGAGAAGGAAAGTTATAAAATGCATAGTGGTTTTGGTTTCTAATTTTATATAGACTTGTGGCTTTTGATGATCTTCAGGTGAAAGTGTGGGAGACAAGGAATCTCTCTTTGTTGATGTGTAGTGTACTATGTTTATCAACTTGCCCTGAGCACTTTACGTGTATACACACTAACTTCGAAGTCAATGGATTTATTAACTAATATATCTATATATTTTTAGGTTATCCAATGCTTATGTTATCTAATTGGTCGATGCATTTAATTGCTTAATTGTGCATATCCATTGATTTAGCCGAGAGTCGACGATAAGTTAAAACCCACCATCATCCGGAAATGATTTTTTTTTTTCTTAAGATTCCAGAAAATTTATAAGTCATTTCTATCGGAGATGTGCGTGTTAGAAATGAGAGATCCTATCTTCCATCTTACAGTGCGAATACTATAGGTATAGGAATAAATTTTGGAAATTGATATATTAATATCATAGTCATTCCTTTAATTTCAGAGAACGTGCTGATTTTATCATTTCATCATTCAACAAAACCAATACTTTTGCAGTGCGGACTCATATTCGTTTGAGAACTAACCGGATTTTTGGTATATAGATATCCAACCAGATGATGTTCAAAAAAAGAAGATATCCAACCAGATATTTGATCCCTTTTGAATTTCTTTTTGTAAAAAAAAAAAAAAAAAAAATATTAGAAAAATTAAACCTCCGTAAACTAAATTGCAATGTTCATATAAACATTATTTTCTTAATTTATAAAATTTTAATTATTTCATAATTAGTTATATGAATAACTATTTTTAGTTTTGTATATAAAAAGGTTATAGAGTACTTTATATATGTTTACATTCTAACATAAATTTTAATGGGTTACGTATTTAGCAAAATTTACTATATATATTCCAAAAAGCACTTATTATGTGTTAAATTCATTACGATTTATCATTAAAATTCAACAGTAACAAATAGTTCAAGAACAGAAATGAAACGATAGTTTTCACTTTTCACTTATCAATCTATTACATGTACACAAATATACATATATTCATATCAGAGCATTACAAAAAATTATATGTTGTCATTTTTTTTTAATATTTATGATTTTCTCTGCTTTTAACAAATAATTGCTTTTTTAGAATTTGTTTTGCTCCGTATAGTGGAACGTTATCCCCAATTTTCTGATCGAAATGGATATTGCAAATATTGTTCCCAATCCTACTTAGCACGAGAGTGAGGATAAAACTTGTTGATAAAGCATTGATTTCCTCGGATCAAATGTGAACAAAGGGATGCGAAATACACGTAACAAATACTTATGCACATGTTTTTAGTTTATGTAAAAACATACGAATGGTGATTACAAAATTATCAACTCTACTAAGTGCATATCAAATATATAAGAAACATATATATTCTTCTTCTTTTTTTAGGATGTGTAAGTGGACTATTCGAATTTGGTGTCAACATTTTTGTTTAGAAAACATATATTAACAAAAAAATTGAATGTATATATTCAAATTGGAATCTCTAATTAAAAAAAAAGGTTGTACAGTTTGCATATAATTTGATATTTGGTGTTAAGGATTTGTAGACAGTGAATCAGGCCAACAAGAAACCACAAATCTGGTTCGGTTCTATTCGGTTTTGATTTACCTCAGCTATGGCGTCTCTCTATAAATACCCCACCCCAAGCCTCTTCTTCACTTGCCCCTCTCTCACTCCCTCTCTATCTAGAATGCATACGTACTCTCTTCTCTCATAAATAAATAATTTTAAAATTAGATATATGCATTTATGATAGAACGTTACAAGATTGGTTGTGTCTCACACACTTTGGATCGACAGATCGAAAAAATAACTAACCAGTCAGTAGTACTGGATATTAAATATATATTATATCATCGACCTATATATATGCTATTTTTTTTTAACATTCATTGCTTGTTTTTTCACGCAATTATTTTTATTTTATTTTCCCTAGAAAATGATTTTTTTGTTTTCCTTATAAAAACAGAATATTCCGCATTTCTCTTATGACGCAAACGAACCACTTACAGATTGACACGTTAGCCCTTGGATTCGTGAATGTCTTCTCTCTACTTCACCTATATCTACTCTCCTCGTCTCCGACTGCTTTTCTCATTGTTCTTCTTTTTCTCGTTTTTTTTTGTTCTTTCACGAATAGAACAGATATCGAAACGATTAATTAGAGATCTTCTTCTACTTATCTAGTTTGCGATTATTATTTTTGCTTATTCAATCAAATTCCTTTTTGTTCCATTCATTCGTACAATAATATATATACTCGATCTCTCGAGTGTGTGTGTGTGTGTGTAAAGCTGATACAAGTTCTCGGCGGATCCGTGGAAGAAATCTCAACAGTCGTTGTTTGTAGGTGCAGCACCACCAAGATTCACATGGAAATTGAAAATACCCTAATTTTATATCAATTAGGGTTTTCATATATGTATATGAGAATCTTGATGATGCTGCATCAACAACCGACGGCTACAAAAATACCTAAAGCACGGAGAAAGAAACTGAAGATATATTAAATGAAGTCTCGATCTTCGGTACGAAACTGAATGCTTTATATATATATATCACCTATACATATATACACGTTTATTATATATGCTTTCTTTGACGAATTAGGGCGTTAATTACAATGAAATGGTGGCTATTTTGTCTTTGATCTTAGCTTGTGGTATTGAGGAGCGGATGCATAAAGTTTTGCAATATCTTAACTATATGTATTACCAGGGTCATATGATTTTCATTAGTATCCATTCAAATCGGATCTTTACAGGTAATGCGATGATCAAGAACAACAAGAAATTGAACACAGATCGAGTAATTGGGTCATTTCTATTTTATTTTTTTTAACTAATAGTTATAAATGTATAAAGTTCATCTCCAGACTTTTTATAGTCTCAGTTCCACGACTGTCTTATGGTATAACATTTATTTAATAGTGTTTCAACTCTATTTCTGGGTTATCACTTGTTCACAGTTATCTGTTATTGATCTAATTTTGTAATATTAGAAATATGGTTTTTATGCCAAATCAAATCAAACATTATGGTGTGTTGTACGTTGTACCAGAACTTTGTTTTCAAGTGGCTCAACTTGAGAAGGATTTGTCTCTCTTCGCTTTCGCTTTAAATATTTCTAGAACAAAAATAAGAAGAGAGCATGTGAAGTGAACACATTTTCGTTTATATATTTAATTTTGTGTGAAAAAAGGTTATAAGGACCAAAAGGATTTGAGTAAGTTAGTACATCAAAATTGGTATAGTAATCAACAAGAGAGGTAGGTAGAGAGATAATATGTGTGCACACCATAAATGATATAGACTCTATAATCTCCATTACTTACAATGAAATCATAAGGTTAAACATCAAATACATATATACATTCTGATGCATCATTTAAATGGTTGATGCAATCCGACGCATACGTGAATACTACACTACTGTATTACATATTATATCATCCACAAAATCTGAAAAGATATACACCACTACTTGCAGATCTATGCAAGGACGACGTACGTGTGCAGTTCGATACTTGCTAGACGATGGTTAGCAATCTCCTCCAATTTGAAGAACTCAACTAATACTGCGGATCTAGTCCGATATGTGTTTTCTTAAATGGTTTTGTTTTTGTTTTACCAAAAAGTTGTAAGAACATCGGGTTTTATTAATTGAACATAGCATCTGATCTGTCGTCCATTGAGTACAGTGTGTTGGTCCATATTCTAATACTACACCATACATATACAGTGAAGTCTCCATCTTGTACAATATCCATACATTGAAAATTAGATATTATGTTATTTTAACTCTATTATGTTCGTTTTACAATTATAAGCTAATTATGCATTTTTTCTCTCTGATTTGTCTAGGAAACAGACGATGTTTTTTTCTAGTTATGTTTTGTTACTAAGAAATTCCGAGTCGTCTTAACTCCATAATTTATTTGAGCCGTACGCGTGGATCAAAATCAGTTAATTAATTAGTTTATTCTCCTCGTTTACTAACTAAAGAATAAAGACATTTCATAATTTTCTAGATGTATGCATCATATATCAAAACATTAACAGAATGAATATTGGTTCCAAAATAAAAGAAATTGAGTTAAGGAAGAAAAATGTGGGTTGCCCCACAAAAAAAAACCGATGGAGAATCTAAAGATATTGTGTCAGGTAGGGGCATGCAATTAAGGACAAATTCGAGTTGGTTTGTCTTTTGGCATAACTGATGAAAGGCAAATTAAATAGCTATAGAGTAAAAAGAGTCCAAGAGTTGGTGCAGTGATTTGGGATCATCACAATTCATAATAGTATATCGCCTCAGTCTCCGTAACATCTCAAATCACACTTAGTTAGTAAGTAGGTTACTTTGTATATACCACCATCCAAAAGGTCCAAAACCAAAGATTATGCACACGTTAATTAGTTGTCCCGTAAAGATAATTTTACCAATCGAGTGTTTTAGGTTTTTGTTAAGAAAGTTCAAATGAAAAATTGTAATTACTAATACTACAGATAAAAGATTTGAGTTTCTTTACCACTACTTTCAGATGTCGATCAACTGTATAGTAGTGTTATAATTGGCAAAAAATAAATTTTGCCAATTATTCTACCACATCCAATGAAATATATATCCACTAGAGAAACATTTAATTGAATGTGTGTGATCAATTGCCGTAATAATTCGTTTTGTTCGACCAAAACTAAAGAATAAGTAGAAGTGTTAGCCAAAACAAAAAGGTGGTGGTCACAAGTGACAGATAACATCAAGCCATGGAAAATTTCTACATGTCTTCATCATAACTGCGTCTGCCACAAATAGTTATTCGTAGACCCCTGTAGATGGTAAAAACGAAGAAAAAAGAAAACCCTGCTGTTTATGTATTTAGATTAATATAGGTTTCTCGATTTGCATGCCCTTGGTTGGTTATAAACCAAAGAAAAAGAAGTAGGTGTTAGTCTTATCACATCGATCTAAAGTAATTTGTTTGATCTCAGTCGTACAAGTCTATTGGATGACTCTAACGGCAAGAAGTATGTTTTCTTTCTTTCATATGTCAAGGACAAGAAGTCGATTTCTATCAAGTTGTTATCAACTTTTTTAATATATGTTGTAGGTGAAATAGGGAATGATGTCTAGGGTTTTAGTTTCACTTGCGTATGCGAAATGTAAAAATGCAAAATATAAATGCTTTTGTATATTTAAAGTTTTCCTTAAATATTATAAACAATGAAATAACTTCTTAAAAAAACCTTTTGATCGGTGGAGTCTTGAGATCTTTGGTGAGTACGAATTGTATTAACCTTGTTTTAGATGAAACATTTTAGATTAATTAAAAAAAAATTACTGTGCCAAATCGACCAAAGTGAAGCACAATAAGACACGTAGAAGCATGTTGTGCCAATAAATGTAAGGGACAAAAATCACATGGTGGACATTGAACTTATGGTAGCTATGCATTCATAGTACGATCTTCATCTTAGTTATTGTACTATATATATGTCATATATACAATTTATATACTATTTTTTTTTTCTGACGTATTAATTGATTGTGACTATTTTACAGAACCTCACATAACACATTAATTTGACTCTGGAAGACAAAAGAAAAGTCCGCGTTAGAGTTGCACTATTCCCTAATTAACGAATTAGTACGTTACTATAATCAGATCCCCAGAAAGTAAAATCAATATCGACGTACCAGCTAACTATCGATGCCATACTTGACAATCTAATGCTATAAATAATCTAAATGGGTTGTGAGAAATACCCATCATAAATAAAAAAAGGTCTAAATGGTTGTAATTTTAGTTATTTCTACACCGGAACTAGATTTTTGTTTTGAAAGCCATACGAATAAATAATTTATAATATCTTGTATTTAAAATTTAGCTAAATATAGTTAACTTTGATAACTTTTAACTTCATGCTTTGAAAATAAAGTTTTTAACTGCAGACTTTTTAATATAATTTGTGACTAATAAATAATTATTAAAAATAAACTCATAATATATGCGATGTAAAAACTTCAATAATTTGTTTAGACAATATTTCTGTAAGTCTATTATATTTCGATCTTTATGCAGTAAATTTAAGTTCTTTCTCATGTTTTCAAATAGTCGATGACCATATTAACTATTAAGCTTACCGTAAGCCCATCTTGACCAAAAAAAAGCTTACCGTAAGCCCAATAACTCAGAGTAAAGCCCATTTACGAAACTACTAAACATTTCTGACGGGCCTGTTTCGTTCTTCAAATAAATTATGCTTGGACGCGGTTGAATGGCAACGAATAATATATCGCCACGTGTTATTTATTGTAAATTTTGACTTGACTAATTTCTTATTCATTTTAATTTGGGGGAATTTCGATTCGGTTCCCATCAAATTTGGGCGGGGGAGGAATAAACCGGTCGTGAGTTTGCGAGCCACGGAGGGATCTGGCGATGAGTTGCCGGAGATTTTTGTCGATCCCGGTCATTTCGGTGATTCTGGTGATGGGTTTCGTGTACTACATCACAGTCTTCGTTTTCATCGATGATTGGGTTGGTTTACAAAGCTCAGCTGGGAAATTAAACGCCTTCGTCTTCAGCTTTTTGGCGTCTCTCTGTCTCTCTTCCCTCTCCATTTGCGTTCTGATAGATCCAGGTCGTATCCCGGCATCTTATGCTCCTGATGTTGAGGATTCTAGCTGGTCCCACAGTAACGTAAGCTCCCTCTTCTCCTCTGACTTATGACGCATGCATTTGGGGATTCCTTTTTATTTGAAGTTATTCTGTAATGTCTGCTCGGTTGAGGTTTTAGAATACGATAAGACAAGGACCTCCTTTGTGTTTTGTTGCTCTTTGAACATGTAGCAGCGATAAATCCATAATTCTTCAGGCTTTCTTTGCTAGCTCTTTGATTTTCATTGATTGAATTGGGAAACAGATTCTTATATTTTACTTGGAGAAGGTGATCTTTTTGCCTTTTGAATGCTGAAGAGCTCTCAATAGATAAAATTCAATGGCTTTTTCTCTTTGGTGTTGAAAATAAAGGTTTTAAGCTTATGAAGAATGGCTTAATCATTTGATGCTGTTCCAGCTGCTTAAATTTTAAATTCCCCGAACTCTGAATCATATTGTTCTGATTTGATTTTCCGGGTATATGATTAGGCTACAGAAACAAGGAAATGTGATAAGTGCTTTGCATATAAGCCTCTTCGGACTCACCATTGCCGAGTCTGCAGAAGATGCGTCTTGAAAATGGTAGGTAAATTTTAACATTTTTGATTGAGTCAAAGATTTACCTTGTGTATCCATATTTTTTTCTTAAAACGTTTTTTGTTTATGTACATATACTACAGGATCACCATTGCCTTTGGATAAATAACTGTGTTGGCTATGCAAACTATAAGGCTTTCTTTGTTCTTGTGTTTTATGCAACTGTGGCTTGCATCTACTCCACAGTACGTAAACCCCAATTGTCAATTCCCAATTATTTTCCTTTTTTCTCTCTCTTATGTGTATGAATGTTATTTTAGGTATTGCTGGTTTGCTGCGTTTTCAAGAACGGGGATTCCTACGCGGGAAATATTCCACTAAAAACTTTCATGGTAAGTTAAATTTATCAGCAAATCTTCTCTAGCTTTAAAGCAATATTCTTTCTCTCAAAATAAGGCTGCACTCTCTCAAAAACGTGTTACTTGTCTATATAGCTTCAAGCAGGTTTATCACGGTTTTGAAATGAACTTACATATATCAGTACTTTGTAATGGTTTAGGTTTCTTGTGGGATTTTCATGATTGGACTAAGCTTAACACTTGGGACTCTCCTTTGTTGGCATATCTACCTCATCGCACACAATATGACCACCATTGAGGTATGATTCAAAGAATGACACGACATGTAATAGATTTCTTGCAAGTTAATTGACACTGCCTAAATGGGTAAATTTCCTCTGTAGCATTATGATTCAAAGCGGGCCTCGTGGCTAGCTAGAAAATCGGGACAAAGTTATAGGCATCAATTCGATCTTGGCGTTTACAAAAACATCACCTCGGTACTTTTCTTTACATTGATCTCTAACTCTTGTGTCGTTCACGATGTGAAATCTAGAGTCACTTCATTGTTGTTGTGTCTTTGAAAATCCAATTTTTGCTTTTCTGATCAAAAACTTGACCATAAAAAGTTTCATGCTTTTCACAGGTGTTAGGCCCTAACATGATCAAATGGCTATGCCCCACATTTACTAGGAATACTGAAGATGGTATTATCTTCTCTGCGTCGAGAGATAGCTAAAAAGTCCTGTCATCGACTTCCGGTTACAGATCATATACACTTGTACATCTCTTGAAAGCTCAGAAGGAATATTATGGAACAGAGTTCTTGTCTATCAAATTTTGACCGATCGAATAGAAAGGAAACAGAGCTAAACAAGGTTGAAATGTTATCTCGCCTTCTGGATTAAGGAATTATAATGTGACAGTTTTGTAAGATAAAACAGCTTTTAGGGTATGGCATTTTATTTGAAGATCATCCGAATGCTGGGTTTGATTGTTTCATATAAAAGTAGAGGCGTAAATCTGATATTTCCATTAAAATGTGGGGCTTTTCCAGTTTTCGTGAACGACTTGCTTTTTTGGTATATTTGACCATTTGAGTTACGTTTACAAACTAATCTTGTTGAGAGACCGTTTCAGTGAAAGAGAGAATGTCAGAGATTGTAAATTTGTCACCGTCTCTGAGATCTTTACACCCAAAGATCTCACTTTTGGCGGTTCCTCGTCAAATCTCGACCTGTTTCTCTCAACCGAGAAAGTTCAAATTTCTTTATTTTCCCGAGAAAATCGGATTGGTAGCGGAGAGAATCCGAGCAGTCGATGCCCTGAAGGACGACGGTTGTTTGCAAGAGCTAGATGACTCGCCGGTCTCGGTGGAGCTCGGACCGATCTGTAGCGAGAGCAACTTCGATCAGGTGATGGAGGAAGCTCAGAAGCTCGGTGAATCAGTTGTGATTGTCTGGTGAGTTTCTAGGTTACGGCTTTTCCTCCCCTGATTTTCGATTAATCGTCAAATCCACAAAGAAATCGTTATCTCGATCTAGTGGCGACAAGAATCCGACTCAGATCGTTTCCACGTTTCATGGAATGCTATACTGTTCATCGTTGTTCTTCATTCTCCTGAATTCGCGAAAAAACTTGGTCTTTGATTTTTTTCTGATTCTGATACCAATTTCGTTATCTTGAGAAATCTCAAGTCTTTTTGCTCTTTATGTGTTGATTGTGTCTTTGTGGTTGGTGAAGATTAGCTACATGGATTTTGTAGGATGGCAGCTTGGTGCAGGAAATGTATCTACTTGAAACCCAAACTCGAAAAGCTCGCTGCTGAATTCTATCCAAGGTTTTGAGTTACTGTCTCTTCTTCTTTACATTGAATGTTCAAGGGCAACGCTTGTGACTGCTGTGATGGATTTGGATCTTTTAAACTGTCTCTACATTTATAACTGTGTGTTGGGGTTTACTGATCGATCATATTTCTTCCAGACTGCGGTTTTATCATGTGGATGTCAACGCTGTGCCATACAGGCTTGTCTCTCGTGCTGGAGTTACGGTAAGCCTATTGTATGAATCAAAACATTGGCAAGTCTTTGTCGCTGACCTAACAACTACTTAAATCTTTGTTTGGAACACTGGTGGGACGCAGAAAATGCCAACAATACAGGTGATATTATCGGGTCCCATGTCTTCAAAAATTCTTGAACACTGTCTTTGAAAACAATCACTGATTATGTATATCTGATTCACCCTGCAGCTATGGAGAGATAACCAGAAACAAGCTGAAGTTATCGGTGGCCACAAAGCGCATTTTGTGGTTAACGAAGTCCGGGAAATGATAGAGAACGATTCCATCAGTTGAAATTAGCAGTCCCAAGACTCTTTTTCCTCTCATTCTTCTTAGTTTTGGGGTATCTCATAGAATCTTCTGTGACTATTTTGTTGATGGTCTTGTTTCTAATCACTTCTGTAACTGGTTTTTTGAAGGAAAATTAGATTTAGTAATTTTGTAAAATGTTCAGTTTTCTTCATACTTACACTCTGTAAGTTACACAGATTCTATATTGCAATATCAAACCTTCAAGGTTTTTGGCATTATCTTCTTTCACATGTGACATCCACACCACCTATTATTAACAACACTGAGACTAAGCAAGAACTGTAACTGGCTTTATTTGGACGATTAATTTATCATAAAAAAATGTGCACGTTAATGGGATTATGTTCAGTATATACAAAGACCATATTGTTCTCTAGAACAAAATATTCTAAGTTAGTAAAATGAATAAACATATATTCAGGCTTCATCAACATTGTGCTTCCATCAGAAGAAACAGAGCTCAGAAAACCCAATATTTCTTCTTCTTCTTGCCCTCAGGTATCGGCAGCTCTACGAAAAAGTTCCAAGAACATAAGAAGGATAATACAATAAATCAGCTAATTTTATCTAACATTTGATTCAACATAATCCATGTTTGATTATATCATGATACGAAATGTCACATACCTCCTTCGGGATAGATTGAATTGTAATGAACCTCAGCCCAGAAGCTTAAACATATAACTGATTCAAAAGCCAACACAAGAATTAAAAAAAAAAAAGAAGAAGAAGACGACATTTTTATTGTATAGAATAGAACACTGAGGTTTTGGGTTAAAAAGGGAGAATATCTGCAGTTGTAGGCAACTTACGGCGATTAGACTTCTGCAAATGAGGCAAGATCTCAATGTAACATGTATCCTTGAATGAAGTTATCACAAACATCCGAACACCAAACTGCAATAACAGCAAAACAAAAAGCGAAATCTCTCATTCATATGTCAAGTCCCTAAAGATTCTTTCTTCTTACACGCAAACATTATACAACTACAAACAGCTTAGGTTGTGTAAGTACCCAATCCGCAGCAGCCTGAAGTGTAACATGATCACCCCATTCTCCATTCCTATGTTCCCAATATTCACGGTTAATAATAAGCTAAAGCAACAAAATCCAGTACAATTATTAAAAGAAATAGAGTTTCAGACCGTTTCATTGTTTTAAGATAGTCGGTATATGCCATTGGAACATAGCCTTCATACATCTCCCGATTATACGCAAGCTGAAACAATATAAGAGGATGTTCAATCATCAAGGTCAAGTATATCAAACTGAAATGGAGGGAATCAAGATTCTTTTCTTGGTACTATATCTCAACCTGATTAACAACTTGTTCTCTGACAAAATTATGGTGCTCTGGAGAACGGTAAAGCTGGTCTGATAGTGACCGAAACTGAGAAAAGATATAAAACCAGTGACACTGGTAGAAAATTCATCTGCAAAACCATAATAAGAAAAGAGAAGAAGAAAAAATAAACCTGGCAGTTTCCGTCTCCTTGAATCTTGTTCTCCACCAAGCCATAAAGATGTAATCTGTAGTGTATAATTACCATACAGAAGAAGAGATTTCTCACTATCAATTCAAGAAAATCTCTAGACCTAAGGTTGAATACAAAATTACAATAATCATTGAGCACTCTATAACGTAAATATGTTCGTTTGGAGTCTTAGCACTAAGTAACAAGAAGCCTGGTGAAATTTGAAACCACAAAATCACAGCAATCAGAAGTAATCAAGACGACAATGATCATTTAGACCAGCTCAGTTTGTTCCAAAAATCTTGAAGTTGGAGATCCGATTGCATTTCTAAGTTCTAACAGGTGACAACAAACCCAGAACCACAGATATGGTAACAAGAAATTGTTCTCTAGCTTGTATTTGACATCAGATCCATAACATACCTCTGAAATAGCCGTTCATGATCAGAAATCTGTTCATCCTCTGACGGTAATTCTCCATTGATTTTCGGCACATGCTGCAACACGCCATGCAAAATCAAAACTTACATATGCTTCTGATGAGTTGATCTAAAACCATCAAAAAGTAGATGTACTTACAGCAACAGGTATCATTTGGTTCAGTCGCTTCCCAACCTCAGAATCCAATGACCAAGATTCTTCTTCTATTTCTACAGAACAAGCTGAGTCATCATCCCGAGGTGGCGAGCTTTGCTCTCCTTGATTCCCTATCCTTGCAACATTCTTATCTTCCATGTCACCGTTATGTTTATGAAGATTATCACTTTCCCCGGATATATCAATGTCTTCCCCTTGATTTTCCTGCCCTGCAGATAATAATAAGTAAACTCATAATGATAAACCAAAAAATTTGAAATCTGGTTCCAATGATGGGTCAAAACTCAAAAGTGAATTGTATAGACAGATTCTTAAAAGCCAGAATTTGTTTGAAAATCAACCTAGTTGAGGGTGAGGCAATTCTTGTGCAACAACTGAAGTCCGACTAGGATTGTTGAGCCCCGATGCTTCGGCTCGATCAACTCTAGACAATTCGTCTTGGTAAAACTGAGCGATTACGGCATCATTGTCTGCATAACCAGTCAAAGGCTGGTTGTAACCTTCTCTAACATAGCCCTGAGTAACAGCATCTGTTGTCTCATACCACGTTACGCTGTTGCAAGAGCCAGCATTTGTAAGCGTACAAACCTCCAGATCATGGAGACCCCACCGAAGAACATCTGGATCAGGCTCGTACCCCATTAAATTCAAACGGAAAAGCGTCAAACTTTATAAACACAAACAACCAATGGCTTTGCTCTTGCGTGTAATATTGAGTTTCCTGCAAAAGAGGGAAACGTGGAACGCATGGTCATTACCTCTAAACATTAACCAAAATTACCAATGAAGATATGCATCATCTATCTAACTTGTGGGCAAATCCGAAGAAGGAGAAAGGAACCGCATTTGGAGTGAAAAATCATCATCTATCTAACTTGTGGGCAAATCCGAAGAAGGAGAAAGGAGAAATTGTTGAATTAGTTACGGTACTTGATCACTGCGCTTCCTAACAAGAAACGAAATTTATAGCAAGCTTAAACTCGTGAGATCTCCAATCAAAGAGAACCACAAGCTTTTCGATTGACATAGTGTTGCCGCCCAAATCATCATCTGGAGACCAACCCAGGACCAAAGTCACCGAACCCCCAACAATCCCAACAACGTATTTTCTAATAACATTTCCCAATTCTTGACCTTTTTGAAACGAATTGAACATATTAAAAGGAGAATAAAACAAAAGGTGACGAATTTGGAAAACCCACCGAAAACTTTTACCTCGGGAAACCTGGAGATCGCCGAAAACTTGAATGAAAATTTTGAGAACGAAAAAGCCAAAAAAAAAAGAGAGAGGAAGAAGAAAGCCTTAGAAGATGGGGTTTGGTCACAGAGAAAGAAAATCGCAGCCGTTGAAAAACGAAACAAACAAAAGAGCGATCGCAAGCCGGCAGAGATATTTAACGCCGTTTCACACCGTCGTTGGGTTATCGGAGGCGGTTTGTTAAAGACAATCCTAAAACCCCGCTCATTTCCAATAACCCGCCACGATTTGTCCACGTGTCTTCGCTTTTACTCACGCTTCGTTTTATCCTTTTCTTCAGAAAACAATAATTCATAAAATCACCTATAATTTCCATTTTTTTTGTTTTTCTTTTTATTTTCTTCAATAACACTTTCACAAATGTTAAAATTAAGTTTTCTCGCCTCCTCCAAAAACCTGGAAAAAACAAAAATTTACACTCTCTTAGTTCATCATAAATGTGATTTTAATATTTTTTAAAAATCTATTCTACTATTTATTAATACGCTAATTATATATACTGAACACATGGGATATAATAAAAAAAAAACAAGGAAAGTATATGTGAAAGGATTATCTATCTTATTTGGTGGTATTAGTTAATAACTTAATCGTGGATGGGGTTAGTACGTATTAGTAGTCGCTGTCATGCTGAGATACGAGGTGGTTTAGTAGAGAATGCTATCAATGATACTTAATTCTATAGAATGCTATCAATAATACTTTATTATATCTGCGATATTTCTCACATCAAAAGCAGAATTACTTTTTTTTTTGTTACTAGTATCCTATTGTGATTTTTAAGATACGTAATCGATTTCTGTATGTAAACGAATCCTGTGTTTAAAGTAGGATAATGATGAACTCACGTGTACGTAATGTAATAAACATCTGACATAGATTCCCAAGTTTATTGTATACACGTGTTCGTCAAATCCAAATGACACACATATATCATACTTCTCGCTTACGGCTTTACCCAAACAAGAACTTTAAATTTGCGTTTTCAATTAAAATACATAACCGTTAAAAAGACAGAGATTTGTTTAGTTGGCTTGGGAGAGAACGAGAATTGTGTCCAGGCCTCATACTTAGATTATTTAGGCTCCATAGAACAAACACAAGAAGGCTTGTGGGTTTAAATGGATGAATCATTCATATTAACATTTTAAAAAGACAATGGTTACTAATTAAACAACAAAGCAAACAAGAGTGTGAGGCCTTCTCAAAAGTGGAAAGAAGTCACATCTAGAAAAGAGACATAACAACTGTCTAAAACACCTAGACAATCAACTAATGTAGTAAAAAAACGAACCAAGCAGAAATTAGATTTTACATAACTCACAACAAATCCACAGAGAGGCCTTTCACCTTTCTCCGGACAGCATCTTGCATCTCTCTCAATGCCGGATTTCTAAGTCACATAATGCCCCTTTTTCCGTCTGTGGCGGCTGTAATCCGACACAAACCTAAACGACAATCCACATCCATCGACCTTGCATTTGTATGGTCGCTCTCCCGTGTGCAGACGCAAATGCTCGGTCCTCGCCCATGGCCATTTGAAAGTCATGGAACATCCTTTCCAAGGGCACACAAAAGGTCTATCATCGTTATGAACACGATGATGAAGCACCAGATATTTGTGAGCCCTGAATTTTTTTCCACACCCTTCATGTGTGCAACGGTTTCTCTTGTGAGCTTGAAAGTCTGCTTTACTCTTGAAAGTCATCTTGCATCCCTCTAGGCAACAACGGTTGTGGTGAGTTGTCGTGGAGACTTCTTGGTGATGACTCCCCGAGCTAGTCTTTGGAGTTTTCTTGAGCCCTTTCGCAGTGGGATTCTTCTCTTCAACATCGCTCGTTTCAGTGAGATTGAATGAAGTTTCACATGTCACTTTCCTCCTACCCCTTGACCTCAACCCTTCACAAGGACTCCTTATGAAACCAATGCTACCATCTGGATTATCATCTGGATTATCATTTGTCTCGGATTCTGATTCTATTTTCCGCTTCTTATTTGGTTTTCGCATATTAGAATTGGGTGCCTCGATAACCTCGGTGTTTTCTGAGCTTGCAACTTCGCTCTCCATGCTAAGTTCATTCTCTGGAGCTTGCAAGCCATTTGAAGAAGCTTGATCACCGTTGCTTGAACTTAATATATCCCTACTTGGCAGAGGTTCATCATCATGGATCATGTCCACAACTATGTTCTCACTGGCAATGTCAGTTTCAGGAACTTCTAAACCCAGTTGAGCTGAAGAATGTGTTTGCTCTTGCTGCTGCTCATTGTGCATAATATCTTCAGAGCACAAGATTTCTCTGGTACACATAGTTTCCTCTCCCTCCACCTGTGTGTGTTCAGCAGGTACAGCTTCTCTTTTGGTTGGTTTCACCATCTCAGATTGCTGTTCCTCCTCAATGTTAGTGACAGTAGACCTAGGTTCTTCGAACTCTTGGTAGCTCATTTCAACCGCTTCATCAACATCACGTACAGACACGTCACTGACATGCTCACCAGACAGCTTTATTGGGCCATCATGATTATCGACTGTAGAAGCAAGCATAGTCTGACTTACCACAACATGACTACTTGAGTTGGAGCCATTATTATTGCTGGTCATAGAGTGTCCTTGGTGCTCTCTGGTTACGGAAGTTAGGTCAGCAGAGTCTCCATTCACCATACTAGAACTATTTGTGATATTCCCATCTAAAGCTGAGCCAAGATTGACAGTGATCTCGGGATGTTCTTGTCCGTGTGTCCCAGTGAAAGGTGAGCTACAAGGATTTTCTGAAAAGGATACCCCATTACTCCCACTGCCCTTTTCAGAATCTCCAATCTCATTGTTCATCTCAGAATGCATTGCCCTATCATGATGTGACCTATTGGCAAGTTTATTGCATGTGATTTCAAAATCTTCTGATTTAGCTGAGGTAGCTAGTTCCTGACGTTGTTCTGCAGAAAGCTTGGGATTCAACTTTCTCTTTCTCGAGTACTGGATGATCTTTTCTTCCTTTCTTCCAGCTTGGGATTCAACTTTTTCTTTCTCGAGTACTGGATGATCTGATCTTCCTTTCTCCCCTAACTCTACCTTTACTTCAAAATGCTCACGAGATGTGAAACTAGAGGTACAACTAGGTTTAGCTTTTGAGCGTGATTTTCTCTGCAGCCATTTGATAGTTGACATATCTAGTAAGTGGCTTGTGTCGGAGAACAAGCCACCTAGCGACAGAGCATGCTGAATTTTCTTAGTAGGGGAATTTTTCCTCACTTTAACACAGTGCCGTAAATTGATGCCAAGTTTTGAGGTCCAGTCTACACCATGTTCGTTGTTTTCTTCATCTTCGATTGCAAGATCAATTAGACTCAACTCTTCTTTAGATGCACCCTCTAACAGGATATCATCATAGCTGAAAGGGACTTTGACTTCCTCTGCCACTATAGCCGCATGTGCCTTAAATTTTTGAAAGTCTGCAACAATTCCAAAAAGGTTAAAGCAGAATGATCAAAATGATCTCTTCGGCGTAAAATTTCATAGCAAATGATGCGTACTTACCTTTATGGCAAATTACAAGGAACTTCAGTCCACCTCTTGATCGCAGCAGTCTCTGAAGTTCAATAGTGTGTTCGAGGCAGAAAATGTGAGGTCTTATATATCTGGAAGACGTGTTCCATTCACACTCAGACTTTTCTGATGAGAATGCCGTACTTTCCTGAGTATCTGTAGAATTGATAGAAGCACAATTAACAAGCTTCGAACGGCTAATATAGATACTGCAGTTCATAACTAGGATAAAAAAAATGAGTGTCTGTTACCTATCTCTGAGAGATCTTTTAATGCATTTTCAGAAGGCTGTACCACAGACATAAAGGGGAAGCCAAGAACGCCACACGCCACACATGCCAAGGTTCCAGAATCAACTTGGAAATCATTAAGCAGACCATCATCATCGTCGTAGTATACATCTTTCAGCTTCTCCATGAACAAACTCAATTCCTCTAAAAGAGTAGTCTTCTCTTTATTCTGCATTCCAGAATGACCCTCCCCAAGTTCGTTTTTTTCCTCTGCTGGAGATGAAGCAGCAGCACCCCCAGCATTTGCAAGACTCTGTACACTATGACGCGGAAGTAAATCAGGGTCCCACATCACCAAACGAAATCCCGGTTCTCGAAGAAGAACAGATAAATTCTTGTTTTCGTTCAATATATCTTCTACAAAAGCTTTTTTCACAAGGAACTCCCTTTCTTCTCTCTGTCGATCTCTTAGCCGGGAGCTACGACCACCTGGTAGCAATGATCGTGGCACTCTGGAAAATTTAATATTTACAAGAATATGAGAATCGACATGGTTCAGCAGAAAGGGTTCTATGTACAAAGAGGCCATGAAAATTTGCCTTGAAACAAAGGACATGGTCAAGAGATATAGCAGCTGCTGATGGGACAGCATGGGGAGATAATTCATGGCTGCCCGTCGCACAGCAGCTTCCTTAGCTACGTTGAGCCATTGTGGAGTTCCAAAATTAGCGGCTTCCCCACAGTTAAAACCTTGAAAACGTTAGATTAATTCTGCTTAGTTAAAGATTCTGAAAAAAAATCGCGATTTGTTTTCCTAATTTAAGCCACACTATCCACTTTTACTATGCGACTATTATAACTACCTAATAGAAATATGGTTCTTCATTCTCCTAATTAGAAGATCAATCCTCACCTCATGCTATGTCGTAAAACACCCATTTTCTCCAAAGCTTTATTCAAATTTCACATTTTCTCAAACACTTTGAAGAGTGAAAAATAGAAAGAATAAAATACAATCACCAAGACTTGAAAGAACGTTTGAAAAAAAAAAAAAAGCAATTTACCGTGGCTGAATCCTACATGATAAGACCTCGGAAAAGTCACAACAAATTCACCAGGATTTTGTACCAACCTACGTAGGAAAACAAACGTAGATATAGCAGAGTATGAAGTAGTTATAAGAAAATACATACTGCCTCACATTTCCACATAACAGAAGTGAAAGTTCAAATCAAGTAAAAGGCCTACCTACAGCAGGGAATGTCAGATGCAACTATCATCTCAGGTGATACAAGAGTTGTCTTTTCGCCTAGTTGGGTGAGAGCAGCTGACAGTGACAAAGAACATATAAGAGTTAATGAGAAACAGAAGGACAATGCATTTCATAAGAAGTGTTGCAACGTCTCATATCTATCATAACGTCAAAGCAATAAGACCTAAGGCAATTTTCCAAGAGTATAAACTCTCATCATAACATAGTCAGTGTTAGCCACATTTTCACTTGCAAAGTAAAAAAAGAATGCTACTGAAGAAAAATATGGATGCGGTAATCATTCTAGGAAATCTCATTTCTCACATGTATTATACCAACAATACACTTCTATAAATACAGAAACAGTATATCTTCTTTAGCAGCACTTTTCAGAAAGAACGTACCCAGTTGATCAATGTTTCTGCCATAAGAATTTTTGCGGATAACCTCTTCAAAGTCAAGTGCATAATCACCAGGGACAGCGTACCAAGTCTTTGGTGAGCCAGTGTGAAGATAATTCATACTGTGAAGCTCATGGTCCTCAACGTGCCAGGCAAACCAGCTGAACAACATACCGATATAAACCATGGGAGATGTAACACCAGGGATGTCATCTGGCATGAAGCGTGTAACAGAACCAGGTGAACGTGCAATCATCTGAAGGTTCCAAGAACTGTTGGAGAGCTTCCAGCCTGCAGTACCTTCCATTTCATCAACAACATCCATGTTCTTCTGCTTGGACGGATCTTGAGATAATAAACTTGGAGAAGTAAGAGATGCCTTTGCTACCTCAGGCAATGTTTTCTCACCATTCTTACAGGATGGTTCTTGACTATTATTTCCGTCCGTACCGTTTTCGACTCTGCTGCCGTCATTGATCTCTGTCTTCCTCTGATAAGATCCCCTCCCCCTCCTCTTTCTCTGCCGGAAATGCCTGAAATGACCCTCTGGCTCACCAAAAGCCGAGCCAGGCACATCATTTGCATACTCTATATATATAGGTTTCTCTAAAGCTGCTTTCCAGAACAATGCCTCAACCACAACCGGTGACACTTCTTTTATCGTTCCTAACTGGCTTTTGTAGAAAGTTTTTGACTTAGATTCAAACTGCTCCAATGTATATACGCCTCCACTTTGCCACACCTGCTTAACACCGCTCCTTTGAGAATTACTCTTACTGCTCTCTCCTCCTTTCTTTCTTTTTACAGTCTGGCCTAACTCTTGCTGCCTAGTGGTGAATACAGCTCTATCCTCTTGACACACTTTCGAAATGTCCACATCCGAAGCCAATTCAGGACACCTCAAAAGAGACTTGTTCAAGTTATAGAAAACATACTTTTTCGATGGCTTGGGTAAAGGAGGAATGATCTTGCAGATCCCAAAAGCACTGGCCTCTTTCTCGATTTTCGATATATACGCAATAGGATCTGCAAATTCGGTGTCCGTGGGTCTAAAGACAGGTGCCAAAGGCAAGGCTTTTAGCCAATTGGGAATTTCAACATTACCCATCTCAATGCGAACTGCGTGTGGTTATACAATTCAAACACCAAAATCAGACTTACCCCACCATGCACAAGACCACGAACAGCAACCTAGTGAAACCCAGTACTCTAAAACCCTAGATTCGAAATTCCGATACTGATTAAAAAGATATATCTCCTTGGTTTCCTCCAATTGAGACTAAATCAGCACAATGAAATTGTAGGTACTGGCACAATCAACAACGGAAAAAGCATCGGAAAATCCATGAGGATAAGAAGAAGTAGAGAGAGAAGAAATTGAACCGATATGAACTGTGCGGTTGCGCAACGACGGCGAGACGGAGAAGGAGAGAAGGAGAAGAAGAAGAAGAAAAAGAAGAGAGAGAAAGTGTGTTAATGTTAATTCTTGAAATTTCCTAAATTATTTTAATGTTTGCCGTAGGCGCATGTTAGTGTAAGATAACCAAACTTTTACGAGTGTGCGCGCGGTGTCAAATAGCATAAACCAGCAGTGCGGTTCTTGGACCGGACCGACTCTTAACGGACCACTGGACTAGTGGATTATTTTGTTTTTGCATTTATCAGCATTACGTATTTATATATAAATAGCCCACTAGCCCCTACGGAATGGCCCTATCCTGTTGCATCCAAGTTTTGTTAATTCCTCAGAAAAATAGCTAATTAATTCTTTAAAAAATATAAAAAATATATGAATTTTGTACAACTAAAAAAAAACAAAAAAAGATTGAATCAAAACTAGAAATCATGATGGTTTTTGAAAGAAAACAAATTAAATGTCTGAAATTTATTGACGCAGAAGAAATGTTCAAACAGAAAGTGCTCAAAAAACAGAGCAAGAAACAAACGAAAAAACAGAGCATCAAAGTGCAATAAGGATATATGAAGGTAACACATCGAAGAAACTAAGACAAAGGGGAGACGTTAGAGTTTGGTCTAACATCAGAAGATGATAATAGAGGCCAAGAGTTGAAGAATGCCGCGAATACTTTGTCGAAATCCTCTCCCGGTGACCGGACATTCTCTCCGGTTAGCAACCCGGTCTGCAGCTCGTCTCTCACAAACCGGTACAACGGATAGGACCGACACTCCTTGATTCGATTAGCCACATCTGGCATCCCGTTCTCGTACTCGGTCCGGACTCGTTCCACTTCTTTAGGGAGGAGAGATTTCAGCTCGGCCTCGAAAGTTCCGATTTTTCGGAAAACTGAGTCGGTAGTGTCGCGTTCCGGTTCAGCTAACGCGTGGTCGACGAAGATTCCTCATTATATGTGAGGGCCCACAAACAAATAAATTAAAGCAAAAAATATTTGGGTATAAATATATTCTATGTATTATTTCTTTTTCAGTTTATACATTGGTGTAAAATTTTGATATTATAAGTAAAATTATAATTTATTAAACGTTTATAACTCGGTTTACATTAGCCTTGGTATTTATAAAGAGAAACTGATGACTACAAGTCTACAAGGCTAAGTTTGCACTTCACATATACTTGGCCACTTTAGAATAACTTATTCATGCTGAGTTATTTCACAATTTTAGATTAAACAGTCCTGTTATTCTATGTTATTATGCAATTAAATGACATATGTTTTAACTTAATCATTTACTACCTTTCGAACAAAAAAAAATTAATCAGTTACCCATTCTATATTTCACTAACACGATTTCATATTTCTGAGTTTTTAGTCACCTATTAGTCCTTTTTTAACAAAACACTACTAAATATATAGACTGGAAAGAAGATATGCAGAAGAAGATTCTGTTTTTGAAGCTCAAAAGAAGAAAAGAAACTTGGAATTTTTGAAAAATCAGGACGTAATAATTCCTTATTTCAAAATAAAGGTCATGCAACTATGATTTTTTGTTTTATTTTTAATATAAAACTCTAGGAGACTTTTTCATTCACGTATTTCGGATGGTCAAGTTTTTTTCTTATTGATTTAAAGCTTCTAACAACATGTTATGTGTGAATATGATTTGGTTTTGAAACTTAAGAAAATTCAAATACAGATTTAATTTCAGGTTTATTATAAGTATTAAAATTTGAAGACAACTTTGAGTAAAATACAGGTCTTCACTAACTTGAGAAAACATCCATGTGCTAATGAAAAGTTAAATTTGAACTTAACAAAAAGAAATTTATAATTTATATATTCCTTAGACGTAGTTTAAGATTTAGAAATAATTTACATCAGATTTTGAATTTTATACGTAGTTACAAAAAAAAAAAATGAGCGAAAACGGTAAGTTAACAAAACTAAATTTAACCTTTTTTCAGTGCTGCACAGTATAACAATTAATCTAGCCATCCGTATTTCATATATACAAGATTGGCGGGATAAAGATATCGAATAGTACTTAGAATCTTCAGAAATAGCTAAAAAAACTATTGTTGATTTTACAAGCAACACCAACTATTATTGGTGTCTTGTTATTTCGCTTTCATGTACCATTGATAAATAAAATATTTGTTTGATGTCGTTTAAGTCGATTTCGATGCCCAAGATTACAATTCCTTAACTATAGATTCCTCACATTAAACGACCTTTTAAAAATACTAGAAAAGAATCCGCGCGATGCGCGGATTTTATTTTAAATTAAGTTTAAAATAATATATTTTAGATCTATATTTTAACAATTTATTTTATCTTTTTTAATAATTTTTAATTTTCTACTTTTTTCCAATGTTTTCAAGCCCGGACCGGACCGGCCGGTTCGCCCGGTTAACCCGCGACCCGGTCACTATCCCGGTCCGGTTCCACTGTTAAAATCCGCTACTTCTAAAATCGCCAAAATCCAGAAAAATCTGCTGTTAAACCGTGAACCGCTGACCCGTTGACCCGGATGAACCGCCAATTTAACTTTAAAATTCTTTAATATATATAATCTTTCACTAAATTTAGGGTTTAATACATTGGTTCTAACTTTTAAGAATATTTGTTCGTCTTAACTGTTCGAGAAGAAGGTTTTGTGTTCTCAAGTCAACAAAAGTGTGTCTTGTCTTCTCTAACCTCTCTTTTCTTTATTTAAATTTTTTTTTGTCTTGCGTTATCATAGATTTTGTTTCTAATTTTTTTAAGTTTATTTCCTGTTCATGTTTGTGTGTCCCTTAAAAATCAATTATGCCTTAGTAAAATCTGTTTTTGATGAATTAGAGCAAGTTCTTGCTAAAGAATACCCCAAAGATAATGAAGAGATAAATCTGGAAAATTATAATGGTATTTTTTTAGATTTTGATGAAGACTTCACAATGTCACCTGAAGAACATGAGAGAAATGACGATTGGTTGCTGTGATTTTCTATTTTTTTAATATTTTTTACTATTAAGTTTGGTTAAATTTGAATTTAAAATATTTATCATTTTAATATTTTATTATTGTTATTGAACATTTTTTTTTGTTAAACATGATATGAATATTTTTTATTTTTATATTTTCAAAACTATATATATTATATAAAAATTTATAAATTAGTTGATTCACGGTCGAACCGGCTCGACCCATATAAACCCGAAAATCCGGTGACCCGATAGGTATTCCGGTTTGTCGTTTGGGTCGGGTTTCAAAACATTGCTTTTTCCCGAGATAATCGTGCAATTTATTTCATTCATTATTTTGCGAATCTTTATTTGTTCTTCAATTTCATACTCTTTTCATTTGTCTAAATTTTAATATTATAATCATCTTAATTTTTTCTATTTACCATTTTGAAAATTTATTTTACATATCTTGCATTGAATCCATATTTTTGCCATGTTTTAAAATTTTGTATATTTTTGCATATATTCTTATTTTTCTTTATTTTTACATTCTTCTCTATATTGTTTAATATAATTTGTTATCTTCTCGATTTTTAATTAAATATTTTGTTGTGACTTAAGATTTTATAGATTGTAGTTAACTTCTTAATTATTCCATATCATAATTTATTTTCTGTTATACTAAAATTTAATTATCGCAATTTATTTTAAAATAAAGACTACATCACTCAAAAAATATAATGATATATTTAAAATTATGTATTTTATAAGATTTATATGTTTTTATTTATTTAAATTAAATTATTATTTCATATACTTATAATAATTTTAAAATAGTTGAATTCAAATTTAATAGTTCTTATGTATAGTTAATTTTACTTATGATAATATTTATTAATGTTACTTGACGTTTTAAAAAATAAAAATTACATCTTTCAATTTATCATTTTGAGTATTTCTTTATTTATGTGTTTGGGGCATAAGTCTATAATTGATATACATATAAACTAAAAAAGTGCTTCTAATTTAATATGTAAAATATAGAGACAATATCATAATTTTTATAGAGTGTTGTCAAAGTACTCATGACATAATGGAAAAAAAAAATTCTTTTATTGAGAGGATTGTGAGTCTAAAATCGTATGAAAGCAAATAAGAGGAAAAAAAAGTTGTTTGGTTAAGATTTAATACAATTTTTTTTTTAAAAATTAAATAATAAATGACACGTGGCATACTTTCAGATGTTGACGTGGCAGGTCCTGTAGACAGTCATTAAGCTTTTGTATATTAAAAAGTAAAGATTAAATCACTCAAAAAATATAATGATATATTTAAATTATTTATTATATAAGATTTATATATTTATTATTTTTTAAATTAATTTAGAATTTTATCTACTTATAATAATTTTTAGATAGTTGAATTCAAATTTAATGGTTTTTATGTAAAATTGATTTTACATATGTTGATATTTATTTATGTTACTTGATGTTTAAAAAAAAATGTTGTTTTTAATTTATCATTTTGAGGATGTCTTTATTTATGCGTTTTGTACATAAATCTATAATTGATATACATATAAATTTTAAAAAGTGCTTCTAATTTAATATGTAAAACATAGAGTTAATAGCATACGTTTTTAGAGAGGGTTGTTAAAGAATACACATGGCAGAATGGAAAAAATAGTTTTCTTTTAAATGAGGAAGTGCCACGTGGTACTCTCTCACGTGCTGATGTGGCAGAAGCAGGAGAGTGCATTTATATAGTAGATTATTGATTAACGATTTGATTAGCTTTCCTAATTAAATTTACGGTCTCTTATGTAACTTTCGTGTGTGTCATGTAATTAAACAACTGATTTGATAGGATTTAAGTTTACAAATTTAGTAGTATGTGTTTTAACTGATCGTGTAAGTAATGAATGATTTTATGATTTTCGTTCTATATATTATAACAATAAATCATTACAAAATAAAATATAGTCTTCAATATACATTTGTTCAATTGAAGAGAATTAAAATTTTACAGTACAGAAAATAGTTGATTGAATGAATACAAGTAACGGAAGACGTCTGGAAGATTTGTTAAATATATATAATGAATAACAATGTGCATTTCACGTTTGCAGATTCTATAAGTCAATAGACAAAACCAAATCATATCTAAACATTAAAATGGGAAAAAGATGGAAGCAACACATCCAAACATGCCTTTAACATAAAATTTCCTGAATTGCCACTATGAGCTTCTTGATTCCTAATAAGAGGAGCAGGAGGAACCAAGATTCCTCTCTCCATCATCGTTCTCGTTCTCTGTGGTTTCATGTTTTCTATCCTCTTGTACACCGAAAGAATCAGCTCCAGGGGCTAATATCAGAATACCTCTGGATTTGATTTTGCATGCGTCGCAAAACGTATGCACTTTTGACGTTACACAAAACTATAACTTTTTGCTTTTGAACGTATGCACTTTTGACGTTACACAAAGGTAGCTCGAAAACATCTCCTCTCCGCTTTATGCTTTTTGGGATTAGGTTCTGAGCTTGAGCTTGAGATTGAGATTGGGAATCTTCTTCTACTTTCGGAAACAAAGTCGTGCCCGTCCTGTAATAGCAAGGCTAGCCATTCAGGGCTTTCTGGTTTGTTGGCGTCCTGAGTCGGAGTTACTAAGAAAACATTGCGACTCCTCACACTTAAACATTGCGACTCCTCACACTTAAACAATGAGAGGAGTCCATTTCCAATAAAAGAATGTCATTTTGCATTCTTTGAAGACTCGAGGCTCTATCCCCTGCAAAAAATAAATATAGCAATTGGGGGGGGGGGGGGATATATACAAGATTACATACACATATAATTAAGGAGAAGAAGAGAGTGTTAATTCTCACCTCCGGGAAGAAAGTAGATTCTGGAATCCCACGACTTGCAACGCAGATACTCACCACTCCAAGACTTGTTGTTATTCTCATCAACATAAGCAAAGATATATATCTCACCATTAAAACCCTGAGACGAAGAGCTGATACGATTCTGCGATGGATCTCATCAGGATTGGAATCAAGAGGGAATGGGCAATCCTCGACGTCCCAGAAGACGGCTGTCTTATCCCCTTGGACGAGCGTGAGAGGCTCGGAGAAATCTTCCATCTTGTGGATATCGAATGCTTCGATAACATCAGATGCATTCTTTGATTCTTCGGTACGCTCTGCAAGGAATAAAACGAGTTACGATATATAAAAAGATTAAACCATGAAATAATCTAAACTCGAAACAATTTCGGGCATTCTGATATTAGCCCCTGAAGCTGCTATATATATATATATCATATCAACAAACAAAGATAGTAGAAACGACAAAGAGTGAGGGTTAATGATGAGTATAGGAATTTACTTTCGTATGCGGATAAGAGTCGGCAGTCCTTCCACTCATCTGCGTCGCGGTTCGGTGCCTCACCATACCCCCAGATTTGCGAGGGCCCATGAAAGCCCATAAGCTCAAGAGCATCGTCGATAGCACGATTAACAGAACTGAGAAAGACACTAGGAGGCACTGGGTAGTCCTCCCAGTTCCATAAGACGACTATTTGATCATCTTGACAAGAGCATTAAACAAATTACGAATTAGGTTAGATAACTACGACAGATCCACCATTATGAAATCTAAACAAAACAATTTCGGGACAGAGATCTTACTGGAGGAGAAGTATTCGATCTCGGATTCGCCGCCCATTGGTCCCACGGAGAGGATTGGGGAGACTTTCTCGCTAAACTAGGGTTAGATCGGCCTTTCAATGTGTCTTAAATCTTTTTACTTGTATGAGAAGATTTGTCGACGGAGATAATAAAACTTTAAATACTTATTATGAGAGATAATATAATTTCGGAAGATATGGGTAATTAGGTAAATTAGGGTTAGATCGGCCTTTCAATGTGTGTGTCTGCGGCTGAGGGAGAGCCTTCGTGGGTTTTATCGCTGCGGCTGAGAGAGTCGGTTTATGAAACTCTGAAAAACCGACTGATTTAAAATCATCTCCATTAATAGGTTCTTAAAAAGTTCTTTTTAAGAGATTCTTAAGGCCCATTGGTCAAAGTTTTTAAAATATAAAGTGGGCTCAATGATGAATCTATAAGTTTGTAGATAATGTGATTAAAATTAACGAGTATGGGTGAAGTGGGCTGGTGGTGGGCTAGTTGATACGTTGTATTATATATAAATCAAGTACATGTGTTATATATAAAAAGAAATCCACTAATCTTTTCCTTCCAAATCACACAGACAATTCTATCATGAAATTGTGACTTGGGTCACACACACATTTGATCAAGCCTGTTGAAGAATGAGCCGGCGACTCATAGGACTCTCTAACGGGGGGCTCGAATATTCAAATCCAGTCCACGTTGCCTCGAATATTTAAGGCTAAGAGACACCTCATCATTCGGCTAGAGTTTATGATTTCATTTTCTTTTTCGTACGCCTGATATACTCATGCACAAATTACATCACTCTCAGGGAAAATGCTCGATGTACTCAGACTTAATTAAAGCCATCACATAACCAAACCTCCGTCCAGAGATAAGAGTTTTTTTCGCGAGAAAAGAAGAAGAAATAAAAGAACCTAAACCTACCAATCACGAAACAAAAACTTCTACTCCCTACAGTTGCTGTTTCCGACAGCAAAAATAAAGAGTGATGTTGACAAAAAGAAAAAGCTGAAAATAAATAAAGAATGATGTTGAGACTTGAAAGTACACTAAAGATTTCGAACAAAACAAAAATAATAATCGAATGTACAAAAAATAGGTACATATAGGCTACATATATAGTACTGAATTGTAATTTCATAAATCGTGATCCGTGAACCGATATATTCTTGTGGGGGAGACAAGTAGCCTAGTGGCGGCTCTTGTGGTGGGTTCAAATATCTCAAAGTAGATCCAAACTGTTGAAAAATGACTAGTCTATTGTTATTTCATGTATGGGGGTTCATGAAGGTTTTTTATGGTATTTTCTTGGTCAAACAGAGAGTCTTAATTAGATGGTTGACCAATAATGAAAAAAATACTATTCATTAAATATTTTAGGATTTTTTTTATCACACTATATTTTTAATTATGTAAAATTTTAATTTATTTAATTTTCGACCATGTATGTATTATAAATATATTTTACTTTTAACTAAACTGTTTTAATTAATTTGAAATGATGTTCTTATGTAAAAAAGACTTATAAATACATGTTTTTTAATGGGTATTAGAAGCAATCTATCTAAGATGCATATAATATTCTAAAATAGTTGTCATTGTCTTTAATTAATGCATGAAGAATTGAAGATAACACACGCTACGCTATTGATAAGATTGAACAACATTTGAAGTCAGCGGCTCTCGTGTCGGGGTTTGGTTCACTTTATGGTTTTCCTGATTTTTTTTTTTTTAAATAGAATTTAGAAATTAACACAATTTCGATGTTGTTTTCAACATTAGTTTATTTTTGCACCAAAAAAAGAGTTTATTTTAAAAAAGTAAAAACTACTCCTATCAAGAACTAGCAACAAATCTTTTCATTGGCCACCGAAAATTTTACACTATGCCTACAAGGTATGGAGGATTTTCAGTTTATGTATATGATCTTTCGGTTAAAAAAACGAGAGAACGAAACACAAATAAAAGAGTGAAAACATTTTACAACAATAAGAAAAAAATTTATAAAAAAAAACAATAAGGAAATTTCTTTATGTAGATAATAATTTTATTATTACCTTATAATATAATTTAAATATATAGACAAATCAACCAATTACGGAATTACGTATTATGCTAAGTTCTATTAAAAGAGACGTTATGTTAGATAATAATACTACAAGATTTGATCCCCAACAATGTATTTAATAACATGATTTTGTAATTTTAATTATTAAATTATATAGTTTCTAGTTTTACAAACAAGAAAAGGTTAAATAGCTTAATCAACAGTAATGTTTTAAATACAAACTCAATACTCTTAAATTCATAACCATCATTAGAAATTTATCTGACTTAATTGGAGTATTGTTTACTGTAAAAAAATACAAAAGATGTTATTATAACCCAATCAACTCGTATTTATTTGTATTTCCAATGGTAGTCCAACAAATTTTGGTTGGGACCATAAAGTAATTAATTCCGTGATCTTCTTTATTTCCAAGAAAGGATAAGAAAGAATTTAAGTTTATTAGGCCAACAAACCAAAACACAGGCAATCACACGACACAAGGGAATAAATCATAAATTAAAGTCATTGTCACGTCGGCTAAGCAAAATATGATCTCGTGATTTTTTGATCCCCTAAAAAAAGAAAAAAGAAAAAATTAAATCTGAAGAAGCGATAATAAAATTAAATAAAAATAATACAAATCGGAAAACATTATTGTCACAGATTTTGGCGGTTGAAACAGAACGCTGCTCTTCGTTACCGTTTTGGACCCGATTCCTTCTCCTCTCATTCCTTCCTTACCATATAATACTGACTTTCACATTCTTCATTTTTCTTGCTTCGCTCGTTTTCTCAAAGATTTCTTCATCGACGGAAAATATCATAAAATGGGTTTCTTCACCAGTGTGCTGGGTATCATCGGTTTCGCAATCGGAATCCCTATTGGGCTCATCCTTGGATTCTTCGCCTTGATTTATTCTCAACCTACGCACCAAGAGGTAAATTTGATCACCAAAACATCAAAAGCATCTTCCTTTTGATTCCTTCTCGTCATGTTTGGGGCGTTTTCATCATCTGTGTAGCTTAAAGATACGGTCGATTTCTGTGGTTGATTATGTGTTTGAAGATGGCGAATCTGAAATCTGAAGAATGTCCAACTTGAAAATCGCAGCCTTTTGGTTTTATTAGTCTTTTTCTAGTGTTGTTGATTCGTAGATGTAGATTAAAATTTCTGATTATCTATTTAAAGTTTGATGATGATGAATCTTAAATATTGCAGTATCCACCTGCGAGGCCACTAGTTGAGACTAGCATCAGTGTCCTTCTTGATCTTCTACCAGACATCCCATTATGGATCAAGAATCCAGACTATGAAAGAGTAAACTCACATTTATAGGATTACGCTGTCGGATTTTTAAGCAACTAAACTCGATTACTTGACACTGATGGTCCTTTCTCTTGTTTACATTGTTAAGGTTGACTGGTTTAACAGGTTTCTCTTTTACATGTGGCCATACCTCGACAAGGTTCTTTCTAGTTTCCTTGTTCGGATAAGTTCCTCATATCAATTTCTGCTCCTTTTGTAAAGGCTTTAGTTTTCTTCTCCTGTATAGGCTGTTTGCGGGATTATCCAGAGCTCTGCACAACCCATATTTGCAGATTATATTGGGACCTTCTGTATAGAGTTCGATAAATTGAGCCTGGGACCGCTTCCACCTACAGTTCATGGCAAGTCCTAGTCCCACTTACTTCTTGTCACCTCTGTAACATGTGCCAATAATGGTTCTGTGTAAATGGTTCTGTGTTAATGGTTAAATGGTTTGTGCCTAATCTTTCTGCAGGTGTTAAGTTCTATGAGACCAACGAGAAGGAACTTCTGTTTGAACCATCAATCAAGTGGGCAGGCAATCCCAACATTGTTTTGGTGATAAAGCTGCTGTCTTTACGAATTAAAGTTCAGGTCAGTATGAGTGAGACTGTGAGAGAAACTTAGACCACTCTTAGTTTTAGCATCTTGACTGCTACCTTTGCAGCTGGTAGATCTTCAAATTTTTGCTACAATGCGAGTAGCTCTGAAGCCTCTTCTACCGACCTTCCCTTGTTTCGGAACGGTTGTAGTTTCGCTGATGGAAAAGGTAGTTACATCTCACAAAAGGGTGACTCAGAATAGTTTTGGGTGGGAAATTGATCACTGTGATTCTCTTTGCAGCCGCATGTTGATTTTGGACTGAAAGTGCTTGGTGGGGATCTCATGTCCATACCGGGTCTCTACAGATATGTTCAGGTGCTGCATTGATGATCCTCCTATGGGTAGGAGTTGGATTTATGGTGTTTATCTAGTCGAATGAGGATGCTCCTTCCTCCATACTTTTCCAGACAACTTATCCGTATCTCATTGTATTGCAGGAAACTATTAAAAGGAAAGTTTCAAGCATGTACCATTGGCCACAAGTTCTAGAGATACCTATTCTTGATGCTTCAACGTAAGTGTTGTCTCCATCTAACTAGAAGTCAGGAGATCTTTCTCTTTCTTTCCCCTGATGTATAAGTTTACTTCTGATGTAGAGGGTGCGTGAAGAAGCCTGTAGGATTACTACATGTGAACATTATTCGAGCTCGCAATCTCCTCAAGAAGGATCTGCTTGGAACATCCGACCCATATGTCAAGCTTAGCTTGACCGGAGAAAAGCTTCCAGCTAAGAAAACCACCATAAAGAAGAGGAACTTAAACCCGGAATGGAACGAACACTTCAAGCTCATCGTGAAGGACCCAATATCACAAGTTCTTCAACTAGAAGTCTTTGACTGGGACAAGGTCTTAGCATTTCCAGTTTCTTCTCTACTTCAACATTTTTTGTGTAATCCTTACTGAAGCTGCTCTCTTAATCTCTCTATAGGTTGGTGGGCACGATAGATTGGGAATGCAGATGATACCCTTGCAGAAAGTTAACCCGGGCGAGAAGAAGGTGTTTAATCTGGATCTGATCAAGAACTCAAATANCAAACATTGCAGTATCCACCTGCGAGGCCACTAGTTGAGACTAGCATCAGTGTCCTTCTTGATCTTCTACCAGACATCCCATTATGGATCAAGAATCCAGACTATGAAAGAGTAACTCACGTTTATAGGATTATATATGCTGTCGGATTTTTAAGCAACAAAACTCGATTACTTGACACTGATTGATGGTCCTTTCTCCTGTTTACATTGTTAAGGTTGACTGGTTCAACAGGTTTCTCTCTTACATGTGGCCATACCTCGACAAGGTTCTTTCTAGTTTCCTCGTTCGGATAAGTTCATATCAAAAATCTGATCCTCTTTTTTAAGTTTTAGTTTTTCTTTTCCTGTATAGGCTGTTTGCGGGATTATCCAGAGCTCTGCACAACCCATATTTGCAGATTATATTGGGACCTTCTGTATAGAATCCATAGAGTTCGATAAATTGAGCCTGGGACCGCTTCCACCTACAGTTCATGGCAAGTCCTAGTCCCACTTACTTCTTGTCACCCCTGTAAGATGTGCTAATGGTTCTGTGCAATGTGTTAATGGTTAAGGGGTTTTTGTGCCTAATCTTTCTGCAGGTGTTAAGTTCTATGAGACCAACGAGAAGGAACTTCTGTTTGAACCATCAATCAAGTGGGCAGGCAATCCCAACATTGTTTTGGTGATAAAGCTGCTGTCTTTACGAATTAAAGTTCAGGTCAGTATGAGTGAAACTGTGAGAGAAACTTAGACCAATCTTAGTTTTAGCATCTTGACCGCTACCTTTGCAGCTGGTAGATCTTCAATTTTTTGCTACAATGCGAGTAGCTCTGAAGCCTCTTCTACCGACCTTCCCTTGTTTCGGAACGGTTGTAGTTTCACTGATGGAAAAGGTAGTTACATCTCACAAAAAGGGTGACTCAGAATAGTTTCGGGTGGGAAATTGACCACTGTGACTCTCTTTGCAGCCGCATGTTGATTTTGGACTGAAAGTGCTTGGTGGGGATCTCATGTCCATACCGGGTCTCTACAGATATGTTCAGGTGCTGCATTGATGATCCTCCTATGGGTAGGAGTTGGATTTTGGTGTTTTATCTAGTCGAATGAGGATGCTCCTTCCTCCATACTTTTCCCAGAGAACTTATCCGTATCTCATTGTATTGCAGGAAACTATTAAAAGGCAAGTTTCAAGCATGTACCACTGGCCACAAGTTCTAGAGATACCTATTCTTGATGCTTCGACGTAAGTGTTGTCTCAATCTAACTAGAAGTCAGGAGATCTCTCTCTTTCTTTCCCCTGATGTATAAGTTTACTTCTGATGTAGAGGGTGCGTGAAGAAGCCTGTAGGATTACTACATGTGAACATTATTCGAGCTCGCAAACTCCTCAAGAAGGATCTGCTTGGAACATCCGACCCATATGTCAAGCTTAGCTTGACCGGAGAAAAGCTTCCAGCTAAGAAAACCACCATAAAGAAGAGGAACTTAAACCCGGAATGGAACGAACACTTCAAGCTCATCGTGAAGGACCCAATATCACAAGTCCTTCAACTAGAAGTCTTTGACTGGGACAAGGTCTTAGGCTCTTAGCATTTCCAGTTTCTTCTCTACTTCAACATTTTTTGTGTAATCCTTACTGAAGCTGCTCTCTTAATCTCTATAGGTTGGTGGGCACGATAGATTGGGAATGCAGATGATACCCTTGCAGAAAGTTAACCCGGGCGAGAAGAAGGTGTTTAATCTGGATCTGATCAAGAACTCAAATATTGTTATGGATTCACAGGGCAAGAAACAAAGAGGAAGACTAGAGTTAGATCTCAGGTATGTGCCATTCAGAGAAGAAAGCCTTAAGAGTAGAAACGAAAATCTGGATGAGTACCAGAGAAAAGAAAGCAGAGATGAGAAGTCATCAGAGGACGATGATTTTCTCAGCAATGCCGGTCTACTCACAGTCGCAATCCAATCGGCCAAAGATGTGGAGGGCAAGAAGAAACACCACACAAACCCTTATGCTCTTGTTCTCTTCAGAGGAGAAAAGAAGAGAACAAAGGTAAAATCCTAAACCTGCGTTTCGCTTAATAGCAAAAACTTAAGAACTATTTGGCTCATGATGAGACTCGGCGGAAGTGCATCATGTTGTCTGAGTTCTAATGCTTGAGCTACGTTTACTTTATCAGATGTTGAAGAAGACGAGAGACCCACTGTGGAACGAGGAATTCCAGTTTACACTAGAAGAGCCCCCACTGAAAGAGAGTATACGCGTTGAGGTCATGAGTAAAGGAACCGGCTTTCACTTTCGTTCCAAGGTAAAGATCTTAAGCCCTTTCACCAAGTTTGGCATTACAACTAAAATATTTGCTTGATCTCTACGTAGGAGGAACTAGGACATGTAGACATAAATCTGGGCGATGTTGTTGACAATGGAAGGATCAACCACAAATACCATCTTATCAACTCCAGAAACGGCGTTATTCACATTGAGATCCGTTGGACAACTAGTTAACAAAACTGATACAAATATACAGAAACTCTTGTTCTAATGGTCTCTTCTCAAAAACTTCCTTGTTTATCAAAATCAAATCTCCCGATTATTTCAATTGAAATACGAAGTACAAATTAAATGAGTGGTAAAATACAGAGACAGGAAGAAACTATAAGGGCTTTGGAGATTCTTGAGGTCTTCTTCTTTGGCGTACCAAGCTGGTATGATCTTAGGAAGGTGAGGATACAGATCCTTGTATGAATTTCTTATCGTGCCTTCTGCAACTCCGGTTGCTACTGATATATCTGCAGGCTCAAAATCACAGTTAGAAGAAGCAAGTTTTTGTTTAGCATAAACAAAATGTGCATGAAAATGACCTCTAAGCGGTTTCTTGTCATCGGAAAGCTGTGTTATGATATAGATAACAGCTGCTGCGATTGATATGGGACTCCTCCTGCAGAAGTTAACACAGAGCGTAATGCATCAACCACACGGCAACAGACTCCGAAAATGAGAATAATAGAGTTCAAGGAGACATGGATATGATCTATTATACCTAATATCAAACTCCTCTGACTTCTTCACAGATTCTTGAGCTGCTTTTACCGTTTGGTTGCTCATGCCAAGATTGGAGCAAAACCGTCTCTGAACAATTAGAAAAAGTTTCACTTGATTAGGAGCAAACAAGACAATAAAGAATGACAAATGAGGACAAGTATTTTTTTATAAAAAAACTCGCCATAAAGTCACCGGCGTGTATAGTCCCCATTTCTACGGACTGTCCTGTTTCCAACCCCAACTGTTTGACTATGTATTCTTTTGCACGACCAATCTCTTTCTTTGTGGCTCCATTGGCCACAGAACAGATTTCTATACCAAATCGAGAGTATTAGAGGCACGATGCAAGTGAAGAAGGGAATGATGGATGCTTAAGAAGAATCTTATAGATGTATGTGTACCCTTCACAGTTCGTGGCTTGTCCTCTTGCCGGCAAGCAATATACAGACATGCAGCCAAAAGGGCGTCCTGATTTCTTCCTCTACTCGACTTCTGATCCTCCACTCTTTTATATATCTCGTTTGCTCGATCCTTCAAAATAATGGCAAACGACATGACACAAAGTTTATACCTATAGTACGACAAAGCAAGGACGACACAGCCATTTTTGATCAGGAAGAGTGCATCTGGAACTTTGACAAAAGAATTCATTTGCTGCTGCAAGCGAGTGAAAATACTATGAAAACCCTGAACATTGATGTGTATCGATGGAATGGAAGAAAGTGACGGTCTGGTGTAAGTATCTGAAAGATAAGATTGGTAAGCGAAACAACATACCTTGATGGTTGCAACAAGGCCCAACCTGTAACACAATGGTCATCAAATTAGCGATGGCCTATTTCGAGCAATCAATAGCTAGCCAATAATAGCTTACCAAGAAAATATCTATCTCTAAGGCATTGAAACTACACATGCCAAAACAGAAACACATTATATAGCGAATTTCGCAAGAGGAAACTTAGAAACGATGCATTGCACAGAACATCTCCTTTGTTTCAAATTCAATACATCAACATCACAAAGGTAGCATTTCAAGAGAAAATATCAAACTATAAGTTTTTTCAGAGAGCGGAAAAAAACTTTGTTTCAATACATCACTAATAAGTTTCGCGAGATGGGAAAACTGAAACCTAATTCTCACATTTCTCGATAGCAAAACAAAGCTTGGATTTTTTTTGGCAACAATGTAAGATCAAAAACACAATTGTGCTGGGATATCATCGAATTAAAGCTTCCATAGACCAAAACCTCGATCCTAACCCCCAAATCCAGAGTTCAAAAACCTTCTAAAAAAGGGGGCTTAAGAACAATACCGATCAGCCATGGTGGCGATGGTCTTGAAAGCAACAATGAGCCCACGATCGGGGTTAGATCCACGATTTTGCCAACGACCAAGAGAAGAGGAGAGAAAGTCGCCGGAGGAGCCATTGGGCTTGGAAATGACGGTGGTGAGACAGCCGTCGGCGAGAAGAGGGTTAGTGGGTCCGCCGACACGGACGGGATCGTTGTCACCAGACTCGTTAGCGAAAGTTCTCCACTCGGAGGTCTCATCGATGGAGTGAGACTCGAGCACAAGACCACACTCGGAGCATACTGTGTCTCCGGCGGAGTGATCGAACACAACTTCCGTTTGCCTCTTACAGTCCGAACAGAACGCGTCACTCATCATTGCTTCCTTTTCCTTTTAATTAATCCGAGAACGAGTTTGACTTAATTACGGAGAATACCACTTTCTTCTTCTCCTTCTCCTCCTTCTTCTTCAAGTTCAGCTCCTTCCAAGTTGTGTGAGTTTTCTTCGGGCAAAGTCATCGACGATAATGCGACATAACCGAATCGGGGAAAGACCGACCGTCGACGTGTCAGTATATGAATCGTCTAATCAATCTGATGGACTGGACAAGGTAGACAAGTTTTTGTGAGTGGGCTTCAGAGATAGAAGCCCAGCCCAACAATTTTTAAAAACGTTTGGTTGGTGGATATGATCACTAATCGATGATCAAGAAGAACAAATCAACCTGCAGATCTGCTTGCAAAGACGCTTAAAATACGATTATCTTATTCTATGAGCCCAAGAATCATGTACATAATGGTCCTTCGTCTTAATAAATAATAATGAAAGTATTTCATGTTAAAAAATAAAATAAAAAGCCTAGGATTTGGAGATTCATTTCCCTTTCTTCTTCTTCTTCTTGTTGGACTCATCCTTCACCGTGATAACATCGACGCGGCTCAACTGAAGTTGAAACGCCGGAACAATCTTGCTCCCGCAGCTACAATAACTTCCCGACCAATCAAAGCTTCCAAGCCTTGCTTTACACTTTGGACACAACAACTTCCCTTCCGACACATCATCTTCCACTGAAACACAGAGAGAGAAAGAGAGATTAAGATCAAATCAAAGACAAACTATGCGTGTGATTTGATTGTTCATATATATGACGTATACGTAGTACCTGCACTCATCCAACTCATTGGCTCTACGAATATAGAAGTACACTGTTGCTTCTCACCACCCGAATTCTTGTTGTGAACATCTCCGTTCATGTTCCCAAACATGTCATTGAACTCAAGTCGAGAGAACAAAAACGCAAATAGTCAAGAGAAAGAGAGCCTCTTAATTGTTCATTCAAACAAGATTGCAAAAAACCTCTCACCTCCGAGATTGTCCAGCAAAGCAATGAACTAAAACACCTTTCTCTTTGCGGCCAGCATCGATGAAATCCAAGCAGAGATCGAAAAAATCAAGCAGGTTCTCCCAGTGCTCATCGTGAGCAAACACGGACATTCTTGTTATCTTGAGATCTTTCCCAGCATGCTCGAGCGAATACAGGAGATTCCCTGACGCCAAAGAGCTCTCGGCTCCGTATTCTCTGCCTTGATCATCATCATCATCACCCACATACACTTGTTTGATTTCTCTCGAGTCTAGTTTCACGTTTCGCCATTCCTCAAAGGTAGATATGGAAGGGCAGTGTAAAACTGTTAGAACATGTGAAATCTCAGAGCTACCATTCTGGAGGATTTCAGCTGCCGCGTAGAAATCACCGAGGAATAGATTCTCCCTAACAAGGTCAAGCTTCGACATTAATGGTCCACAAGAAAATCCCTATATATAAAAAAAAAAAACCAAACTGTTTCGTTGTTAAATTTCATCCCAAAAAAAAACATATGCGAATCCGGATACGAAATCAAAGGCAATGTGCAAATTCGGTGTCCGTAGGTCTAAAGACAGGTGCCAAAGGCAAGGCTTTTAGCCAATTGGGAATTTCAACATTACCCATCTCAATGCCAACTCCGTAAGACTATACAATTCAAACACCAAAATCAGACTTAACCCAACATGCACAAGACCAAGAACAGCAACCTAGTGAAACCCAATACTCTAAAACCCTAGATTCGAAATTCCGATACTGATTAAAAGATATATCTCCTTAGCTTACTCCAATTGAGACGATATGAACTGTGCGGTTGCGTAGAGAAGGAGAGAGAGAAGAAAAGAGAGAAAGTGTTTTAAAGTTTAAACTTGAAATTTCCTAAATTATTTTAATGTTTGCCGTAGGCGCATGTTAGTGTAAAATAACCAAACCTTTACGAGTGTGCGCGCGGTGTCAAATAGCATAAACCAGCGGTGTGGTTCTTGGACCGGGCTGACTCTTACGGACCACTCGAGCCTGTGGAAAGATGAAGAGAAGAAATCTAGGGTTAGCAAGAAGCGGGAGGAAGAAACAAATTGGGCCTTTATAGTTTAACAAAGTTTAATGACTTTGCTTAACCGACGGGTCTCTATTTTCTTCGAATGTTTGGTTATACCCCGATTTCTTTTGAGTTTACAGAAACACTAATCTCGATTTTGATTTACCAAAAACAACCCCACAAAACAAAAAAATTAAATGACTATTCGATTCTTTCAGTTCTTTCATTAATAAACTGAAAGAACGTTTTTATCATTAGTACACACGCACAAGATCTGAATAAGCATCAAGTTAAGGCTTAAGAAAAGAGTTGCAGCTCATGAACATGACAATATCTGAAAACAACATCGCTAACTGAAATTGTGATTCATTTGCAACCCAAGAAGAACAAAAATACATATCCCCCACAAATCATTTATACCCATTTTGACACACCTATTCAAAACCCTTCAAATCAATATGAAAATCAATCAAATTGATCTGAAACATTCCTCAAAAATATGAACTTTACCGTTTGAAATCAATTACCGAATACACAATTAACGAAATATGAGGAAGAACGTGTTTTTACACAATTAACGAAATATGAGGAATCAACGACCCTTCAGAACTCACCGGAGATTTAAGCAGCTGAGTATACGGATTCCAGATCCGACGAGAGGATTCAGAAGAATGTTCCGGAATCGACGATTAGGGTTTCGAGAGAAGAAGACGCTCTCAGATAGATTTTTGGTTTCGAGAGAAGAAGACGCTCTCAAACGAAAATCTCCTTTTTTTTTTTTTTTTTGTAACCTTCGTTGTTCGAGAGAAAGCAAATTTGTTTTGGTTTGGTTTTGGATAACTCATTGAACCATTTTAATTTTATCCATTTCAACCCAACTCATTAAACCCATTAACTCATTAAATCCAATTATCCATTAAGATCCAAATTACCAATCCATAAGATCCATGGATTGGATTGGTTTGGATTAACTCATTAGGTAAACCTGGTTAATTATCAACAAATTTTATTCGTCCATTTTCATTTTAGAGCACACCACAAATAAAATAAAATAAAATACATTTCCCAGTCAACACAATTGCAACAAACACAAACGCAAACGCGATATAACATTTAACAGAAAAACAACCACAATGATTCAATTCATTAATTTAATCCGGTTGGTCGCATCAAGGTTGAGACAGGAACGTTGCGTCCGAGTTCTGGTCGCTGCAGTAGAGACAAGGATGCTGCTGAAACCCTAGTCTCTCAAGCATATCCCTTGCCATTATCACCAGTTGCTTGTTCTTCAAGGCACCCCCATTTTCCTTCAACACCGTCTGAATCGCGTTGCTAAACGCTCCATACGCCTTCCCACCGCCACCGCCGACGTCAGCAGACGTCTCATCCGCCTGGCATCCGCTCAACAATATCCCGGCATCCACGTGTCTCTCACGCGCCGTCATTTTCTCCAAGAGATCCATCAGATCCATCGCCGGTAAGCGGAATTTAAGGCCAGCGTCGTCACCAAAGAGTTCGAGCAAGTGTGTGCCGATGTCGGAGGTTGAGATTCCGGTGAGCGAACTCAAGTGGTCGAGGACTGCCTTGAAGGGTAAGGCACGTGATGTAATTGTTGTCACCGACGTCCTTGTCTCCATGGCCAGAGACCTATCGCCGGAGACGGAAAAAGGTCCGATCTGCTCTTTCTCATTGTCTATGAGGCCACCGCTATGGCAAGAATCAGAGATCATGGTAAAACTTGTTCCTTTAGGAAGATGATTGACCAATTCTCTGAAATCAAAATCTGTGATGAGATTGAAATCACAAGGAACAATAGCTTCGTCTTTTTTAAAAGGATGAGCAGGTTTAGCCGACGGAATCCGAGTTCCATGGCCACTATAGTGGAAGAACAAGACGTCTCCAGATCCGGCTTGGGCCTTATCCACCATTCTACGTAAAGCAGCCTTGATGTTGGCACCGGTAGGCTTCACCTTTGACTCTGGCTCGTCCGTTAGAACCTCCATGTCGTCTTGATTGAATCCGAAACGAAACAAAAGAGTTTCTTTCATAGCTAAAACGTCGTTGACGCAGCCGTGAAGCTCGTTCCGTGTGTTAGGGTAGTTGCAGCCGACGAGGACAGCTAGTCTTCTCTTGTCCATTCCTTGAGGATCCATTGAGTCTCTGGCTATAGATGGTGATCTTTTAGGGTTTAGAGGGGAATTTAAAACAACTCTATAGGTAAGATGTTTTTGTGTTTTGTTGTCTAGCTTTTCATGTGAAGTGTCGTTGTTTTGGAGCTAACATGTGTCTTTATGATTGAGGTTTCTTGTAGTGAGGGTCAAGTTCCATATAATTTTTTTTCCATTTGTTGTGTTGCTTTTAAGCTGTGGAACATTATTTAAATGGAGTCTTGACTGTATAATTTAATGCTTTAAAGCAAGAAACTATACCTTAAACCAAACTTTTGAGATGGACACAAGTAATCTACTAATCCTGGAGTCATGGACACATGGTCCCACACCAGTTGTGGGATTTAAACCCTTATACTAAAAGTCGAATGAAATTCATAAAAAGTTATGGATTTGGTTAACTTGGAATTATATATACTGTATAACTTTAAAATATAAGTCATCCTCTCAAATATTTATACCTAAGCCATCTCGCTATACAGGGCATGAAACGAGCTATAGATATTAGATATAGACTGTATGTTATACTTATATGATGTACATTTTTGGGTTTGAATTTTACGATATTGTTACATAACGTAGGTAATGTTGAAATATAAATGTCAATTGACCAAACTAACTTGTCTTAATCCAAATGAACCGTCCATACACAACGACGTCGTGCACGCAACGGCAAAGTCTTTTTGAGACGAACCATTTATGATATTAATTAGCACCATATCCACTTCACGTACGAGCCTAACTCATGAGTCATGACTTGATAACTATAAGTTATAACCCCCCCCCCGAAACGCAATCAAATTAATCAAAATATAAACCTTTTAGTCAATGAGAGGGGGTTATGAACTGAACATGAAAACCAAAAAGAGAGGGGCTTATAGATCATATATCCCACAAAAATCATGGTAATCGATCGGGTCTTCTGGAGAAAGTTGAGAGACTAATCAAATGAACCAACAACTATAATTCAACTGTCTTATTTTCTTTTCCAAAATAACCCAACTAATTGGTTTGTGTATTCATTTTTCTTAAAGCGTGATCAATCTCATAAATTAGCGTCTCATTATATATAGGACTTAATTTTTGATTCTTATTTTTGTTTACCTCACAATATTGAATACACAAGTTATATATTAAAAAAAAAAAAACAGAGCAATTTTACACGAGCAGCACCCAAAACACCAAGATAATGGAGTAAACCGGATTTTAATCAAAAACAAAGATTTGGAATCCAGCATTGCTCGACTCGTCACGCTTAGTTAAGAACTGCCATTGTTGGACTTGCACAACACCTTTTGCGCAACATCATCCTAAACGCTAACGCTCTTAAGCGGTTGAACCAAACGCTGATCGCTTTCTCACAACGACAGCCCAACAACCCTGTTCTCCTCTTATCGCAACCGCCAAACGCCAGTCTGCGACAAGCCTATTCTGGAGAAGTTAGCCGCAACCGCCGAGGCCGGTTCGGCGGTCGTAACGCTCCAAGTGACACTTGCTTCGCTTGGCTCGTAACCGTACTCTGTCGCAGTCTCGTCTATCGAGTCGCGGACGAGATCAGCTGCGGATGGGCCCCACGGACGAGCTACGTGTTGAGTAGGGAAGCTCTCGATCTCGAAGAGGTCGGAGCTAGCGTCGCTCGCCGCTTCTTCGTCTGTAACAGCTCCCTTGGGGCTCGTCAGATTCAGAACCGGTTTAACCGGATGTTCAATTTGATTCAAAGCAGGTTTGATTGGATTCAGAGCCGGGTTCTTGGGTTTTTCCGGTGTCTGTGTCTGTGTGGTTTCGTTTAGAGTCGGAAAGCTAAAATTGCTTACGGGAGCTCTAGATTCTCTGTTTGGCGCGTAATCGATGGACCGAGACACAGTGTTTGAAGGAATCGTTAATCTGATCGGGTCAGACGTAGATATCGTCTGATGACTATGATGAGCGATTCGGTTCAACACGACTCGGTCAGAACCGGTTTTGGACTCTGCGAATCTTGGTTTGGTTTCTTGGACCTGAACCGACTTGGAGCTAGAACAGGGACAAGTCCTGCGTCTAAAAAACCACCTGGGTCCTGATCCTTTCTTGCTGCTTCCACGTCCATCTCGGTCCGATCCTTGCCGGTTATTGTTACAGAGCAAACCGGTTTGGCTGTTCCAGCTAACTTCAGAGGATGTCGTGTGTCCCACGGTAAAAGAAGAAACTTTTGCAGATGAAACCGAAGAGAATCTTGGACCACTAGGATTCCTCGACTGGGTTCTGTCGTTACTTCCGATTTCGCTAAAGTACCTTCGAGCTTCGAATATGCTTAGCTCGTTATCTTCTTGCTCCTTTTGCTGCTGCTGTTCGTTGTTGTTTTCTGGCTTGAGGTATGAGGAGAATGAAACATCGATGTCGTTTGATCGACTCTGAAGGATCTTGATGTAAGGATCAAGGGCATCGCGTTTGGTTGCCACGACAGTTACAGAAGTTTCCGCCATTGAAAGGGGGGCTCTTTTTCCTCTTCTTTTTCTTTGGTAGAAAATGGAAACAGAGTTTTGAGTTAGTTCGGTGGTGTGTTTCAAGTCGCTCTCTAACTCTGTGCCTCTATGTGTATATATATAAACTTGAGACTTGAGAGCAAGTGTCACGAGTTAGTTATGTCCGATAAAGTTCTTATCTTTCTCGTTTAAATGTCATCATGACGTTATTACATGTAGATTTTCTAGTACGGGTTTCCTTAAAACATACTACTTTTTGGGGTTAATTGTTAAAATTCCTTAAGAAAAAAATTGTAGCCATATATCATCAGTCCATTATTAAACATTGTTTTTTTTTTAAAGAAAAGGGGACCAAGTATGAATTATCCAATATTTTGGTTTATAGTACGCTCTAGTCCAAAACCAGTTTTGAAGTTTTATCATCTCATTAACTTTGTTCCTTGGAACTGAAAAGGAAATTAATTTGATCTACGAACTAATTCAAGTTTAGTGCTAATTTCGGAACTGATGGTTTAAAATTTGTGGATTTGCCACAGTTATTACCAAATACTACTAGGGGTTTTAATTATAGACTAAAATCTCAAAACTTTCTAATTGTAAAATGAAAAATTAGATGAACTATCTAATCCAGTTTTGAGTTTGATCTTTGTCATTTTCTATATAAAAAAAAAACCATACACAATAAAACCCGACCCGAAATAGACGCTTCCTTGTTGAAGTCGTAATCTACAAGATGAAAAGAAACATAAACTTTTTATTTATTTTTTTGGGGTATAAAACATAAAGTTTTGTTGCACCCTATCGCCAAGTTTGGAAACGTGATGGTTTCCCTAAGCCATAGTCGTACCATGTGGCTTCTCCATTATTATGTTCTTCTATACGATGCTTTTAAGCAACAAGACAAAGATAACTCCAAAGAAGGTGACAAATCTCAGTAGTGATTACTTCCTATTCGACAATAGACAGATCAAAAGAGAGGATAAGAATGATCATTGTAATAATATTGGGTCCATTCTTCTAACCCATATTTGACATTTAACGGACAAATGCTCCGAACATGATTATTAGGGTTCATAGGCTGTCAATTGTGGGGTATTTTCTTCTTCAGATTCATCATTTTCAATGTAAAAACGTTTTTGTTTAATTTCACCAATTTATCAATCGTAATTTTTGTTTTTCAATTTTGTTTCACTCCATTGTATTTCCAAAAGTGACATTAATTCATTGACAAATCAAAGTGATATAAATCCAAAAATTGGTCTGACATTTTGTTATAAAAAGTTTACTATTTCAAGCTTTTCTAAAAGAGAAGTGTTCTCTTTCTCTTGACTTAGTAAGAAACTAAACAATTAAATCCCCACTCAGATAAAAATGCGGTGCAAATCGGACTTGAAATTAGACCCCCCATTCTTTCAGTAATAGGGGGCTCTTGAGAGAGGGAGGTAATAGAGTCATAACCCAATTTTTACCATTAAAAAAAAAGAAGACTACCACATATTAAAATAGAAACTGAGATTACAATAACAATTTTCAACCTTACAATTACTGATGTTTTTAGACAACCTCCCAAATTTGCCGACGATAAATTTCTATATAAGAGATTAAAAAAGAAGAAGAAGGTAGAATACAATTTTTTGAGAAGAAGAAGAAAAAAAAAAAAAAAAAAAAGGTGATTGTTACCATTTTGGATCGTACGAACCGATGGGAAAAACATACAACTATAGCGATCCGATTCCTAATTGAAACGACGATTTAAAACCGTATAATTAATAAGTTCACAGACAGTGTCCATCCTATGATGCAAAAGTAGTCGTGTTAACCTTTTAGAGCATTATTGTATGAATTGATATATATTTAATTAATGCAAAACTCTCGAGTATGAGTTTGACTCTTGTTTCTCCTCCTCATCTTTTTTTGTTGTTGTTGCAGATGAGACAGAGACTGAATTTCACTACAAAAAAGGCGAAGAAGCAGATCCCTCGAAATGGATGAGTATCAAGGATGAATGGAAAATTTGCGGGACGGGGAAGAGGCAATCGCCAATCGATCTTACTCCAAAAATAGCTCGCGTAGTTCACAATTCTACAGAGCTTCTTCAGACATATTACAAACCAGTAGAAGCCACTCTTAAGAACCGTGGATACGACATCATGGTGATTGAATTATTCAAGCCAACAAGAATTTCAAAACCTATAATATTTTGTTGTTGTTGGTACGTACCGATCAAGTCCGCAAGACAAGACTGATGATGATATGTTGTGCGCATCAGGTTTCATGGGAAGACGACGCAGGGAAGATCGTGATCAATGATACCGACTATAAACTGGTTCAAAGCCACTGGCACGCACCTTCAGAGCATTTCCTAAATGGAGAAAGGTAATGACAAGAAAAAAAGAAAGACATCATTTCTAATATTATATACACATTCCATGCCATTCGAGCTGATAATATCAAACAACGTGTGTTTCTAGATTGGCCATGGAACTTCACATGGTACACGAAAGTGAAGAAGGACACTTGGCGGTTATCGGAGTTCTCTTCAGAGAAGGTGCACCGAATGCTTTCATTTCCCGGGTAATTTTTAAATTTTTACAGCGCACTCGGATTCTTCTATGAATTTTAAAAGTTTTCGAAACTCTCTCTCTCTCTCTCTGGTTATGATTTAGCGGCTTTTGTCTTCTTAACAACTTGGACAGATAATGGACAAGATCAAATCGATCGCAGAAATACACGGTGGAAAGGCCAGCATTGGAAAAATAGATCCAAGAGAGTTCGGATGGGATCTTACAAAATTCTATGAATATAGAGGATCCCTCACGACTCCTCCTTGCACGGAAGATGTCATGTGGACCATCATCGACAAGGTATCGTATTTAATCTAGCCAAAAAAATTAACCCTTAATAGTAGTGAAAACCCAGAATCCAAAAATCTACAAAATCTTTTTTTTTGACTCGAAACTTGATTTTCTTATCTAAAATGCAGGTCGGGACTGTTTCACGTGAGCAAATTGTTTCTCTAGTCGATGCTCGTCGCGGTGTAAGAATATATATATACACACACTCTCACATAAACATTAGCTAATAAGAGCCAACTTGAGAGCTTGTCCTTTTTCTAATAACTTCTTAACATGTTTTGTTGATACATTAGGGTTATGAGGCGAACGCAAGACCGGCCCAACAGCTGTACGGACGCACGGTTTATCTAAATGAACAGTCCATTGCATCAGCACACTAGAAAATTACAGCCCTGATTTCCAAACATAGAAAACTCGAAAAGAGAATTCTGTAGATGTTTGGGTCTCCGTAACTATTTTTTACAGCATATATAAATATACTTTTTGACTAATAAGTTAAACAAAGCATCAAATTGCTTTTTTTCTTTCTCTTTTTTTTCCTATATGTATGTATTACCATAAAGAAGATGTAATAATCAACCATAATATGAGTTGTTTGATTCTATTATACCACAAGATCTTTACATTTCACATTTGTTTTAAGACTCTCGAATTCAACTAAACAGGAAAAGCTCCTTGTAGTTCCATTGACAAATAGCATTCACACAGCGGAAAAACAAAAAAACTGAAAATGTGCAAACGGGGAACCGTTAAAACCTTATGCGATGAGGAATGGGAGGACGGTGAGCATGAAGGTCTCGTAAGTGAAAGTAGCTGAGCCTGAGTATCCTGTGTCCTTCTCCTTGAACTTCTCTGTCAGTCCCTGAAATTATAATTCCCATCAACTTACGAATCAAACTACTAACTTTTAATGGCGTAACTCAGATAATCAGGCTGCTTGTTCCAAGGACGACAACAATTTATTGTGATCCATTTGCAAACTCATTTGGTGTTTTTGACCCCCAAACTTCAACCACATTTTTGACAAAATTAACAAACTTATAATAATGGACTTCGATGATGTACAAGATTGAGTTCAACTCTCCCCAAGACTAAATTTCCCAGAGCTAAAAAAGATTTCAGTGAACTAAAAAGCACTGATCTATGAGTTGTATGAGACAGCAGTAGAGTGAATGATAGCGTACCTTAACAGTGAGACAGCACCTGCATCAAGGGAAAGCAGAATTGTTAGCAACGAGATCAGAGCAAGAAGAAGAAAAGGGAGGGTGTATGGAAACGAATATAACGTACTCAATGAAATTGTCATATTCAATGGCCCTGTTCTTGCCTCCGCTTTTGTCAAACTTGGAAACCAGCAGATCCAAAATCACAGGAGAAACTGAAAACCCAAGGCTCAAAAGCGCATCTCTCAGCTCATTTACATCTATTCTCCCGCTCCTGTCTTTATCAGACCTCTCAAAAATGGACTGAACCAAAACCAAAACCAAACCACATGGGTGTGAACTTCAACCAATCTTGCCGTGCAACCAAATCACTATCAGAAACAAGATGAAACCTTAAACTTACCCTCCAGTTCTGAAGACTGTAGAAAAGTGCAGTAAACTCCTTAGGTCCTGCAACATGGAGATTTCTTAATTCAAAACCAGGACAGCAAGAGAGAAAAGAATGTAGCTTGAATCATTATTTATGATCTCAACTAGAACTAAAATAATGAAATCAAAAGATCCACACTAGATAATAGAGACGGTGACTACTCTCTCGCACGTAATTCACGGAAGTCTATATATGGAACTTTGTTATAATTTGAGTCTTTGACCAACATGGTAATAGAAAAACCCTGACGATATTATGACCCAATTACTATGATGATGAAGAAAAGTTTTGAGCTTTTACATCTTTCCAAGTGCCAAACCTAATACTCAGATAATGAAACGAAGACTGAACAAGAATCATCAAGAAACCAACAGTCCTTGTCGAATCTAAAGGAAATTTGGGTAGAATTTAAAGGATATAGGAAGAAAAGCTCACCGATTTTCATGGCATTGCTGTTGGTGAAAAGATACATAAGAAGATGAACAGTTCTCATGCTGAATCTCTGCTGATAAGAAGAGAGCGCACCTTGAAGCTCCTTGTCATCGATGAACCCACTACCGTCCTGATCCGCAGCCTGGAAGCAAGCCACTATGTTCGGATCCGTTCCCGGAGCAAAACCCGACGGAATCAGAGAGGCGAAAGGGCTTCCGTAAGAGGCCTGAGGAGGATAAACTCCGTAGCCGCCGTGCCCTGACGACGCCGGACGAGGTGGAGCACCGTAACTCCCATACTCAGAAATCCCGGGCGGTGGAGAAGCTCCGTATCCTCCGTGCCCAGACGGCGCAGGACGAGGCGCAGCACCGTAGCCCCCATAATCTGAAGGCCCAGTCGGTGGTGGACCTCCGTAACCTCCGTAAGGCTTCTCCTTCGGCGGCTTGTAGTCCCCTGGAGAAGGCGCGTAAGGCGCGGAAGGAGGCGGCGCGGCGTAGGACTGCGCTGGTGAAGATTGGGGATTCGGGGAGCCGTACGGCGGAGCGGAAGAGGACGGCGGCTTCGGTGCGCCGTAGGGCACAGCGTAGGGAGAGGATGTAGATGATCCGTACGGGGGATTGTTTCCGCCGGAGGAGTAAGGTGGCTGAGGTGGTGGAGGTTGATTCCCGCCGCCGTAACCGTAACCGTAACCTTGGCTCGTCGGAGGGTAACCTGACATCGCTGAAACGTTTGTACAAAGAAAAAAAGAAAAGAAAAACCTTTTCAAAGAGATCGAAGAAAGAAAAGAAAAATCAAAGTTTTGGGATGTGATTTAGTTTGACATTTAGCTGTGTCAGAGAGATAAGGATACTCTTAAGGAATTTTGTCTCTGATTTCAAACAATTTACAGATTATGCCATCGCGAGTAGATCTAACCGACAATAACAAAATTAGAGGGGTTTTTTTGGGAGTTCGGTTAAGAAACCAATATGAATCTAATTTGGTAATTAGACTATTAGTTCGTTGGTTTGTTTTCGGTCTTCAATTGGATTTTAGATCGATATGATTTTGAAATGGTATTATTTAGCGATTTCAAAATTTTCGAGTCTCTTTAATCTTTGGTCTATGTGTGGAACTTTCTCCTCATGACGCTCTCTTTGGTGTTGTTCAAAAATTAAATTGAGACGGCACTGACAATAATTATGAATATAAAAGTTGGAATGACGTGACCCGGTTTTTCTACTAGATAGAAAGGAACATCTAAAATGTAAATTTCTTCACCTCTAATAGATCATCTTTTTAACCAAACGCATATAGTTTGGTCCGAAAAAAACAATTTACACATTTAGCAGAGAAAATGGAAAAAAAATTGGTTGCGACAAAAAAGAAGAAAAAGTAAAAAGCTTCAGTTTTTTTCCCATCTGTGCTCTTTTGTCCTTGCCGTTCCATGCTCCAAGTGAGGACCTGATTTCTCTCTCTCTTTCTCTCTCTCTTTCTCTCAACGAATCTCGATCTCGACGAGGAAGCAGAGGGAAACCCAGATCAGGAGACACAACAATGTCGTCGTCGTCGTCGTCGAAGAAGCAGACCCTCTTCATATCGACCCTTATCATCTCCTGGTATTCCTCCAACATCGGTGTCCTTCTCCTGAACAAGTTCCTCCTCTCCAATTACGGCTTCAAGTTCCCGATTTTCCTCACAATGTGTCACATGTCCGCTTGCGCAATCCTCAGCTACGTCTCCATCGTCTTCCTCAAGCTCGTCCCTCTCCAGTCCCTCAAATCTCGCTCCCAGTTCCTCAAGGTCGCCACTCTCAGCATCGTCTTCTGTGCCTCCGTCGTCGGCGGCAACATCTCCCTCCGCTACCTCCCCGTCTCTTTCAATCAAGCCGTCGGTGCCACCACCCCGTTTTTCACCGCTCTCTTCGCGTACCTCATGACCTTTAAGAGAGAAGCTTGGGTTACCTATGGTGCTCTCGTCCCCGTCGTCGCAGGCGTCGCCATCGCCAGTGGGGTATAATATCTTTTCTTAGAGACTCTATTAACATTGCCAATGATTTCAATTCTGGCTTCTGAATGATTGTTTAGTGATCATATATGACCTTCCCAGATTCAAAATTCCTGCGATTTTATTCATGGATTATCTTACGGATTCTGGAGGAAATGTGCTTTCCGATTTCGGATTCAGATGACTGATCCGTTGTTAGATGATAAAGACTGAAACTTTGAAAACGGGGAAACTCTAAAAACTTTGATTCTTGTGTTATCTAAAAAAGCTTCAGCCTTTTATGGTTTAATCAGGTGTAGAATTTGGTAGAACATCATTTTGGGATCTAACCTCCTGCAAGGTGATATCTTAGTAGCTTATCTATCAAGAGGTTTAATATCATATCCTTGCTTTCGGTGCTATATGTGTGTGTGTGTGTGTGTTTTTGATCTAAGCACCAATTTGTTTTGCAGGGTGAGCCAGGATTTCACTGGTTTGGTTTCATTATGTGCATTAGTGCTACGGCGGCAAGAGCCTTCAAATCTGTTCTTCAAGGCATCTTACTTTCTTCTGAGGGGTAAATATTATTCCATCCTACATAATTTAGATCCTGCAAGCAGCTAGATGATCAAATCAGTAAACTCTAGTTACCTAATCAAGAAATCTCATTAATGGTTTATCAGGTTAAGATTTTATAATTCATGGAATTAAATTGTTAACAACCAAAGATATTCATCTCCACAAACACCACATTTGTTCTCCTGCAGGGAAAAGTTGAACTCGATGAATTTGATGTTGTATATGTCGCCAATAGCTGTCATAGCTCTTCTTCCCGTCACGCTTGTCATGGAACCAGACGTGATCAGCCTGACCTTGACGCTTGCAAAACAGCATCAGTACATGTGGATACTTCTTCTGGTTAACTCGGTAATGGCTTATTCAGCCAACCTGTTGAATTTTCTGGTTACAAAACACACAAGCGCCCTCACTCTCCAGGTTAAACCTATTTGCATATCTCTCTTTGTCTCGATCTCATTTTTTTTCTCACCCGAGATCGAATCCTAAAACCGTGAACATCTTGGAGTTAACAATGTTGATTGTGCAGGTTCTTGGAAACGCTAAAGGAGCAGTTGCAGTGGTGATTTCGATCTTGATCTTTCAAAACCCGGTTACGGTTATGGGAATTGGCGGGTACTCCATAACAGTCCTTGGTGTAGTTGCTTACGGAGAGACAAAACGCAGATTTAGATGAACATTCATTCAGATATTCACAACATAGCTTCCCTATGTATGTTTGGTTCTTTTCCTCCTATTCATCAAAGACTCCTTGGGACCTTAAAGTTTGGGGGATGAGAATTTCGCAATAGTGATTTTTTTTTGTAACTATTTTATACGCACTATATATATGTGTAATAGTAATATGATGTATTGGACTATGTTAGATTCTAAGATTCTATGGTGAGATGTCATTGTTGTTTTTTCCAGACAACACTCTCTGTCTCTGTGTCTATGATGAGATGCCATATTCGTTATTTGGTTTATTATTATGCAGGAATATTACTCCATCCCAAAATACTACAAACTTTTGGTGTTTGCGTTATATTAAAAAATTATATGTATATTCAGAGAAAAAAACCATACAACATTGTTATGCTGTTAATGAAAAAATATTTCTAATTTGTGAAAGCAGCAGACACAAAGTACAAATGAAAAAAGTTTTTATAAATTCGTAAAAATACTGCAAATGCTTGAATTTTTTTTCTAGAACACTTACCAATCATATTGTTTTAAAAAATGTTCTGATTCGAAGATTCTCAAAGTAGCTTACAAACACCCTTTTGTTTTAATATAAATCAGTATAGTCGATAAATAAATGGACGGCTTAACAACAATAGTAGCACAAGTTTAGTTTCCATTTACTTTTTATGCATATGAATGAATATGTTCTGGCTTGTCGCAGACGTGCTAACCATCATCAAATTATCATTTTTTTTTCTTCTGCTTTCTTTTTAGGGGAAGATGGTCGCATTTGTTTTTTTTTTGTCAACTGGTCTTATAGTTTTTAATAACTTTCTTATAAACAATCATGACTGATTTGAAAATTAATAGAATCAAATAATATTGAAAAACAGAGAAAAATAAATGAAGAAATCAGACATCAATTCTAATATAAAAAAATTTTAGCAAGATTTTTATTTATTTATGAAAATGGTTATTTTCATAACATTTTCTTATCTTCTTAACCCTTGTTCAAAAAAAAACAAAAAATTTCTTATCTTCTTGAATATTTGTTGGAACTTAATAAAATTAAAGGTTTTATTTGATTATATTTTAAAAAAAAAATTGGAATCATTAGTTATTAAAAATGTCAACGTAGGCGAGACCCTAGGTAGGTCCTTTATTATACGCTTGAAATTATTGATTTCTTAATTCAATTGTAGACATTTTAGGGTTTTTACTTAATTACTACTTCCTCTAATTCACAAAGAGTGTCATTTGAGAATTTTTCACACATATTAAAAAATTTATTAAAAACTCTATTTTACCTTTAATTAATACACCAAATATATATCTCTCTCTAATTAATACATTAAAACTAAAGGGTTAAAACTGAATTTTTCTTCAAAATTCTGCATTGAAAACATAAAACGACACTCTTTGTGAAACAAGAATTAAACCTTAAAACGACACTCTTTGTGAAACGGAGGGAGTAACATTTTAGGATTTTTTAACAAAAAAAAATAAACATTTAAGAGATCAAGTTAGTTTGATGATGGTTAATTATTTTTTTAATGAAATGTTAATTTACGAGATCGAGATCGAAAAATATCAAAAGAATTTTCCATAAGAAATTAGAACGTTGGAAATTTGTGAAAAAAAAAAAGAAGAGATAAATTGAAAGTAAAGAAAATAAATTTATAGAGCGGGCGTGAAAGGAAGTGGCCGATGATGTGTACATGAAGATGTGGTTCATTGGTACGACCCCACGGCCGACACGTGCCCTTGACCAAAGAGCGCGTGCGTTTTACCCTCTCTTGTTAATTTTTATTTTATTTTTTCACTTATCACTTGTGTCATGTGTGTGAACATTTTACAGTGGGATCTTCTTATTTTACATTACATTTGTGTTTTCAAGGAAAATAAATAAATAAAACATAAAAAATAATAAATTAGATATGTACTTATATACTATAAGTTATATAACCTTGTTTAGTCAAGCGGTTGGTTAATCGGTAAAAAGCTTCTACATCATCATAATCTATTTAGGGTTAAAATTTTAGATTTTGAAAAGTTTCAGTGTCGAACAAAAAGAAAAAAGTTGCAGTGTTTGTTCTATACATGTAAATCGGTTTTCGTAGTTTTGTGTTTTGTGAGTTCGATTTTTCATTATTGGATAGTTAAACCTTGTATGTAGTGGATATTCTATACCTCTATCATATATATACATACTGTATATGTATGTATAATTAACATTCTTTTCAACTATGGCATATTAAAAACACCGTTTTAAAAATGAGCATTGAAACTAATCTCCTGGAATATATAATATTATACTAGCTAGTTTCTTTTATAATTAGTTGGACTAAACAGACTTCTAACCTAATTTGTTTTTATTAATTTACGTCACCTTTCTCTTTTTATAAATTAACATTTTTAATTTTGGATACCTTTAAATTGTCCTATATATATCCTGATAAATGCTAGTAAACCCTAACATTTTTTTTTTTGACAGCCGTAAACCCTAACATTAAGATCAATATATAATACAAAATAATAAATGTAAAACCATAAGCATATGTATATTTTAGTATATACAACTAAACTGGTTAAATAATCAGTTATATGGATCGAGTTCGAAATTTTCAATGTATATGATAGTATCCTACAATTTTTTACCCCTTTACGATAAATGATACTCTATAATATGAAAGAAAGTGATAATGACAAAAAAAAAATAATTATAAACGTCATTGATTAGATCATTCGAAATTTGATAAGGTCATTACTTCTAGGCTTCTAGATTTTTTTGTTAAATTCATTATACTTTTAAATTTCTAGCAATCTACAGTATATGTATATGTATATATATATATATATATATATTACATTTTCTCCTTTTTAGTTTATATGGATCTGAATGGTTTAATGTCTAGATGATTAAATCAAATTAATTAAGAAGGAAAAAAAGACAATAATACCGGAAAGATATTTGTTCTAGAACACATACAAAAACTGAGTATAAATAAAGAAAAAAATAGCGATAGATAATTTGATAATGTATTGGATGGATGGGTAATAGAATTTGTTCTCTCTGACTAAACACCATGCAGAAAATTTCATGTCGGAAATCAACAAAACTTAAATAAGTTAATACATATCGATGAAATCCAAAAGAAATTTCATATGATGTATGCATACATGTATGAACATGTTAAGTGAAAGGATCAAACGCAGATACCCTCAAACTGCCTGCGTTCACATTTCAAAATATAGCTGAGAAAAAATTGGATAATGTATATATTTATAACATTTTTAGGTCATTTAATAGAAAACATATTAGGCAGCTTAATTTGAAAATTTTTAATTTAAAAACTAATTAACTAATTTATGAACCTAAATTCAAATAAACATGTTATAGTTTTGAATTAAACCTCGATCATCGAGTTTGTTGTAATTATTAAAGGGAAGAATAGGATATAGATAATGTTGTACGAAAAATGCCCGTGCCCTACTCGTTCTGGCACGAGACTGCGTGTGGAGTGTAAGACGACGCTTAAAAAAAGCTTAAAGAAACTTCCATAAAACATGGAGCTATAAATACTAACTACATGGAGACACAACTAGCTAAGATAGATTCCATCTCAAATTCGGTCTTATCATCTTCTTCCTTCTTCACCATCATCAAAGTCTCTCTCTTTCTCTCTCTCGCTCATCTACTTTCTCTCTCTAGTTATTCTTCTGATCATTTAGAGGAGGACAGTAATGTGTGCCTTATCACAAATGTTTCCAAATAAGCAACACGAATGGTACTCTGCTTCAACAATGGAGTATCCATGGCTGTCTCAAGTTGATTCCTTCTCTCCTACTCTACATCTTCCTTCTTTCCTTTATCCTTCTTTAGCTCCCTCAGATGATTCCAAGAGCTATAACATCAATCATCATCATCATCATATGAGTCATAGCTATGGTACAAACAGTAACAGTAACAATGGTCAGGAGGAGGAAGAAGAAGATCGAGGAACAGCTTTGGAGAAGAAACTGAATCACAACGCAAGCGAGCGTGACCGCCGCAGAAAGCTAAACTCCTTGTACTCTTCACTTCGTGCCCTCTTGCCTACTTCTCATCAAAAGGTTTGTGCTTGAAAGAAACTGTTCCTAACTTTTAAAAAATTCATCAAGACTAGGCTTTGTGATCTTGCAATTGTATTTATACTAAAGAGATTAACTAAAGAAAACCGTTTTTGATCTGTGATTATTTATGCAGAGGAAGCTGAGCATTCCAATGACCGTATCGGGAGTGGTGAAGTATATACCAGAGCAGAAGCAAGAGCTTCAACGTTTGTCTAGGAGGAAAGAAGAGCTCTTGAAGAGAATCTCCAGAAAATCAGCGACTTTGAATCATCATCAAGATCAGCTGAGAAATATAGCAATGATGGACTCGATAGATTCTCCATCCAAGACGATCGCAGCAAATTGGATCACCGACACAGAGATAGCTGTCCAGATTGCTACATCGAAATGGGCATCTATCTCTGACATGTTGCTTAGGTTAGAGGACAACGGGCTTAGTGTCATAAGCGTATCTTCTTCGGTTTCTTCCACCGCAAGGATCTTCTACACTCTGCATCTTCAGGTACTTGTCGAAAGAGATCCAAAGGTGTTCTTGTTACTTTAAACCGTAGAAAGTTAAAAAGCTAATCTCTTTTTCGTTTTTTTCTTTGTGCAGATGAGAGGAGATTGCAGAGTGAGATTGGAGGAACTCGATGGTATGCTCTTCGGATTACGCCAATCATATTGAGAGATGAGAGTTTCAAAGGAGTGAATCTTGTTATATGATGTTAGACTTTTATCAGATTTTAGAACTGTAGTAACGTTTTCTTCTTATTTTTTTCTTCCTATTGTTAAACTAATGATTATTTGACTCGGAAACTTTATTCAATGGAGTATAAGAGAATAAGCAAATTTATGGGATTTTTATGGCAGTTGAATGCAGTTATTTAACTGAATTACTGTACAGTTATAGTAACCATGGTACTGTAAAGATCACACAGGACAGAAAGAATATTGTCCCACACATTGATCATCTATGAATGATATTGATTCTCGATTTGCCCTCCATAGTCCACCATTGATGTATCAATCCTCATGTTTCAACTGCAACATGCTTGAATAACGATGATGATGACCTCTATGCCGATTGAAACGTGACTTCACCGGTGGCTGTTCTTACATAAGCAGCAGAAGCTTCAGGAGTGTCTTCCTCACTCGGTGGAACCAGTTGCCAGAAGAGAGGTAGATACTTGTCCCAATCCTTGAGAATCGTCTCGCCTTTGCTGCTTCCGGTTTTTTCCTTTTAACCAAAACAAAAGAGAGTTTTATATATGGTGCCATCAAAGACAAGCCACTCTTCTTAAAACTGATGACATCTTTGAGAGAAGAGATTTTTGTTTTTATGACTTACGACATGGGCTTCGATTAAGCTCTTCAGCTGGAATTCCCCTGCAGGCGCAGTTACTCTCTGGATCTTCACTATCTCTCGGTTAATCTGTAACAGAGTTTGTTCAGATAAATGTCTCAAGAAAGAATCTAAATATAAATTTCAACTAAAATAAATAAATGGATACAAAAAAAAGTATTAACCTTGGGAAGAAGAGTGTCGTCTTCATCAAGAAGATATGCTAAACCTCCTGTCATACCTGCAGCAACGTTTCTTCCCACTCTGTTTCAATGGGGAAAAAATAAACATTTGAGTTCACAGAGTTTCTCCGAATATCTCATCCATCGGTTTTGAATTATCGAAGTTTACTTACTTCCCAAGAACGACGACACAGCCACCAGTCATGTACTCGCAGCAATGGTCCCCAGTGCCTTCAACTACTGCTTCAGCGAGTGAGTTTCTCACTGCAAATCTCTCTCCAGCTTTGCCTCTAGCGAATATCTGACCGCCCGTTGCACCATACAAGCAAGTATTCCCGACTATGGTTGCTTCCTCGGGAACAAACCCGATTTTGTCCACAGGAGTTACTACTACTTCACCACCAGCCATTCCCTTTCAAAAAGATCCAACCATTTTTTTCAGATGTCATGACTTTTGATGCAAAAAAGCTGATTTTTATGCATATGGATGCTAATTTACCTTTCCTACGTAGTCGTTTGCTTCTCCTATGAGCCGGATATTCATACCGGGAATCAAAAAGCAGGCAAAGGACTGTCCCGCGCTCCCAAGGAAGCTGCAGATAAGACAAGAGTTAAAGCTTGTTTTAGCTGTTACCTGGACTGAAACATATGGTTTTATACAAAGCTTTTAGAATTTATTTCTCACGTTAGATTCACTTGTCCGGCAAAACCAGTGTCTCCATACTTCTTTGCGATGACCCCAGCAATGCGACCACAAGCCGCACGGTCTATGTTGCATATTTTGACGGTTTTATCAACCACTTTTTCGTTCTCTATCGCATCCATCACCTGGAGGTGTTAGAAACTGTTAGCATCTAAAAAGTCGGCAGAACCGGGTGAGAATGAGCAGTTAAAGACTTCTGTTACCAATGGATCTTCAAGAATCTCGTCATCGAGAACAGGTCCGTTTGTATGAACATCTTGCTTCCTTATTTCAGTACTGCTCATTGAAGGTAGTCCAACAGACTGAAACAGCGAAAAAGAAGAAGAAGAGGATGAATTAGAACAACTGATACAAATGTGATTTTTGTATTTCATGTAGAAGAAACAGAGTCTGAACAGAGTCAAATACCGAAAGAAGATAACTCAGATCGAGATGCTGAGTTTTCACTAGAGAAATGTCTCGTGGTCTCAGTAACTCTGTTCGTCCAATGATGTCATCTAACTTGTTGTATCCTAACTGTGCTAAGATACCTCTCACCTGCCGAGGAAAAAATTCTCCTTCAGATGAGATTATATTAGGACAAGAGAAGTCTTAGTGATTGAGATAGTACGAAGTGGCTAACCTCTTCTGCTACGTATAAGAAGTAATTGACAAGATCACCAGGGACACCAGGGAATCTCGCACGCAGTTCTTCTCTCTGAGACCATTAAGAGTGGTACAAGCTTTGTTAGTGAAACTCAAGAGAAGATGAATAAGAAGCCGTGGAAAATTTACTGAGATCTTTTGAGTTTACCTGACTAGCCACACCCACTGGGCAATTATTAGTGTGGCAAATACGAGCCATAACACAGCCAGTAGCAATCATTGCCAAGGAACCAAATCCGTATTCATCAGCACCCATAGCTGCAGCCATTAGAACATCAACGCCGCTCTTTAACCCTCCATCGACTCTTAAAATGACTCTTTCTCTCAGTCCATTTTCAATAAGAGTCTGCAAAAGAGAATAGTATAGAAGAAATGAGTTTTTGTTAAGAGAATCAGAACGTCCAAGAGAATTAGTAGCCAGAAAAGTTTACTTGGTGAGTTTCTGTTAGTCCAAGTTCCCACGGCCCACCAGCATGTTTTATGGAGCTTATTGGACTAGCACCGGTTCCACCATCATGCCCTGATATCTGAGGATCGTATGAAAAGGAACAGTGAAACTTCATGGCTAATGTAAAACGAAAAGGTGCAAGAACATGGGAGCAAATGCTTTATTTTCAAGTTGATACCTGGATGATATCAGCGTTACCCTTTGCAACTCCAGAAGCAACTGTTCCGATTCCAGCTTCTGCAACCAGCTTGACTGATACTTTTGCATTTGGATTAATCTGTTTGTTCAGTTGGAAAATATGTTATATGGAAACTCCTTTTGTTTAGCTCAACTCAACTGTTGATTGAGAAAGACTGATCACCTGATGTAGATCAAAGATCAACTGAGCAAGGTCCTCTATGGAGTAGATGTCGTGGTGAGGAGGCGGGGATATAAGAGGAACACCAGGTTTAGAGCTTCTTAGCCTCGCGATATACGCACTGACTTTCTTTCCAGGAAGCTGACCACCTTCCCCAGGCTTGGCACCTTGTGCAACTTTGATTTCCAGTTGATCTGCATTGACCAAGAATGTTGGTGTGACTCCGAAACGCCCTGAAGCAACCTGAGAGGATACAAATGCACTAGATGAAGGTCAAGATACACATATAGGTTATAGAATTCGGGTCTCTTGTAGTACAAGATGAGAAAATGACCTGCTTGATAGCACTCGTTGCAATATCTCCGTTTTGAAGACCTTTGAGATGTGGTAATGTTGGTGAATATCCATCAACCACATCTGTAAGTGGCTTCCAGCGGATAGGATCCTACAGAGGAAAACAAAAACAAAAAAACATAAACAGGGGATTAGATTTTGATTTTCTTACACAAAGGTAAGGTGTGCCATCTGAAAAGAGAAAAATGGATATTTACCTCTCCACCTTCTCCAGAGTTTGATTTCCCACCAATCCTGTTCATTGCAATAGCAATAGCTTCGTGAGTTTCTCTTGAAATAGCACCAAGTGACATTCCACCAGTACAAAATCTCTTAACAATAGACACGGCTGGTTCGACTTTCCCCACTGGGATCGGTGCACGATCACTCTTGAACTCAAGGAGGTCACGGAGGACCTAAAGAGATAGAGACAGAGAGTGAGATATAGCCCAAGTTCTCGGTGAGCTTAATCAAGCAGTTAGATACTAAAGAAGGCTTGAGAAAGAGAAACTAGATACTCACATTAACAGGTCTGTTAGCAAGATGCTGTTGATAGACCGCATATGCAGTTTCGCTCTTTTCACGGACAGCCTTGTGGAGCAACTTTGACATCTCTGGGTTGTTTGAATGATACTCCCCTAAGATAACAAGACTTTGTGTAAATGAAAAAATGCATACAAGATACTGATTTTAGCCAAGAAATGAAAAAAAAAAGTTGAAATAATTTGTTTACCTCCAGGCCTAAATTTAATAAATCCGAAATTTTCTAATCGCTTAGTTGTATCCTCAGAAAAGGCCTTCACCCAGAAAGACAATGTCTCCCTTGCCAGCTGAAAGAAGATTGCATTTTCTTATAAGCAATGTGTATATTTCTGATCAAAGGTAATTAGAAAACAAATGTGATGTATTCCTCACCTCATCAAAGGTGAGTCCACTGATTTTCGACACACTTCCAGTGAATGCAAGATCAACAACCTCCTTCCCCAAACCATATATCTCAAATATCTGAGCCCCGCAATAACTGAAAAACAAGGAAAATGCTAAGTCAGAGAAGTTTTAGAAATGGACATAACATAAGGGACAGATAGAAAATATTAGAGGAAGAATAAAAGAAACCTTGAAAGCAATGAGATGCCCATCTTAGACAAAATCTTAAGAAGCCCCGCATTAACGGCCTGCAAGATAAGCCATGTGGGAATCAGAATCCTTTGTAGTGTATAAACAACTAAAAGATGAGTGTTTTAAAAGCTCAGCCTGTCCCTAAGTTCAATTACTTAAGAAGGTGTAGTGAAATCCTGACCTTGGTATAATTCTTCTGAGCTTGCTCAATGGTTACAGTGGGAATTTTCCCGTTCCGCATTAAGGCCACGGTTTTGTTACTTAAGCGCCATTGTCTACATGTCTCCAGTGCCAAGTATGGGCATACAGCACTGTGGGGAAATGGATATTATGGTTGAGAGTTGTTCGCAACTTCATTGAAAAAATGAGAAAATGTAGAAGAAACCAAAAAGAGACAAACCTTGCACCATATCCAATCAAACACGCAAACTGATGCGTGCTGAAGCACTGGGCGGTATCAGCAACGATGGAAGCTGACATCCGCAAGCCGTTCTGTATAAGATGTTGATGCACGGCGCCAACAGCTAACATTATCGGAATCGAAGGCCTGGTCGGTTCCTGAAAGAGCCAAATTACCAGAGAGTTTTAGATAGCTTGGAGCAGATTAAGATTAGCAGGAAAAAAGTACAAGTCTGAAGAAACCATATGACATTTACCAGAGTATCAGCTCGGTCTGAAAGAATGAGAAGCTGAGAGCCACTACGGACAGCATCATCAGCTGCTTCACAGAGTTTATAGAGAGCCTTTTGCAAGGAACCTTCAACTCCTTTTCTTATATCGAAAAACGTGGACAGAACCTTGGGTTTCAAGTATGGATCCTTCAATAACTCCTCAATCCCTCCTTCGTTTAAGACAGGGTTTGACAGAATAACCTGATTTCATGAAAAACAAAGCCATACACATAAACATATGTAGTGTGAAACTAAAATGGGGAAAAAGGACTTATAACAGAGTGTGTGATGTAATCAAGAGTCAAAACCTGCGAGGCATTCTCAGGGCCAAGCTCCAATATGTTTCCACGTTTTCCAATATTTACTTCAAGAGACATAACCAAGCCTTCCCTTAGTGGATCAATGGCAGGGTTTGTAACCTGAAACCAGGACATGCGCTTTAGCTAAGGATCAACTTTTGAGCTATGAGAAAGGTATAACTCTAGCCAGAAATGTGCAATACGTGGATTCCTATGACTTGAGCGTACCTGCGCAAATCTTTGCTTGAAATAATCGTAAAGCATGTGTGGCCTTTGAGACAATCCTGCGAGCGGAATATCATCGCCCATGCAGAAGGTTGGTTCCTTTCCTTGGGAAGCCATAGACTCAATCACCATTTGCACATCCTCACTTGAATAACCGAATGCCCTGATAAGATGTGATTTGTAAGTATTACAAGAGGCATGTCTAAGCAAAAAAAGAAGGAAGAAAGTTGAGGAATTTTTACTGTTGGGTTCTTAGGATTTCTTCATTTTCCATGACAGTTGAGGATTTGAAATTCACAGGCTTCAAGAACCGGAGGTTTTCTTTAATCCATTTTCCATATGGATTAAATGAAGATATTCTCTTCTTGACCTCTGTATTCTCGTATACCTGTAAGTTGGACCGAGTTATGAGACAGCCAAAGAGTTTTATATCTCGGGTGATGCTATCAGTACAGAAACTGTAACTCTGTAAGAATTTGGACTGCCCATCTACCAACCTGGCCATTCACTAGGTCAACAGCAATCATCATTCCAGGTCCTAGACGCCCTTTCATGGTGACTTTCGCCTCATCGACTGGTACTACTCCGACCTAAACAAGCCAAGCCCGTGATAAGTATGTCAGTGCCTAACAAGTTAAGAACTTAGGAAAACAAGGTTGCAGTCATCAGACAGAGCATTTTCCATCTTTCATGATAATCGATAGTTTTGGCAATTTCCTTGGCTACAAGAAAATCAGTTTGAGATGCAGTACATTCTGGGAGCTTATCTCTCTAAAACAGCCAGAAAGATAAAAGATTTTGGCCAAAGAACAAAGTTGATACTCCACATTCATCAGCTAAGAATCAAGTCTGACCTAATTTACTGCATATAAGTTGCTACGAAGGTGAATAGGCGTCTCTTGCCTAGCGAGTCTTGTAAAACCAGTGAATCTGGTGGTAAAAAGCGATGATCAATCAAAACAGGTACTTGTATGGAGAAATGAAATACCTCAGATGCAACATAGACGAAATTGTCACTAGTCCGCCAGTATCGAGCAGGACGAAGCCCGTTGCGGTCAAGACAAGCCCCAACTGTTTTTCCATCACTAAGGTGACGAATTCAAGTAGCAATTGTCAGATAAACCTGAGGACAAGCCCAAAAAAAAAAAAACAGAATGGGGAAACGACGGGGAATACAAGCCTGAGCTCAGGCACAGCAGCCAAACAACAACTCGACCCCAAGGTGATAAGAAAGTTCCTCTTTACTAATTCCATAAAATAGCTAAAAACTGATTCTAGTAAGAAGGGAAAGTGAGGACAGTCCTCAAAAGATTTTTACCTGAACAAAAGTAATGCAGGACCATCCCAAGCCTCCATTTGTCCTTTGTAGTAGTCATAAAAATCTAAAACCTACAGTGAAAGAAAAAAAAAAAAAAACTTCGAATCTCATCAAGAGCTAATAAAAAAATTCCATCTTATAGATGATGAAAGTTACCTCAGGATATTTGATAGATAAGGTTGGATGATTTTTGTAGGCCTCAGGGACAAGAATCATTAGAGCTTCCTCTGGAGTTCGGCCACTTCTTATTAATATCTGCAGGATATCCAAATCAGCGGCAAGTTAATAACATAAATAGTGCACTATGACTTGTAAAACATTTGATCTATGATTCTCTCATAACAAATTAAGAGGTTTAGAACATATAAAATACACTATACACAAGAAGCCAACGCCACTTACTTCTGCAGCACTATCAAGGTTGGCAGAGTCTGAACCCCTTGGATTACCGAATGGGCGGATTTCATTTTCACGGCCATTCCAAACTGAAGACTTCAAAGAAGCTCTCTTATACACATCTAGATGTGTATAAGAGACAGGTTTACACCATATCCAATCAAACAAGCAAACTGATGCGTGCTGAAGCAACAATGGAAGCAGACATCCGCAAGCCGTTCTGTATCTGTCTCTTATACACATCTAGATGTGTATAAGAGACAGGTATGGGCATACAGCACTGTGGGACAATTTCACAAAGCATAGTTACGATTTAAAGGGATATGATACTAAGAGTTGTTCACAACTATCAGTTAAGAAGAAACCAAAGAGACAAACCTTGCACCATATCCAATCAAACAAGCAAACTGATGCGTGCTGAAGCACTGGGCGGTATCAGCAACAATGGAAGCAGACATCCGCAAGCCGTTCTGTATAAGATGTTGATGGACGGCACCAACAGCTAACATTATCGGAATCGCAGGCCTTGTCGGTTCCTGAAGGAGCCAAATTAGCAGAGAGTTTGAGATAGCTTGGAGCAGATTAAGATTAGCAGAAAAAAAGTACAAGTCTGAAGAAACCATATGACATTTACCAGAGTATCAGCTCGGTCTGAAAGAATGAGAAGCTGAGAGCCACTACGGACAGCATCATCAGCTGCTTCACAGAGTTTATAGAGAGCCTTTTGCAAGGAACCTTCAACTCCTTTTCTTATATCGAAAAACGTGGACAGAACCTTGGGTTTCAAGTATGGATCCTTCAATAACTCCTCAATCCCTCCTTCGTTTAAGACAGGATTTGACAGAATAACCTGATTTCATGAAAAACAAAGCCATACACATAAACATATGTAGTGTGAAACTAAAATGGGGAAAAAGGACTTATAACAGAGTGTGTGATGTAATCAAGAGTCAAAACCTGCGAGGCATTCTCAGGGCCAAGCTCCAATATGTTTCCACGTTTTCCAATATTTACTTCAAGAGACATAACCAAGCCTTCCCTTAGTGGATCAATGGCAGGGTTTGTAACCTGAAACCAGGACATGCGCTTTAGCTAAGGATCAACTTTTGAGCTATGAGAAAGGTATAACTCTAGCCAGAAATGTGCAATACGTGGATTCCTATGACTTGAGCGTACCTGCGCAAATCTTTGCTTGAAATAATCGTAAAGCATGTGTGGCCTTTGAGACAATCCTGCGAGCGGAATATCATCGCCCATGCAGAAGGTTGGTTCCTTTCCTTGGGAAGCCATAGACTCAATCNGAGGAAGAATCTCCACGAAGTCTGCGTCTGGTTCTCTTGGACTTACAGTACAGTCCAACGAAATCGACGAAGAAGAAGTTCTTATCGGAAGAAAGAACAGAGCTTGGTGTAGTGGAGAGAAGCTTAGGAACAGGGGAAAGAGATTTCATCGCCATTGAAAGGAAAAATGAGAGGCGTGTGTGGAAAATAAGATAAATGGGTTTAACATTAAAACCAAAAATAAGATAAATGGGGGGAAAAAAAGGAAAAATAAGAAGACGAAGAAGAAAGAAAAAGAGGAAGATAACAGATGAGTGATGAGAGCTTACTTGAGCCTCTTCTTCTCTCTTTGTCTTTCTTTTTCCCTTTCTCTCTCTCTTTCTCTGTTTCGTCGTATTTATTCGTTTACAAAATCGCTTTTGGAAAAAGTGTCTGGTTACAAGAATCGCTCTAGGGGTATTTTGGGGGTTTTCAATATGACTCTGTTCAACATGGAATTTTCAATTTTCTTTCTTTCTGAAGAAAAAAACAAATGTTTTGAGTGGTAACGGTCGGGAATCTGGGACCGCCATTTCATAGCTCCGTTGCTTTAACCGGTTCGATACGGCAAATTTGGTCGTTGAACCGGATTGATAAATTGTGGTTTTTGGTCGAAAGATGGTGACTCGTCCTATAAAAACCAGCACACAAAAAACAAATTAGGATTATATCATTCATATTCACCCGAAAAAGAAGGAATACATACTAGCTTTGATCAATACGTTTTTGAATGGACAATTTTGACTTTATACATGTATCATTTTGGTATAGATTCCCATTGTTTGTTGGATATTTGAGATTTTTGGTGTTTGATACTAATAAGCAGATATATATGTGAATTCACGAAAAGACACGTCATAAGTAAGGTCTGGGGTTGAGGGGTGTGTGTGTGGCTGAAATGGGCTTGAGCTCTTAAAGAAGCTGTTGGGATATGAAATGACCTTAAAGTTGTTCTAAAAGCCACCCTTCTCTCTCTCCCGTTGCCTAGGCCTAGCTCTCACTTTTTTGATAAGATAAGAGCTACAGCTTATCCGTCAGTTGGCGTATCACGAGACGAACACCCAAAAAAGGAGCAACCACAAGCACCAAGGGTGAACAGATGTGAGACGACACTTGCTGGAAGATAACAGAGAGTCCTGACCAAAAATCTTTGTTATTGTTACCAGTCTCTTTGACTTTTAGTACAATAGCCATTTTTTAATTAATGTCACTTTACAGAACAACAGTTCAAAATAGTCACTGTGTATAAATATATGTTTGGTCGGTAATAGTAAAATTGACTAGAGGAAAGATATATCGGTTTGTTTGAACTTTGAAGTATGGTATGAATCTGAGTATCAGCCCATGTTTTGAAGCCAGCCCAAGCCTCTGGGCCCTTCTTCTTGCTTTGGAAACGGCGGCAAAATTATTTGTTTTCGCAGTTAATATTTTATTTACGGGTTACTCTGTAAATTATTTATTTAAAATTTGTAAGATAGAAAGTACTTTTAGGGTTTATCTCTTTATACAGCGAGGGTGAAAAAAAAAACAAAATTGAAGCAAGAAGCAGAAGAAAAACCTCTCTGAGTTCCATACATTCATACCATGGCGCTTCTTCAGAAACCTCCTTATCTTCGTCTCTATTTACGGCTCATGGCTTCTCGTCCTCGTCTCTTCTCTAACTCTCTTTCTCCTTCTCTTCACCGTCACATCTCTTCTCTCTCATCGCCTCCATTTTACTCCCCACCTCTCAGGTTACAGCTCCCGCTTTTTCCTCCTTTTTCGTTTTCCTCGAATATCGGCGAGATATAAGAAAGTTTCTGCTTCGTATTTCTACTTTGTTTTCGATACTTATTACACCAACTTTTATCCAAGGGTTTGTAGACCTGGCCTGGGTTTTTAAAATTTCATGTGGCCTGAAATTTGGCAAAAATCCTTTACTTGGAGGCTCCTGTTTCTAGATTTTTCATAAAGTGTATTTTTGGAGACTTATGGGCTTAGGTTGCTTTAGAGAATTTCCCTGAGATTGCTGTGAAATTTTTGCATTCAGGGTATATTCATGCGGTTGTTCTGGGTTCTTATGGCTTAAGTGAATATTCTGCTACTTGATTCTCTCCTCAATTGGTTGTTTAATCAAGCTCCCTTCCAATTTCAGGGTAAATTTTCAGTTAACCAAGCTTTTGAGTCAAAGCCTGATACAGAGAAATGCAATTTCGCCGAGGTCCGTTATGTCATCAACTATTTCCACCGAGGCGTTCCAAGAGAGCGCTACATCTAAGGGTTACAGTTCCGAGCAAATTCAAGTAATCCTTTTACTCATCCCTCTCTTTTTGTTTGGCTTACTAGTTGTTGTTCACCTCTTTCCTTCTACGGGTTGTTTTCAAGTCATTCTTTTTATTTCAAATTTTATATTTTTCAAATTCTCTATGATGCATTAGGTCCTGGAAGGCTTGGACCCTGTCAGAAAACGGCCAGGAATGTATATCGGGAGCACTGGACCTCGTGGTTTGCATCATCTGGTAAATGTTTTGTTTCTTCCCACTTAAATCCCCATTTTTTGTATTGGCTGTTGCAATCTGTTTATGTTTCGCTAAAGTAACCTCTTTTCTTAGGTTTATGAGATACTAGACAACGCAATTGATGAGGCTCAAGCTGGTTATGCTTCAAAGGTTGATGTCGTTCTACATGCAGATGGTTCTGTCAGTATTATGGACAACGGACGTGGGGTATGTGATATGTTCAACCTCCTCATGCTACCAAATTTAACCTTGAAAATAAGGATTGTAGTTTTTTTCTGCTGGTGTAAGTGCTGCCTGCAGCATTCTTTAATCAAGCAGATATTCTGCTAGTTTTGGTATTCTTAGCTTTTGCTTTCTTGCATCTACCCACACACATGCGAACCACAAACTATTCTCATTTTGTCATTGTCGTTGATATATAAAACTTTCTTGCAGATACCCACAGATTTGCATCCTGCGACCAAAAAATCTTCCCTGGAGACTGTGCTTACGGTATTGCTCCTTTAAAGATAACTATTATATTTTCATGATAGTACTATGGTGTTGGTTAAACTTTTGTCGAGGCTCTGCAGTTTATTTGGAGCATCATGATCATATTAGTATTAGCTCATGAATTGTCTTGGTTTGTTCATTCCTTAGTTAAAGGGTCTAATGTGGAAGTTTGAATTTCATTTTCTCATGCCAAACCAATATCTTCTCTTACTAGTGCTGTGGAGATCTGTTAATGAATAAAAAAAAAATATAATCCACAGCATGTGCCTTTCGGATTTCAGTTATGATATACAAATGCCTTGAAAATTAACTTACCACTGCTTCACTGTTGTTTTGTGGTTGTCAACTTGTCATAGTAGAAATAGAGTTGGGGTCAGGAACTCGTCTATTTATATACATATTCCAAACATTGCAACCCTGAAGTCTTCCGTTATGGGTGTTTAATTCGATACTTTAAAAAAAAAAAATTACAGGTCTATTGGGGTTTAAGATCCTAAAATTTCGAAGACTTGCCAATATCTCTCCTAGGAAATTGTTGGCGTTTGTCTTTATGTAAATAAAACTGGGAATGCTTATCGTTATCATTATATTTGATCATGCAATTTATCTGCCATGCTTGTTATTTGTGCAGGTTTTACATGCAGGTGGAAAGTTTGGTGGCACGAGTAGTGGTTACAGTGTATCTGGTGGATTGCATGGTGTAGGTTTATCAGTTGTAAATGCTTTGTCTGAGGTGTGTTCTAATCCTTACGTTCCTTCTTCGTTCCGTTTGGAAATGAATATGTTATTTATATCCCCTTTCAGTGAATTGTGAAACCTTAGGCTACTATGGGATTGTTACGAAGAAAAAGTTGGAATGTTTCCTTATTGAATTTTAGGGCATATTGATGTCAAGTACTCTTCCATCTTAAACACTACGGCACATTTGGAATGACTTGAAGTTTGATTCCAGCTGATGACTATAATTAGCAGAATAGCTAACATTAAAGCTTCCTCTAATTATTGGTTTGCAGGCCTTGGAGGTCACAGTTTGGAGAGATGGGATGGAGCATAAGCAAAATTATTCTCGTGGAAAGCCCATAACTACACTCACCCGCAGTGTCCTTCCGCTAGAGTCAAAGGGGACTAAAGGGACAAGCATCAGGTTTTGGCCTGACAAAGAAGGTTTTGCCTGTCTTCCACTCTTTACTACTTCCCTCCCCAAAATTTGATTAGATGATTAATTTTTCCTTTATGGAATAAACTGTTTTTCAGTATTCACAACTGCAATTGAGTTCGACCATAACACTATTGCTGGACGAATTAGAGAGCTTGCATTTCTGAATCCCAAGGTGAGATTACTTTACTTAAAAGCGAGGTCAACCATGACAACTTTTCATCAAGACATGTGAATTCATTAAAGTTTACTTCATGGAGCATCCTTAGCTTGTTCACTTTTGGCAGAGGCTGATGTTGTATGATTCTTTTGTCATAACAAATTGCTTTATTCTTATGTTTACAGGTTACAATATCGCTTAAAAAGGAGGATGATGATCCTGAGAAGAACCAATGTTCTGAATATTTTTATGCTGGAGGATTAACTGAATATGTTAGTTGGCTAAATACTGATAAGGTGAGAGTGTACACACAGAATCACGTTTTATATGTGCGTGAAGCCTATCAGATTCATTTTTAAAGTAGGCTAAGATGACTAGAATTTAAAAAATCTTCTGTGAAACAATATGCGATGCAGTAATAACAGTGAGTGGCTTTCTCTGCTAATTTAAGCTTGCAAGATATGTTGAGCACTATTCTTGGATTAGTTGATTGCTATCAAGGGCTCTATCCTAGCATGTCTACGGACTATTGTTACTCAATTTATACATAAGTGAACTCTTATGCATTAATGTCTCCATTATCATAATTATTATATTACTTATTACTACTTGTACTTGAAAACGTTAGCTGACAAATCTTTTGCGTAGAATCCAATTCATGACGTGCTGGGTTTCAGGAAAGAAATAAATGGTGCCACCATTGACATTGCCCTTCAATGGTATGTTGTTTTTCCTACTTTTACGTTATTATAGTATCCAATTTGTATTGTGTTACGAGGGTAATCTTTCCGGGTTTACCAGACCCACAAACTTGAACACTTTGGGCCTTGGCTGCATAATTTCTTGTAATCTTATCTGTAAATTGGATCAGTAAAAGTTGTAAATCACATTTTTGTACCAGGTGCTCAGATGCGTATTCAGACACAATGCTGGGATACGCCAATAGTATTCGGACTATTGATGGTGGAACACACATCGAAGGTGTGAAAGCTGCATTAACAAGGACTCTGAATAACCTTGCAAAAAAGTCAAAGGCTGTTAAGGTATGACATCAGTAACCAGCTTAGCTTATGTGGCTATTTCTATTTCCATTTTTATAAGGTTTCAACTTTTTTTGCCATTATCTGTTCTCATGAAAATCTCATATGGGCTTTTCCAATTACTGTTTTTCATGATAGCATGGTTGAATGAGTCTTCTGATATAATCGTGTATAATATTTTTAAATTTTTGTTGGCTGTGTTTTCAGGAGAAGGATATAAACTTAAGCGGGGAACACGTTAGAGAGGGATTGACCTGTATTGTCTCAGTCAAGGTTCCTAATCCTGAGTTTGAAGGTCAAACAAAGGTACTTGTACCCATAATGATTGTGTCTTTGGGGATGATTGTCCTGTATTGTTTCAGTCAAGGTTCCTAATCCCCTTTCCCCCTTGTAGACAAGATTAGGAAATCCAGAGGTGAGAAAAATCGTTGACCAATCAGTTCAGGAGTATCTCACGGAGTATTTGGAATTGCATCCAGATGTACTCGAGAGCATTATTTCCAAATCCCTTAACGCTTACAAGGTATGCTTTTAACGCAAATATCAGTACTTCTGACCTACAAGCACACACTTAAACGCATGCACCAAATGTACAGCAGTCTGTAATGGGATATCTATTTCCGTGATTTAGCACTGTGGCTTTCTAGGTCCTTCATGTTATTTATCCCCTGCTCTGCTTATAAGTAATGTGTTAGTTGCGAACTTCCAACCAAATTGTCATGAAAGTCTACCTCACCACGCTGTCTCTTTCTAGGCTGCTTTGGCTGCCAAGAGGGCAAGGGAGTTGGTCAGGTCGAAAAGCGTGTTGAAGTCATCATCACTTCCTGGGAAACTGGCTGATTGCTCATCAACAAATCCTGAAGAATCTGGTATGTATTTCCAGGATGAAAATGTTGTTTGTATGAAAGCTAAACATGGTTTAATTATGTGGCTACAACAATTAACATTTGTAAGCCATGCTAATTAGTGACATCCCTTTGCAATCTCTCCAGAGATATTTATAGTCGAAGGAGATTCTGCTGGTGGCAGTGCAAAACAGGGCCGTGACAGACGTTTTCAGGTAATTACAGTTTTACCACTTTTTCATTGTGTCACTATACTTGAAAGAACCTACAGTTGATTTTTATATAGTAAGTCTAGGACTAGACCAATGAATACTAGAAGTCTTCTCTTTACCAGCCAAAAGGCATTGTCTTCTCTGTGAAATTGGAGAATCTGCAAAGCTCGAGATATTAGCCATTTCTTAATTAATTTGGTTAAAGTTTAAAATTTATATGAATTTTGGGACAGCGTGTCGTGCTTCTGTTATACAGTGCCTAACACAGTTTTTGGTTATATATGTAGGCAATTCTTCCTTTGAGAGGTAAAATTCTCAACATTGAAAGAAAGGATGAAGCAGCCATGTATAAGAATGAAGAAATTCAAAATCTAATTCTTGGCCTTGGCCTCGGAGTAAAGGTGGATACATCTATCCCTTTTCCATCTCTCGTGTTTCCTCGTATCTCTTTTGGGTAAAACTCAATGTAACAAATAACTGGTTTCAGGGAGAAGATTTTAAGATGGAAAATCTGCGGTACCATAAGATTATCATCTTAACAGATGCAGATGTTGATGGTGCACACATCCGGACACTTCTGTTGACCTTTTTCTTCAGATATCAGGTTTTAGTTTTGTATTAAACAAAAATATCTCTTAGATACTCGGTGGAGTTAATCTAGTTGTAAACTTAACTTGATTTTTTTTTTTTGACAGAGAGCCTTGTTTGACGCGGGTTGCATCTACGTCGGTGTTCCACCTCTGTACAAGGTAGGTCTCCTATTTTATGATCTTCAACACACTTGTGTTTTAGGAATTTCTAACAAAAAAAAAAAAAAACGACCAGGTTGAGAGAGGGAAACATGCACAATATTGCTATGATGAGGCAGAGCTCAAAAAGGTCACCGCTAGCTTCCCTCCAAACGCATCGTACAACATTCAAAGGTTTAAAGGTAAAAAAATAATAAAACTGAGCTCTGTTCTGGAGTGTTACTTGCTGATTTTTATTCACCACTAAGATACTGTTGTGCGTATGCAGGTTTGGGAGAGATGATGCCTTTACAGCTTTGGGAAACTACAATGAATCCGGAAACAAGGATATTGAAGCAACTAGTTATCAATGATACAGCTGAAGCTAACATGACCTTCTCGTCTCTTATGGGTGCTCGGGTGCCTACGAACCGCCAAACAAATTCGCAAGCTTTAACCGCATTCTCTTGTTCTGATACTGTTTTTTCTTTTAACCAGGTTGATGGCAGGAGAGAACTCATTAAAAATGCAGCGACTAGGATAAATCTGCAGAAACTCGACATATAACAGAGTTCGAGACTTGAAGAAAGAAAAAAACTTTTAAATCTGGTAGAAAGACAATAGAATATTCTTGGAGACATCATATTTTGGCTTCAGATTATATTAGTTCTTCCTCTGGCCCAGCAAATGTAAACACTGTTGCAATTGGTCGGTGTAAAAGTTTATGGTATTCCGTTGGAGCTCTTTTTTATTTTTAAATTTTATCTCAAACAAAGAAAAAGGCTTAAAAATCGAGGCTCCATGTAATAGCCAAGAACGTCTAGCTAGAACCCTCCAAGACGGAGGAGGCAGGCGGCTCGGTATGTTCACGCTCGTCGTCTTCTTTATGCATATCCAACATGTACAGCTTTATCTTGAGTGATCTCATCGTCGCGTTTGCGTTTTAGGGGTTTTTGCTTCACGGCGGTGGAAGGTGGAAGAGGACAACACACGTGCAACGGAGGCAGAGAGAGACATGTTTGAGAGTTTTATGATTTTTCTAATAGATTTCTTTTGTTTTGGATGATGAGGATTACGGTATCTGATGATCCCCTATTTATATATCACCTTGGATTTTTCTTTCCTAATTAGAAAATAATTAGAAAACGCGTTGTGACTTTTAATAAATAAACTAAAAATTAATATGGATCTCTTATATCGGTTACCAATTAATGCTAAAAAAAAAAAGAATTTTATTTACAAACAAGTAAAAATGAATGGATTTTTCGGTTTTGGGACACTCGGTCTGAAGGAGAACCGGTCATGAGATACACGGTTTCAGCAGTGGGAGCAAAGTACTTCACTCGTTCTTTAGGTATGTGTAAAGAACTGCCTTCTCTCGGTGTCTATCCAAACCGTGTCTTTAGAGAAAGCTTCTTGGGTTATGAACCAAAAGCGGAGGTTTACCGTGTTCTATCAGTGATGAAAGCACATAACGAAGACGTTGCTAACTGCCATCTGCTTGACCTTGGAGAAGCAACCTCGTGGAAGAGAATCGAGTGTCCCATCCCTCACTGGCCAGCAAGATTATTCAGCTCCCACATCTGCATCAATGGAGTTATATATTATCGATGCTTCACAGATTTTGGAACACCTTGTTTGATCAATGCTCCCACATCTGCATCGATGGAGTTATATATTATCGATGCTTGACGATGCCAGTACCTTTGTTTGTCAGAAAGTTCAAGAAGTCAGAATGACAAACGTCACCAGTATAAGTAAAATTTGTACCAATCATGCACTGTTTTTAGGTTTGTGCAATTGAGTTTGAGTTATAATGTAATTTTTTTGTTGTTGTTAGCTAATATGTACGTATGTTTGAACAACAATTTTGAGTTATAAATTATAACTTATAATATGTTATGATTGAATTACAATTTTGAGTTATGTCCTTTGTAAAATTAATAACTCAAAAGTTAACTCAACTTTATGAAAAATTCCATGTATTACAAGTTGAGTTGGTATTTTATTTTTCCTATAATAATTGTATTTTTTTTTTGTTTTTTTTTTGTAATTTTACTAGGCTAACGTGTGAGTTGAAATGATTATTGAGTATAATTCATATAACTTTAGTTAAATCATCAATTGTAGTTTTTTGTGAAAATTATTGAACGAAATTTGAGATCTTAATTCGTATATTTTGTGTTCGTGGTTATTATGTTACCTATTTTAATTTTATGATATAAATTATTTTATATCAGAATAACGGCCGGAAGGTTTACCAAGGAAAGTGATACCGTAAGGAGATTTCCAAGACACAGCATTCTGCTTCGTGTTTCAAGTATCAGCGTATGAATCTCCAAACACAAAGAGCTTCGGATTTTGGAATTTTATACCTTAATAATGTGAATATAAAATGCATATGAACTTTGATTTTGGAATTTGATGTTTTCTTTGTTTAAAACTTCTGGCTTTTCAATATACCGTTTGATTTGGTACTTGGCTGAGTTTTGTTTAGACCCAACGGTTATGTTTTTAACTTTGATACTTGCTGAACCTTTTGATTATTTCATAAACCTATCAAAATCCATGTACTCGGTTTCTCAGACATCACCAAACTACTCAGCCAACGCGGTTCCTCCACGGCAACGTACGAATGTTTGTTGCATCCACTTTTAACGAGGCACGCTTATTCGGTGTTACGACGGAAAGTGATCTTCCACCGTCATGCTCCTGGCAATTAACGAGGCACACTTATTCGATGTTGTTGCCTCCACTTTTAACTTCCATCCATGCTCTTTATATAACAACTATTTTTTTTTTGTAAAGATAAATTTAAAAGAATTAAGATTACGCGGGGGGAAAAAAGGGTTACGGTACGGAATGAAATTTGCGTACGGAGGAACCGGATTGTTCAATACTCAGAGTTCGAGTCCCAACATGAGGATTCAGATCAATCTCTTCGAACAGCTCCTCGGCGATGTCGTATACTCTCCGTCTGACCTTTCTTCTTCCCTCGCTCTCGTCAGCGTTGCTGGCAATGACTACTCCAATTACCTCTCCCTAAACGGCTAAACCGCTCAATCGCTGTAAGAAAACTATATAACTTTATATATACTAAATAATGCAACATTTAATGAAACAAGCTATTTTTAGTTATAGATACATGTGTTAAAAGATGCAACGTTTATTGAAATAAGTGATTATTAGTGATAATATATATATAGAGAATTTATGATGAAGACCTAACTGATGGTGTATTTTCTATGATTGTTATTATTTCATAAAGTAATTAGAGAATTTATGATGAAAACCTAACTGATGGTATATAGAGAATTTATGATGAAAACCTAACTGATGGTGTATTCTTTTCTTTATCCTTAATAAAAAGACTTTTGGGTGATGGATTGTTTATGAAAATGCAGAGAGCACGAGGTTCGAAACCCCGTTGAAACCGTGTTGCCAAGGCAGTTGTGCGAAAGTGGACGAGAAGGGTGAGAAGAAGTATAGCCTATGTGATGATCCAAAGTCTGCTTTCTTCTGGGATGGACTTCACCCTACTCAGCAAGGATGGAAATCTGTTTACTCTGTTTTAGGCAAAACGCTAACCTCGTCTTTGATTAAACCGTAAAGCCACTTTTTAGGATCGAAAAACCAGAATGTGTTTGAGATTTTTTAAGTTGTCTTCATCTTATATACTCCCTCCGTTCCTCATAGTTTGATGTTTTAGATTTTATGTTTGTTCCTAATAGATTGATTTTCTAGATTAGATTTAATATATTCTTTTTTTCAAGACAATAAACAAACAAAAAATAATAGAGAAAATAAATTTAAATTCAAAAACAAACAAAAAGTAATAGGAAAAAGTAAGTAATGATTGTTTCTTAATATCTGTAAAAAATCTAAAAAATCAATCTTTGAGGAACGGAGGGAGTAGTTGTTATCTCTCCATCTTTTGAGTATATCTTCTTTCATTTGTGTTTGCAAGGTTTAGTGAATCTCTCTCTGTGTATTGTGTGTTATAGAATAAAGACCTTGGCTAATAATTTTTTTAATATACAACTTGTTTACTGCTCTTATACTTTTTATTGGGTGTTCAAATAAATACTTTAATTGATAAGAATGCATGCCTCTTCTATATGCTCTCTAGTTATATTAGTCTAAGTTTCCGTTTCTGATTTTTTGATAACAGCGGAAGAAAACACACACACACACACTACAAAAACATAAAAGTTACACCTTTTACTAGGTCTATATAAAGACGTAAGTAAGTCTTGACCCAAAAAAAAGAAGACATAAGTAAGAAAACTTCAATTTCAATACTTAAAGTTCTCTCCTCTCCCTTTCTTTTTGTCCTTAGCCAGGCTTAGGAAGAAGGGGCAGCGTTTCTTCATAATTGATATTCACAAGGCCTTCATGACCGTCTTGAAGAAAAAAGGTGAGAGTCCAAGCAACACAAGTCTCATCACTTTTGATCTTTGATACAAAGCCGTGTGTGTTTTAAAAAATAAAAATAAAGGTTCTTGCATGTGTGAACGGTTTAGGGAGAACAAGGTTTGGAAATCCGTTGAAGCCGTGCTGCGAAGGTGATTGTGCTACTGTGGATAGTAAGGGTGCGAAGAAGTATAGCTTATGTGATGATCCTAAGTCTGCTTTCTTCTGGGATAAAGTTAACCCTACCCAACAAGGATGGAAATCTATTTACTCGGTTTTAGGCAACCCTTTAACCAAATCTTCGACCAAAGGGTAAAACCACTTTTCAAATGTAATAATATTGGAGATTTTTAGATTTCTTCTGATGATTGATGAAGAATAAAGAAAGAAAACTCTGAGCTTGTTGACTTCCCTTACAATTTTGAATGTGATAATTGTTGGGTGTGCAATCTATCTCTATGTACAATAGACTTGCAACAGGAGATCGAATGTTGAAATGGAGCTCAAACGTAAACGCAACGTGTCCTTTTTGCAAGCATCCGGTGGAGACAAAGAACCACCTTTTCTTCACCTGCACGTATTCATATCAGGTATGCGAGCCTCTTGTAAGTGGCATTTTTAAACAACAATTCAACACAGATTGGGATACCATAGTCAACATTCTAAAGGACTCCAACCAAGATCGGATTCACATATTTATCCTTCGGTATGTATTTTTAGGTTCTTCTCTCCTCTCTCTATCTCTCATTAATCCATGTTATAAATAAACTAACCTTTGAGCTCTCAATCCATGTTATAAATATAAGCTAACCTTAATTAGGGAAGTTCTTACTGTACTTGTTCTATTCATTGTTTGAATGTTCGACACCATGCAAAAGTGGAGATAAATCTAACATATAAATAGATAAGAGCCTCTTTACTGATCATTATCATATAAACATCAATAGTGTCGGAAGCGTACATTAACTAGATGTACCTTCCAACGATGTCCAGATCGACTCCGGCCAGATTAAAACGAGGAATGAATTTCGCCGTATCTGTGGAGAACTCACGGAAGAAAGAAGCTTAGATTAAAACGAGGAATGAATTTCGCGTCCGGAGGGTCTGGAATGTTCACGGCTGATCCACTGCCTAATTTGATTGCTCAGGTCAATTCCATGGCTGACCTTCTCCTCGCCCGCCGTGTCTACACTCCGGAAGATATTTGTCACTAAAAGAGAAGCCTTTGCTCTCTGAATCCTGAAAATGGATTCTTTGATCAAACTCTTCTTCTCCCTATCTCTCATCCTATTCACTTCTCTCCTTTTTGGTAATTGAATTTACATATTCATCTTAAAGCTCTCATCAAAAAAAAATTGAACCATTTTTTTGTTCAACAATCCTTTAAACTATAAAGTAGCAATCTTGTTTGTATTATCTCAAATATTTCCTAAATTAAATTCTTAATCAATTTTATTGACTAATTACGTAAAGTCTCCTGCTGTAAATGACTTCAACTATAGGAGTTAATATGCGTTACGGCACAATTATACCTGACTGTATAGAAATATATAGACTATGTGGAAATTCAAATAGGTAAAATGATTGACTAGTGTGTTAGGCACCTAACGAATCGATGTTTAAGCCCCATTTAAAATCACAACATGTGTTATATAGGGGAGAATTACATTATTTACATTTATAATTCTAGATGCATATTATTTATATATGAAAATGATGACGCGTATTAAATTAGGTCCAAAAAACAATGATGGAAGAGTGGTCTAGTGTCAATCCAGTGCGCGACTCACTTTGCTTTTTGCCATCTTCTTACTGTAATTTGCTTTTAATAAAGTAAATTTTCACTTTCTTTTTTGTACTCTATTAATCTTAAAGACTGTTTATTTTCCTTGCTATATATATCCTATAAACCTTTTCCTCCTAAGTCAAATTTTCAATATAACATGGGAGATGCAGCTGAGAAGTCTCATGTTGAAGCCGCCGAAAACCATCACAATCTTCTAATGACAGTGATCGGAGAGTGAGAAACACTTCTTGCTCATAGATTCGCTTTTTGTTTATCGAAATTTTTGAATTTTTGTTAGGTTGTTGCAGTGAGAGCAAAGCAAGAGAAGTTAAAATGTATAGTTATGGGAAGAACATTGATGGATCTGTGGCAAGACTTTTTCCTCACGAAGTAGAGAAACTATCACGTACGTAACAAAAATGTTTTTAGAAATTTTTTGAGCTTATCTCGATGTGGTTAGCTGATTTTTTTTTTTGTTCCGGATTGTTTCTCCGCAGGCGAAGAAGGAGTTGTATCGGTGTTTAAGAACACTCAAAGGCAGCTTCACACGACAAGATCATGGGATTTTCTTGGATTTGTTGAGTCTAAATACAAAAGAAGAATAGCTGTAGAAAGTAATATCATTGTGGGAGTTCTTGACACAGGTTAGGAAACTTGAAATTCGAATCTGAAAATATCGATAAAACCAGATTCATAACACTTTTTTTGTTTTTGGGTCAAAAGGAATCTATATCGACTCACCGAGCTTCGATGACAAAGGCTTTGGCCCTCCTCCAGCTAAATGTGTAACTGGAAATAACTTGACTCGTTGCAATAAGTACAAAATTCTCTGGTTCCATCATCTTCTTATTCCTCTGTTTCTGCAATTCTTATTCCTCTGTTTTTTTTTTTTTTTTTAAACTGAATTTGACTTTGGATTAATGTTAAATCAGCAAAGTGATAGGCGCAAAGTTCTTTCATCTACAAGAGAGTTTTTTCGATAGCAATGGACAAACAGCCGCGGATTACGATGGTCATGGGACTCACATATCAGACGCTAGCCTTTTCGGAATCGCAAACGGAACAGCTCGAGGCGGTGTTCCTTCTGCTAGAATAGCCACTTATAAGGTTCGTTTTTCCTTTTGCTTTCAATTGTTACTTTGTTTTCTTGGAGCAGAAGGAATCTCTCTGACACAGTTAAGCTCTGTTTTCAAATCGTTGGCGGCATTCGACGAGGCAATTTCTGATGGAGTCGATGTAATATCCATTTCTATCGGAGGAGCCTCACTTCCGTTTCACGCTATGAAAAGAGGGATCTTGACAACGTGTTCCGCAGGCAATAACGGTCCGGTCTCTTAACGGTTTCCAACCTTGCCCCGTGGGTAATGACCGTCGCTGCTAACTCGATCGACCGGAAGTTTCAGACTGTGGTCAAACTACCGCATCTGTAAGAATTTGAAGTACCTGTCTTGCTTGTATGACAAGTTAATTAGCAATTCAAAGATCTCTCTTTTTATATTTGCAGGGGATCTCTCTAAACGGATTCTCTCCAAGGAAGACAATGTATCCTCTAACGAGCGGTTTGCTTGCGTCTAACGTATCTGCAGGGGGTTATGGAGAGCCCAGGTAAATCCCAGGAACAGAGGAAAAAACTAATTCTTGCTCAGTTTTTCAGAGTCTTGGATCGTTTTGAAACCTCAAGAACTGATGCAGTATTTGGGAAGCCGGGACATTGGGGGAAGATAAAGTGGAGGAGAAGGTAGTCTACTGTGAAGCAGGACGTGAAGAAGGAGGAGGAAGTGGAGGTCAAGACCATATTGTGAGAACCTTAAAAGGAGCTGGCGTGATCGTTCAACTTCTAGAACCGACTGATATGGCCACTTCAACTCTCATTTCTGGCTCTTATGTCTTCTTCGAAGACAGTACAAAGATCTCTCAATACATGAACTCCACCAAGTAAATCAATCTCATCTCTCTCTCTCTCTCTTTCTTTTTCTCTCTTCTTACTTACTTCTGTTGCTCTTGTTCCTCACACATCCAACTTAACAGAAATCCACAAGCCGTTATCTTTAAGACGCAAACAACCAAAATGTTAGCTCCTTCGATTACTTCCTTCTCAGCAAGAGGACCTCAAAGAATCAGCCCCAACATTCTCAAGGTTTCTCTTCTCTCTATCTGCCTATCTATCTCTCTATCTCTTTGCGTCTGATTCGTCCGTACAACAGTAGTAGCTCAGTCGTCATCTGCATCCTAGTTCTTCTGGATCAGAAAAATCAATAGATACAATCAACCCCAGAGACTTTTTCGTACGACAGGAAAACAAATTCAATGATTCAATAATAAGAAAACAATCGTGCGGATCCCAAAAAGCGAAACAGTGAGCAGTACAGAGTGATGATTCGTAAGCGAAGAAGGGAGAGAGAGAGAGAGAACGCAAATCCAATCAAAAGCGAGACGAGAAGAACGGAGACTTACGGCGGCGACACCACCTCCGACGATCACATACTTGAAGCTCTTCTCTTCCGCCATTGATGCTGCGATTGAATCGTGTGCTTTGATTTCTTTCGATTTATGTGTCTTTTTGTCTAATTCCTTCCTTTCGGATCCGAAAAGTGTGATTGGGTCAGGGGTTTATATAGGGAACCTGTCCGGTCTAGAAGGAATCTTTTACACGTGGCTATGTTTGAGCCGTTAGATATCCTGCTTTGTGGAGAAAACAATATCAAAAATCAAAAGTCAGCCGTCTAACATTCTTGACCCGGTCTTTTTATTTTACACGTGACAGAGATCAGACCGATGTGAAACGGACATTGAGTTTTACATTCCGGTACGACCCGGTTTATTGATTGATACCTTTCATATTTGGAGGTTTTTAATTCAAAGAATATATAAAAGGAATCATCACTGGAATTTGTTTATTCGGCAAATTGCCGAGAAAGGAGCAGATAAAGGAGTTGTTGGGCTTCACCGGAATTTGTGTATTCTAGTAATTTAGTAAGTTTTATATTTCCTCTATTGCTAATAAAATCATTTTGTGAAGTTTTTACACAAATTACAAAACAATTTGTTGTTTATTTATAAATATATTACTTTCTCTCATTACTCATTTTACCATAGCTATAAACCAATAGAATTACTATATTTTAAAGTTTATCAATCAATCATTTTAGAATATAAAAAAAAAATTGTTTGTTTCTTGATCTCCGCTCGTAGCCCCTTCTTTGCGTTCATTACTATCCTCTTGTTTGTCTGAACCGATTGACAAATGCTTCTCTATCACCAAGGACCTTTTTACCGGACTATTAAGTAACCCATCCTTGAACCCATTCTTCTTTTTTCAGCCTATATCCTTGGTTGATCAATTTGACAAGCATTACCAAGTTTTCATCTTCTGGTTGTGCAACTAAATTGCCATACAACTCTGGGTCTCGAAAAATATGGGTCTCAAACTGGTGGTATTCTGGTACGAGCTAAAAAATATTTAAATATTTTTAATTACTATATTTTAAAGTTTATTAATCAATCATTTTAGAATAAAAAAAAAATCTAAAAAATCAACTTATTAAAAACAGAAGAGGAAGTATATGTACAGTGTATGTGAAACAAGATTTAATTCGGTTATAGTGTCAGTGTCCCAGTGAAACCAATTTCCTAAAGAATATCTCTCTTACTCTTATGAGTATACTTAACAGAGAGACTTTCATAAAAATAAAATAATGTCTAGTTTCACGAAATTGAAAAAAGCATCAAAAACCATAAACAGCATAGATACGGAAGTTAAAATGGGAAACACTGCATTTTAATTTGACTGCTTTTAGTAAAAAAAAAAAAATGGGAAACATGAATTATATCATATACAACTCTTACAAAACATTCAAAGTCAACTAAATTGTTGTAAGAAACTTTTCTCTTTAAGAGATAAATAAATGCATACATAACTTTCATTTGTCTACTTGCAGGCTTAGCGATATGCAGTATGCACAATGACCACGCAAGGACTCATATATATGACCACAATCAAAAGGTGCTTTATCATCCGATATTTTCTCTCCCTGCTTTTTTGTTTTTGGGGTCAAAATCTCTCCCTGCTTCTTAGAATTAGAACATACATATGAAGCTTTAAGATTCAAATCATACATGTGCGCAAACAAACCGTTTGGTTTAATCAACTTTAAATGTTCCGGTCTAGAATTTTACGCGAGGATGTGACACCATACAAAACTTTCTATGAAAAGGTCTTATTCATTTCTATCATTAATAAGACGCTTTGATGATCTGGACGTACCTAAAAATGATGATGACCTAATTAATAGTATAAAAAGTATAGCATTAAATTATTTAATGTGGCCCGTTCATTTTTATATCTTCTTGGATTTTCGAACATTTTAAAGCTTTAAGAAAACTATGATATGCTTAAAAAATGACATTCTGCTTAAAAAAACCAGTCGAGCCTTAAGAAAACTATACAACTTTTGAATAACTTAATATTGTTTTAACTTTTGAATATTCAGGAGAAAAACATTATAGTTTCCTCGAGGTAAGTGATTTGTATTAAATTATCTTCCTAGAAAGACCAGCATTATTGTCAAATGGATATTAGGTCCATCATTATCGCCTTTTCTAGAAAAAATATTAATCAGTTCTTACGAAGCTTATAATATTAACGTACAGCCTGATAAATCATTTACTCAGTGTGATGTGGCGTCTCCGTAGCTATTACATTACACGTGTCCTCAGCACGAGCGTTTAGTCTAGATGACGTAGTCTCATATATATTTTATTTTTTTTGTCAGCGACGTAGTCTCAGACTCTCAGCTTCGTAAAACTCAAAAACGGATTATTCGTTTTATTTTGATTTTTTTATATAAAAAGGGCTAGATTATTCGTTTTATTAAACTAAAATAAATCTAAAATACCCATTCTAAAAATTCTTACGATCGTCGAATAAATCTTGTGGAGCCGGAACTTTATACCGTCGTCGTCGTTGCAGTTTCACAGAATTTAGAAACCCTAGTTATTATCATAAATCGAGTGGAGCCGGAACTTCTCTGTTTCATGAAATATACTCTATTTAATTTATTTATTACAATGGAGCACATAGAAAAAGAAAAAGAGAAAATACAACTAAAACCTTCCCAACTTGCTAATAAAACTTGTTTCTTCTACCGAGATTATCGTCAAAACAAAAAACTATTCCAACAAAAAACCGCTGTATGTATCTCAAAAACCCATCAACTAACAGAGATCCCCATCCGTCTGAGTCGACTATCGCAAATCCAAACTTGTCGAGAACATCGCCGTTAAAACTCGGCTTTACGTCACCTACAAGCTTGCGGTTATCTTTTGTCCTGGAGTTCATCGGTGAACCACCCGTATATAACTTGTGTCCAACGAGCTTGTAGTATCCGCCAACGTGAAGAAGTTTGCCCAAGTACTTTTATACACGACTTGCCACGTCGACTTCTATTTGGAACTTGTCATTAGGGCCAAACTCGAGATCTTTCCCCTTTTTTGAGAACTGATGTTTCTTTTGTTCCAGTGGACACGTGGACGATGAAGCCGAGATCCGAGAGGGATATCTTGAGTTCCGCCGGTTTATCTTTGCGGCGGGGTTTCGCATCGATGCGATACAAAGTGTTTGTACGAGATGTTTTCCGTGTTTCCCAAGGCGAACTTAATTATAGGGAGAAGAGGGTTGCGCGGACCGTGCGATCATGATGTACTTCCATAGATCCTCCGAGGAAAAACACTTTAACCACGAGGTTGATACGCAAGAGGCGACGCAGAGAGTCTTAGAATACCCTTTAAAAGGAGATTTTTATTAATCCATTAATGCAAAATACACAAGAAGATGGAAACTTTTACACAAGAACATCGATCTCATCATGGAAACACATCTTAAAAACAACGTACACAGAAACATCAATTAAAGAACATAGAATGGATGAGATGCAAAGAATGAATGGAGGATGAATGGAGGAGATGGTTCTCTAGGCCTTGGAGTCTCCATCAAAGCCACGTTGGAGAAATCCAACGGATGAGAGATGCGAAACATCGCTCCAAGAATCGATGATCCATTTCTCGTCACGGAAGTGAACAACATTCACCGAAGCATTAAGGAGTTTTCCGGCGGAGGAAGCTTGCGTGATCCTCAGATAAATTGCCCTCAACACTCCTCCATGAGTCACCACGACCACTCTCTCCCCTTCAATTCCACATTTTTACACGTAAGTTGTAAGCATACATAAAACTTTATATAATAAGATACCTTGGAAAAAAAAATATTTGAGCATAACTTAAATATTCAAAATTTCTATCAAATCAATGTCTTTTTTTAGCATCGCAACATGATCAAGTTTATTATCTAGATGGATATATAATATACCTTTGTGCTTCTTTGCAATTTGCTCAAGGGCATTCATGGATCTGTCACAAAGTTGGTCAAAGCTCTCTCCTCCTCCCTTTTGATTTGTCGAAATAAGACCACATTAAGTAAATGAATAATAGAGAGAATAAAATATGAAATAAAGAAGCTTACAGGAATCTCGAGGTCATTTTGGGAAGAAAAAAAAGCAGAGTAAGCTTCAGGTTCTTTCTCTGCTCCTTCTTTCCAATACAGCCCTTGAAGGCTACCCACATGCCTCTCCTTTAACTCAGGTACTTCAATCACCTGTATGCCATCTTTATTAACTACACCATACATATGGGACCACTTTTTAAAACATTATTATTACATCTTGCACAAAAAAAAATCGGAGCTCCTAAAACTTTGGACCCCTTACTGAAAACTGTTTTTTAAACAAAAAAAATATGGTGTTTTCGAAAAACAAACATGTGGAAATTTTATTGAATTTATCAATCTTTTTTCTAAAATTAAGCACATTCGTGTTATATAATTTTCTTGTAGGGTAAAGAGAGAGATTTAATTAACAGACCTCGGAACAAAAACAAGTTTCCGCGATCATGAGAGCAGTGTCTTTGGCTCGCTTGAGGTCTGATGAATACACAGCTATGGGTCTCTCCTCCTTTCCCAGTCTCTCAGCGATCTAATGATTATTTAAACAAAAGAAAATTGATCATCTCAATTAATTACACACACAAAAAAATATATATGATCATGCACGTGTTAATATAAAATATATACAATCATGTATATTAATATAATCATATATAGAAGGAGAAAGAACTTGGACGGGATTTGATCTTAACTGCAACAGCCTGCTTTTGTCCAACTTCGTTAAGATCTGATTCAATTTGTCCCTGCGTTTGGCAAATTTAAGTAAAATTATACGTTTATTTTTATGTTTATGTACATGCATGTCAGCATGCATGTATATGTATGTATGAATATACCTGGATTCTCCCGGCAGCATTCCAAGTGGTTTCTCCATGGCGAACAAGAACAATCTCAGTCACTTCACTTTTAACTGTGACATCGTCACTCCATTTGAACTCCTTCGATGCATCGATACTACATTTTTATAAATTCTCCATTAGTCACAATATATATGATATAACATAAAAAATAATAATATAATGCATAGAATTGTTATATATGTACGTATATCAGTATATGCATGTCAGCATGTATCCGAACTCTCGCATCAATTATTCATGTCGATGCTATAAAAATGTGTTGTTTAATTATTGACTTTTTATCTTAGTGGAACATTGGAAAATAGTAGAACCAAACAATATATATCTTTTCATAATGAAGATGTAACGCTAAAAATTAACAAATCTGAATCAGTTACATTTTTAAGACGTGCATAATATATAATCGGATAATTAATTTGTACAAACAGTTAAACAATTAGTGTGTGTTTCGAATAATAAATTAATGGTGAAATCATGTTATGAAATTAAAAACAAGAAAACAAAATACCATTCATGACCCATGTTATTGGAAGTGGTATCGGTTTGTGAGGATCGAAAAGTGAAATGAAATGGAAAAGAATGAGGTCAGAGAAGAAGAAGAAGAGAGAAGAGCAATGAGAGAAAGAGGTGTTGGCACTTATGATAGCTCGATTTGGGCTCTGCTTTTATAACCTTTTTTGCCTGAGGAAAGAAAAAACAATTTTTTTTAGTTACTTCTTTTATTCTAGTTAGAGGGAAAAAATAATGAAAATGATGATTAGAATTGTGGCAGCTCATAGATTGATAATGCTGTTCATATTTGTTAATTGCTAAAATAATATTATATCGTTTTATAAAAAAAAATTATTTGATCGTATAGGCATTGTAACCACGTGTGATGTCGATACTTCAACTTTTTCAGATCGGATTCCTTTACAGGATCAGGAAAAAAATACGTAGGGAATCTTCTAGGAATTAGAATATAACTACTCCATATTTAAAATTGTTGTTAATGCTTAATTTTTTGATTTGCATTCTATTTGGCGACCTGATGAGTGTACATAAGGCAAAAACAACAGAAAAAAATTATACTCGTGAAGTTATTTTGTGATGAATCTATATTTTTTTATATCGGTATTAAAAAAAAGCTACACATATATAAGAAGATGATATATCCATTTACCAGAAAGATACAGTAATTCATCTTTTTCTTATTATTACTTGGAATTTCCAGGCCTTAATCTTATCGATAGTTTTTTGGAACGGAAACAAGCAAGTTAAAGTACTAATTAATCTTTTTAGTTTTTACTGTGGCAATTCGAACTCGTGGCTTTGGAAAAAAAAGCACATGAAGAAATTAACATGACTTTATGTATATTTGTAATAATACTTAACCAATTGTTCAAAAAAAAAAATTAAAAATAAATAACCTAGAAGGCTTGAAAGCTGGCTAGCTGTAACAAATAACGGTCGTTAAAAACAGGTCATGTGGAACCGTGACAGAGAAATAAATAGATTCACTTCCTCACAATGAGGATCGGTGGTCGTATAGCATCTTGCCACATGGAGGAAAGAATCTTTATTTTTCTTTCAAATATACCCAAATCGTCATCTTTTTGTCTAGTCGATGAATTTGGCGATGTTTTTGTGTGTGTGTGTTACAATCGTTTGTGCTATGATACTAAATTGCATTACTTTTCGAGATTTGACATTGTTCAATAGCGTGCAAATAAACTACTCCCTCTCTTGTCATTTAATTGTCATTTGAAGAAAATGTATCTGGATGTATTAAATTCAAAACACATCCAAATACATCTAATTATAGTGCAGATACGTTTTTCAGAACGACAATTAAATGAAAACAGAGGGAGTATTATTCACTTTAAATTTAGCAAAAAAAAATGTTGTTAATTAATTAAAGACTTGAATTTAGTCAAAACATTAGGTTAAATATTTGATATCCGCCTATCCGGTGTTCATAAGAACACTAACTTTAAACCAATGATCTACAAATATATAGACGATAGCATGAAATAATCACAGAACAAGAAATCATGGATTTATTATTTTTAGTCTTTTCAAGCCGAATATAAGAACATACTAAATTAGTTTATATTTTGCTGTTAAAATTCGAAATATTAACAAGAAAAATATAAAGCAAGTTAATTTGCCAGAGATTCCAAGAAATGTGGCAATGTTGGCAGTGGACCACATGTGATAGACAAATTGCCAGCGTTGCATATATTGTTTGTTTCCAATCTATAAGGGGATTCCGGATTCGTATCACTTTCCTCGTTTTCTTTTTGATATTCAAGTGTTAGTTAATCTTAATGACGTTCTCAACAATCATACATAAATGTATAAGAAAGAGATCACAATAATATGCAATTTGGAAATTAACCATGTTTTTAAAACTTATAAAATTATTTTTTGATACGAGAGTTACGTTAATAATTCCAATGAATACATTCACACCTATAACAAATCCGTATGTATTAATATTATCTGACAACTATGAAAAATAAAACAAATACAGAATAAATTATTATCATTTAGTTTCTAGTATGTATATACATGTAAACAAGACAATGTCTGATATATATATTATATATATATATATATATATATATTCATATAACAGGCATAATTTATATATTTATAAATCATTAATAATAATAAAACTTAAATTCATTTTTCTATATTTTTTAAGAACAAATTATTTTATATGTTCATTTTACAGATATTAAAGCAGGCTTTCATAATATTTATATGGAAAAACTTTGGGTATATTTTCTCTCTCAAGGATTTTTTGTTTTTACAACCATAATTTTTTTGGTAAATTTTTTTTAATGCAATAGAAAAAGTCAGGTAAGAGCATCTAAATGTTCTTACTAATCAAACTCTCTCACAACATATTTTTAGTTGTTTCCCAAAATGTTTAATTTCATATAATTTAGTTACTTAACCCAATATTACGAGATAAGCAAATGGTCGGTCTCTCCACAAGTTTTGGGGAGTTTTGCCAGTAAGATGCCCACTAATGATTAAGCAATTCAGGTTTGGTGACCGGCCGCACCCCCTTTAACCAAAACTGTTCAAGCAAAATTCAAATTCAGATCTTCAACTTACAAAACGTATTTCCTATTGACTAATAACCACGGAAAATCATCGAGTTTTGGAGTGTGACTTTTATTCTTCAAAAGACATGCATCATCGGTTTATGTGATTTTATGTGTTGTATTATTCTTCTCAATAAACAATAAAGAGAGATGTTTAGGCATCGGTTTGCTACTTACAATAAGGGTGTACTATTTTGAGATTGAGGTCATTGGAATAAAAAAAATTCTTCTAAAACTAGTATAAATTATTTAAATTTTACGGGGGTTCCAACTCAAGATTAATTCATAAAAAAAGGAGGACTTTGTGCTCTTGCACACTCTGCACGCCCTATAAAAGGACCTGAAATTACTACACTCTTATTCTTCGCATTAGTCCAATTCTTTAAACAAAAATCTCGAGTTTAACTTTATCACCGACCAAAAAATTTCTGTCATTCGAAGCCTAGGTGATGACTTAAAATTTCACTAATTGCCAAAATAGTGGAATAGTGTGACCAAGTAATATCCAGATTTGGTTCGTTTTGGGCCTAAGATTTGGTTGTGTCCAATACTGCTTCACCCTAGATAGCTTTCATGCGGCTCTGATCCTCCTTTTTTTTCTTAGGTTAACGCAATACATTAACAAAAGAACACACCACTAATAACAAAAGTAAACAAGATTATGACTATGAGATAGATGTGATTGATATTTGAACACGAGTACACATTAATGTTTCTTTGAAAAAAAAAATCATCCAACCATTAACATGCAGTAGAAAATAGCTTAAGAGATAAGATACGAATATCCAAAATTGGTAGAAGAGGACATGGTTCAATCTCTAGGGATTGGAGTCGCAACCAAGGTAGGATGGATTGGTGATCAATCTACGATTTTTGGCTGCCCTAGTAGTCGTGATTCTCTTGTAGATTAATGACTCTCATACATGAACCACGTCTCGTGATCTAGTAGTCCTGCGACTCTAAAAAACCGATTGTGTAATGTTTTGGGCGAGTGCAATGACAGAACTATTTTGGTGTGTTCAATTGAGTATATATGTCGTTTCGATTGGGAGAGCATCTTCCTCGTAGTTGAGAGCAACCACAATGGAGACACCAAAGTATCTTAAGTCCAAAAAAATAAATAAATAATGACATGAAGACACTCAAGTGTCTTAAGTCCAAGAATGATGTCTTATTTAAGATCTCATTTTATGGTGTCTTATGACACGTGTCACGACGCGATTTGTCACAATTTTTTTTTTTTTTTTTTAAATAGAATTTTTTCTTTTTTTTAAAAAAAAAAATCATTTTTTATTATTATTATAAAATTTTTAAGACACCCAATTGAGTGTCTCCATTGGGAATGGTCTGAGGGTTAACATGTCTTTTTGTATGAGTGCATTAAATGTTTTGTAGGCTCTGTGAGGGCCGGACTGATCATCTACGTAAAATGTTTAGAAAGGTTAACCGTTCTCATACCCTTTTTGTAGGATAAGAGCTCGGAGGCTCGGAGCCCAATGCTTGATACGGAATATATTTTATCAAATTTTTGGGTGTAAACGCTGATAAATAAGAGTACAATATTAAGAGAAATAATGATGAATGAAAAAAAATGAGTGATATAATTTGTTTTTTCACTAATTAATTCCATCGTGTTCCTCCCATTTTTTGTAAAGCAACAATTTATAAATGAATAAATATTAATTTCCACTTATTTAGTGGAGCCCAATATAATTTGCAGATATGCTAATTTAGTTTAAACGGTAAATTTTAAAAAGAATTTAAATAAATAGTTAATTCTACCCAATTTTTTTTCTCTATTGTGTCAACAATTTGTACTTTTTATCTTCCAAGCAATTCTGTTAAAATATTGTCTACATGTCACAATTTAAATTAACAATCAGGAAATCACCTCAACCCTAGCAATAATAATTTGTTATTAGACCTTATATCTCATGGGCTAAACTAATAAATAATTGGGCCTAGTACTAATTTAGGTTCAACAACTTATACACTTATGGTTTTGAGAAGCATCTAGGGTTTTAGGATTTTCACTATAAATATATCATATTGGGTATATTGCAGAGGCATCAAAATCCACTATAGCAACCTCTAAGGCAGAGAAAACTTAATCATTCTAGGAGCATAATTATTGATGTGTTTGTTCTCTCTAAAATCATAAGGTATGTCTAAGGGGGTGTTATTGGTTCTTGTATTTTAATGGATTTGGAATCCAAACCAAATCAAGTATTATTGGTTCTATGATTTTAAAATCCATATTAAAATTCAGTGTTATTGGTTTTATGATTTTAAAATATATATTGAAATCCAGTGTTATTAGTTCTATGATTTTAAAATCCAAGTATTATAAAGATTTGAATTTTTATTAGATTTGAATGGATTTAAAAGTGTTTTCATGACTAAAATACAAATACTCAAATACAAGATTTAACCTTGTTATTTGATTGGATTTGAGTATTTTCTAAATTCAAAGAAGATTTCTAAATCCATTAAAATATAAAAACCAATAACCCCACCTAAAGTTCTATTTCAAAATTAATTGGCAATTAACATACTTCAATACATGTTTTTTTATATTATTTAGATCCAAATTATTCTAAAATACTACAATACATATTTTTATCTTTATAAAACTAACTAGATTAGGATTTGCGTTTACGCAAATTTATAATAACAAAATGTTCTTATACATGATATTTATTTCAAAACTAATTGGCAATGACTTAAGTTTTAGGTCCACTTATTCTAAACTCGATATTTTGTTTTCGACTAAACAAAATCAAACCAAGTTTACAAAGCAACTACAAAACATTCGAAAACAAATTATTATATAAGGAGAAATACGCGCCAACTTGATATTAGTTTATTGTCAGGAACAATCACCCAATCAAATATTACTATATGAACACTATACAATGTTCAAATTTATAAACTTTAATATTAATGCTAATTGTCAATAATATATTAGTATATGTTTTAGATCTCAATTGATATTGTAGGTATGCTTATTAGACTTGGGCATTCGGGTTCAGATTAGGTTCGGTTCTATCCGGTTTTATGTCCGCGTATCCGAATCACTCAAAATTTATTTAAATATTTTTTATAAAAACTCAAATATTTTTGTATATTTCCATTATTTGGTTAATTTTGCAAAAAGAAAATTATTTTACCAAATATAACTAAAGATTTTTTGACATTTTGATTATTTTAGTCTAAAATTAACTAATATATTTGATTTATAATTATAATTTTGAATATTTTAGTTATTCAAATTTAACTATAACTAATATTTATACTTATATAATTGTATTTCAAATATTTCGAATATCCATTCGGTTCTCGATTCAGTTCGGATTCGGGTCCGGTTCTTCGGATATAAAAGTGTAGGATCTATTCGGTTATTACGTCGGTTCCGGTGTGGTTCATTACCATTTAGTTCGATTCAGTTATTAAATGCTTAGGACTAATGCTGATGATTAAGCATTTAAACATAGCCAAGTTGTTGATCAAAAAAAAAAAAAAAACATAGCCAAGTTATTATGGAAGCATAATTATTAATAAATAAATTTATAATTTATTAAATAAAACGTATGAATGTTCTTTCCTTTTTTGGACGTATAAAATATTCTTCATACAGAAAATATTTATTAGATATTCTGTGAATCGTTTGACCAAAGAAAAAGAAAAGAAAGATATTATGTGTATATCAAATCAGTTGTGACCAACGCTAATCCTAGTATATGTTTTAACCATATCTATTAAGTATTAACTAACGCTGCGTATAAAAAGTTTTTTTTTTTTTGAAATGTATTTAGAAGAGTTTTGAATCTAATATTTTGAAATAAGTTTTTGTTTTTTGTTTTTTTCCATCGATTCGGTGCTATGGTTTCTTGTATATTTTCGATGTTTGTCCGTATAAATAACTGACGGTTTCATAATTTTCTGGAAAATAGACAAATTAATTCAAGAGGGACATCGCTGATGATTCACAAAAGTAAGGTAGGTTTCTCTCTCGATCTCGAGATTCTCTCGCTTATTTTTCGGATTCGATTAAGGTGCCCGATGGGGTTGCCGATAGGGTTGATGTATCTTCTCCTAGTTTCGTCTAATCTCTCTGGTTTTTTCTTCTTCGTATAATCTAGAAGTATCGAATATGTTTTGATTTGCTGCGCGCGTGTTGGTTGTCAGAAATCGACTCGATCCATTACTTCAAATTCGATTTGATTTGGCTCCGTTTGTGAATAAATGTCTTATTACCTCTCAGAATTGCATGTTTAAGTGTTGTTTCTCTTTTGTCTTGATTGGGTTATTGTTGATCGAGGAAAGTTTCTATTACTGTTGTGGATGATGGAAACCATTGAGATTTTGATGCGATTTTCCCAGAAAACTCGCATAGAATCCCGTTTAGTCGCTTGTTTGTTCTTTCGTCATTGATCTTTTGTAGTGGAAATTAGACTCGTCCTTGTTTGTGTTGCATATATCTTAGGGTTTCGTGTCTCAATCCTATTCTACTTGCTTCTTCCTGCCAGGAATAAAACATCTGTTTCGTAAATTTCAGCAATGTACGGTGGAGCTGTAAGAAGGGTATCACGACAAGATATAAAACTGGTTGAAGTTTCTCTGGAAATGGAAGATAACAACAACCTGTATAAAGAATGTTTTTACTCTGGAGGCCCAAGTCAATATATTAGTTGGCTAAATCCTGATAAGGTGAGACTCTGCATCCATAGTAACTTTTGTATAAGCGTGTAAGATTTTTGTATGTTGGAAGATGCCAAAATGAAATGCTGTGGAAAGATATGCTTGAGTGCTATTCGTTATTTTGAAATTATTCGCTGATTTGCTTCTCTTCAGAAACCACTTCATGATGTGCTGACTTTCAGAAAAGAGATAAATGGTATCACCATGGACATTGCGCTTCAATGGTATGTCCCTTTTCCTACTGTTGTATGTGATTGTTGTAGTTACTCTGAACAAGATCCTATTGATCTGATTCAATGTTGTTGTACCAGGTACGTAGATGGATATTCAGATACAATGGTGGGATTTGCTAATAGCATCCGCACCAATGATGGTGGAACACACATAGATGGTGTGAAAGCTTCAATAACAAGAACTCTTAACAGCCTTGCGAAAAAGTCGAAGGTTGTCAAGGTATAACAACAGTCACATCACTAACCAGCTATGTGACTCTGTTTCTTTTTTGTTTTGAATGTTTTGTGATTGTGCCATCATTTTTTTCACGAAAAGCTGCATGAACCATTTGCTGATATATTCCCCTCTTCGCGGAGTGGACCGAATTTGAGTAATTTCATGTCTGCAGCATCGTAGGCTTTGCTGTAAACGTTCTCAGGACCTCCATAATCTCAAAGACAATAATAAAACAGTTTCTTTTGCATTAGTTCAAGCATTTAATGTTACCAGTGTCAGGGAGGCATTTCCGATGTTTTTGATAACTGATGGTAATATATATTGCTGGCGATTTGTTCAGGACGAGGATATTACCTTCAGTGGGGAGCATGTTATGGAAGGACTGACTTGCATTGTCTCAGTCATTGTTCCAAATCCTGAATTCGAAGGTCAAACACAGGTACGTAAGACCATAGCGATTGTGATCATATTCTTTGGCAGTGATATCTGTTCAGCTAGCAGTGATATTTTGCGGCTTTCTTTGATTAATCTCTTTGCGCTATTTTTTGTGTCTCCTACTATCTGGAAGACGAGATTAGGAAATCCATATGTCAGGGAAATTGTTGACCAATCAGTCGAGGAGTACCTAACGGAGTATTTTGAATTGCATCCAGATGTACTTGAGAGCATTCTCTCCAAATCCTTGAACGCTTACAAGGTATGCTATTGGTTTACCTATCGATACTGCTGTATCTCCACACAATGCATTTGAAGACATCCACATTTTTATTTTTGTACTGTCTTCTACTTATTGCTTTCTCACTTTCAATTCAATGACCATAAGAATATACCTGGTCACTCTTTCTTTTTCTAGACTGCTTTAGCTATCAAGAGGATAAGGTCAGAAAGTGTATCAACACCGTGCACCATTCCTGAGAAACTGACCAACTGCTCTTCTGAAAAATCTGGTATGTATTAGCCATCATGATAATGTCTTTTGATAGTCAGAACATGATCTCTGTTTGATGAAGTTTTGGTACATATGATATGATAAAAACCACTTGGGTTGGCCAAGTGGTAGGAAAAACCTGGGGCAAGGCCGTAAACTCGGATAGTCCCTTGTTATTCCACGGTCTATGCCCCAGTGCTTTACCCGTTGTGAGCTTGTAGGGAACTCCTTTCCGGGATCCTACTCACCACCACGAGTATTGCACTATTGCAAACACGAACCAGACACAGTGAAAAAGTTCTTGACTATATAGTGGCTAGGGATTTGATCTCGTAGATTCAGAATGAGAAGTAGAATAACGTAGACAAGATAGTTTTAATTAATTTTCCCAATGCCTCCAGAGATTTTTATTGGCAGAGGAGGTTCTTCAGGTGGCGCTGCGAAACATGGTCCTGACAGGCGTTTCCAGGTAATACATTCTTTGACTTAAGATCCATCCCTACAGTTTTATATCTGGGCAACAAGGCAGCATTATTCTGCCTTCAAGCAGACTCCTGATGGATGCTTGAGAATAGTCATACTTTTGGATTTTATTCGCCTTGTTAAAGAATCGGGACAGCTCACGAGAGTTTGTCGGAAAGACATGGAAAAAGATGGGATGGAAACAAAACATTGGTGGTGACTCGTTATGAGCATGCCAATGCAAGAGATTCCTCTCTTTACCAGCCAAAAGACATTGTCTCGGTGGCTCTGACGGTTATCTCTATCTCTTGCCAGAGCAAAAGGACACGGGAACAGCCTAGGAGCGATGGTGCAGTCTATACAGCTCCTGGAAAGACATTAGAGAATACTAGTGATTCAAGCTTTGAGAAGAAACGCCAAAAACTGAAATCTTGTGTTCCATCCTCACGTCCCTGCTTTTCTTCACGACAAACTGCTGATGCTTCAAACCCACCAAACCGTAAAGATGTTAGCGTCAAGGCTCTCAAAGAGGTAGCCACTGGCTCAGACATAACAAAAAATGTTGTCCCAATTGGTCCTGGTTTCCAGGCTGAAATTCCGGTTTGGATTGCCCCTACCAAGAAAGGCAAATTTTATGGTAGTCCCGGAGATTCCGACACTCTAAGATGGCTGGGATCTGGTGTGTGGCCGACATATAGCCTAAAGAAGAAAGTTCACTACAAAGAAGTCGGCGAAGGAAGATCCGACTCTTGTTCTTGTGCTTCTCCAAGATCAACTAACTGCGTAAAACAACACATTAAAGAAGAAAGGGAGCTTCTAGAAAAAGAAATTGGCCGCGCTTTCTATACTTGGAAGTTTGATCAAATGGGTGAAGTCAGAGCAAAATCATGGACGGCCAAAGAAGAGCAAAGGTTCGAAGCTCTAGTGAAAAAAAATCCTTTGTCAAGTAGTAAAGGATTTTGGGGACTTGCTTACAAGGCTTTCCCAAGGAAGAGTGAGAAGGATCTCCTTAGTTACTACTATAATGTTTTCCTCATCAACCGTATGAGATTGCTTACAAATACTTATGCTGACCACATCGATAGCGAAGATGACCACTCTCATGACTTCTTAGCGGGATGAAGGCCTTGTCGATAACCGTAACCGTTGCAGATATTTCTCTGGATTACAAGGTAATTCACTCCTACGTTCTACTAGTAACTCAAGTTTCCAGGTTCTTGAATCTTGATACGTAGTGGTTCAAGAACATGTTCCTTTTCCCCCTTAAGCTTTTCTGTCATAAGATTTTGTTAAAAGAGATCCTTAATAGGGTAAAAACACCAATCCAAATGTCTTTTTCTTAAATATTAAATACGTAGCTTTTTTACTCTTCTTGAACCTTGGAGAGATATTGCTTCACTCACGAAACAGTTCTTGAATATTTCGAATTTGGAACCTTTATATTCTTAGATCTTCTGAGGGTATTATTAGGACTTAAAAGTACATGATTACCCTTTTTATTCTTCTATGGGCATCAAAGATGAGAAAATTTGATCAATAACCACAAAATAAATCAAAACCTACAAACTAACCAATTTATCTCTCTACCTCTCCCTATCTCTCTCTAAAATGTTGGTTACTTTATAAAATTTTTTTTTCTATTTTTGGTTATTAACCAAATTGACCCATCAAAAATTCTCCATTTTTTTTTCTCTTTCTAATTTGTACTGCCTCTTCAAATTCCAAGATCATCTATGAGGAGAATCTAGTGGTCTCAAAGTGCATTAACCGATTTGAACCAAACCAAAATAAGAGATGTGAAAATCCAGGCATATCTTAATACGGTTTAAATGGATTCATTGTTTCTTAGTCTAAAATACTTCGAAATCAAAATGAATCGAAAAGAAAAAAACCGATCTCCGTAGTTTTTTTTTAAAATGAAAGATATATTTCATTAAAACCGAATCTGAACCAAACCTTCCATAGTAGATTAGATTTTACTTTCAATATAATCATTTACAAATCGAAAAACTGGAAGAACCGACCCAAAATCTGAGAAAACACTCAGAATCCGAAAAACAAGATATTGGTTCAATGAATTTTAATGAGTTTTTAGATGATTTTTTATGAATGTTCTCATTTTATTTTTTTATGTCAACAATATATATACTTAAAATGGTTTAGAAATCCAAATCGATTCTACTGAATTTCTAAATATAATATCATGAGGATGAAACCAGTTACCACATGCCACCTTATCCACTCTTGTGTTGGTTGCGCGTGGAATGAATGAGATGAAAAAAATTATAATTATATATTATTTTGTAAATATATTTTTTTAAACCTAATAAATGTAATTCCTCTTCAAAATGAGTTTTTACTTAAAAATTTATCTATCTTTACATTTTTAGAGTTTATATTTCATTTTTTTTTATTGCTAAAGAATATTGGCCTATAAAGTTAATACACCAATGTTCTAACTGGTAGCTTGTAGAGGAACAATCAGAATAAAAAAAATGAAGAGGAACAAAATAATAAGAATGAATGAGAATAAAATGCATAGAACGAAAGAAAAATATTTATTTTTCTTTTTCAAATTTGATAATGAATATTTTTGTTCTATAATTTTTTTAAAAATAAAGAATTTGAAAGGATCATATGTAAAAAATATTACTCGTATATGGTATAAATTTAAAAAAATGAAGAGTAATTCATTGGTTGTGAATGGTGATCAAAAGAATAGGCACAATGAATTCTTCTTCATTTTTTTACAAAATATACCAGTAATAATTTTTACATATGATTTATTTTCATTTCTTATGTTATAAGGAGTTATAGTAAAAAGTATTCCTCATCAAATTTGGAGAGAAATAATAAACATTTATTTATTTTCTTCTATGTATTTTATTTTTATTCATTCTTATTATTTTGTTCATCTTCATTTTTTTTTTCATTCTTATTAATCTTGAAATAGTCACTAGTTAGAATCATTATTTCTCTTCATTTTTTTTTCACCATTCACTCTAAAAAATATATGTTTTATAATTAATTTTCATTTTTATTATTTGTTTTTAATTAAACTTCAATCAACGACTTTGTGATCGCTCTTTGAACAATCATAATAAAATGATCTATTAATTTTTTAATCCTTCTAGGTAGATGGGGTGTTGGTTGGTCTTTTGGCCAACCAAATCCCTCTAAAAGTTGTATATGTGACTTGCGAGTCTTCACACTTGCGAGTTATGTGGTTTAGATCATTTGAGGTGGCTTGGCCTAACATTCATTCGCAAATCCTAGTGATGGATGTGTTTATGATTATTGTTATGATTATGATTATGTCAATTATAAATTCTAAAAAAAAATTANAAGAAGAAAGTTCACTACAAAGAAGTCGGCGAAGGAAGATCCGACTCTTGTTCTTGTGCTTCTCCAAGATCAACTAACTGCGTAAAACAACACATTAAAGAAGAAAGGGAGCTTCTAGAAAAAGAAATTGGCCGCGCTTTCTATACTTGGAAGTTTGATCAAATGGGTGAAGTCAGAGCAAAATCATGGACGGCCAAAGAAGAGCAAAGGTTCGAAGCTCTAGTGAAAAAAAATCATTTGTCAAGTAGTAAAGGATTTTGGGGACTTGCTTACAAGGCTTTCCCAAGGAAGAGTGAGAAGGATCTCCTTAGTTACTACTATAATGTTTTCCTCATCAACCGTATGAGATTGCTTTCCTATACTTCTGCTGACCACATCGATAGCGATGATGACCACTCTCATGACTTCTTAGCGGGATGAAGGCCTTGTCGATAACCGTAACCGTTGCAGATATTTCTCTGGATTACAAGGTAATTCACTCCTCCGTTCTACTAGTAACTCAAGTTTCCAGGTTCTTGAATCTTGATACGTAGTGGTTCAAGAACATGTTCCTTTTCCCCCTTAAGCTTTTCTGTCATAAGATTTTGTTAAAAGAGATCCTTAAAACACCAATCCAAATGTCTTTTTCTTAAATATTAAATACGTAGCTTTTTTACTCTTCTTGAACCTTGGAGAGATTTGCTTCACTCACGAAACAGTTCTTGAATATTTCGAATTTGGAACCTTTATATTCTTAGATCTTCTGAGGGTATTATTAGGACTTAAAAGTACATGATTACCCTTTTTATTCTTCTATGGGCATCAAAGATTCTCCATTTTTTTCTCTTTCTAATTTGTACTGCCTCTATTTTCAAATTCCAAGATTATCTATGAAGAGAATCTAGTGGTCTCAAAGTGCATTATTTGAACCAAACCAAAATAAGAGATGTGAAAATCCATGAATATCTTAATACGGTTTAAATGGATTCATTTTTTCGAAACCTAAAATACTTCGAAATCAAAATGATTCGGAAAAAAAAATCGACCTTACACCGTAGTTTTTTTGAAAATGAAAGATATATTTCATTAAAACCGAATCTGAACTAAACCTTCCATAGTAAATTAGATTTTACTTTCAATATAATCATTTACAAATTGAAAAATTGGAAGAACCGACCCAAAATCCGAGAAAACACTCAGAATCCGAAAAACAAGATATTGGTTCAATGAGTTTTAATGAGATTTTTAGATGATTTTTGATGAATTAAAAAATTAATTATGATTTGTTACTAAAATTAGATTAGATTTTTGATGAACCAAACCTTCCATAGTAGATTAGATTTTACTTTCAATATAATCATTTACAAATCAAAAAAACTGGAAGAACCGATCCAAAATCCGAGAAAACACTCAGAATCCGAAAAAAAAAAATTATGATTTGTTATTAATTATTTTTATAATCTCATTTAAAATCATGTGATTTGGATCTTTGTATTTATAACTAAAAGACCAACCAAAATACGTTATCAGTAATCCACTAAAATCCACATGTTAAAATATTTCTAATAATTTTGGATTTGAAGATATTTTTTTTAAAAATCATTAGTACAATAACTCTAAATTTTTAATATAAATCATTTCAAATTTTTAATTGAATTCACTCCCCAAAATCTTACTGTTGGGTGTGGTTGGCATGCTATATATTACCATTGGAAAAGTTTATATAGACTACTACAATTGTGTTTTGCAAAAAAAAAAAAAATTGATCAGTGGTCGAATGTTCTTATTTTTAAAATAGTTCAGAAATCCAAATTGATGCTACCGAATTTCTAAATATAATATCATGAGGGTAAAACTAGGTACCACATGCCACCTTGTCCACTGTTGTGTTTGGTTGCGCGTGGAATGAATGAGATGAAAAAATCCCAATGATATATTATTTTGTAAATATATATTTTTAAACCTAATACATGTAATTCCTCTGCAAAATGAGTATAGACTTATAGATTTATCTATCTTTACATTTTTAGAGTTTTTATTTCTTTTTTATTTTATCACTAAAGAATATTGGCCTATAAAGTTAATACACTAATGATTTAACTGGTAGCTTTTAGAGAAATAATATGAATAAAAAAAAGAATAAAGAGGAACCAAATAATAAGAATGAATGAGAATAAAATGCATAGAAGAAAAGAAATAAATATTTATTGTTCCTTTTTAAATTTGATAATGAATACTTTTGTTCTATAATTTTTTTTAAAGTAAGGAATAGGAAAGAATCATATGTAAAAAATATTACTCTTATATGGGAAAAAAATTTAAAAATGAAGAGTAATTTATTGGTTGTGAATGGTGATCAAAAGAATGAAAAGGCACAATAAATTCTTCTTCATTCCTTGCAAAATATACCAGTAATAATTTTTACATATGATTCATTTTCATTTCTTACCTTATAAGGATTTATAGTAAAAAGTATTCCTCATCAAATTTGGAGAGGAACAATAAGCATTTATTTATTTTCTTCTATGCATTTTATTTATATTCATTTTTATTATTTTGTTTATCTTCATTGTTTTTATTTTCATTCTTATTATTTCTCAAATGGTCACGAGTTAGAACCATTATTTCTCTTCATTCTTTTTGTCACCATTCAGAGTCTAAAAAAAAACTATGTTTTATATTTAATTTTTTTATTATTTATTTTTAATTAAACTTCATTCAGTGACTTTGTGATCGCTCTGAACAATCATAATAAAACGATCTATTAATTTTTTTAATCCTTCTAGGTGGATGGGTGTTGGTTATAACATTCATGTGACTTGCGAGTTCACACTTACGAATTTCCCGCATGTGGCTTAGATCATTCCAGGTGGCTTGGCCTAACATTCATTCGCAAATCCTAGTGATGGATGTGTTTATGATTATTGTTATGATTATGATTATGTCAATTATAAATTCTAAAAAAAAAATTATTGAACTTGGAGCATCTTCTCTTGTTTTGTCTCTCAAAATGAGGAGAGTTTCTTAAATGAGAGATTCATGAGAGACTTATTTTACACGTATCTTTATTTTGGAAAATTAAATTAAATTATACACATAAATGATATTAACGGTATTAATATTAGATTGTTTAGATACTTTGGTTAGTCGAGGAAAGCTGGGATTCAACTATTTTGGGCTAAGGATCAGAACATACCCACCAGGCCACCACCATCGACCAATGTTTGACCAGCATCATGGAACCAGGCGCTGTCCACGTGGCAGATTCTCTTAGCCCCTAATTCCGCAAATATTAATATTAAATTAAAATACATAAACAAAAAGAAGGAAAGAAGGAAGGAAGAGATATTCCCTCACGATCAATCAAATTATATAAAAAACAATCCTCTTTCTCTTTCTCTGATTTTCTTTCGAATTCGAGTCCAGATTTCGGTAGGGTTTCTCTCATCACTCGTACTATTGACGTTTTTTCTTCACAGATCGATCTTGGGGGGTTTCGATTCTATCAATCTTCTCCTCTTAAAATCCATTTTTGGGTTTTTGTCTCTGATTATATTTTCTAGGAAAAGTATATGATTTTGATGTTATCTCTCGAAGATAATTGTATAACCGTTTGCAAAAAAATGTAATAGCTGCTCCGCTCTCTAGCTCGGAGTTCAGCTTTAGTATGAGCTTTAGTATGAGCTTTAGTATGAGGTTGTTAGATAACACTTTCTTTTCCATCAATCAGGATATTTAAAATATAGATTTTTTTCGATTTTTTTTTTTATCTCTAAATTGTATGCTTTTATCAGCTTAGTACATGTTAGTTATCGGACTAGATTTGTTATTCCTGACAGGAACAAGGTACTAAATTTCTTCTACCGACAGGCACAGGAACAGGAACAGGAACAGGATCGCTTCTACAAAAATTTCAGCCATGTCAAGTTTAACAGTGAGAAGGGTATCGCGTGAAGATATACAACTGGTACACTTTGCATTTTATAACGAATTTTTATGTTTCTCTTGAAATTTATACTCATTTGCATTTTTTGGTATATATGTTAGAGATTGTATCTTTATGTCGTCTTTAAGAATGCAGTACAGATTGTCTTAATCGTGGACATGGCAATATTTCACCCTTGTACCATAATTCAGTTTTGAATTTTTTAATCATTTTCCATGGCAAGCAATTTTGTTAGCTATGGAGAGATTGTCATTCTTTTCTCTGTTTCCGTGTACCTCCTGTACATTGGAATTACTTTGGGAAATGTTACCCAATTTCTTTATGGCCTGTTTTTTTCTTGCAGGTTCAGAATTTAATAGAACGATGCCTCCAGCTTTACATGAACCAGAAAGAAGTTGTGGACACTCTACTGGAGCAGGCTAAGATCGAACCTGGTTTTACAGAACTAGGTACTTTTCTCAGTCTTGGTGCTTGTATCTTGATCTCTTACTTAGATTTAGTGCTAAGCAATTCGATCTATGATGATTGAAGTTAATGTGTCGACGGTAGATACTTATGTTTGCATATTTTACTTCTGAGTTTACAGTTTGGCAGAAGCTTGAAGAAGAGAATCGGGATTTTTTAAAGGCATATTATCTGAGACTCATGGTGAAGCACCAGATAGTGGAATATAACAAGCTGCTTGAGCAGCAGGTACACCACATGCGTCAGACGCATCCAACCGGAGTTGCTTCCGTACAAAACAGGAATGGTAAGATATGTTTTGGAAATAGATCGACTTTCACTTTCTATAGATTTATCATATCTATATGAGAGCTCATCATTTATCATATGTTATCATATCTATATGAGAACTCACGCATACTTCCATTCAAGCTAAATGAGTCAGCTTGAATGCTATCATGTTCAAAGACTTTTGACTGCTATCATGTTCTACTGGCTGGATACTGCAGGGAAGTAATGAGTTGAGAGTGGTTTAACATTGCAACTAACATCATTTCTTTCAACAGTGAATCAGCAACAATTATGCTTTGCACCCAAGGACTCAAATCAATCTTCTCCTAATCTATCAAGTGCATACCTCAATGGAGGCTCAGCACTTAGCACAAATACACCTTCTTTTGTGGACTTTTCAACCCATTCCCAGTCTAGAAGATTTGATCCTCCACCAAACATGCTCTCCTTGCAGGCCACAAATATGCCTTTGATGCAAGGAATGATCAAATCTGAGACTGCATATTCAAACTGTGCTCCGTAAATGTATGGTGGTGAAGAGCATTCCACAGTTGGAGATGCATCCATTGCGTCCTTCAGCAACGAATCCAGCAGCCAATCCCTCAATGATCCACTTGTTGATGCAGACGCTTCTACATTTGGGTTCTTAGGTCAAATTCCTCGGAACTTCAGCCTCTCTGATCTGACTGCTGATTTTTCCCAGAGTTCAGGTCATTCTCATATATGCTCCCTTGCAACTGCTTTTTTGGCATTGAGAATTCAGGATTCATTGTTTTTTTTTTTTCTTACCGTAAATTTCTTGTTATATGCCAGAGATTCTGGAGAGCTATGATAAATCACCATTCCTTTTGGCTGATGCTGAAAATTTCCTGGACTCTAGCGAAAGTGTAGAAAATCAAGGTGAGCTTGTTAATTGTTACAAAACAATAAGATAAAGATTTCTTTCGAGTTTGAGAGTGTTTGGCTCATCTCACCTACTATGCAAAGAGCTGAAACACTCTCATAAACTCTAAGAGAACTAGAGACACCAGAAAGTTTTGCAGTAAAAACAAAGAGTGTATAAGTAACTATAAAAGTGTTTTTCTTCTTACAGGAGACCACGAGAGATTGGGGACCATATCTGAAGGCTTCAGTTACAGTTACGGAAACGTCAAATAGGTTTGTTACATATGGGCACTTGATCATCATGCTTTTGACCTCGGCAACTTCATGCAAGTTTTAATCCCGTGGTCGGTGTACAGAGATATTCTTGCCTTTCGAAAGACAATTTTTGGGTTGGTTTATTCTCTAGTGTCGAGAGTTTTGGTTTTAGTAATAGATATTTAAGAAACAGTATTTTGATTATTATCATTGTATGATATTTGTATTTTGACTGTATCATTGTATGATTTTTGTATTTTGATTTGTACTTATGTGGCCAATTCTAAAATCTTGTATGATATTGGATTTTCTTTTAATGTTAAGCCGGTATGTATGGGACGGTTGTATAGAGCAAGCATAAATCCAATATCAATCTTGGTTTTGTTTCCTATACCAACTTAGAAAATATGACAGACCTTTTTACATTATTAGTATAATAATCATCTTCTTTTAACACACACCAAACGGATATTATAGGAACTTTGAGATTGAACTACTATATGGCCCAGCAATCTCTCTCGGTAATAATATTAAAGCCACTCTTAGATATACAGAAGGAAGCTCGACACACTGTGTAGTCTTCCTTCTTTTCTTTAGAAACACATTTCACAAATCCAGCAGCAGCATAGTGCGAAGAGACTGCATAGGAAGACGCAAACAAAAAAACGCAGACAGAGTTAGACTTAGAAAAAATAGAAACAGAATCTTTGATCTGTTTTCTAGGTTGAGTTCTTGAAAATTTCCATATGAGTTATGATCTGTGCTGATTAACTACAAGAAAGCTTTATTATAGTTTTGGTTGCTATCAAAAGATAAATGATTTTGTTTGCTACTTATAGCTTTTACCATCCTTCAATGAAACCTCTGTCTCCTTTCTGCTTTGTTTCGAAAACCCTCGGCTTCGTCTTCTTCTTCTTGTCTTGTCCGGGTTGTTCAGAGACTTCTTCTGCAGCTGGATATCCTGCTAGAGAGGTAAGTACTACAAACCTTCTACTTTGCTTCAGAAAAAGGTAAACAAAGTTTTAAATGACCCATAGAGAAATCCAGACCTGGTGGAAGATGTTGATCGTCTGCCATTCCCATGTCCTTCTGCATCTTTTCTTACAGAGGAAGCTCCTATCTTTGTGTTGGCTCTTTCAACTTCGCAAGTGGATTGTGACTCTGTGATTTGGGAATATGATTCTTCGTTTGGTTATACTAGATAAAACTGTTTTGAGAGGATGCTTCTCTTTATATAAGCTATGATAATGGTGGCATTGCCAGATTAAAATATTCTTCTTATTTAGTGTTTTTTTAATTCCGACTTTCGGCTTATTCGTTGATACCTTCCTTCACGAAGGGGCTATTGCAGAAACTCAGCTTCTGTGAGTTTTTTAAGTGTGAAAAGGAGACTTTTTGACTTCCCTTTTTGAGGTTCTTTAATCTTTACAATGTTTTCACACTTGTTTGTTTCTCTCTTATCCTGTGCTTGTCCTGGATTGTTGGATTGTAGATTTTTGTAAGGATATAAAAAAAAAGAGAAATTCTTTTATTTTCTTGCGACTTTATTTCGTTTCAATATAATTTTTTCCGCTTTCGAATTGTGTCTGTAAAATTTTTGAAATGGTCACATAATAGCTGAATTATCTCCATTTTTTTAACAGAAATAACTGAATTAATTTCTAATCTTTTTTTTTATTCGGTGCTATATCGTTACCCTTTTTTGTCGTTTAATTTAACTTTGATTTGGCATCATAATTTTCTTAAAAAATCATCAAGTTTTAAAAAAGCAAAGTGTTGGTCTACTCATACTTTAATTTAATTTGGATGGCTCAAAAGTTGACAAAATAATCCCCTCTGGTAAAAATATGAAGTTTGAACAATTAGAAAAGTTTCAAAAGAAGAATCTACTTTTCATTGAAATATTCCCTCCTAACTACGAAAAAAAGAAACATATTTGAATATGATTAATATTTGATTGAAGGAGTTAGCCCACCGGGAGAAAAAGGCCCAAAAAGGTTCGTAATAGTCGAAAAGGCCCGTCTCTGGCCCATTAAATGCTATTCTCCCAATTGTACAATGTATTTGTGCAGAGTATCTCTGAACTGAGAAGCTTCAAAATTGACAAAGAAGAAATGGCAAAGGCCACCCACATTCCGAGATTCCCTGTGACACTTCTAGAAGATTCTAGTACAAATCAGAAAGTTCCTACAGTTTGGATCCTAGAATTATGTCATCAGCAATAAGCTACAAAAGTGTTGCTATCGAAGCCCTTGCTTGATCTTCAAGTGTGAGTTTGCTGCAATTCGTTGAATATGAGACATGATGTGTCCCAAAGTTCCTTAGCAAGTTTCAGGTCACGGGAAAGTGCTGAAGATTCGATGGTCCTCCCGTTTCCTCCAAAGAAATATTTACCTGATATTTCCTGCAGAATGTTTCATCAACAGAGCTAATCAACCACATGACATGAGAGTGACGTAGAATAAGATGAAGAATTATTACAAAAGAGCATGTCTTACAGGTGGAGCTAAAGCAGCATCAATGACAGATTCAGCTGCATCCTCTGGGGACTGCATGAGTCTAAGAATCTTGAGACCACAAAACGCCATAACTTGTATGTATGAAGGAAGCTCATGCATTATGTTTGTTTTCACTGCTCCTGGATCTACCGCCCTACAACAAAAGACAAAAAAAACACAAGAATATCCAAAAAGCAGAGTGTAAGCACATTCATTGAGCCATAATCCCACATCTTACAAGGTTGGCAAGAACATCATTCAAACAAAAGAAGAATAATAGAGTGCGTACACAACAGAGACGTGATGAGAATCATCCGTGAGGCGAAGCTGTCTATGTAGCTCGTACGAGAAAAATAGCAGGCATACTATTTCACAAAAAGAAGCAGCAATATCAGCATTCATCATCATGATATAAAAAAGAAGAAAAAATAATGCCTGTCACTGTATGCTTACATTTAGAATACTCATAGATCCTAGCACAAGGATATTGCTTTGATCCCGAAGAGTACACTCCGGTAACAGAATCCTTGTCAAACCTCGCAGAAAAAGCTACAGACAAAAATATACAAGGAAAAGACAGACATCAGCTATCTTACTCTCATTGAAGGATAAAAAAACCAATCGATCCGTTGGTGAGAAAATTATTCACCAGAACGATGTGTAAAAGAAGTAACATTCACGACTCGTGAAGGCACAGGGCTGTTTCTCAGAAGCGGTAAAAGAAGTTTTGTCAAAGAGAATGCACCGATATAATTTGTAGCCATCATCCTGACAAAGATGGAGACAGAAAGTGTAAATTTTGGAGTTCAAATATTACGAAACCATAGTGAAGAAAACCTTTACCTTTCAAAGCCCTCAATGGTTGGCCGACTCGATGTTGCCAGTATTCCAGCGTTGTTCACCAAGAGTTGGATAGAAGAATGTAAACCTGATTCTAAAAGCCATTGCTCTAGAGAGTTTCTGAACTTCAACACTGATTGAAAAGAAGACATGTCAACTTCAAAAGCTTTGAGTTGGGCATCCTCGTTCTGCCTCTTAATTTCACTCAACGTCTGTCAGCACAAAGAGATTCTTTGCATCAAGAAAAAAATGTGAAAGAGGAAGTTTTTCTAGTGGTAGAAGGAAATCAAAGGGGCCATAATAAACCTTTGATAGTATGTGGGAGGACCGTCCAACTGCAAAATCAAGAAAGACTCAGCCAGTGAATAAGACATGTTCCAGCAAGTTATCCTATGCTGATGCATTGGCTCGTATCGTATCAACAAGGTCTATTCCATGAGAGATGAATTGAACAAGAGATCCAAACGAGCTCTTTTCTAAGGAAAAGCAACACTTTTTTTACCAAGAATGACGTAGAAACCCTTCCTTGAAAGAGCGAAGGCAGTGGCCTTACCAATCCCCGAAGTAGCCTGCAATGGATTCAACACGAGACAATATAAACAAATCGAAAAAAAAAAGTTTAATGTAGTAATTACATTACATCACACAGTATGAGGCAATGATTCCTAGGAGAAGAGAGAATGACTTACACCAGTGATAATACAGATAGGTCTGCGTGAAGTATTCTTCCATGTATGATTGGAGGAAGAAGAGGAGCTTGATTTTGAGCCAAAGAACCTTCTTTTAAGCAATTGAAAGTACGAAAAAAGGAGGGAAACGTTCCAGAACAAAGCCATCCTCCAGAAATCAGATGAGCAGATAAAATGCAAAGCCTCCTTCAGCTTTTCCATTTGCATCATCAACTGCTGCAATAATTTCAAGTATTGTTTACTTATCAGAAACAATCAACTATAATGAAAAAAACAGCACATGATCAAGATTTTCACTTCGAATCAACTGGAGTCAAATTCATCTACCTGAACAACAGTTTAAAATCTGTCGACCAAATTAATTAATCCTCCGAACCCCAAGCTCAGTCACAGAGTGGTGAAAAATGCCAACGGATTGGAAAATCAGAGATGAAAGTCTGTTTCCGGATTCAAGGATCAGTCTTTTCGGGGAAAAAAACGAAGCCGGTAACGACGAGATTTTTCGTCGTAGGCGAAATTCGAGAAAGAGATGAACGAAGAAGACGAGACGAAGAGAATTGACGACTAAAGGAAGAGAGAGCAGCAAACTAGCAAATGCAGAAAACCACAAGGACCAATATAAAAATCTTGTGAATTATAAAGTACGTCAAATTACATTACAAACCCCCAAACTTTCTTTTGATTCAAAATTCACCTAAAATCGACTATATTCTAGAATGGGTTATGAATGTGGGTGAAACAAAACATGTACAGATTGATCAATCAATGAACAAAGGTTACATAAGCAATCTTCAATTTCTTTTCTCTTAACAACCAAAGAGATTACAAAAATGAATTTCTATGTTCTGACAAAGCTGATGGATGATGTTTCAGAGGATTGCCCAGAACTTCTTTCTGCAAAATAGAACAGTTTCTGTCTTCTTGTATTTATTTTGCAGCTCATGTGTCTCAACTTCCCAAAGGAATTTAGGAGCCAAGTCCCGAACTCTTGAGATGATCGATTCCTTGTCCCTAATGATGATGAATCCCTGCAAACCCAAAATCCGCATTAAACAAGATGGGTTATGAGTTATTGTTAGTGACACCAATAAGGACATGGCTTAAAATGCTACGTAAAGTACCTGAGGGCGTATGATGCGGTCCATCTCAAGCATGATATCCTCTAGTAAACAACCTTCACCGCGGATTTGATAGTGAGAGAAGAGATTGTCCGCGTGTAGCAGATCGTATGTGCGGGGATATGTTGAGAATGGCTCACACCTAAGAGCACAAAATAATGATAATTGGTGCTAACGAAAGTGATTGAAAATGGGAATGTGGATCATAGTTAGCTTACCAATCATGGTAAGCACCGGTTAAGCCCCTCTGGTAAATCCCGGATAAGGTATCGTTCATTGTAGCAGGCACAACGTTCATGACCCAAACGGGATATGAGTTCATAGCTGCAGCAAACCCACCAATGAAGGCGTTTGTGTCCATCACATTCCTCACTTCAGTCTTATTAACATTCATTAACTCCCAGTAACGATTCACTTGTTGTCTCCAGAAGTTTGTGTCCAATGTAAATTCATCTTCGCTGATGCCTGGTGAAAGTTTTTCCAAGTGAATTAAGGGAATCAGACAGAACATAATGTACTTTTTATAATGAATTGAATAGAAGAAATGTACCTATTTTTGTAAGGCTAGTTGGATATGCCGATAGACGTTCAGGTAAAGAAGAGGATTTATGTTGTATGTTCTCACTAACGTCCACACAGTCTCTAAGAGGAACTTTCCATGAAGCTTTCGAAACATCTTCCACATCACATATAGTTATGAGCTCAAGCTCAGCATTCTTCCTAAGGCAAGCCTCGTCATCTTCTTTCACCCATATTGCAGTCTGCACCTTTCGGGAAATGAGCTTCCAGCACATTGCAGTAGTTAAATTGACAAACTTATCCCAAATCGCAGGGAAATCTTTATCCTTTCTGTAAGCAGGCGGTGCTGAATAAACAAAGTATCCATTGGGTCGGAGAAGACGATTCACCTCTTTGATCAAGATACCATCTGCAGAACCAAGCGCAAATTAATGTAACTAGTAGGCAAAGTCATTGATACAAAACCAAGCAAGGCAATGACAAAGAGAATGACCATCACAAGAGGCGTACCATTTTCATGCCAATCAACACGACATCTTGAACAGTGAACCATATCAAACGAGGCTACGGGATATGGCATTTGTCTGGTGGCTATGGCAGAGATCATTGCGCCGATTCCTCTCTCCAACGCAAACTGGATTTGGTTCTCATGACCATCTTTAGGAGCAAATGACATCGTCTGTATACCTAAAGGAAGAAGATAAGCTGCAAAGCTAGCAACTCCACATCCAACATCAAGAACTTGTTCAACCCCAGCTGAACGTAGGTCACCTGTTTCGTTAGTCGTCATGTTTCCTAACCTGACGTTACATACAACAATTCAGGGGAATGCATTAGGCATAAGCATAAAACCCTGTGTGAGCTTCTTCTGCGTGTATATTTTCCGATACCTCTGGATGTATTCTGGAGCTCCGTGTTTGAAATGAGTGCCGCCACCAGGGAACCACCATAACTGACCATGCTCGTGCACCCAATTTTGCCCGCCTTTGACTTCAGCAAGATGTGTATGATTCACATTGCTTCTCCATACATAATCTCTGCTGGTCGGCCAACGTATAGGTATCTTATAATCTTTCGGCGGAGGTACCAGACAAAACAGACGCTGTCCAAGTGGCGGGCAGTGTCTCTCAAGCTCTTCTCTTCTAGAAACATTCAAGCTTGGGAGAAGCTGTTGCACGTAAGTGACATTGTGACAAGGGATATACTCATTGAACTCCAATGGACAAACATTCATCCCGCTTTCTGGGATCACAGCAGGGGTTCTCCGGTAGGTAAGCGCTATCTTGTTAGCAAAACTTGACGGACCTGCAACCACAAAACTGTTGCTTTATCGATTTACTTCCTAATCCGGATGGGCAAAAGCATATGTGGATTCCCAGAAAATATCAATTGATGGGTCAAAGAAGAACATAAACCCAATAGGTTTCGATCAACTTAGCTCCGAAATTAAGCCAAGGACGGAAATCTAACGATATACAGAGAAAAGGAGAGACATTTTGAAAATACAGAGAGAGAGAGAGAGAGAGAGAGAGAGAGAGAGAGAGAGAGCGAACCAGATGGAGATGGAGAAGAAGAAGAAGAATTGGAAGAAGCTTGGGGAATGTAAATAGGTGAATTGTTGCCGAAAATATAGCCGGCGAAAAATGATCCAACCACCAGCACGAGAGCCACCATTATCGTTTGCCCCGATCTGGCCGAACCCAACACATAACCTCCCATGGCTTTGAATTCCTTTTCTTATTCTTAACAAATCTCACGTTCTTCGATTATCTCTCTTTATACTTTGCTTACTGAAATCATGTGTGAATCTATTGAGTGACTGAAGCCACGCAAAGCTCAACCTCGAAGAGAAACAGAGAAGATGAAGAAGAAGATCTCGCCTTCATTCCGACTTTACCCCTACTGCTTCCCGTCGGCAGCCCATGTGACGGACACGTGACACATCTCTAATTCTTCATCTCTTTTTTTTGCAAATTGTCCCCAAAACTTCTTATAGTTACACATTCACCCTTACAATTTCATTATTGTTCTAGACGTCCTTGCGAGTTTCTTCAACCATAATAACAGTATTGGCTTCACTTCTTACACGGTTCAAAAAAACACCCTGCTCTTGTAAAACTAAAAACAAAATGACCCCTACCTTAGCTTCATGGTACTTGGCTTCGTCAATTTATTACTACATTAAGAAACATACTTAATTGTAGATTGATATATTATACAATTGAGAAACATGTGATATATTATACAATTGAGAAACATACTTATATGTGAATTGCCAACCACCAGTTCGACAAATATTCATCTTCTCAACCACAAAACCTCATCCATAACCGCTTCTGGTAGATCAAATGAGCTCACAATGCCGAGTCTGATACTGAGGATCATCAAAGAACAAACATGTTTGATACCTGAACCTATCTGTGCAAGCAACAGCTCAGGTGGATGCAGATGATCACAGTTTGTTTCTCAGGCAGCCGCCTCACTGCCTAAATAATGCTCAAATGTCTCGACAAATATGAATCTTACATTGCATTGCACAGCCAAGCAGTTGCCTTACGAAGTATTCATCCATTTGGCCATCAATTGAGATGAAATCGAGACAGATGTGTGTGTGATACCCATTATTCTTCTTAATTGTGACATGCATTTTCGCCTGATCTCAGCAATGACCATTTTAACTTCTTACCCTCGTGCCGATGTCATAACTGATTGGAGAAGAGAGCAACAGATATCACCTGAGATCCATGAATGAACTACCATCGACATCCTGAAGAGTCATTTTACCCAAGTATACATCACTGATGTGAGATGAACACAAAGGGAGACATTTCCGGTTCAAAGCTGAGTGAATTGTGCCCATGCCACAAACCCATTTCTCTTCGTCTAGTGGGTTAATATGCAGACGGTTTTGCAGTAGATGTACACGGTACATGATTGTATCTGATCGTTCACAGAAACTAGCGGCACAAGAATGCAATGGCTCATCAGATGCAAGCCTGATCAAAAGCAAAGACAGCGTCCCATCCACAGGTCTCGGGTCTGAAAGGTTTTTGTCTCCCATCATCTTAACCTCTCTTTCAAATGGAAAATGCACCTCTTCGCTGTCGTGAAGATCACACATTTTGAGATCTTTCGTGTAGTGTCTAATTGCTTCACGTTTAGTGGATCTGTGCTTCTCTGCTAGTGTCAAAATACAGGAGAACCTCATATGATAACTTACAATGATTTTCACCATCTTATAATTATGGCAACAGCAGAAGAAATCAAGCCATTTACGCCCTATGCCCGCATACCATTTGATGATATCAGAATCCTCAAGAGCCAAAAGGTGGCTGATAGGCCGTGGCCGGCCCATGCTGTTTGTGAACACAACTAACTTAACAGCCTTTCTAACAAGCTCCTCCGGAGCTGACACCTTCATGCATAGCTTAGTCAAATCCTCAACTGTTCTCTCACCATATCTCTGTTCCTCTTCTTCTTCTACTCTCATCTCCTCATCCTCTAGTACCTTTTTAGCTTGGGTCGGTGCCAAATGTTTGTCCACCTGCTCCTGAAATTCATCATAAGCATCAATCAGGTCTTGTGGTAATTCCTCTCGTATATGTCTCAAAGAGAGAAAATCTCGTCTCTTATACACATCTAGATGTGTATAAGAGACATCTCATCTCCTCATCCTCTAGTACCTTTTTAGCTTGGGTCGGTGCCAAATGTTTGTCCACCTGCTCCTGAAATTCATCATAAGCATCAATCAGGTCTTGTGGTAATTTCTCTCGTATATGTCTCAAAGAGAGAAAATCTCCTCTAGTGAGAAGCCAATGCCATTTCCAGCGCTCCTCGAGAGACCCCATAAACTCTTGCATAACTTCTTCTCCCCATCTCTGGAATATATCCCTGACCTCATTCTCTATAACATAATCACATTTGAACCCGTTGCTCTGCTTGAGTTTCTTCAAGACATGTCTAAATATTTTCAGGCCCAGTTTCTTTCGGTTCCTCTCCCTAGCATTTCTCAACTCCAGTCTCCTAACTTCCTTCTGCCTCTCATACTTCTTCATTGCTCTGACCGCCTTCTCAGACATAGGAGGGCGCAAAACCGAAGGCGGAACAGCCTGAAGATACATCCCTAAAAAGATTATCTTCTCTGACACAGCACTATGAATCGCTGTGTTCACTCTATCTACTTTCAGGTCAAGCCTCTGTTCCAAAATGTCTACAATCCGCTTCTTCAAATCCATTGTCACCATTTTCGAGCCAGAAGTTATCAAAAGTATCTCATCCAAATACCTAACTGCGTAAATATTTATTGGCTTAAAGAAAACGCTACCTGTCGATTCCTCTTCCTCTCCCGTATCAACACGAGGATTCTTCAGTTTCATCTTAAGCCTCATATCTTGAATCTCCTTATCAAGTCCATCAAAGTAAACATTGATCAAGATCGAAGACAATCCGCATTCTTGTGGAAATCCTCTTCCACTATTACATCCACCAAGTTCGATTCGCAGGATCCCAAACTCAAACAGCTTCTTCATCATCTCAATCAACAAGCCATCGTTGATTTTCTCTCCAACGAAACCACACAGTTTATCCACATTCCGTTCATTGAACATCTCTCGAGCAAACGCAACACGAAACCACCAGCGTGGGTTCTCCACCGAGTTTTTCAGGTAACGAATCGCTGTATGCCTACCCATACCAACACGACCACCATACGAGAAGGTCGCGAATCGATCATCATACACAATCTCAAGAACCATTCTTATAGCTTCAATCAACACTTTCAGTTTTAGATTGGGGAGAACAAGAGATTCACATCCTCCATTTTCTCTAGAAGAGATGAAATCGACGCAGCAGAAACGGATATCAAACCTGCCCTCGCGTATCTCGCGCCCCATTTCTTCGATCGAGAACCTCCTGGAGACGCGGTCGGCTAGCTCGGTGGACGAACCGCCCGAGTTGGCAGCAAGAGACAGGTTCTGACAGGCGGCGAGAAGGACGGAAGGCAAAGCAACGGCGTTTTTAAAGAGACTATAGAACTTACCATGGGAATATTGCTTGAGAACTAGGGATTCGAGCTCTGATTTCACCAATGGTTCACCAGTGGTTTGGTCGGAGTTCAAAAGAAGCGAAGCCGTACTAAGACTCCTCAAGGAAGAAGAGATAAGGAAGGAGATTCCACGGTTATAGAGAGAGAGAGCTCTCAGCTGCAAAACCATGGAATTGCCAAGTTCAGCGAAGTGTCGTCTGAATTTCACCGGCGGCGACGGAGGAGGAGAAGAGAGGGAGATAACAAATTAGAGAAATCGATCACTTACTTTTGGGCCTTAATGTCTGTTTTCAGATTTCGTGGGCCGGACCTCATGGTATATATTTGAATTTTGTTTCCAAAGTTTGATTTCTCGTCTCAAATTATGGACGGTGAAGATTAACCAATTTGGCAATTTCCCATTAACAAATAACAAGTGTACAGTGAAGTTTTTGTTTTTTTTTCTGGAACATTAATTACAGTGAAGTTTAATGTTGAAGTTTAACCAATTTCCCATTAACAATAACAAGTGTACAATCTGTATATACAAACAATTTGCTACAATTTGTATTTTTTTTTGTTGATCAAATTTGTCTATTGCAGATAACTGTTTTGCTATTGGTACGGAACCAAAACTAATTATACAATTTGTGCACAAGCTAATTATTCGGCAGTTTAAACATTAGAAATTAGAAAAAACTATTCAATTTTTAAGCTAATTTTAGAGAAATCTAATTAGAAAAAACTAATTATATAATCACTTTCTCTAATAGAAAAAACTAATTATATAATCAATTAGAAAAATTGAATAGCATTCACAACAACTATTCAATTTTTCTAATGTTTAAACTGTTCTATAATTTTGTTATATATATTTGTTCAGGGACCTACTTATGAGCATCATATATGAGATTTAACGCATTAGTTGGGACTGAGAGTTTGATACATGACGTATGTGGGAGTAGGAAGCCGAACGTGTGTTTCTTGCAAGTGCAAGACGACGGAGTATGGGAACGTCCTAATCCAACCGGAGCCCTTACGCTTATGTATATACATGGTTTCAATAAACTTTGACGAATAAATTTCCTTTCATCTTTATTAAAAATGTTATTATTGTTTACCGAAATTTCATGTATTATATATATATATATATATATCTACATATATACTATATATAAAAGTTGATGTATTATGCCATTGAGAACGTCCACATAGGACGAATAAACTCAATCTCATTGGTTCCATGTTATTATCTATAATCAATTATATTTGTTAAAGTTAATTAATTTCTTTTCTTTTTTGTCATTAGGAAAGTTTCTAAATTCTAATTTAGTTGTTCATAAGAAATAGTTCAGAAAATAAGAAAATCAAATATTAGTTTCCTATTAACACTAAAAAGATCTATTATCTTCTTAGAAACTATTAAAGTTCTGCCATTTTTTAGTTTTTTTATTTAAAGTTTTTTTGTTTGATTGTTTGGGATATGATGTTTCCTGATCTCTTCTTAATACTTATATTGATAGATAGAATTCTCTCTCAGATTTTTAAAAATAGGTGGTTCAATATTTGTACGATAGAGAGAATTCTTTGTTTAATATTTGTATGATACATAGAATTCTCTCAGATGCAGGAAAATAGAACTGCATAAAAAAGATAAAAAACCAAAGAGATCGAGAAATAATAGTTTGTTTTTTTTTGTTTTTTTTTTCTTTTTTTCTTTAGGTTGATACTGTTGCATATCACTTGTCTGTCCTTAAACCCTTGTTCCCGAGAGGAATAAACGTTTTGTCACTCTTCACGGACATAGGTGGTGGAGAAGTTGCACTGTACCGCCTGAGAATTCCGATGAAAGTAGTTGTCTTTGTTGAGATATTTGAGGTGAAGAGAAACATACTGCGGAGTTTCTGGAATCAGACGGATTGAGCAGCTTATGGACCAGTATGGAGGATTTGATCTTGTCATAGGTGGTAGCTCGTGTAACAACCTTGCCGGAGCTAATCAGGTTAGTCAGAGCGGGCTTGAAGGAGATCAATCTTCACTCTTCTATGAATATTGCAGGATCTTGGAGGCTTATCGCAGCAAAGCAGCAAAAATGAGATGGGGAGATGAGTATATCTCTTTTTGTTGATCACCTATTATCATGAGTTAGCGTTCAAAATGGTTTAGATTTGTTTTTGTCTGATTCTTTTTTTGTGCGTTTCAAAATATTTTTGAATTTAGTTTATAGAAAGACTGTCAAGACATTTGAGTTTAATATTTGAATTACGTTAATGAGAGTTTGATATTACTTATATATTCGACAATTCATATCTAATCTTTTGATGTGGGACTTGTATTGATATCTAAATAAAAAAATTTTAAATCAAAAACCTAAAAAAATGGCTGTACTTTAATAGTTTCTAAGAAGAAAATAATCTTTTAGATCCAAAGACTTTCAAAGTTTATATATATATATATAAATTGGAAAAGGTGAGAGAGAGGGTTTCCGTGCAACAGAAAAACGGGCCAGGTTTTGTTATGGGCTTCTACAATAGGTCCTCTTACCGAATTTGTTCATAACAATTCCATAACTATTTTGTAGATTAGCAAATAAAAAGTCTCATGAATGGAGAAAAGACAACTTCAATATAATATTAGTTTAAAGACGAAAGTTCGTCAAACTTTTATATTATAATTCTATAAAACTAACTATCACAAATTGGGGTGGGGGAAAGAAACAACACATTATTGATCATCGAGAAATGTGTAATATAAGATCTCTCTAATTATTTTGCAGTGGTATTTTGTTTCTCAACAAAAAAAAAATAAGACGGAAGAAATCTCGAGGAAAGGTCTTCATTATAAGAAACTTTTTAAAATTTCACACTATTTAATATTTATATTTAAGAAAACAACATTAAAAGAAAATTCTAAAAAAAGTTGGATTATGAACCACTCATGTATCATTCGTATAAATGTTTTTAAATTTTTAATGAGATCACTTAAACTATAACTGTATTTAACCAAGTTGCGTCAACTTAATAATGTCATCTTGTGATATTTTTTTTTTTCATTATATATAATCCTCAACTCTCACAAATTCCCGAGAAGTAGATCTAGTATATATAGTAAAGGTAAAGTTATGTTAATGAGCCAAATTTTGTTTTAAACGAAGATAAAAGTGGTAGTCTGATAATTATTTTATTTAGTAAAATTGTGGTGTTGTTTTGATCATAATAAGACTTCGAAGCTTTGTTAAGACGTGGTTTATAATTTGGCTATAGCAGCAAAAAAAACTACTAGATTCAGCCAATTCGGATCCTTAATTTTGTCCAGACCTACATTTATCCTTACAATAAAAATGAAAGTGTATTATTTTTTTTTGTTTTTAAGTATTAATTATTACGTTACTTTAAAAACGTAAAACGTTGGTTAACTACTGTTTATAATTTAATACGTACTACTACGCAGATATTACATCTCGCACGCATAGAAGAATTAATTATATGGGTAGTTTCTTCTTATATAAGAGTACACACGTACGTATCTAAATTACTCCAACCATTAGGGACAACTAAATCAATTTGGGATAACACCCGCAAACGTGTCCAAGGCAGCGAACATATCTGAATACTGGACACCCAAAACGATATGGGATACAATCAGCGATTGTATCACATTCACCGCCAATATATAGGAGCACCATGAGCACACGTACACTTGTGGTCTTTATTACATATTACATGTGTGTGTCTTCTGCAACCACGGGGATCACAGATTCACAGTCACTGGCTTTCTCACATTGAAAGTGACCTTCACCCCTCATTATCATACCTGTACAAATGTGTAAGTAAACCAGAACCAAATTCAAGTTAAACCAAACCGAACTAACTAGATGAGATTTAGTTTATGAGGATATTTTTCATCATATGCATGACCGATTTGATAATCTACTACGAATGCACTAAAAGTCTAAAACGGCCTTTTAATTTGTGTTGCTACCATTGATACCAATAGTATCATACTACTACTGAGACATATATATTGTAACAATCGCTTTTTTTAATTCTTCTCCTACTTTCTTCGGATCTTAATTTTCGCAAATTTCCCCCCTTTTTTTGTTTTAACTGCAACTATTGTGTCATCTAAAATATTTTCAAATTTCATTAATTTTTCTCTGGTCATTGTTATTATCAAACATGTATATGAATAAAGCTCATAGCAAAAAGAAAATGTATATGAATAAAGCAATACCTAAAGTCTAAAGAATGAATTGAAACAACTATTTCTATGAAAAAAAAAAAAAAGACTCCCTTGGATCAATAGAATATTGCAATTGAAAGGCAAATGTACACACTAAAGAAACATGCATCTAATATACACACACCCACACACACATGCACACACACACACACATATATAAATAATTAAATTATTTAACACCCAAAACGTGTGTTTTCAATCGACCAAGTAGAAAAGAAATGAATTTTGTTTGGAAGACTTACATGAAGAAATCAGGAGAAGAAGGACGAAAATGACCATTGTTACTTTCTCCATTTTGTTTTTTTTCTCTTCAATTTTTGCTTTTTTCTTGTTTTGGGTGATTCTAGGCTTGTTTATGTATGAGTTTCTGTGTCTCCTTTGTATTTATATACATTCTTAAGGTAATTAATTATGGAAACGGATGCTGGTCAAATCAATCAATATATTTGGTAAAGAAAACGGGCGATTTATTTATTTTTGCATTGTGAAAGAGTAATTATTTCTTACATTTCCTTAAGATTTTCATATTTTCTAATAATTTAAATAATTTTACTTCCAATTTATTCATGAATGGATGGACTTATTTCTTTAACCGAACAATAAAATTCAATATAAGAGTATGCATGTATTATATACTACTTTTTGTTTGAAAACTAAAAGCAACGAAGACTTTCAAAACGTAAGAAATATAACCAGTTTTTATTTTATTTTTATTTTCTGTCTACATATTGCATCTGAGAATCGATTGCAAAATACAGGACCATGAGCACAAATGATTGTTAATTTTATTTAGTAAGAGTTTGAAGGTTTTGTTAAGACGTGCTCCTAACATACTGTATATTATAGCTATTACGTACTACTCGGCAGATATCATTTACATGTCGCATGCACAGAAAGAATTATATATAGCGGACGTGATCTTCTTGTATCTCCTCCGATCATTAGGGACAATTGTAATTAAACCGATCCGGGATAACACCCGCAAACGTGTCCAAGGCAGCGAACATATCTGAATGGTGGACACCCAGAACCAGAGCCGGCCCAACGTCGTGGGACTCCTAAAGCCCAACAAAAAAAAAATGCCCAAAAATATCTCAAAACTTGCAAATTGGAGGGTTGAACCTGGTACTTGGAGATTGAAAATCTAAGGTTAACCGCTGTGCTACAAGACTTTTTAGGAAATGTAATGCCCCTAAATTATTATATATATTTTGGCGCCTAAAGCTGATGCTTTACCTGCTTTAGCCCAGGGCTGGCTCTGCCCAGAACGATATGGGATACAATCATCGATTGTATCACATTCACCGCCAATAGGAGCACCATGAGCACACGTACACCCGTGGTCTTTATTACATGTTACATGTGTGTGTCCTCTGCAACCACGGGGATCACAGTCACTGGCTTTCTCACATACACGTTGACCTTCTTCACTCCTCATTATCATACCTGTATGAATGAATGTGTAAGTCAATTAGTCAACCAGAACCAAATTCAAGTTAAACCAAACCAAACCGACCTAACTAGATGAGTTTTAGTTTCTGAGGATATTTTCACCGAATCATCCAAACCGACCTGGAAGTCTTGCATGAAAAAAAAAGGAGAAGAACGACCAGAATGATTGTTACTTTCTCCATTTTGTCTTTTTTTTTTTCCTTCAATTTTTTCTTCTTCTTGTGTTTGGGTGATTGTAGGCTTGTTTATGTATGAGTTTTTGAGTCTCCTTTGTATTTAGTATGTAACGAAGATAATTATGGAAATGGATGTTGGTCATCAAATCACTATATTTTAATTAGCGGGAAAGAAAACGGGTGGCTTAGTTATTTTGCATTGTGAAAGAGTAATTATTTCTTACGTTTCCTTAAAATTTTCATATTTTCTAACAAGTAGAAATATAATATTTTCTTCTTCTTTCAAACTTTAAAAAAAAAAAAAAAAAAAACTGAATGTGAGTATTCATTTTTCTTCTTTTGAAATTTACAGATATATTCCAATTCCAAAAATAAATAGGTGAAATTTTTCCCAAACAAATAATCAATGCAAACATACACAACACGCACCTTATGCTATTTACAAGGCATTGAAAAACCTTTGGAATCAATTGAGAATCTCTTCAGTCTCCACTCCAATCAATCAGTCTAAGCATCTACAACACTACCAGACACCGGTTCTTGTAAACCGGAATCTTCTGATGAAACGGTAACCGGAACCGAGTCGTTATAACGGTCTTCTTCATCATCATCATCTTCTTCGTCTATTTCATGTTCTGACACAGAGCTATTATCCATCTCCTTCTCGGGTATATCGATCTGTACACTCTCCGGTAGCTCAGTATTCTGATTCCCGATAGGCACTCCCAAGTTCTCTCTTTTCACTACGTTTAAAACAAACCCGTTACTCGTTCTCTCTGGCTGTAGAAGATCACCTTCAGTAACTGTTATGCTTGAAGTGTTTGCTCCAAGGTTGTTGCTGTTGCTGTTAGATTCACCCTCGGAATGAGCCGCCATGGATCTCGAGTTTGGACTAAAGCTTGGACTGAACGGGCCAGGAACCGCAGGGGAATTAGGACTGCTACTAAATCCTCTGGTCAATGCAATGTCTATATCGAGACCCTGGACGAAATCAATGAACTTATTAGCAGAAGCTGTTCTCATCAGAGGACCACCAGTTCTAGTCCAAGAACTCAAATCCACGCTCTCGGTTTCACTATCGCTTAAATTCCTTCCCGAAGACGCGTGCAGATTAATGTCAGCGACGAGGTCATCGAGTGAACCCGTTGAGTTCTCTCGAGCAATGACGTTCCAAGAAGGGATTCTTCTAGAAGCATTGAATCTGGTGGTTGAAGCTAATCCGTGATGAGACGATGACGTCCCACCATTAGCGGCTCTCTCAGCGCTTCTCTTGAGCCTGCGCATATGGTTAAGGATAGCTACACACTCATCAAGCGCAAGCTCGATCCCGCAGTTTGCTTTTATGGCTGAAAGCTTCTCCCAAGTGCATCTTCTTCCTTGGTTAGCCGCTTTCTGAAGCTCGACATGCGTCGGGTTCTGTATAATCTTCGAGTACTGCAAAAAAAAATATCCACAAACAATAATAAGAATCTAGCAAGTCCAAAGCTTCTGATTCTAATGAAGAAAATTCAAGATTTTTCAGGATTTGGATCAGAACCTGAGCAAGAGTAGCAGGCATTACAACTGTTACATCACCTTCCCACTCCTGAGCAAAAAGCTTTGCGAGTCCACCGAGCGGAAAACCAAGCTCTAACACCTGGTTGCATCTATGTTTAACCTCCATCTCCACTAGATGCGCAAGCTACAAAGGCAGACGCAGTTATATCACAGGGAAAGAAACAGAGTCTGTAAAAAACAGAGTTAACTATGCAGAATACATACCTTAGCAGCGAATCTACCACCGTAGGCTCGAACTATATCCTTTAGACGTAGTAACGGTGCAATGTGAGGATTGGCTTGGCTCACAATAAAATGATTGACATTGAACAGTTCCTTAAGCTGCATCATCGGTAGATCAACCTCCAAACTACCATCACTCCACCGCCGTACAGATGATTTAGTGCCTTCTTCTGGATCCAAATTGAAGGGTGGATGATACGGCACAATCTCTCCGCTTCGATCTTTAGCCATTAGTTCTTGAGCTTCAAAAAGACCGGGGAAAGCACAAGAAGCAGTCACTGCGCTCCATATAACCACGTGAGGCGAAGTCAAATAGTTAAGACACCGTGGGGGTTCGTGCTTTCTTGGGGAGCAAACAGTTATCCCAAGTATCCTTCCTGTCATGTCATAAGCTTCTTGGAATGTGAGATTGCAGGTGAGGTTTCTAAGCATACAATGCAACTGTCTGATATCGTGCAGAGCACCTTGTGTCATTACCCGTTTCACGATTGAGAAAACGCTTCCGAGCTGATCAAAGAACTGTAAAGAATGAAAAGAGTTCTCAAAGAAACTCTGTAGCTCTGGCCAAGACCGTGAGGCCACAACCGAACAAATTATGGATCCAACACTTGAACCGGCGATTATCCGAGGTAAAAGCTTATGCTCAACCAAAGTCCTAACAACACCGACATGAAACGCACCAAGAGAAGCACCACCGCTCAGAAGCAAAGCCGTTCTACCAAAGGCATGCCGTGTTTCATGCATAAAGGAGAGCTTCTCTTCTAAAGAAAGCTCCTCTGAGTCAGAGTTACAGACCATCCTCAACTGAGTAGAGACCTCATCGATATACTCTTTTATATGTCTAGGAACCTGAAGTCTACCTTTGTGAAGCTCCGAATTACACATATTACCGAGATTCCTCACGAGATCAGCTCTCATACAGAACATGATGTCTCTAAGAGATCCTTCTTGGCGACGATGACGAAGCTCCTGAAGCTTGTTCTTGACCAACTCTTCGTCGTAAAGATCGGAATCGTTCAACTTTGGTGTCTCTTTTTCTAGCATCTTAGCAGCATGAGCCCATTCCTCATAAGTCAAAGCCGTGCGCATCATGTTCCTCCAGAATTTCCTCCGGTAAGCCATTTCCGCCTTCATTTTCACGTTCGTGTATCGTCTTAACACGAAGGCGATGATTGTGACAACCGCTAAGATCCCTTGAGGGTTCCGGGGATGAAACCACGACACAAACGGTGATATGGTCAGCTTAAATCTAAGGAACCAATGCAGCAAGAAACGAAAGAGATCACGCCTAAGCTGTATCATTGATTTGCAGAACAAGACTCTAAAAGCGATGGTTCGACCCATGATCGATGTTGGTCCGATTGAAAATGGATCAACATTGGCCTCGTTACTTATATCCATTGCGGCGGGGGGGGATGATTTATGTTTTTCAACTGCAAAGGTAAACAAAAACGAGATACTTTGAGTACTAAATGAAGAATCACGGTTTGATTGAAATCCTGCTGAGAAACAGAGTCATGGTCTATTCTTAGTATTCGAAACCCAGTCAGCATTTTTTGTTTCCCCAAATTTGACTGTCGTAACGAAATTGACAAAACCAGAATCGAACAAACGAAACTGATTTTATAAGAAAAGCATGATCCTTTTTGGCGTATAAAACCCGAATAAGAGCTTCGAATCGAGAAAGAACGGATGAGGAGATTCCGACGAGATCATGAACTCGAGCTTTCTCAGCGAATAATCAAAAGCCCAGGAAACAAAAAGAGGATTTGAATCCGGGAGAGAAAAGGCAGAGATACATCACAAACACCGGAATCGAAAACCAAATCAAATTAGAAAATAAGCAAATTACCTGAGCCTGGGACTTGGTAGGTCAGAACGAAATCGAGAAGCAAGAAGAAGCGTGAAGCAGAAAGCTTACTTGGGAAGAGCGGAGAAATCAGGAAGAGAGGGGAGAGAGAGACGTACGGAAATAAATGAGGAATTTAAAAAAGAAAATTGCATAGGGAATCGCGACGAGATAAGAGAGGGCGACAATGGTGACGCGGACACAGACTCAGACTAGGCCGAGAAACGGCCGATCACGACGGCTTCTTTTTTTTTCTTTTCTTTTTGGATAAACGTGGGAGAGAGAGAGAGAAACAAAAAAGTCGTTGGATAAGATTTACGCGATTCCCACGTGGAGCTTAAAAACATCATGGTGTTGTCATCTGGAAAGACTAAACAACCTGTAGTTTTAATGGAAATGACCGATTATCTCATCTGAACGCCGAGTTTTTTTTCTTCTTCTCCAAACGCTGTGTTTTAGAACAAAATTTGACACTGACGACACACGCACAAAAATGAACAAAATATTGACATCAAGCAAATGAAATTGGCAGCAAGCAAACGCTCTTTGGTTGTAATTAATATTCGTAAATCTAGAATTAAAAGAAGAAAAAACGCTAATTTTAGCATAACAATGTGCTAATTAAAGAGCCAGCTGATATGGGCTATATGTGTCTGTCACTTGTACAAGATTAAAGATTATTCTCTCGGCCCAGTCTCAATCAAAATTTAGATCTGTGTTCATGTTAGGGGTACGATAAAAAAATAGCAAACTTAAAACCAAAAAAGGAAAAAAAAAGAGAGAAAAGAAGAATACACTTGAAACACTGTGCCGAAAGTTAACATTTTCAAAACTTGGAAAACTAACATTTTTGTAAATGTAAAAGAGAAGTCATAAACTTAATTGGGTCCAATCATATTCTTTTGTTTTAGCGTTTTTTTATAATTCCATAGACTTCTCTTTTACATTTACAAAAATGTATATGCATACAAATAAATATGGTAGAACTGGACTCTAAACCAAAACCGTAATCAACTACCATTCCACTATTACTATTTATGATGGACAAATATACATTCTAAGGTTCAAAAAAAAAAATATATATATATATATATATATACTTTCTTCAAATTAAAGACACAAAGGAACTTATAAATATTCTAGAGAAGCTCAAAAGCCCTAGCTAGTTGAATCAATCACAAATCATGGCGCTTCGTATCAACCACTTGAGGTTTCTTCTTGTTGTTGCTTCAATACTCGTGATGGTGGTTGCTTCCTTAGCAGGAGAAAGTTTTCCGGTTGATTCTCCGGTGAAGCAAGGTTCAGCAAAAGGAGATACAATTTGGGAAGAAGTTTTGCACGGGGATTATGGTTTTGGGAGCCCGACTCCGAAAAAGCCAAGAGCTAATCCAGCACCTATTCCTCATGATTTTACACGACCACGTAAACTGAAGGTCTGATATGGATAACCAGTTTCGAGATTATTGATTGTTTTGTTAACGATCACCTCGATATTTTTTTGGAATAGTTATAGGATTTTATTAATACATTATGGTGTATTAAGTTTTTTTATGTCTTTTTTTTTTCATGCTTTTGAATCGATGATAAGTTTTTTTATACCACACATATCGTTTTTTAATAACGTGTTTCTAAATTTATTGTTTTTGTGTTTATTTATAGAACTTTTGAAGTGCTTTTCTTACTTCCGAGTTCCAATTGATTAATCTTTTGGACTTGTAAGCTGATCTATAATTTTGTCAATGTCGTTGTCATGCAGCTGAACAACGAACATAGTTTTAATTGTTGATAATTTGATATTATTTTTTCACAAATTTTTAGAACTAAGACACATAATTAATATGAACATGCATGTTTTTAAGAATTGTTATATACGACAAATGAAAACTAACATGTAGCATAACAACATCTACGTACTCTCTATGCAGCAACATGGTAGAAAGCCAAAAAATATCAGAGAGCTGTGTTTGTCACTTATTGTACGATCTCATCTTGAATATCAAAATTTATACCTCATAATATGAAGACGCTCAGATTTGTTTCGTATTTGGATTTGTTGATGATCTTGGCGAATATCAAAAACCCTAAACTCGAAAAAAAAATGGTACAACCGTACCGTATGTTTACCATGTTTGTATCTCTTTAGTGCTGTATCTCGTCTCTCTCTCTGTTTTGTAGGATCGTAGGGAAGTAGTATGAAAGTTGTTCCTTTTATGCGAAGATCAATTGGTAAAGAAAGTGTGCATGTATCTTGATTTAATTGTGGTTTATATTTGTTTTTCTTTTCAGTATTTCAAATTTGTATTGAACCTTATAATTATATATATGATTTATACGTAGGTATAACGATTACAAAAATTTATCACCTAGAGGATGGATATTTAGGTCTTGAATCTATAGGATCGGAGGAGTCTACTTATGAATTTTTGGGGATACAAGTGAAAGAAAAACAATCCGACCAAAGCGGTGATCTCGGAGAGATTTGAACTTTGAAGTCACGTGGTATAGGTGTCATCAATCAAAACACATGTTTCATTGGGTCCACCACATTCACGCGTTCTTGTTTATTTTTATTTGCTAGATCTTACTTACCTCTCTGGGCAATGGCATGATTAGTAGATAAAATGATGATTTTCTTCTACATTGGCTGTTGATTTAGTCGAATCTACAACCTAAACTTTGGAAGATTCATTTAAGTGAAATACGCGACTCGTATATAACACAGCTCAGTGATTCCTATTTACTCTTTACAGTATCCTCCCAATTCTCAATAACATAGAAATTTATTTGTGTGTTTTTTTTGGTCTCACAATACCGCTTCATTGAAATACTGGATTCTTTACAATGAATAAATATTGAACTAACAACCACATTCATTGTTCAATTAATTATCAATTAACTTGTCTATAAATGCATGAAGTTAATGTGGGGGGACAGATATTTTGTTCCTCATTTTATTTTCATTAATGTAATTTCAATCTATATTAGTCAATGAAGGGGAAATTGAAAAAAAAGAACACTTTCACTATGAGTTTGTGAAATTATACCTTTTAATATTTTGTCCATATTTTGACTGAATTAGCCTTAACCAATTAAGTAAAATATTTTAAAATATATATTTTAAGAACAAAAAAATATATAGAAAACTCAAAAACACCATAGTAAAAAATTCCTAACCTTTAGTTTTTCAAAAAAACATTAAAAATAAATATTTTTGTTCTGTTCTATAAATTTTAGAATACGTATTCTAAACTTTAAATCTTTTTTTGAAGTTTAGAATACGTATTCTACACTTTGTACATGTTCTACGAAGTTTAGAATACATATTCTTCATTTTGTACATGTTCTACAAAGTTTAGAATACGTATTCTAAACTTCAAGTGTGTTCTACGAAGTTTAGAATACGTATTCTACACTTTGTACATGTTCTAAAAAGTTTAGAATATGCATTCTACAAAATTTAGAATTTTGTGTATCATAAATGGAAATAAAAATCTCATCAAAATCTGTAAAAGTTATAAATAGAAAAAATATATTTTTATTATATATTTTTGCAAAACATATAGCAAAATAAATGTTTAGCTTAAAACGAATATCAAATTTGTTTTTCTTGATGAACATATTTTTTTATATATTTTCGTTTTTTAATTTATTTTTCACTTTTAAATAAGCCTTGTTAATGAAAAAAATACTACAAAACATAATTCTATATATATTTTGACTTAAAATAACTTAGTAGTGGATAATCAAAATAAAATAAATAATTTTTAGGATATTTTTTAGTTTTGTTTTGAGAAGATAGATTATAATGTTAGATGTATAGTTTGATCTTTTGGAGTATATACTAATTGTATATGTTGTTTTTGTAAATTATACAAAATTTAAATAAATCCATAAAAATAAAATTTTATAAAATATCAAACAAAACCATTAGTTTTATCATAATATTAGAAGTAGAAGAATGGGAGAAATAAAAATAAACTTTTATCTAAAATTTTATATGAATTAGAAGTTTGTTATTATTAATGAGAAAAAATCATTATTTGAAAATTTCTATATAAATTAGAAGTTTGTCAATTAACACAAAACTAAATTATTATTTATATATATTTTAATTGAATTTTCTATTGAATTATTAAGGGCAAATTAAGATTAATATTAATCTAAGGTATAGTTCTTCAATGTTTTGAGCTAAAGGTATAGTTTTCCAAACCTATAGTAAAAGTGTCATTTTATTTCAATTTTTCCGTCAATGAACGCTCTTCTTTTCTGATTTATATCAACAAAAACTGATGTGCATATAAGAAAACCCCTAATATGTTTTTAATTCACAGACGTTTAATTAAGGAATTGACATAAACTCTTAAAATGGTTATACAAAATACATTCTTCTGTTCAGTTAATTAATTAAGAAACTGTTTAACAGTTTTGTTATTTTTTAGAACTTCTTAGATTATTATTCAGCAACGTGTAATATTATACTATATATAAAAACTGAAAAAGATGAGATTGAATTTATAAGTTTCCATAAATAATTATCCATTTTTTTAGAATGAATTTAGTACTATAAATAATTAAGTACTGAATATTTACCAACAAAACAGAAGGTGATATAAAAATTCAACTTCGGTAAGAAAAAGAAAAGAGAAGAAAATTCAATTTCGGCGACTCTCATCATATCATCTTCGAAGAGTGTTCAAACACGAATGAAACCAATTTTATTTTAAAAAATGATTTAAAAAAGTTCTGATCATTGGCGAACAGAGAGAATCGAGAGAAACATTTCAATGGCAATTGTGTGAGTTCTGATCATTTTCTTTCGACGACATCCCCAAGAAGAGAAAAAAAAAAAACAGAGAGATTTTCGGTAACAATCAATCAATAAAGCTCGAAACACCAGACAGAGAATGTCAAATCCGATGTTCGCGGAGAAATGGGAGAGCTCAAGTAAAAGCAGCAGAAGAGGGCATCAAAGGAGAGAGAGGAAGATGTGGAAGAAACCCATCAGGATTTCCCGATTGCCCAGCTTCGGATTCTCCGGTTCCGACTTCACAATCGATCAGATTCCGGCCATCTTCTCCGGCTACACTGCCGAGTCAGAAGATTCCTCTTCTTCCGAGATGTCTGATGATTCCAGAACTTGCTCTAAATCATCAAACGAGGAGATTGACCAGGCAAGTCTCGCATCCTTTCTCTCTCTCTCTCTCTCTCTCTCTGCTCTAGTCGGAATCAAGAGCTCACTAGTCTGAGATCTGGAAATTGGTGGATTTTGATCACAGGAAAGGTCAAAATCGGTGAGGAGACGAGCGAATTTGAAGAAAATGAAGAGTATTTCTCGAATTTCAAGCATGAAGGTTCTTAGGAGACAGTCAACGAGGAAATTATCCTTGGGAGGAGGACATAGACTGAAGAAGATGAGATCGATGAAGCGTTTAACTTCAAATTCGAGACATATTCTGAGGAAGAAGGCTCTGGATTCGATTTCCAGGGACGACTTTGGGTTATTAGAGCCGCCTCATTACTTGAGACCAACGAGCTCTTCTGCTTCAAAGAATGTCGAAACTAATCAGAAGAATCTCCAAGCAGCTAGGTTAAAGAGAATAGCGAGCTTGAGATACAGCGGGTTGCTTAAAGCTACATGTTCTTCAGCTATGAAAGGTTCTTCTTCTTCTTCTTCTAAGAAGAGTAATGATGTTTGCAATTACAAGTACTGTTCTCTGCACGGTCGGCTTCATAGCCACGCAGCGGATAACAGTGTTAGTGTCCCGTCTTTGAAGCGGTTTGTGTCGATGAGGAGGAAGTTTTTGAAAAGACAGAAGAGCGTGAACCGGCGTTTGGTGTTATTGAAACGGACTTTGAGCAGAAAGAGAGGGCCTTTAAGCGGTCCGATTGCGACTGATGAAGAATCAAAGAAGGTGGATGATGATGATGATAATACAGATGGAGAATCCAATCAAGAGTTGTTTGAAGAAGAGGTTTCCAGCGCAGAGAATTGTGGAAATGATTCAGAATCGAAAGGAAGATCAAGCGAGACGGTGATGGTAGATGTTGACGATAGTGGGGATGGAGGAATGGATTCGGTGGAGACTAATGCATCAGCTGGAAGAGAATGTGTTCAGGAATCTAAACCAGAGGTTATGGATGAGTCAGATGGAAGAATTGACAAAGATTCGGAGAAAAACTCCGATCGTGATGATGGGAGGGTGGAGGAGACTAAGAGTGAAGAAACTGTGAGAGGTAACGAGGATGGAAACAAAACTGAAAACGTATGGAATGACAAAGCGGAGATTATGGATGATTCAGATGAAAGAATTGACAAAGACTTTAAGGAATCTAAGGTGGCGGGTCTCGAATATGATAATGGCAAGGTCGAGGGGTCGAAAAGTGAAGAAGTTGTTGAAGACAATGAGGAAGTTTGCAGAGAAGAAGATGGGAAGAACACTGAAAATGTATGGAATGATACCGTTACCCTTGTTAAGCAAGCGTTTGATGAGATTCTTGCAGAGATTACCGATGATGACTCGTCGTCTGATGATATTTCTGTTACAAAGAATGAGCCTTTGGATGGTGTATTGGCGAAAGAATATGATGGTGGAGAGGATTCGAGTGATTGCTCGGATATGCCGCCTACTAAACGAAGGGACACACATTTGTCTGTAATTGTATCTAATTCTCATATGGGAGAAGAATCTGATCCCAGGAGAGGTGCCAAGAAGTGGAGTTACCTGAAAAGGGTCATTCTTCTCAAGAGGTTTCTCAAGTCGTTGGATCGAAGAGCGAGGCGCAAGTTGTCTGATGATGGTGAAGAGAGTGAAGCAATAATGCGGCTGAGAAGAGAGTTGGTTGGAGAGAGGAAGAATGCAGAAGAATGGATGCTTGATCATGCCCTCAGGCAAGTCATTACCACACTTGCTCCATCGCAGAGAAGGAAAGTTAAACATCTTGTCAAAGCTTTTGAATCTTTGATTCCTATGGATGTTGGTGGCTCTAGAGGTCATGATGATCTTGGATGTCCCGGAAGACAAGAGAACGAAACAGTGACCTCGCAAACAACGATCTTGAGAGACAGTAAAGACACTAGTGATCAACTAGAAGTTTTACCAGAAAAGGATCTTGAAGAAACAAAGTTAACTAGCGAAGCATCATCATCATCTCTGTCTACTGGTATGAAATCTGATGAAGCTTTGGAATCAGTAGCAGATTCAAGTCATCATCTTGCTGTGGAGAAAGAATTAGATGGGTCAGCTTCGGTGTCATCTATAGAAGAAGAAGAAGAAGAAGAAGAAGAGAAGACAGGAGGAGATACTGAAAAGAAAAATCTTTCTACATGGAGGAACCTTATACAGAAGCACATGATTATGAGAGACAACAACGAGATGAGGCGTGATGAAACTGAGCAAGAACACAAGTGGTCCTATGGAACTGATCAGATGACAGGCATTGAAGAGGATGGTGATGTTGCAGCTGTTAAATCGTTTCAACAAGCATTTGAAATGATTCTCTCAGAAATCCCTGACCCGTCGTTTGATGATGAAGAGATTGTTTCAGAATCATCTCACTCTCTTAAAGAGGAGAAAGAAGGTCATGGAGACACTAAAAGAAGCTGGAACAGCCTGAGAAAGGTTATACTTTTGAAAAGATTTGTGAAAAGCTTGGAGAAAGTACGGGTTATATATCCGAGAAAGCTGCGGAATCTACCTGTTGAATCTGAATTAGGGGCAGAAAATGTATTACTAAGACATCTATCAACAATGGAGCGAAGAACAGTTGGAGAGGAACTGATGCTGGATTATGCTCTGAGACAAGCTATATCAAGATTGGCTCCTATACAGAGAAAGAAAGTAGAACTCCTTGTGCAGGCCTTTGATACAGTTCTTGATGGCCATGAGACTCCTAAGAAATCCAAGAGCAGTGACAACAAGGATGAAACTGCCAAAGAAGGAGCACCGAGAGTAGTGGAAGATTTTGAAGTCAACAAAGATGAGCAGAGGATCAAAAATGTCTTTTCAAGATTTCAGGTACATGAAAAGGACTTGAAACATGAAGAGGAGGTTGATACTCCCCGGGACGATGTTGAAACTGGCGAAGAAGGAACACTGAGAGTAGAGGAAGATTGTGAAGTCAACAAAGATGAGCAGAGGATCAAAAGTGTCTTTTCAAGATTTCAGGTACATCAAAAGGAGTTGAAAGGAGAAGAGGAGGTTGATTCTACACCGAGGAAATCCAGAGATTTACTTCCTCCTATCAGAAATGTTAAACAGCGAATCGTGGTTGAGAAAGAGAAAGATTCGAGAATGTGGAAGCTCATCTACAAACACATGGTAACAGAGAAAGAAGAAACTGGTTCTGCAAATGGTGAATCAGTGGCTTCAGTTGAAGGTGAATTTGATGATGAGGCTGGTGGTCTTCAGATTGATGAGAGAAGAAGCGGAACAGTTACACTTGTTAGAGAAGCTCTTGAGAAGATTCTCTCTGAAATCCCGGACAACTCATCGGATGATCAATCTATGGACAGTGATATAACTACGGATCAAGAACTACTCGAAAGAAACTCTCAAGTCAAACCAAAGTCTAACGAGAAAAGAGTGAAAGGATGGAACAATGTGAAGAAAGTCATTCTCCTAAAGCGATTTGTTAGCGATTTAGGAAGTATGACGAGACTCAGTCCCAAGACTCCTCGGGTTTTGCCGTGGGAACCCGATCCAGAAACCGAGAAGATCCGTTTGAGGCATCAGGAAATTGGAGGGAAGAGGAACTCAGAGGAATGGATGCTTGATTATGCTCTGCGACAAGCCATATCGACATTAGCACCGTCTCAGAAAAGAAAAGTCTCTCTTCTCGCACAAGCTTTCGACACTATAAGCTTACAAGATATTGGGAGCTGTTCCACTCCCGGTTCAGCAACAACATCCAGGACCATCTCTCGTCAATCCAGCATTTCTTCTGCGACGGTCCATAGTGAAAATGAAGCTCATGCTGAGATCATAAGAGGAAGACTGAGAAATCTACAAGAGGATCTCAGAAAGACTACAAAACCTGATCCTGTAGCTAATGATGTGGAGGAGAAACAACAGTGCTCGAGCTTGTGGCGGTTATTATGCAAACAGATGGAAGACAACGAGAGAAACCAAACATTGCCTGAAGAAACACGAAAAGAAGAAGTAGAAGAAGAAGGAGAACTGAAGGAAGACACGAATGTGGATGGTGAAAAGATGGAACTTTACCAAACTGAAGCAGTGGAGCTATTAGGAGAAGTCATAGATGGAATCTCTCTTGAAGAGAGTCAAGATCAGAACCTCGTCCAAGGAGAAACAAGACAGAAGACTGAAACTTTACGGGTCTCACCAGCGAGGAATAACAGATGGAGCAACCTCAAAAGAGTGATACTGCTTAGGAGATTCGTCAAAGCGCTAGAGAATGTTAGGAAATTCAACCCGAGAGAGCCTCGGTTCTTGCCGTCGAACCCCGAAATAGAAGCGGAAAAGGTGAATCTTAGGCATCAAGAAACTCAAAACAAGAGAAACGGGGAGGAGTGGATGGTGGATAACGCGCTCCAAGACGTGGTTTCGAAGCTAACACCAGCTCGGAAGCTTAAAGTTCAGTTATTGGTGCAAGCTTTTGAGACACTTTCGGCTACAGGGAACTGAGACCATTCAATATGTCTTGTTTCACACAGTTTTCAATTCATAAGGTAAAGAAAGTCTCATAAAACTATACTACTTTGTTTCGCCATTGTCTGATAAACTTTCTACAGCTTTGCAGCTTCAGAAAACATAGAAACCATGAAAAACAAGATCTGCAAGACTAATCATGTAACTGGAAGATAACTAAAGACTTGCTATTTGTTCTTGCAGTGATCTTTAATGTGTTTCTTCATTTTTCTTTTGTTCTTACAATGATCTATTTTACATAATGCGTGTAGAAAGATATTATTATTATTCAAAGGGATTGAATTAGAGTATTTTTCATTGGTGAGATGCCAATGGATTCTTTCATAAATATAATATTAATATTTTTGCTGTATTTTTTTTAGTTTACCACAATTGTTTACCTGCATTAATGAAATACCCACTAAATCTCTTATAAATATTTTTATTGTTAAGTTTGATCTTAAATTTAAAAAATAATCATTAACAAAATATCAAAATATTTTTTTTGTTTAAATTTAAGTTTTTTTCTAATATTTAATATTATTATATTAATATAATATTAAATTATACAATTTAACTAATATTAATTAAAAATAATATTAATATATAATTTAAACTTATTCTAATGTAACTTGATAGGTAAACAATTTTAATTATCCTTTATAAAAACTAATAAAATAACAACATTCAAACTATTTAATTAACATTCTTTTCTTTTGTCGTTTCAAATATTATGAGATCAATTATAAGGATAATTTTTAACGAATAATATTAAAATAACGAATAACTCTACTTGCACCGTTCTGAAAATATTTTGGAAATCGAAATTCAGATCTTTTGGTGTAGAACCATTAATAAACCGTTTAGTCAACCACTTGATTAAGAAAGCTTTCATCGTTTAATTAACATTCTAAACTATTATTGGATATTTGATTCATTACAAAAAATCTAAACCACTAATAAAATGAATATGTATCTTTTGTTATCATAATGCATCTCCTGATGAAGCTTGCAAGGCTTCAGACAAATTTTCAACAACAAGATCGCAAATCATTTTGATTTAGAAACCCAGAAAATTTTATCGCGACTCGCCTTAAGCTTTGATTTTTGAGTTTCAAGTCATTTCTGTAATTGTAGCTGTTAAGATATCTTCACTGTTAGACTATTTACAATGGGGGTGTTGAAAACAAAATTCAACTGTTGAATTGTTACAATGAAGGTATTAAAAAGAGTGTTGAATATTGTGTGGATTTAATTGTGTGTTGAAACGTAAAAAGAAAAACATAAACAATGTCACGTGGCGCATTATCATTAGGTGTTGAGGTTTTCATGAGTTTTTCAAATAACAAATAATTCTCAATCATTTTTCTTTAAAACACTAACATCAAATAAAACATAGTCAAAAGTAGGGATGTGTAATAAAAAAAACCAAATCGAACCTCTGTTAGTCTCTCTTCTCTCTATTTTCAAATACGAATAGGTGATAAAAACTAAATCGAACCTTGTTAGTCTCTATCCTCTCTATTTTCTATGAGCCTCTCATTCTCTCTAATCTCTAATCCTCTCTCAAAAATTATTTCTATTTTCATAAACATTAGATAAAAACTCTTTGTCTTACAAGATAATCAAACTCTCATTATGTTTCTAAATAGTACATATACCTTTGATGGTATGGAATCCTTTAATTATAAACCTTTGAAAATGTCTAGCTCATGATTGTAGAAAACGATGATACAATCATTGTAAAACATGGACGTGATCTCGCATTTGGCGTTGATTAATTTTTTGAATTTATAGTCAAATTGAACAATCAGATTGATGTTCAATGACAAGATGAAAAATGAGGGTGATGTAGTAGGTGTTTTCCAAACTGCCTCTTAAAATATGGTTATCGATAAGATAAATATCATATTTGAGATATATATTTTAAAAGTATATGAACAAAATTTGTGCTTTAAAAAATATATAGTTTACTCAAATTTAAGTGGGTTTAAAGTCTTCTGATTTAATATCAAATTCTTAAACATGTTTCTCCTTTAAAATTTCTACAATATGTCATTTTCACGATATTTTGATATCTCCATTCTGACCAATAAGCAGCAAAAAGTGACCACAGGTTGAGTGTGTGGTTTGAAACGATGTACCTTCCAATACATGGGGATCCTTGGTAGTTGGCTAGTGTAGACAATATCCAAAATCATGTGCCCCCACTCTTTTTAGACTTGCTGGCAAGTTTACAACGGCTGTGAAGACTTCTGATCCAAGGTTAAAGCCCATCAAACATGGTGTTGTTTCTTGTGTGAAACATCCATAGAAGAGAACCTCTTCTATGCACATGCTTGAGCTTGAGTTTCTTGATGGACAGTAAGGGATGGGACACTCCAGTATCATCCAGGCGGTGGTTTCTCCAAAGTTAAGTACATGGCAGTGAGCAACTTCTTCATATCCATGGATCACTGAGAGAACTTTGTACCTCCCAGCATTTGAGTCATATCCCAGAAAGCAGTTTCTAGAGAAGGCAGTACTTTCAACATACCTAAAGTTGGGTTTATCATCACAAAATTATCTATGTCCGAACTAAAACATAGCAATTCTTTGTCGTAAGAACCTTTGAAGTAACCATTTATTTTCTTTCTTTTTTTAAACTTGATAATTTCTTTTTTTTTTTTGGTAAGGATAATTTCTTTTCATTTATTCATAAATAACATTCTTTTTTTTTGTTAAGTATTAAATTTCACATCTCAAGAATATATTGAAAAAATTAAAATAAGAATTTGCAGGCTCATGACATGAAATTTTATTTGGTAATGATTTAATTAAAGTATTTTCAGTTTGTCATATTTTTTTCTTGGAAATGGCTTCTTTTTACTTCATCCTCTTGGAGTTTATCAGTTTTTTCAAAAGTTAAAAGCATTCTATATCTGTTCAAGATTTAATTAAACTATTTTCAGTTTGTCATATTTTCTTCTTGGTAATGGCTCTCTCTATGTCCTAATTCGCACTCAATGAGAGGCAGAGAACTTCATGCTCGTACAATTTGAGTCGGTCTGAAGCAGGAATCGAGTGTGAATAACGCTCTAATTGGGCTTTATGCTAAATGATCAAGCTTTCGGTTTTTCTTGTTGAATTATATTTCCCTCTCAGTCTCTCACCAATTTCCACATTTTTATGAAAGATAAAGTCAACAACAATAATATTTGGCCGCCGTAAAGAAAAAAGGAATAACCGAATATACGATCCATAATCATTTTGTTCTTTGCGTATATTTATTAAAAATCACAACACGTTTTCAGATTATATTCGAATTAGGAAAGAAAATCTAAGGTGCTATAAATAGGGATCATCAGATACCGTAAACCTCATTCCAAACAAAATAAATCTATTAGAAAAACCATAAAACTCTCAACATGTCTCTCTCTGCCTCCGTTGCACGTGTGATGTCCTCCTCCACCGCCGTGAAGCAAAATCCCCTAAAACGCAAACGCGACGATGAGATCACTCAAGATAAAGCTGTACAAGTGGTTATGCATAAAGAAGACGACGAGCGTGAACATACCGAGCCGCATCCTCCGTCTTGGAGGGTTCTAGACCTTCTTGGCTATTACATGGAGCCTAAGACTCTCTGCGTCGCCTCTTGCGTCTCAACCGCATGGTTAAAGTGTTTTTCCTCGGAGGATCTATGGAAGTACATCATGATCGCACGGTCCGCACAACCCTCTTCTCCCTATAAGTTTGCCTTGGGAAACACGGAAAACATCTCGTACAAACACCTTGTCTCCACCGTTGAAAGAGATGCGAAACGCCGCCGCAAAGATAAACCGGCGGAACTCAAGATATCCCTCTCGGATCTCAGCTTCATCGTCCACGTGTCCTCGGAAACAAAGGAAACATCGGTTCTCGTAAAGGGGAAAGACCTCGAGTTTGGCCCTAATGACAAGTTCCATATCGAAGTCGACGTAAGCAACTCCGGGATCGTTTTCGGTAAGAAAGAGAACGTGAGGATGACGTGGCAAGTCGTGTATAAAAGTACTTGGGCAAACTTCTTCACGTTGGCGGATACTACAAGCTCGTTGGACACAAGTTACGGGTGGTTCACCGATGAACTCCAGGACAAAGATAACCGCAAGCTTGTAGGCGACGTCAAGCCGAGTTTTAACGGCGATGTTCTCGACAAGTTTGGATTTGCGATAGTCGACTCAGACGGATGGGGATCTTTGTTAGTCGATGGGTTCTTGAGATATCTTCAGAGGTTTTTGTTGGAATAATTTTAGTTTTCACAAAATCTCGATCGATGTGTAGAAGAAACAAGTTTGATTAGCAAGTTAGAAGGTTTTAATTGTATTTTCTCTTTTTTTTTTCTTTTCCTATGTGCTCCATTGTAATATATAAATTCAAGTATAAATTTCTCCTTTAAGAAAATTTTATTTCACGGAACAGAGAAGTTCCGGCTCCGTAAAGTATTCATTAAGCCCGATTTGTGATAAATAATAACTTGTGAATAACTAGGGTTTCTAAATTCTGTGAAACTGCAACGACGACGACTCTATAAAGTTCCGACGATCGCAAGAATATCTAGACGACTGTGGATTTATTTTTAGATTTATTTTTTAGTTTAATAAAACGAATAAACCGTTTTGAGTTTTACGAAGTTGAGTGAGAGACTACGTCATCTAGACTAAACGCTCGTTCGAAGCACACGTGTAATGTAATAGCTACGGAGACGCCACATCACACGGAGTATCTTCTCGTCCATGAAAAAACCTTTTTAACTTTCCCCAAAAATAAAGAAAAAGATTATTACTCTTCTTCTTCTCTATGGTCTCATAGGGTAAGTGATCTTTACACTAGTCTCATACCCCAGCTTGATTTTTGTTTATCTTTTTTTTTAATTAGTTATGTTGATTCGATCTTGATATACTTAGATTAGGGTTTATTAGTAAACTCTTGTTGATTTTGACGATGGTCTGCAATTTTGGCATCTATGGCGATTAATGAAAACCCAAATTGTTTCGAAAGTCCAGAGTTTCTAAACCCGTATTTGGTTTTCGTGACAGTTCCCAGATTTTCGGAGAATCAAAACCACATGGATCGAATTGAGTCACATGTCTCTAATGGTACAACTCCAATCACTTCTTTGACTTGTCCAACTCAATGCTCTGAATACGATGTGTTTGTTGTAATGCCTAGCTGGAGAAATAAAGACTTGTTGTGACTTATGATATAGTATAAATCTTTTTCGTACATGTTAGTATTCTGATCTAAGATTACATATGACATTGGATTGTCTGTAGATCACTCTGCATATTTGGGTTATGATTCGTTGTAACAAGTCCCTTGTTCGCTTATGTCTTAAGCTAGTCAACAAGTTATGATTCCTCGTAGCCTCAGGATTATACATTTAGAGGTAGAAACCTGAAGTGGACAGGATAGTCTAATAATTCCGAGACAGGTGCAGGTAAAGTAAAAGAACCGATGGTAATATCTCCGGGAGGATCCAAGACCAAAGACAGTACGCAGAGTGAGGGTGTTACTAATCAGCCCCATGGCGAAGTGAACATGGAAGCTTCCATATCAGCAGAAGATGTGATAAGAGCTGGAGGGTTTGGTGCTCAGGACGACATTGGAAGCTTCCTTCCCGTGGCAAGCGACTCGACTGACTTTGAGGAATCAATCCGCTCTGCACGCGACTATGAAGAACCGCAAGCGGAGGTTCAAAGACCCGGTCTTGGCTGGCCTAAACAGTGAAACCTTCTTGCTTTTATACTTCTTGTTCGGTTTTGTGGGATCAATTGTTATTTCGTGATGATAGCAAGGCTCGGATTGTTTCAAGGTCGAGAACTCTCTGGTTTTAGTTGCTACATTTTTCCAGAAAGGTTTTATTTTTACAAGAGTTGAAAGCATTCTATATATGTTTCAAGAATTACCGTCGGGGACTTGTTTTGTTCTCTGAATTGCTCTGTCTTCTTGCTCTGTTTTCTTGCTCTGCTTTTTACCAAAACGTTTTTTCAAGGACCTTCTAACATTTTTGTAAGTGGGACGAATTGTGGAAATTACCTTTTATATATCAATCAATGTTTTTATGAATCATGATTATCATAATGTGACAATTACGTTGACACCATTAGCTGGTGATATTGTAAGTGGGGATGAATCAAAAATTCAAAACCAGTGAAAGAAAGGAAATGGAATCATAATCCATTAAGTGTGGCTCAAGTTGAGGACACTCGGCAATTGCTTTTTTTTTAGCTCATATATCAAGTCTTGTTTTCTACCTTTTATGAATTAAAACTTGCATTTCGCTCCTTTTTATATAAATAATAATACAACATTATTTTTATATCTTTCAAAGTGGCTAATCATAGCCTAGCACTCAGCTACTTGGATATTATTTGATGACCCTTTTATTGGTAACCACTATACACATTATAATTTTTTTCGTCGCATTCGATTACTAATTTGGAAGCTGGTATATAGCGTATATAAGTTGGTGAAAGAGGAGGATTAAGAGAAATTATTATTCACTTACTATTTGATCATTGATCATAATAGATAGGTTTCCTAATTAATTAATGTAAGAAATAAACTAAAGATCTTTGACCACCCAATTTTAAAGCATAAAGATCATAGAGATAAATGACAACAACACACCAAGCTATAAGGGTATTGGCTAACTTCAAAAATCAAGATGATATTATAATTATACAACACATATTAAAAAATATCGTTGACGCATCATGCATTATTCATCATGGATTCATGGGAATTTGCGATGTGTTATAAAGAAAACTTGTAGTAATTTCTTCAAAGTTATTAACTTACACAAAACTGAAATTTACAAGCGTTTTTGAAAACGTTAAAATAATTCTCGAAGAGTTCTAGATAATTACGATACAAATTTGAACGTTGCTTACAAGTTTCTCAAGGAAAGAAATATTTTCGTTCAATGAACTTTTAGAAAGTTGTTTTGTTAATGAATGATAGACAACTGCTATTTTAATAATTCAAGAGAGACAAATGAACCCTTAGAAAAGCAGAAATTGAATAAATAAAAAATTATATATATCCTACTTGTCTCTTCAGGATCAGAATATCACCCCCTATTTATATCTGCACATCATAGGCTTACTTGTCACAGAAAAAAAGTGCCATTTTTCATGAAAGAGAGAAACAAGGATTTTTTTTTTCTTTCTTCGTGGTTATCTTCTTCGCGCTAATGGTGGACGACATCTTCACACGGCTCACGTCACCTAAGTATGTTTCATCTATGTCTCTGTGACTGTCTCGAAAGTTCCTTCTTCTTTCTTGCTTAAAAGTGCCTAAATTTATAGAATTAATTTTTCATGGATCCGTTATATTGGGTTAAGTTCACAGATTAGGTGTTCTATTTACTGTTTAGCTAAATTCGCGCCTCTTATCTTAAATTAAGCAAAACAATGGTTTTTTTTCCTTTGCCTTTTCCAGATTTTGGATTAAGATTCTCTGTAGTTTAGAGTTTCTGATCCAACGGTGTTTCAGGACAAGATCTCATGAATTGTTCTAGCAGAGAAATTCTTTGGAGAAAATCTCCAGAAGCTTCTCTCTCCAAAGGTTCAAGAAGATGACAAACAATGAAACTCTCGAACCAGAGGCATGAAAGAGATTCGTACATTTTCCCGATCATCACCCTCCAAGCGTTTTGTGTATAAACAAGAATTGAAACCTATAAGGCTACAAACAAGTTGTAAATTTTGAATTGAAATATATCCAGAAACTTATATATTATATACCGATACCTGCATCATTAAAGTGACAAGATCTCAGAAACATTTAGAACAAAAACAATTTTGAGACATCCATATGACTCTAAACTTGTACACACCCACACTAACACTCACACCATATAGTTAACCCCAAAAAGTTGCTATTTCCTCAAAAAATATTTATCAGCAGAGATACTCTGTTCCATTCAGAAGGATTCAGTCCAACCGCAACCATTCGAATGTTGCTGAAACCCACCTCGGCCTCTCCCTCGCCCGTTCCTCCATCGACAATCCTCCACTCGAACTCCACCACGTGGCACATCTCCTCTCTTTATCCACTCTCTGCTCTCTCCCCCTTGATCCTTACAGTTCCAATTCCCAACCTTCTTGTAGTTGAAGCTGTTGTTGTTGTTACTGTTCTTATGATCCCAAGATTCGGTTTTGAAGCTGTTGTCGTGCTTCTTATGACCCCAAGACTCGGTTTTGAAGCTGTTGTCGTGCTTCTTATGACCCCAAGATTCGGTTTTGAAGCTGTTGTCGTTGTTCTTATGATCCCAAGATTCGGTTTTGAAGCTGTTGTTGTTCTTCTTATGACCCCAAGGTCCGGTTTCTTCTTTTATTCCCCAAGAATCCTCGTTCCATCCAACACATTTCTGATCACCCCATGAGTTTTCTGGCTTAGCAGTATCAAAATTCTCCTCGTTAATCCCTTCAGCGTCTCCCCATCCTGTTCCCCAACCGAGCCCGCCATACTGTCCAGATAAGACCAAAGCATCGAGGATCACGACATGTTCTTCTTCTCCTGTAATCGGGTCTGGACCACGTTCAAGGTCAAGAATCAGCTCGGTGTCAGCTTCAGCATCCCAATCAACATCATCAATGTAGACATCAGGATCAGGCAAAGATAAGCCACAAGGAACTCCATTTATCTCTGCCCAGTACCGGGATTTAGCCTTCTTGAAGGCGTCTTCTCCCGCTGAATCGTCCCACTGGACCACTCTATCGTATAGATGCATAAACCGCTTCGCCTCTACAACTTTCCTCCATGGAATTGAACCAACCACAGCACAGAACTCCTTCTCCCAAGCCGGAACAGACGGTATGCAGTTACCTGCAGAAACATAAGAGTCTGAAGAGTTAAAAACTCTGTTCTCAGGCCAAATTCAAGTGCAGAATAACTTACAGATCAAGAAAAAGGTGAGAACAATAAACTGGTCAGGGATCTGAGGGTTATGAATCAAATTATTCTCCAAACAAATTTGATTGATTTTTATCAATAAACCAAGTTAGTATGTTAATCAAAGTTTGATCTAAGCCTTTTTAACCACTAATTGTTCGTAATCTACGGTTCATGCAAGTATCTTGTTCACATTCATGAATTAGGACTTGGAATTAAGAGTAGGGAAAAAAATCTCACAAACCTCACAGAGATGAAATCAATTAGTATTATGAATTCTCTAATTTCACTAGCCTAAAGTACATAGAAGAGCTTAGAAACCGACATTGATGAACAACCACAAACCCTAATTAAGAACACAGTGCAGCAGACAGAGAAATCCGAGGAAAACACAGTTTCGTTTATGAGAAAGGAAAAAAAAAACCATCAAGCAATTCGATTTCGAAGAGATCGAAACTGAAACTGAAGAACTCATCAATCCGAGAAATTAAAGATGACGATGGAAAAAAAAAACAGAGAGAGAACAGAACAGGTCATACCAAGAGGCGGCTTTGATGATTGCGTCGTCGTCGTGTCTCGTTGATGATGATGATTAAAATTGTTGTTGTTTCTGGGTTTTTGTCTTCTCCGATTACTCATTATGACCCGACAAAGATTGGATTTTGGAAGAATGAACGCAGAAGAAGACAACGAAAACCCTTCCAAATCAGGACGAAATTATTATGACCAAAATCCCTAAATTTCGAAGACGAGAAGGAGAGAGAGAAATTCGAAGAATATTCGGAGAGAAATCGAGAAAGGTGTGATTTTTTCTTCAGAGCTCCGAACACAGAGAATTTATAAGAAGGGTCAAATGATCCCAACCCGATTAGTACATGAAGAACAAACCGTGGCGTCTCAAGAAATTTTCCTTTTTCTTCTTTATTTTGAATTTTCAGGTGATTTTTTTCTAAAATGCTAGTATTTGCTTTTCGTTGGGAAGAAAAAAAAAGGTTTTCCTTTTTTCTGAGACGAATTTGGATACGTTGCCACGTTTTGCTTGATTCTAATTGCTTCTCATAATAATATCTTTATATTATACTATAACGAATACTATTTGTTTCTATTTATGTTTGTAGAAAGGCGCGTGGCCTTATTAAATTGCTCTCTCTCTCTCCCACGATTGCATTAATATTACTTTTAAGTTTCAATTAACATGGGTAAATGGTATCGGTAAATTTTTAAATGCCTCATTTTTCGACTGTTTTAAATGCCTCAAAGGCTAATTAAACTGTTGTATCTGTTTGTACTTGAATTTATCTTCTTCTTTTTCTGGATAAATTATTGTTCACCGACGGGAAGGAAACTCTATAATAAAGTAAATGTTCAAAAACAAAAAAAGCTCTATAATATCAGAAAAAATATTTCTTAAAAAAGGAAATAAATAAATACCTAAACATTTATTTGCATTACGTTTTTTTATTGTTTTTTGGTTACTAGATATTTAGATTACAATTATTTTTCTTATTTGTTTCTTGTTTGAACTAGAAAAGTTAAGGGTATAGTTTTAGATTGGGCCGACTTGTTTCAGGGCTGACTTGTTTCATTAGAACTCTACTAATGAAGCAGCAAAAGCAGTAGAATTCAACAATTTAACGGTATCATCATAATTTCAAGAACAGAGTACAATTACAACAACAACGTTTAGGCTATGAGCCGTATGGGCCTAATGTGAATAAGAAGAAAAGTATGATAATTCGGTAACTTTTTTATTGATCCTCTAAATTAATAATTAACACAATTTTAAAGCTAACCTAACCGGGATGTTTTTTATAAAAAAAAAACTAACCTAACCCAACCGGATTGTAGCTCAATTTTGTTTTAGTATGATTTTCTCCAAATTAAATTAAGGTAGACCGGAAGAAAAAAAATGGATAAATAAAGTTAAACCAATGTCTACCAAAAAGAAAAATATATATATAATACATGAGAATTCGGTGTTTTCCATGATTCCGAACGAAAATTGAACCGCAAGCCCAATCTAAGTCGTATGGAATTAATTCCTTTCTCAAGAGTCAAGCCGAACTAAATCCGGGTCAACCGGAAACTCAATCCGGTTTAGAGAACGTGCTTGGGTTCGCGTCCGGGTCTGAGTCCAGGTCCGGATCCGGGCGGGTCGCTTTATACATACACATATGTCTAATGTCTTGCGAGTTGCGAGGAAATATTGCATTCTTCTTTGTTGTTCATCGTTCGTCTTCGTCAGGTCTCCCTCTCTCTTTCTCTATCCCTCTCACTCTATTACGTCATGTATATTCCGATTTTCCAAATTTTTTTTAAAAAATGCAAAGTCTTTATTTTCTGTGTAATCGTCGAATCTCGCTTCCGAATCCTTTTTTGATCTTCAAAAGTACTTTTGGGCTTAGGGTTTCCGAAATTTTCCGCGTAGTTGTGTCTGCCTTTCGTTCTTGTACCCCGTGGGTAAAACCAAAATGAGATTCTTTTGTAAATTTTCGTGCGGATTGTTAGAATCCTTTTCGCGATTTGTTAGATTATTGAGTTTTCTCAGTAGCCATGTCTGCTATACGCATGTTCTTAGTGGGTTGGTTAGTAAAGATGACTCTCATAGAAATACTGTAATTTGTAGAGATCCACAAGTTTTTTTGGGCTTGTTTTCTCTTGAAATTGATCTGAGTTTCTCTGCATCTTATCAATCGTCGATGTTACTTTTTCTTTTGATCTGCGTTTTTGTTTAGTTGCGTTGGTTTGTCTCGTACTGATGATCAAAGAAACAGTTTTTTGTGCAATGTCTTGTTCCGCCAGGGCAAAAACCAATTTGGGGATGACGAGTGCTAATGAGGTTCTAAACAGCGATGATGCTATGTGTGAGATTCTTCTTCTGTTGCCACCTGAAACGACCTATAAGCTGATTCTGGTATCAAAGAGATGGCTTCAGATTATCTCCAGCCCTTTCTTCCGTCACACTTACCTTACCAAATGGAAGCCGACCTTTCATCTCATCGGCTTCTTCGTCTGCAACACAATGTACCTCGGAAAACACGAACAAGGAAACCGTCGCCCTCGCTCTGAACTCTCGCTGCCTTTGCTCTCAACAAGCAGTCTTGGCGATGAAATCGAGTCCTCTGGTATGCTGCAGAAGCTTGGATACTACATCGATTCTTCAAACGGTGCTCTTCTCTGTGGCCGCCATCCAAAAGCTTACTACCTGTGGGATCCCAGTACTCGGAAGCATCACCAGATTCCACGTCCCAGAGTCCATTTCGAAGAACTTTGTATGTCCTTGATCACTGAGGATTGTCCTGTTAGAGGTTTTAGCTACAAGGTGATCCGCGCGGAGTGTGTTTCCTATTTAAATTACAGTACAAAGGTGAGGATAGAGACTTATTCCTCTAAAACCACCACATGGAGCTACTCTGAGCTTACTTGCCCCGAGCCTATATCTCTCAGTCCGTGGACTCCGGGAAGAGTGATTGAAGGTGTGGTTTATTGGCATGCCACAGGAGGTAAAGTTGCCATCTATGACTCAAAGGACGAAGAGAAGCGGATCAGTTTGACAAAGCTCCCAAAGACATACGACTATGATGAACAGGTTCTGGGCGAATCCGCTGATGGGTGCCTGCAATATGGATGGAGCAATAAGTCTATAATGGAGATATGGAAGCTGGAAAAGGTAAGCAATGTGCTTCAGTGGACCATTCAGTTTAAGCTGAGTTTCAAGGCGATATGGAGGATGAACCCAGTGGAATCTAAAAAATTCAGCACTCGCACTAAAGAAACGCAGCTGCTCGCGTTCTTCAATCAGAAATCAGACTCGGTTTTCATTAGATGTGACTCGCACGTCTTCAAATTCTACACACGGACTCAGAGGGTTGAAGAAGTTCAGTACCAAGGACGAGGGTCTTCANGAACCTGAAATAAGAGACGGACTCTCTTGCATCGGCGGCGCGTGTTCTAACAGACGCGACTCCTCTTTGCCCGAGCAAATTGATCAACGCCCGCTTGCTTAAAACGATGCCGTATTGAAAAGAACACGCATCGACGGCTGTCACTCGGCCACGTCATTGAAAAGGATAAAATGGAACCATCCAAAAGTTGTTTCTTTGCAACAAGATAAAATTCAGATTGCGGAGCTCCGGTCAAGTTTTTTCGTTGAGCTTCGATCACTGCTTATGGAGGCTCTTCAATTTTCCAGCCGTTTCTCTTTGAACAGAGTTACGTGCACAGAGAGTTTTAACGGAAATCGGAGAAGCAGGGCTACATTTCGTTCTGCGTTCACCGGAACCAGCAATTCAGCTTCCCTCTCCTCTAAGAATCCCTCCACGGTTTGGCTTCAAATTTGTCTTTCTGTCTCCCTTTCGTTTCTATCTTATTTTGGTTATAAAGTGTTCTCTGTCCTGAGTAGAGGGAGATATGGAGTTGGGTGGGATCGAAGACAGTTGGCCATGGAAGATACAGAAGGAGCCAAGTGAGGGCGGAGATGTTTGGTCAATTAACGAGTGGACTCGAGGCTGCTTGGACCAAACTCAAAGGGGAAGGTTCGATTTTCTCTGTTTTATGTAAAAAAATTTAAAGGAGTCTCTTGTAAATGTCAAAGCTATTAGCTTTTAGTAGTTTAGCTCGGACCCAGAAAGCAGAAACTTACATCTTGACGAGAAAGTGAGAAGATGAGTAAAGATAGGAACGAGGAATGGATCAGAGAGAAATAGTTCCCATCAATTTTTGAATCAAGTGATCAATTTGTAGATAAAGGGCCACTAGTAGATGTAAAAAGGATGAGCATGCGGTTTAAAGCTAGTCACGGTTGTTTGAACTTGCAGAGGTCTTGACGAAGGAGAATATAGCGGAGCCGATGAGGGATATCAGAAGAGCTCTCCTGGAAGCAGATGTGAGTCTCCCAGTTGTTAGAAGGTTTGTTCAATCTGTTAGTGACCAAGCCGTTGGAATGGGTGTCATTCGTGGAGTCAAACCAGATCAGCAGTTGGTCAAGGTAACTAGCAATGAACCGGTTCTTAAGCTTGTGCCGAATCTATGATCATTTTAGTTTTCTAAGTCAGGTCCTACTATTGCAGATTGTACATGATGAGCTAGTGAGATTGATGGGTGGAGAAGTATCTGAGCTACAGTTTTCCAAGTCAGGTCCTACCGTAATATTGTTGGCTGGGCTCCAAGGAGTCGGGAAGACAACTGTTTGCGCTAAACTCGCTTGTTACCTAAAGAAGCAGGTATGCCTTTTGAAAATACAATGGAGATTTTGTTACTCTCTGTCAAGCTACACTTGATCATTTGTGATAGTCGATAACTTTTCGCAGGGAAAATCTTGCATGCTTATTGCTGGAGATGTGTACCGACCTGCTGCCATCGATCAACTTGTCATTTTAGGTGAACAGGTACTAAAATTTGGACTTGTGAATTATTTGTTTTGCACTCCTAGTACCGGGTTAAAGAGAATCAAATGTTTCCTAATGCTCTCTTTGTGTCAGGTTAGTGTGCCGGTTTATACTGCAGGGACTGAAGCAAAACCTGCAGATATAGCTAAGCAAGGTCTAAAAGAAGCTAAAAAGAATAATGTCGATGTAGTTATTATGGATACTGCAGGGAGGCTTCAGGTAATCTTTCCTTCTTTGAGAGTCAAATTGTATCACAAATCTGTTGCAGCCTTTAGTCATGAAATTGCTTCTTTGTGACAGATAGATAAAGGGATGATGGACGAATTAAAAGACGTGAAGAAAGTTCTTAATCCCACAGAAGTGTTGCTCGTTGTTGATGCCATGACTGGTCAAGAAGCTGCAGGTACTCTGTTTCGGTTAGTTTCTCGATTTTCTAGGCTCCGATGTATAAAACCTCTAACTTTGGTGTTTTTTTTCCCACAGCATTGGTGACGACATTCAATGTTGAGATAGGCATCACAGGAGCCATTTTGACGAAGCTTGATGGTGATTCAAGAGGTGGTGCTGCTTTGAGTGTCAAGGAGGTTTATGTTCTTCTTCTTTTCATCGATTAATTTCATAGGAAGTTACTCAACATTGATAGTTTACTCTAAAATGGGTGTCACTAGGTATCTGGAAAACCGATTAAACTGGTGGGACGTGGAGAGCGAATGGAGGATCTTGAACCCTTTTATCCAAATCGAATGGCTGGAAGGATCCTGGGAATGGGAGATGTGCTTTCATTTGTAGAGAAGGCACAAGAAGTTGTAAGTTTTCAGCAGTGGAGTTATACAATCAAACTTTCTTTCTCTGTCCCTCTCTCTCTTGCTCATGTCTTTCCATGTGGTCTTGATAGATGCGTGAAGAAGATGCTCAAGATCTACAGAAGAAGATAATGAGTGCAAAGTTCGACTTCAACGATTTCCTAAAGCAGACTCGTGCTGTTGCGAAGATGGGTTCGATGACACGTGTTCTTGGAATGATTCCCGGGATGGGGAAAGTGAGTCCAGCGCAGATACGAGAAGCGGAAAAGAGTCTTATAGTCATGGAAGCAATGATCGAAGCGATGACACCTGGTTTTGTTTCTTCTCCATTTCCCATTAAACAAAAGAAGCATATTACATAATCTCGATTTTAGTTTTGTCTTATTCTCGTTTGAATCTGTTGGGCAGAGGAAAGGGAGAAACCAGAGCTACTAGCAGAATCTCCAGAGAGAAGAAAAAGAATCGCTAAAGATTCAGGAAAGACAGAACAACAGGCGAGTACACTCACTCGGATTTTTAAGCTAGTTTCAGATCTATTAAATTCATCTTCTTCTTCAGGTGAGCCAACTTGTAGCACAAATATTCCAAATGAGAGTGAAAATGAAGAACTTGATGGGAGTAATGGAAGGAGGATCAATTCCTGCATTAAGCGGTCTCGAGGACGCACTGAAAGCAGAACAAAAGGTTTCTTCTTCTTCTTCTTCACTTTGAACATGTGACAGAGTTTAATGGATTCTTGTTAATGTATCATAGGCTCCACCTGGAACCGCAAGGAGGAAGAGAAAGGCGGAGTCAAGGAAGAAATTTGTGGAGTCAGCATCAAGCAAGCCAGGTCCACGTGGGTTTGGGTCCTCGTAACTAAAACAGTTTTAATGTGGGGGAGTTGGTTACTTGGTTAATCTCAAAAACGGATTATTTATAAAAAAAAAAAAAAAAAAAAAAAAAAAAAAATTACCAACTGGAATTACATTTTGAATTATGCTAAATTTTTCATTATAAGTTAAAGTACATATAATTATATCTTATTATTACATATAATTATAGAATTCATACATAGAATTGTGTTTACTAACATAGATTTCTATGTATTAATAAATAGAATTCTATCTTAATAAATAGAATTCTATCTTAATACATATAATTTTATCTACTAACATATAATTCTATATTATTAGTACATAAAATTAAGATAGAATTATTAGTATATAGAATTCTAATAATATATAGATTTCTATCTTAATACTTAGAATTCTATCTACTAACATAAAATTTTATCTTAATACATAGAATTATGTCTTATCAATTCATAGAACTGTAGTAAAATACATAAAATTATATATTATTAGTTCATAGAATTCTAGTGAAGTACGTAAAATTTTATCTTAATACATACACATTATTTTAGTAAACTACATAAAATTTACTTTAGAAAAAAAAATTATATCTTATTATTACATCAAATTTTTATTTACTCATGAAAACATCCATAGAAAAAAAAATAAACACACTAGGCCCTTCAATTTTCGGTTTATGTTCGGTTTGAAATTCTTTAGTTCGGGAAAATTGTAACCGAAATTTAAACTAAAATATCTCCGGTTAAGGAGAATTGTCACCCCCAAATTTAAAACTTATTCGATTTGGTTGGATACAGTTTGATTAGGAGAAATGCCGCTTCTCCTCCGCCCAACGACGCCATGTCTCCTCTTTCCGCCGCCGCATTTTCACCGACGGAACTCATCACTCTTTCTCAAACTTCCAATGCAACCGTCGCCGAGACCTCTAAGATCCGGGAAATCCTCCGTTTTCCTTGTTCGGGCCAATACAGCCGTCAATTCGCTGAAACCCTTCGAAAATGTTAAACCCTATCTACAATCGGAATCGAGAACCATCCTCGCTGGCTGGCTCTGCAGCTTGGTCTCTGTTGTCTCGCTTTCTCAGATTATCCCCAGGATCGGCTCATTCACATCCAACCTCAACGCAAACGCCGCGAGCCCGATGAAGCTCAGAAACGCGGCTCTCGTGCTGGCGGCTCTGTTTCTGGCTAGGGTCGTCGCTGGCTATCTGCAGCAAGCGTATCTCTGGGAGGCGGCGTTGAATTCGGTGTACAGGATTCGGGTTTTCGCGTATCAGAGGGTTTTAGAGAGAGAGTTAGAGTTCTTCGAAGGTGGGAATGGGATCTCATCAGGAGATATTGCGTACCGTATCACTGCCGAAGCTTCTGAAGTTGCTGACACTATGTATGCTCTTCTCAACGTGAGTAGCCAAATACCATCACTTTTGCTTATCATGAATGTTTTCGGAAAAGTTCCTTCATTTCCAATTTACAGGATAAATTGTGTAAGTTTTTTGCTGACTATAAGCTATACTCGTTGCAGACGGTTGTGCCCAGTGCTTTCCAGATATCTGCAATGGCGACGCATATGGTAGTTGCAAGTCCTGTTTTGACACTAGTCTCTGCATTGGTGAGTGAAGAATGTGAACCTATCGTCTTCGTTCGTGTTTCTCATCGGTTCAAGCATGTGAAGTTCCTTGTTTTGTTATAGGTGATCCCATCTGTTGCGCTTGTGATAGCATTTCTTGGTGACCGGCTTCGCAAGATATCAAGAAAGGCTCAGATTGCCTCTGCTTCACTTTCTTCCTACTTAAACGAGGTGTTCTTTTCAGATTCCTCTGTTCTTCTTTTAAGATTTTCTCAGTTTGAACATCTACATTTGGGGTTTTTTTTATCCTTCTTTTTGTTATTAACAGGAAAGTTACACTAAAGCAGAGCTTTTTGTTTTCAGGTCCTTCCGGCAATTTTGTTTGTGAAGGCTAATAACGCAGAGATCTCTGAGACTGTGAGGTTTCAGAGGTTTGCTCGTGCTGATCTATCTGAACGTTTTAAGAAGATGAAAATGAAGTCACTTATCCCTCAGATTGTTCAAGTTATCTATCTCGGATCATTGTCGGTGTTTTGTGTTGGAGCGGTGACACTTGTAGGCTCTTCTTTGAGCTCTAGTGCGATTGTGTCCTTTGTGACATCATTAGCTTTCTTGATCGAGCCTGTCCAGGTAAATACATTTTTTAGTGTGGCCTTTCAATCATATCTCGTCTCTATAATTTTTGCATTAAAGTACCTAAATTATTGGGATTTTTAATCTAAAGAATTATGCAGGATCTGGGAAAAGCTTATAATGAATTGAAACAAGGAGAGCCAGCGATAGAACGTTTGTTTGATTTAACCTCCTTAAAATCCAAGGTATTATAAAAACCTGAACCTTCCTCTGATCTTCTCTTCAGTTTAGGCTCCCAATAAAAGAGGTTTCTTTCTTTTTTTTGTCTTATCTAAAAATTTGAATGCAAAGTGCTTTTGGCCCTGTCTTGAAAACTAGGTGGTCGAGAGAGCTGAAGCCATTCAATTGGAAAAGGTTGCAGGCGAAGTTGAATTACGCGATATTTCATTTAAATATAGCGAAGAGATGATTCCTGTTTTAGATGGGTTGAGTCTTCATATTAAAGCAGGAGAGACTATAGCCCTTGTTGGGCCATCTGGTGGAGGAAAGACAACACTGATCAAATTGCTTCTCCGCCTATACGAGCCTTCATCTGGTGCGTAAATCTTGTTTCTTAATTTGTCTCCATCTTGATCCAAATGATTTTGTCGTCTAAGCACATTTTCTGTTTTTACCTTAATAGGCTCTATCTCTATCGACAAAAATGACATCAAGGATATTAAACTGGAGAGTTTGAGGCAGCATGTTGGTCTGGTTTCACAGGACATAGTAATTTTCACTCCTCAAAAAATTTCTCCTTCTTTCATGATTCATCCCAAGACTGATTATAATGTGGTTCATCGTAGTAACTTAACTTTGTCTACACATACAAGACTCTGTTTACAGGGACAGTTGCTGAAAACATTGGGTACAGAGATCTCACGACAGGAATTGACATGAAGAGAGTTGAGCTTGCTGCAAAAACTGCAAATGCTGATGAATTTATCAGAAATCTACCAGAGGGATACAACACAGGAATCGGTCCCAGGGGTTCAAGCTTAAGCGGAGGCCAGAGGCAAAGGTAGGTCTGGAAGATTGATCAAAACCCAGTAGTGATTCTTTCTTTCTTCCATTGAAGGTCCAAATCCAGTTTCATATATTCTATTTTGTTATCAATTGCAAATGTGTAGACTAGCTATCGCAAGAGCGCTCTATCAGAACTCATCCATACTGATTTTGGATGAAGCAACGTCAGCATTGGATAGTATGTCAGAGTTACTAGTCAGACAAGCTCTTGAACGTGTAATGGAAGACCATACGGTAACTAGATGCATCTCAGCTCGTCTGTAGTGAATCATCACAGAGATTATCCAAAAAACGTCATGATGTTTGCATATTTGCAGGTAATTGTGATTGCACATAGACTGGAGACAGTTATGATGGCCCAGAGAGTGTTCTTGTTGGAAAAGGGAAAGCTGAAGGAGTTAAGTCGCTCTTCCCTGTTAAATACTCACAAGGACTCACTTTCATCAGCAGGACTCGTGATTTGACATCAATCAAGTATGAAGGCAGAGAGATCAACTGCTATATGTAGATAAAGAGAAGACGAAACATTCCTGTGTGTGTAAACCATTCAATTATTGTTTAAAAATAGGAAGAACAAATCATTTGTTGAGCTAGAAGCCTACAGAGTTTTTGTATCTTTCCCCCCTAGTTATGCCTTTTGATACATAGCAAAACTGCTGACATTATACATGTAATAAAATAACAAAAGAGCATACAGTATTTTGGTTTCTACTCGCGTAAAGAAGAATGATTTCACAGTTTCACCATGAAGGAGCTTTTACAACTACATCCTCCCACTGCGGCTGGGTTTTCAGCTACCACGAAAGCAGAACGGATCAGTTCCTCCACGTAATCAACCGTAGCGCCTTTCACAAAGTCATATGAGACATTATCTACAACCAATTTCACACCGTTCTTCTCGAAAACCCTGCAATGTTTAAGAAGAGCTATAACTGAGACAAAATAAACGATTGTTGATTGTGAAGCACATAGAGTCGTGATTCTAGTAGCTAGAGGGAAAGAATACAAAAAAAAAATAGTAAGAATTGAGGAGAGCAAAGTAACCTGTCATCAGGATTGATTCTATTATCAAGCTCAAACACATACTGGAAACCAGAACATCCTCCAGTTTCTACACCCAATCGAAGCAGTTTTTTCTCCGGTTCACTAGATTGTAACTCTTTCATTCTCTGATCAAATCACAAATCATAAAGGTCAAGACAAGGGGCAAAACTACAAAAACAATGTCTGCCCTAACAATCCAAATAAGGATTTCACATCATAGAGTCAAAGAAGAAACCTTCTATCAGCTCAAAATACCTCAAAACCCCATAAAAGAAACACCACTTAGGCACAAGGTTTTAACCATAGCAATCATGCCAAGGACAGAAATTTCAGAGCTTTGAGAACAACAGATATGAACATGCGCAATGAAAATCACTAGCGATGGATTAACAAAAAAATTTATCATTATCAATGAAGAAAGTTACTGGCGTTCGACAAAACATATGATCCATCTACACGGTAGAGGTCTTCATGATCACAAATCCAACATAGCCAATGTGTATCTTCGGAAAGAAATTCTCGAATTTATAAGAAATCGATGTTTCATATCATCATTCTCTGTTCAATTCAAGCAACTTAGAGGTAGAAAAAAAGATTTTCATTTTTTTCCATTTCCGCAGAATCGTGAACTTGTTAAATTGTAGAACTTCATACCAAAAAAAACTCAAATTGGATCCAAATTCATAGAAGGCACCAGGAAAATACAAAAGCCGAAGAAACACAGATGCGAAAAAAAACCAAGGAATCGGATTTTGGAGAGAAGTAAGAAATCAGATGCCATACCCGGATACAATTCTCGCTGAGATGGACAGCGTCGAGAGAGGAAGATTCAGACTGGGAGGAAGAAGAAGAAGAAGATGAAGCTTCTTTGAGAGCAGAAGCGGAAGAAAAATTAAGCATCCGATGATTTTCTCTGATACGAGCAGACAGATAAGGAACAACGCGTTTCACCAGAGATCTAGACATGTTTTAACCCTTCGGAATCTCTCTCTTTCTACAATATACGATTTAGAGCCTCTTCGCCATGGAAGATAAATCTTTCAAGCTCTCTGGAAAATTTCTTCTTTTTCTGGGAATTTTCTCACTTCGTCAAAAACACAGACGATGGAGGCGAAATAAAGATTTGGTCGTGTTAAAACCACGCTTCTTTTAACATCCACGTAATCTATTTATATGTTGCCCCCACAACTTATAAACGTTTTCTAATTTGGCCCCATTAGATCGTTTTAAATCAATTTCGCCCTTGATATGCAAATTTTCCTCTAGATGCTGAGGAGATCCCTCTTAGACTTAAACCCACATCGATATTAAATTATTAATACATACACGAAGATAAGACAGACACTGAATACAGAGAGTATCATGAACATTCTCATGAGCAAGAAATTTGACTTTTTGTATATACAAATCACACTGTACATCATTTATTGTCGCATTTTGTATAACGCTCAGGAACAAGCATACTTAGATCTCCTGAATGATAATAAATATAAGCAAGGACCAAGCTTGCATGTTACGGTTGTGTTAGAGAGAGCTCAGTAGCAGCACGATATGGTCCATCAGTTCTGGAACTTAAGAGACCTATTAAAACCAATGATTTTCTGTACCATGTGGCTTGTGTCATCCTCTGTATCCATGAATGTCTTTAAGTTGTTGAGATAATTCTGTGTCGCTGATGATGTGTGAGCTGCTACGTAACTTAGCGTAACAACACAATGTCATAACTCATAAGCCCCTGGAATCAAATGCAAAATCGGATGGGATTTGAGATTGAGATTAAGAGATGTGGGTGATTCAAATAGAACCATTAGTAGTTGCAGCAAGAAAAATGTGACGGTCTGATTCACTTACCAGATTTCACATTTCAATCTGATTTTTCCACCTCTCGGAATCTTCTGTCCCATTCGTCAGCCTCATAGTCTTGTTCAATCATATCTTTATCTGTACTATACACGATCCGCTCCTTCCCTATGACTGTATTTTGAGCCATATCCCTAGCACTTAGTAGCTGCATTGCATTAGTTTGAAGGCGTTATTTTGAAGTTCCCAAGTAAACATATACGAAATTTGCTGTTTAGAACAGTTATCAAAATGAACATCTCCCTACAACTACTGGCGTGCCTACCTTACGCCGTAGTGCGATATCTGGAGATTCAAGTGCTCGTGCAAATTGTAGCCGAGCTTTGTTTCTATTCTCTATCTGATCATTCTTTCTCTTAATTGAAAACCACCGAACCAAAGGGATGGCAAAGAATGAACCTGCGTATATCTGCATAGTCGTTTGTGGATTAATGAAGGACACCAATAGAAATAGCTTAAAAGGTTGCAAACAAAGACCGGTCATCTGAATTAGAAAGAATCATACCTGAAGTAGTGGATATATGTTCTTAATAAATGTAAGAAACCCACTTGGCGTGACAGCCATCTCTCTGGATACGAAGACAAAAACAAGGTCGCGTTAGAGTTCATACATATACAAACAAGGGAATTATAGGTGGAGTATAATATAGGAAGGCCTTACTTTAGCATGGCGTTTAGAACAATAACACCGAAGAGATTGACCGCGCCTAGGCCAATGACCAATGCTCTCTCGGATGAACTAGTTTTGCTGTGAATAAAGAAGATTTCATTATCAGGAACTGAACCACAAAAGCAATCAACACTTCTCATAATTGTAAGATATAAAATACTCCAGGAGCAAACAATGATAAGAACCTAAATTGCCATTTTTTCTCCTTGAAGAACTTCTCCATATCTGCAACCCACTCAAACCATTTTCCCACGTATTCCTTTCGTCTACTAGACCCAGAAGCTGTGCGTTGCAGGGATGGAAAGCGATACAGAATATTTCCCTAAGCAACAGAAAATACTTGTTATTAAAAGGAACCACTGCAGGTCCATGCACCATTGGGCATCACATTTCAAGCAACCAGAAAGAAAATATGCATACCTCTTCATCCAACTCAGGTTGACCATCAAACCGAAGAAGAACAGGTAGAATGTAGGATTCATCGCTCTGAAAGCATCAAAATTGAAACTTAAGAAGCTGAAAAGTATGTCTTTTTACATTATCTAGTGATATACAACTAGCACAAAGACAGCTAGCAGAATAAAAAAAAACCAGTTTCATTAGCTCCCCTTACAAGAAACAATAAGCAAAAACATACCGTAGCACTCTTGGAAGATGGCACATCAAGGTATGGAGCAAGTTCGTCAGCTGCAACAACACCTCCTCTAGAAGTTATATACCGCCCAATCTGCAATATGAGTGATTTCATTATACATCACTAGTACTTCATTATATGAGTGATTTATATTTTCATATTCAAATCTTAAAAAAAACCTATAGGAGTATAAAACAAGCATATCTACATTGCTATTCCGTTACATATATGGAACCTAATCCTCAATTTGATTGCTCTCGTCATAAAACATCACCTAAGATGTTTCCACAGATTGGAACTAATGAAGAAAAAACAAGAGTAAGATGAAGTCCTGCACATTACCATCTGCCACCTCTCTTCTTCAGTTCCTTGATTTGGGTCTCCATCTCCAAATACAAACGAGAAAACCTAGAAATCAACCATTACTTAATTCAAGTCATTATCATTAAGCAGCCACTGCGTAAGAAACATATACCAACAATGCATGAAAGCTTTCAATTTCCTCTTACAGATTCAATGAAATTCATTCCCTTTCCTTCATCTTCTCGAGCACGTCGCCTGTTGTAATAATTGGGATCCCAGTACCTTTCATGAAAAAACTAGAATATGACTAGGAGCTTCCCTTATAGCAGTGTCTGGCCCTCTCTGTTGGTTTAAGAGTAGATGAACTTTTAAACAAGAAACTCAAATTACCAAAATAGATCGACGGGGTTGATATAGAAATTGAATCCGGAATCAAATCCGCGCCCGCGTCTTCTTTGGCGATTATCATCCTCGCTTTTACCAAATTCCAAAAGGTTAGCGCAAAATTCAAACCAATGCCACTGTCCAGAACGATATCTTATTAACAAGACAACATAAGTGCAGTAAAGTCAAACAGATACCTTCTGCTTGAAAGCAAGACTATAATTGTGGTGTAGACGATAACAATAGACGCAATAAGCGCCGTGCCAAAGGAAACACGAGTCAGATAGTCTGCAGCACCCTGCCAGGCAAGTTATAAGAGAGAGAGAGAGAGAGAGAGAGAGCTCAGATGATAAGTAACTATAACATTCAAGTTCAAGTCGATTCACTGTTAAAAGCAAATCGATAAATCATAACAAAAAGACGACACTACCTTTGCCTTTTCAAGAAATGGTTCAATCTGTATCCTTAACGACTTGGTAGCTAACTTAGAACGATAGTCCCTTGGGAAAACATAGAGCACATCACCTTCATCCGAGACCTCAATGAAGAAAATTTGAATAAAGATCAATACTTTATCAAATTTCTGTATCAATTTTGAATGAATGGGCATGAAATCGAACCAGCGAATACCTCCAGAAACCCATCAGTATCAGCCGCGATAGCTTGAAGCGCTTTCTGAGCTTCGGTAACCTTCAAGCCTGCTTTGCTAGCCACGTCGCCGACGGTGACTCTCCGACCACACTCGTCCACAGCTTCCATAGCTCGTTTCCGGACATCCGTCGGTAACTTGTCGCTCTCCACCAATCCCCCTGGTTTGATTGCGCCGCTAACCTTATCTATACTCGCAGCCCTCACCACCGCGATTCCATGGCTCGCGAACTTCCGGCGAGTGCTCGGAGACCTTTCCGTTAGGATTCCGGGGAAAGAGTAACGATCAACAGGAGATCTGAGGCGAATCAAAGGCTTTTTTGATGAAAAGCCGGAATGAGTTAACCTAGGGGAGACGATTAAGCATGTCGATACACACGCCATTCTCTAATTCTTCTTCGTCTACTACTCTAGTTACGACTTCGAGAATCCGCCATGGGAGATGTTTATATGGTTCAAAATCGAAGCTTTCGGATTTTTCCAAATGCCTGGAAAAAGTAGTGATTATCTCTCCAACGAAGTGTAGCAGCAAATACATAACCGAATCAAACCGATCGGTACACCTCAAGAAATCTACCGGTTACTGTTTCATAGACTAATTTTTCCCTTTTATCCAGTTATGTTACTGTTAAATTGTTATAGTTTAACAAAGGGTGTCAACGACAAGTGTTTTTTACTCTGGCTGAGTAAGAAGATTATACGGGCCTAGTCCAGGCTTAAACTAAATTCAAGACCCAACCGTTTGTTCTTACATGAAAAGAAAAAGAAGAAGAAAAGATTATAAATACCTTCTTCCTCCTCGAAAATATCTTATTATTGCCTCTCGAAAACCCTAGCGCAGTCGCATCTTCTCAACTTCTCGATGGATGGATCCGCCATCAAAGTAATGTCTTTTGTACCGTAGGGTGATCATGAATTGAACCCTAGCGCAGTCGCATCTTTCCCAATTTGAACTTTCTGATTAGATCTTTTGTACCGTAGGGTGATCATGAATTGAACGATAGTGATGCAGGCATTCGAAGAAAAAGCAGGTTCAAATTGATTTTTTGACATCTGTTTCTGTAAGATATGTGTTGTTCTCATGTTGATAATATCATCACCTGCAATCAAATTTATCGCAGTAGCATGATGAGCAGGATTTATGTTGAGGGATACGACACTTCGCTCCCTGGCTATGCTCTCGTTGACGCTTTGATAGAACATTTCGCTTCATGTGGAGAGGTGATACATGTTTATATTCCCGGATTCGTTTCCAACGTCACCCGTATTCTCAACAGGTAGGTTTGTGGCGTCTTTCCTCCATTTTTGTCAGCTTTTAAGTTAAAATGCAATTGCGATAAACTCTTGTTTATTGTTTTACAGTTTTGCCTTGGTTTATCTTCGGGGAGAAGGTGCAGAAGAGAAGGCGTTGAAACTCGATGAAAGTTACATGGAAGGACACAAGGTAGTCGTTAAAGCTTACCCGTTTGATGCCAAATACCTTGACCATGTGTTGGCTCGGACGAGTGTCGTAGACAATCAGCGAGGGCGCAGGTAAATTGTTTTGTGGAGATTTTTGTCTGTAAGATATGTTCTTCTTTGTCATGTTGATAAATATTATCTCCTGCGATCATATTAGGGTGTATGTTACGGGATATGACACTTCGCTTTCTGCGGATCATGTCCAAAACTCGCTGATTCAACATTTTTCTAAATGTGGACGTGTCCAGAATGCTTCTGTTCGCAAAGACGTATGGAAAGGTGCTCTTTCCAGGTTTGTGGCTTCCTCCCCCCCAATTTGCTCGTGAATCTTTTTTCCCCCGGCTCTTATGTCATCAAATGCTAACCAAAGATTTTGTTTTTGTTTGTTGCGTTTTATAGCTTGGCTTTCGTTACTCTTAAGGGACAAGACGCAATAGAGAAGGCGCTGCAACTTGGTGGATGTGATGACGAAGAAGGATTGAAGAATGTTGAAGTTTCTCGGGTTCATCTTCCAGACGGGCCCCCGAGCAGCAGGGCTGGCAAATTCCCCAACAATCCCAAGTACATGAATTTTGATTCTTGATTCTTGATTCTTGGTAACAATGTAAAATCTCTGATTAATTTGTGGTTTGTTTTAGGCGAATGAAGATAGTAGAAAGCGCCAAGAAGAATATGACTACGGAGTGGAAAGCCCTCTCTTAAGGAGAACACGAAGCTCTTTGGTGTTTCAACTTATTACTTGTGTTGTACGTAAGCTCGATAATCAACAATCTACAACCTAAGTATGATGTTTTCATCTGGATGTTTATAGTAAGCCCAATAATCATTATCTGCCTTCATTACTACCGATGCGTATATACGATTCGATTGATTAGGTAAGTCAACAGCTTCGTCTCCCCATCTCAACTTGGTTGGCCAAAGTGTCAAGAAAGAAGATTAGTTGCAACTTCTGCTCCCAAAAATTTCTTTTGCCCTGTTGGGTTTAAGCTTGAGGCAATTCGTTTGAGGTTCGATAGATTTCTCGAGCACTGTTACAACCCAGCATGCTACCGTGAGCGAGTGTGCGCACGATACGCCTGCTATACTTTCTCCTTCAGTGATCACTTTCCCCATCTTCCTGATGTTTTCTGCTTCACAAAATGTTAACGATGGTGCTGGAACTTTGTGGGCTTTTAGTCTAGGCCCAAAATAAATTCGAGGCCCAATAATATATTTTTCTCGATTTCCCCTAAATTTAACCATGTCGCAATCTCTGAGTAAGTGGGAAAAAGAAAACAAAAATAATTCTCTGGAGCGAATACAGAGATTGCGACATGATTTGGAAGTGGAACTGTCGTCTTTCCACCCTCGTTTTGATTATGTGCGGGAGCTGAAAAAGGGACATTGCACGTTCACGACCGGTTTGATGTGATGAACACACAAAAAAAAAATTAAAAGCTCATCAATATCATTATAACATAGCTTCAAAGTTTTATATACAACAAAACCCTTGGAGACTATTGATCAGACTCAGGTATGCAATCTAACACAGGTCTCCAGCCTCTATTACATTCAAGATCAGCATCATCAGAAAGAAAACGTTGTTTCTCAAGACTCTGGTAGACCATCTCATGGACCGACCCTCCTTGAAGCAGCTTCTCCAACTCTTGCTTATGCACAACTATCTTCATTCTTACAACACTCACATTCTTAATGCCATCTCCGTTGCTCTTGCTTTCATCACTAGTATCATCACCATCTTCGCTTGGTAATCTTTCGTCTTCTTCCACCTCAGGATCCGCAAACGTCACTTTCTTGGTCTTTTTCCTTTTCATTGTTGTGGGGAGGAGATAGTAGAGACGACCAGAGAGGAGTTTAGCATCAGGCAGAAGATGACAAGTGTTGTTGTCAAAGAGAGAGTGGCCAGAGAATTGAGAAAGGATGTGATGAACACTAATGGGTTCTCTATATTCAAGTACCTTCCCATCGTTTCTCACTATCTTTATCACTTTCTTCTCCATTACTAAACAGTTCCCCATCGTCTTGTTGTTGTTCTTCTTCTTCTTTTTCTTCTTTTTTTCTTACCTTTTTTTCTTTTGTGTTTTCTGTTTGATTGCTTGGAGATTTGTGTTTGTATATTTATAAGAGCTTTTGGGTTTTCGTTAAAGTTACGGTGAGTGTCATATCAGGTGGGGTCCGGTTTGATTCTTCCCTCTTTTCCTTTCTTTTTAATAGTGGGTGGGGTGGTGTGGTCGGGTGGTGCATTTTGTTCATTGTTTTCTTCTTTTCCTGAACATTACATTTGTTCATTGTTCTTTGTATCCTTCATATGATTTTTTTTTTCTTGTTTTTTATCATGAAAAACGAGATCGAGTTGGTATTTATACCAAAACTAATGTAGTGTGTTTAGTAATTGATCCCAAGCTATGATACTGTGTGTTGATATAAGGTGTTATTTTTTCTTTTTCATCACGACCTCTGTATTAAATGTATGGAATATACATTTACCGTCAGTTCATTGTTTAATTTTCTTTATCTATATATGTCCATATTTTACATTCTAACTTATAAGTAATCTAAGGATATCAAGTGATTTTGTATGCCTATAATTTAAGAAATACGGTAGAAAGCAGAAATAAGAAGTACCTAGAGACGAAACTAGAAGATGAGAAGTAACTAAATGTATAGTCAAGGTCAACACAACACAGACCATTTAAATGATAAATAGGTAGTGGGTGGGTATATATGATCGAACTCTGTCTAGGGTTTCAAACTTTCAATCAAATGTGGTTTCTATCTTATACAGTATATTGTTTCAAGGTCAACGATCGATTAGCAACGAATGCACACAGTAAAATATTGTGGTCACATGACATCATAATGATAATGTAATGTATGTCCTAATAGATTTTAGGGGTTTTCTCATAACGATATCAGGTAGATATTTGTTGTATATAATGGACAAGAATTGAAAAACAAAAATTACGTTATCCATAATTTAATAATATATATTATTATCATTTAATAAAACCATATGGGTCATAGGGAATTTTACTATAAAACTCACATTCCCACTACCATCTCTATTATTAAGTTATCTTTCTAAGAAATTATCTAAAAATACATACTAGAATGGCAAAATGTTCTGTCACAATCATCGAGTTCTTGACGTTAAAAAAAACTAGAAAAAAATAAGCATGCCTTTGAATTTTGCTTACAAACGTAGGGCATCGAGTGCGTTTCATCTCTTATAGTGGTGGTGGCAGAAAAAAATGTTTACATATCTCAATCGGTGGAACTATTTTTTTGGAAAACTTTAACCAAGTACTAACTTTTCTCCTAAGTATTCCTAAATGTTTCAAATAATTAGGTGTTAGATAGTTTATTCGCATCGGAGCTTATGTCATTAAGCTGTATCATGGGTTTCATAATTTAACCCCTAAAGCCGTTTTTGCGACATAGTTAATTTTTTATATAATTATATGCATAATTTATAGAAATTAATGTTCATAATTTACATATAAAATTTTTTTTTTTTGTTAAGTAGTGATAACTGACAATGGATCTTCTCATAAATTCATTACTATACTATTTTTATAAGATATTTTCAAAAGAACATTACTATTGTTTATGTTTGATTAACTTGATAATAAATTGTTATAGTAATTAAGACTATCCAAATTTGTGAGTTCACTATGATCTCAACATATATATGCATCTCATGATCAATGAATATCTAAAACTAGGAAGTTATTATGTCAGCATACGGACAGTTTTTCCCCTTCAAATTGCATCTAATAAAACTGTAAGAACACAGGTAAAAATGCTAAAAAAAGTAAAACATAAATAGAGTACCCGTTATATATACGGTGAATGCAACGCACTAGTTTTTTTCAGGCAGTGATCATACACTTAGTAAATACTGTTTTTTCATGGATGTCACTGTCTCTAATTGGTTACCACATATTATGTCCTATGAAAATTTTCTTCAAAGAGCAGAAGCAGCCCACATTCAAAGGCCAAATCAACAGATGATTTGCTTTGGTTAACTTTTGAAAATTCAACTCTCTTTTTCAAATCTTTTATACTATTTTAATGTTTTTTGTTATACAAAAATGTTAAATTATCTAGATTTAGAGGATGCATGCGACTGTCAATCATACAAAATATATACTACCCTGACAAGGGACCAATACCAAAAATATTCCGTAAGAAGCTATTAATTGTTGTACAAAGTTTACATTCAATTATATGTAGATCTGTTTTGTGGTAAAAATACAACCTCTGAATCGTATACTAAAAGTCAAGTAATGGCAAAATGTTAATTCACATGAAAGCTAATTATATAACAAAATATTAAATCACGTACGCATAATTACAGTATGTGGAAAAGAAAAGATAATGTAAATTATATACTTGTAAGTTGTACCGAAAAAAGTTTATCAAAGAGGAGGCAACATAAATCGAGATAAAAACTAGTACTAAAAATAAACACATTACACTAGCAGAGGATGAGATTCCTTTTTCATTCTCTTTTGGAAAGTACAGAGCCCTTTTGGTGATCCTTTGGACAAAAACACGAAGTGACGAAGGCAAAAGGAATTTAGATTTCTCGTCCCATGCTTTTGGTCGGCTCACGTGATACGCTGCAGCGAATCTACTTACGGCACGTGGCGGTCCTCTGTTGGCAGGCACGGTCCAAAGACCTCTTTTCGAAACTATTGCTTTTGCTTCATACACGTTTTTTACTCTTTTCGTTCTTCTTTATTCACGATCTCTTCCTTCAAGACTCGGAGAATTCGATTTAAGTTTTTATAACCCGCCTAAACATGCTAGATCTTAGTATGTTTCTTGTCATGTTTTTTTTTAATGTAAACTTTTAAACAAAAATTCTATACAAGTTCTTGTAAATGAAAGATGAAAAGAAACAGAGTTGAGAATCTGAAAGAAGCGGAAGTGGATAGGAAAAGTAAGAAGTTTTGTTTGACACTAATTAGAATAAGAGCTATGATCAAAATAATTTTGTGAATTTTTCTTTCACCCCACTTAAAAAAAAAAATTGGAATATTTGATATGAATATGAATCGACTAAGCTTTCGAATCGGCCATAGTTTCTTTTTGTGCAAGTTTATTATTATTTTTTAATAATGAATAAGTTTTTTATTTTTTTGAAAAAAAGGCATTCAATAATGAATAAGTTATAGCAGATATATTAACGAACAAAAGAGATTACGTCTAAAACGAATTTTGATATGAAAGCTCAAATATAACCCAAGAATAGAGGTTTGTCTTATATGTACCAAGAAATTTAGGCCTTATATCAATAATATTTTCGAATTGGACTCGAACAAGTTAATTAGTAGTATACTGGTCGATTTTGTCTTTAACGATAATATGAAATAACTATGTGCATCATCATATTCTATGTTTTTGACAGTGTACTATTCCTTTAGTTTTCTGCGTATACATATATGTTTGTTTGGGCTAAACTTAGGCCGAAAAACTATCCATTAAAGACCACACCTACCACAATCTCTGGAAGGCCTGAAGCCCATATAAAAAAAGCGGACGAAATTTTTAATTAAAAAGTTAGAGAGGGATATTATAATAACGTTAAATAAAATGTAATCAACAAAAAAATAGAAGAAGAAAATCGATGGCGGGGATACTTGTGAACAATATCCTCCTCCCTCAGCCTCCGATTTTCGTACCGGTTTCTTCTTCTCGGAGCAGGTCAACCCGAACCCTAGTTATGGTTAAAGCTTCCGCTGAGCCTTCCGAGTCAGTTTCAGTGTCCACGAAATCCAGCGAGGACACCGGAGCAGTTGTATTCACTGCTCCTCCCGGTTTCAACCCTCCCGAACCGAAACGCTTCGCCGTTAAACCCGGAAAACTCTTCGATGTCTTGGGTGCAGCCATCGGATTGATTTTCCGATTCGGCACTGGGGTTTTTGTTTCTGGGTAAATCGTTTCATTCTCTTTCCCCCAATTTCGTTTTCTGCACATTTCTGATCCCTCTTTTTGAGCTGAATAGAGTGTGAACACAGTCCGAATCGCTCTTGTTTTTGCTTGATGGTTTCGATTGGTGTAGCTGCGTTTAATTTATTTGATTTCTCTTCGTTGTATCTGAGCAGGTACTCTGCATCTTTCGTGTCCAAGGACGAGATTCCTGCTGACCAGTATGCGTTGCGAATTGGCGGTAATCATGAAGAATCACTCAAGCTTTTCACTTTCTGTTTCTCTTAGAGGGGATTTTGGATGAATAGGTGTTCAAAATTAGGAAAATTTTCGGTAAAAGCTGTGGGTTTTGTTTGTTTTCAGATGAGTTTGTGAATAGATGGTAATCATAATGGGTTGATGCTATGTGTAGGGATCACGGTGAAGGAAACCTCAAATCTCGGGCCTCGCCCTGAGAAACCCATTGAGATTTATGAGTTTGAAGGGTATGTATAATCTATTGATTGTGTGTTTGATTGTTCTTTTAGACCCCTTTGGTTTCTTTTTTACTTTTGATATTGAATGAATGTTTCATTTCTCTCCATTTCCGGTATGCGAGTATAGCTGTCCCTTCTGCTGGAAGGTAACTCTATCTTCTTTAGTCTTTTAATTATTCAATGTCATTGTCTTATATTTTTTTTCAATTTGCCTAAGATTCTGAAGCGTTTGTTTTACAAAGTCTTTGTTTGATACCATGAAAACAAGTTGTTGAAATATAAAGTTTGTCTTTTGTTTTACTTGCCTGTCAATCATTTTAGCTTTTCTTCTTTTTGTCTGAGTCCCCTTCACTAAACTGCGTGTCTTGGATTATTCTTGATGTATTGCAATAGCTTAGGGAAAATATACTAATATGGAGAATTTTCGCAGGTCGGAGAAATGGTGGCAGTGTTGGATCTTGATATTCTCTACTATCCTTGTCCAAGAGGGAGTCCAAATTTCCGCCCGAATGTGCTTCAGATGGGCGGGAAACAACAGTTTCCGTACATGGTTTGGCAATTTTATCCTAATGATTTTCTTTTCTTTTTCATCCTTCGTATGAATGCCATCCTTGGAAGTAGTTTTCTTTGGCCTTATATGTGTCCTTGTGTCGAGTTCAAATCCACGATGCGTTGCAATATAAAGTTCTTTTTTTGTTCATGAACTCTCAAGAAACCTTAGAAGTTTTGGCTTTTACGCGTATATGCACAATTAAAACTCATGTCTGTTGCCTTGCCACCACTTTAATCAGTAAGAAATAAGATCATCGTATTGTTCTGTGCTTAATTATAAAATCTTTCTTTTGATCATAGGTTGATCCCAATATCGGAGTGTCCATGTATGAATCAGATGGAATTATCAAATATCTATCCGGGATATATGGTCGGTTTCTGCTTCTGTTTACTAGATGCCTTTATAGTTATCGGCAATAGCATCATCTTTTCATTGTCATTAGTCATTACTACTATTTAAGTAATACTTTTCTCTCCGTTTGGTTAAATTTGCTCGGGAGATGGAACAGTTCCTTTAAGTCTGACACTTGGCCCATTAACGGTTCGTTTCTTTGCTCATGTTGCCGATAATTTTCCTTCGCTTCACACATCCAAGAGTAAAAATTAGTATTGCTACTTTGATGTTTTAGGCTATAACAGCTGGCTCTGCAATGATTGGCCGAATGGGAAAGGTAAGAAGAAAATTCTATTACATTTTTTAGCATATTTCTCTAAAGATGATGCCAACGAAACTTAAGATCAAATGTTCCTCTATGGAAGAGTATGCTATATTTTGTTTAGGTAGCATCATCTTCCACTTATAGTAATTGAATGTAACACTGTGAATACTATGTATTATACAATAATATCGGTATAAGCAACGGTTGTGTCAGAAAATGATTTTTGAGTTTTTACCATGCAGGGTAACTTGTACACACCAGCAAAACTACCACCTAAGCCACTCGAATTCTGGGCGTGTGAGGTCTGATCTCATCACCTTTCTTCGATCTTCAAAAACCTGAGTCTTATTAAACATACAAAATCTCTGTTTGAATTTCCATGCAGGGTTCTCCGTTTTGCAAGCTTGTACGCGAAGTTCTCGTAGAACTGGAGTTACCACACATCCAACGCAGGTATGGCAACAACAAAAAAAACTCTCAGAACAGCCACCATCTACTGTTCTGTCTGAGAGTTGATATTATTGTTCTTTTCAAAACCAAAAGAACAATAATAGTCTTTTGTTGATATTAGCGTCTTTTGTTTGTTGTCTTCGTCAGTTGTGCTCGTGGGAGCCCCAAACTGCAGGAATTGCTCAGGAAAGCTGGTCACTTTCAGGTGAGTTAGAGAAATACAAACATGAGAGAGAGAGAGAGAGAGATACAGAAGTTTGGGAATGTGATGAAATGTGTTTGTTTTTTTTTCGTATATGAAAAACAGGTGCCTTACCTGGAAGATCCAAACACTGGAGTAAATATGTTTGAGAGTGCAGAAATCGTGGAGTACCTGAAGCAAACTTATGCTGCTTAAGTTTATCTTCTTCTTCACTCTATACGCGGTATATACATATATCTGTGAATGTGTAAGCAAACTTATGCTGCTTAGTTCTTCTACTTTCTGTTTCAGCAATAAACTCAACTCAGTTATGTGTGATGATTAAGGAATGTACTTATATATAAACCAAATATATTGTGACATAATACTCCAAGGTTTGATTTTCTTTCTTGCTGTCGGTTTTTCGAAACACAATTTGGCAGGGCTGGTCTATCAAACTAAGATAGAATGTATGTCTAAAAATTAATTCGATATAGTTTGAGATTCTTTCAGCATCTCAAAATTTCAGATGTAAGAAAATAAAATCATTTTAACCGAATTAGAATTCTGTAAAATTTTATGATACCTTATTTCGTGGTTGGGGTTAATCAGCAAGTCATGTTCAGATTGTACAAAATTCGGTTAAATATAAAATTATAAACAGTTTAAAAAATTGGGTGGATAAAATCAGTTAAAACAATTGAAAAAAGGTATCATGCGATGGAGGAAAAGAGATGGGAATGATGAAGTAGTGGTCCGAGTCCGAGTATATCATTACGAGGTCCATCAACACATTTGTGGTCCGTTTATTTAAAAGTTTAGATTGGTTGGTCTTTTGTTTCTTTTCATGTGTCCTTTTGTATATAGAATTTGACAAATTATGTTATTTAATCTCTGTATTGAAAATTCGGAAATTCGAAATCTGTAGTTTCAAAATGTTTTGCCTATAATTATTTGTTTATTTGTTAGTGGTTGAATTGTCGGCTTTTGCACTTTTGTTACTTGTTATGGACGGATAATGTTAGTTAATTGCTTGTTATGATTACATTTTTATCGATACCGCACGTTATAAGACAATCAATTTATAAATAAATGGAGGGAAATATATAGTTGTGCAACATTTGGTAGGGTCAAAGAAATAACGATTATCAAAAATCTCATACAATTATATTTTGTTGATTCGTACCCTCTCAGTAAAGTGTTTTTCTAATTGAGGTTGTGAGTTATATGGCACAGTCCAATTTTTCAAAATTTTATTAAAATATACAAAAAATCTAAACTACTTTCTGTTTTGTTCATTAACTTAGAAAAAGGTAATCTGAAAAAGGCTAAGCACGGTTCCTTTCTGTATGGTGGCATTATGATTTTAGAAATGCAAACGATTTATAATTTTATGTTATTATTTCAATCTTTTAATTTAAAGTGCAATCAAGGGTGAGGGTGCTCTAGATTTTCTATTATTTTATTTTGAGAAGATAATAGCATGCAAACCTATATCCTTAGACATATTGCCCCTCTCTAATTTGTTTTTTTATAAATTGTTCCATATAACATCTATATGTATCTTTACCTTGACGAAATTTATTGATACTAGCAACAACATAAATTTAAATAGTTTTTAGATAGATCGTTAAATATTTACTACTAAGTAAGTCAGCTTCCAACAATTATTTGCATATACCCTATAGTCCCCAACAACCTGTTCATAAGTTTATTATAGTACCAAGTAATTAAGAATGGTCAACTATTTTAATCTTAATTTAGTAATTCATATGCACATAAGGTATAAAGTTGGAAGACGTTAACGTTCGCTTAACGTACAATAATAGACCGTTGGAATCTGCAATTGAAGGAATCTATGCAAAAGAAAGAGAAATAAAAAATTTCGAGGTAAAAACCGAAGAGAAAAATACTTTTATACAGCAAAATGAAACAAATCAGGAGTTTTAGTGCTATAAAAAGAAACTCAATGAGGGCTAGGTAGTAATTTCAAAAGGTTATACGGTTAAAACCAGATAAAACATAAAGATCGAGGTTTTCCGACAAAAGTCCATCGATCCACTTAAAACACTTCCACAATGTCCGTTCGAAAATATGACCGTTGAAAGTAATTAAATTCAAAATAATAAAAAATGAAAACTAAATACAACTCCCTTCCTCTTCTTCAATCTCTCTGTTCTTCCCAAAATAAAAACTTCCCTCAGTAAAAAACAAGAGAGAGAGAGAGAGAGAGAGAAGATGGGTTGTGTTTCTTCTAAACAAGTCAAGAAGAAACTCGTAAGAGAGATTCGAGTCAACAATGGCGGCGATCACATTGTCTCCCTCACTTCTACTACTTACGGTCATCTCGATCTCGACGAACGAGCAGAGCCTTCTCCTAAGTTACAGGAAATCGCTAAAGGCGATGTCTTTGAATCCGAAGTCAAACCCAGGAGATCAACTACCCAGAGAGATGATCCGGAAATAATAAATACATGGGAGCTTATGGAAGATCTCGAAGACTCAATGCACCCACAGAGGATTAGCCCCAAATCTCGTGGGATTTTCGGGAAATCATGGAAGACTCCGGTGAAATCGATTGTGGAATCTCCAAGGAGGAATAGTAGTAAGAGATTTGGTGGGAAAGAAAACAGAGGAGGGAATAACTCGAGAGGTGTGAGTCCGAACCAGATTCTGAAGCCGAAGAATATTCTCGAAACTCCCAAGAGAGGCGTAATGCGTTTGAGTTTCCCTCTCAAATCGGATGAACCTTCGGTGACGATCACGCAGAGGAGGAAGAGTTTCAGCCCAATGTTCGATCCAGATCTCGTGGCCTCCTACGAGAGAGAGTTATCTCAAGAGAAAGAGCAGATCAAGATGGTGATATCTCCTGTCCCGAAATCCGAGAAAGCCAGAGAATCAGAGAGAATCCTCGAGAATTTCCCTGAAAAATGTCCACCGGGAGGAGAGAACTCGGTGGTGATCTACATAACATCGCTAAGAGGGATAAGGAAGACGTTTGAGGATTGCAATGCGGTTAGATCGGTGTTAGATTCGCACGAAGTTCGGTTCTCGGAGCGAGACGTGTCGATGCACTCGGTTTTTAAGGAAGAGATCAGGGGCATTATGGGAACGAAACAGGTGAAGATACCGGCGGTTTTCGTGAAGGGGAGGATGATAGGAAGTGTTGAGGAAGTGATGAGGTTAGAGGAGGAGGGCAAATTGGGAATTCTACTCGAAGGTATGCCCAAGGCGGGGCTCGGAGGTGGTTACTGCCGCGGATGCGGCGGGTTGAGATTTGTGATGTGTGCGGTTTGCAATGGGAGCTGCAAGGTTATGGAGGAGGAGAAGAAGAAGACTATGGTTAAGTGCTTGGACTGTAATGAGAATGGTTTGGTTCTATGCCCACTCTGTTCTTAAAAAAAATTCCTTTTTTTTTCAGAGAGTTGACTTGATTTTGGAGGCTGACTTTGAATTTGAGGGGTTGATATTGGTGTGTAATGATTTGGTGAGAGAGATTCTAAAGCTGGGTTTAGTGCTCTTGTGGTGTGTACTGGAATATGTTTTTAATGTTTGTAAACGTTTTGTTTTTCAGATTCAATTCATTTTGTATAACCATTTCAAGGTATCGCTTTGTTTTGATTCTTTCTTCAATGGTCTAATAATATTGATGAACCACATATTTCATTGCAATTTTTATTGTATTGCTCCTTGGTTTAGTGTTCTCTTTATGTTGTGCTCTCTTTATATTGCTCATTAGACTTGGTCTGAGTCAAGTCTGAGTCAATCAGTTGACAAAGATGACTTTGCAAGACTTTTGGTTTTTATCATCCATAGAACAAAAGTGCTCAAACTACCTCTGAGAACCAAAAATGTTCCTTTCATTTTTTTTATTTTCATGTCTTTTTGTTTTGGATTTACTGTTTTTAAATTTGTTTTCTCATTTTTTATAATGGTCAACGTATACTTATCTGATCAATGGATTTGTTTCTCAAGATAACTTAACCGAGGCGTTTCGGTTGCTGAGAGGAATCTCTCCTGATGATCAATTCTGATTTTACTGTTAGATCATTTAGTCCCTTCTACGTTTGATCCGTTTTTTCCTGTTTTGATTGATTCTAAAATTTTCCTACTTAGTCGAATCATGAATAAATTATACTAAAGGAAACGGAAATACAATTGTTGTATATTAAAAAATTTAATTAAACACGAGCTATATCCATTTTGTACAGCGAAGACGAGAAAATTTGGTTTCAATATCAAAATTAAATTGCAAAATAGAATTGAGCAGTTTGCAGTTTAAAATAAAGCAGAGTTTTTGATGGATGTAAACACGCTGAAATGCAACCACCTCATCCGCAGAGCTTGTGACGCATACAAGCAAGCAAAACGGGCACATCATCCACGGCTACGAACAGAAGCCTTCAGGTGTTTCTTGGATTTTGATTTTTTTTGGGACAAGGTGTTTCTTCGGCCGCATCCGCTTCACGCCTTATGGTTATTGAGCTTGGGCCTTCTGGGCATTGAAAAGAGTCTAATAGCAATCCTGGCCATTCGGGGCGTTCTGGTTTGTTGCCGTGCTGAGTCGGAGTTACTAAGAAAACACTGCATAAGTAGTGCGCATCCAAGTGTCTAAGCATAAGGGATAAGAAGGCGTCCTTTCTGAATTCATCTGAGACTACGACGATATCTCCTTCATCAGCATCCTCGTCCTTGAAAGAGTCCAAGTCCACTAACCATAAAACCATGTCATTTATCATTCTATCACGTGTCGAGGCCCCTCCGGGAAGTATGTATCAATGGAAGTGAGATATAATAAATAAAGATTACATACAAATAAGAGGAGAAAAGAGTGTAAAGGAGAATTCACCTCCGGGAAGAAAGTAGATTCTGGATTCCCACGTCTTGTCACGCCGCAGATACTCGTTATTCTCATCAACATAAACCCAGATTGACATCTCGCCTGTAAAACCCTTTGGACGAAGATCTTTGTAGATTTTGTCATAGATCATATCAGGATTGGAGCAACGAGGGAATGGGCAATCCTCCAAGTTCCAGAAGACGACGGTCCTCTCCCCTTTAGAGGTGAATGCGATACGCTCTGAAGGCAAAAACGAAATAAAGATACAACAATAGGTTAAATCATCCATTAGCCACTACTTGATGAAATCTAAACAAACAATTTCGGGGGAGGTCTTACTGGAGAAATCTTCCATCTTGAAGGAATCGAGATGGTATTGGGAGCTAGCATCCTCCTCCTCATTATCAGAATCAGTATCAGAATCGACTAGAATTTTGCTTATAGGCTTTCCTCCGCCCAAAACGTGGGTACGTTCAACTAGTGATTGTACAGAAAGAACTGGAATCTCCTGTGCGGTGTCATCTACTACGAGAAGAGTGTGATTTCTCGATTTCAAACACTGCTGAACCCTGTGCAACTCCCTTTCTGGGTTTTGTTTCGCGATTCCCCAAAAATTTGATGGAAATCGAGAGGCACAAAGCATATCCAGAGGCATCATCAAATCAGCCGAATTGTCACCCCCTGAAGCAATATATTATATCAAACGATTACAGAGACATATAATAAGTAGAAACGACACTGATGAGTAGAGGAACTCACTTTCTGGTAAGTAGTACAAGATTGAGGCCTTGAGCAAATCGTCTCTGTCGCCGTCCTTCAGTTGGTAACCATACACCCAGACTGATATACTCCCGCAAAAGCCCATTAGATCAAGAGCTTCATCGATATCACAACGAATAGAACGAGGAACGGCATTAACAGGTAATGGGTAGTCCTTCAAGTTCCATAAGACGTAGGTAGGATCCCCTTGACAAAATCAAGATACAATGATCAGGCTAGTTAACTATGACAGATCCATCAGATGAAAATCTAAACAAACAATTTCGGGTAAGAGATGGAGAGAGAGATCTTACGGGAGTAAAATTTCATCATGGATTCGCCGCCCATGCTTCGACGGAGAGAGAATTGGAGACTCTGGTCGCTAAATTAGGGTTAGATCGGGGGCATAATAAGAGAAGAAGAACAACGCTATTATTCACGCTATTAGTCACATCATGGGTGCAACTGGTAATTAGTTTTAGGAATATTATGAATAATAGAAATTAAGAAAATTAGAATAGAAAAAATGAAATAAAAAAAATTATGCAATAAAAAAAGAATAAAATTATTCCATCTACTGTACGTTTTGAACTCGAAATATTTTTTTACACTATATTTTTTTTCTTTTCTATTTCTATAATTTATTCTTATAGAATTGATAGAATAAAATTTATTTTTTTATTCCAAATAAATAAATGATAATATTTTATGAAATTCAGGGTAATGACTTATTCCTAGGGATGTTGCGGTGGATTTTTTTATCCGATCCGATCCAAACCAAAAATGAATCCGTTCTCTTCAAGCTCGAATTCAAAAAAAAACCCGATGGGTTTTAGTACCAATAATGTAAACCCAAAAAATATCTGACATGTATAAGATTATCTACGGATACCCGAAATAGTATTTTTTTTTAATTTATGTTTAATAATATCTAAAATCAAGTTTTTAAAAGGGGAAAATAAAAAAACGAGATTTTATGTTTTTAACGGGAAAGCAAAAAAACGAAATTTTAAGTTTTTGACGGGAAAAAAACGAAATTTTATGTTTTCGGGGGAAACAAAAAAATAAAATTTTTCGTTTTTGACGGGAAAACGAAAAAACGAGATTTTACGTTTTTGGTATGAAAACAAAAAAACGAGATTTTACGTTTTTGGCGGGAAAACGTAATTTTACGTTTTTGGCGAGAAACCGTAATTTTACGTTTTTGGCGGGAAATCATGATTTTATTTTTTTTAAGTTCGTTTTTATTTATTTGGATAAAAAATATTTTTTAGATTAAAAACATGATTTTTTATTTGGATAAAAACATTATTATTATTTTTTTAAATTTAAACATGGTTTTTTTATCTATTTATTTATATAAAAATATTTATTATTATTTTGGATAAAAATTCGGTGGATACCCGAAACCTGATAGGATAAACCCATCTAAATCCGGATGTTAAAAAACCCGCCCGTTTTAAGTTCGAAATTTTTTTCACCAAACCGGATCGGATAAAAACCCGCCCATTTATACCGGATTTCGGGTATCCATTGGATAAAAATCCATTTTTAACATCCCTACTCATTTCACATATTTTTATTCCTCAAAATCGACATCCCAGCCCATGTGATTTTCTAATTATCTTTTTGATTTTGATTTCTTGGTTTAATTATCTACAGAATATTTCCTAAAATCCTAAACCCTCCTGACTCAATCCAACGTATTTTTTTCCGAATATTTTCGATTTTTTTTAAAACATTAAAAATTATTATTATTTTTGTTTAAAATATTAATATTTTATTATTAAAAATATAAAAAGGTAACGGAAGTTATCATTTTATTAAATCGGTAGTATTAAATGTTACAGTTTAAAAATTCACGTATTAAAATGGGTAAAATAATTAGTTTGTATATTAAATTGGATAACAAAAAAATTTGATTATTAAAAAACTTATCGAAATTTAGCTGAAGTATTTTTATGAAATTTTTCCATTTATAAAATGTAGAGTATTTCATTTCGTATGTAATTGGTTTGGTTCCATTTACTATATATCGTTTTTATAAACCGATATTTTTTTTTTTTTAAAGGATAATCCTAACCGATATGATGACGAAAACCATACATAACTTGGCACACACCCCCAAAGCACAGGCACACATGTCAATGCATTGAACCTATCCACTTCCACCTTTATAACTCATACGTTCCGATCAGTTTTATTCACGTAACAAAATAATTTTGAAAAGAAAAGTAATTACAAGGCCAAACAAAAAATGGAGCTCGAGACTTCCGTTTATCGACCAAGCGTCACCGTCTACGATTCGCCGGAAGGCGTGGAAGTTCGAGGACGGTACGACCAAGTGTTCGCGAAGATTCTGACAAGAGAGGCTCTTGGATTTGTGGCTGACTTACAGAGAGAGTTTCGTGGGCACGTGAGGTACGCCATGGAGTGTCGGAGAGAGGCACGACGCCGTTACAACTCCGGCGGCGTTCCTGGGTTTGATCCTTCCACTAAGTTCATCAGAGACGGTGAATGGGTCTGTGCCTCCGTGCCTCCCGCCGTTGCTGACCGGAGAGTTGAGATAACCGGTCCGGTTGAGAGGAAGATGATCATCAATGCTCTTAACTCCGCAGCTAAAGTCTTCATGGTCCATTTTCTCTCTTTCTATATAACGCCTTTATTTATTTAGTGAACCGAATTTTATTATCAATTTGTGCACGGTTGCAAAAGATTTAATTGGAACCGGTTCGGTTTGTTTGGCCAAAACTATACCTGTTTGCTATAACTCAAAAGGTTTTTCATTGGCCCGGTTGGTTAACCGAAATTGGTAAATGTCTTATATATAATTCTCAAGCTTATAATTTTGGACCGAGTTGAATTCGGTTTCGGTTTAGAGTCCAGTTTGGTTTAGTTTCATTTAAGTTTGAATTTCGATTAGGAGAAATTACTAAATTCAGTTGGGTTCGGTTATGTTGGTCTGGCTAGTAACTATCTTCAGTTACGGTTTGGTTTAATGTCCGGTTGCTTAATTAAAAGCTAATTTTAAATTTGTTTTGGGTTTGGTTTGATTTGAGATCTTTTTTGTTATGTGAACAGGCTGATTTCGAGGACGCATTGTCTCCGAGCTGGGAGAATCTGATGAAAGGGCAAGTGAACTTGAAAGATGCAGTGGATGGGTCCATTACCTTTAACGACAAGTCAAGGAACAGAGTTTACAAGCTCAACGACCAAACCGCTAAGCTATTTGTCCGGCCACGAGGTTGGCATCTCCCGGAGGCTCACATCCTCATCGACGGCGAACCCGCCACCGGATGTCTCGTCGACTTCGGCCTTTACTTCTTCCACAACTACGCCAAATTTAGACAGACTCAAGGTTCCGGTTTCGGACCCTTCTTCTATCTCCCCAAAATGGAACATTCTAGGTACCTCCCTGGACCAGACCGACCGGTTAGGTCATCAATTGTTTTTTCAGTTTCAGGGTTAATAAGGTTGGTTGGTTTCTTGACAGGGAAGCAAAGATTTGGAACAGTGTGTTCGAGCGAGCTGAAAAGATGGCTGGTATAGAGAGAGGAAGCATTAGAGCCACGGTGCTGATCGAGACCCTTCCGGCTGTTTTCCAGATGAATGAGATATTATACGAACTGCGTGATCACTCGGTCGGTTTAAACTGTGGAAGATGGGATTATATCTTCAGCTATGTCAAGACCTTCCAGGGTCACCCTGATCGCCTCTTACCAGACCGTGTCCTAGTCGGTATGGGCCAGCATTTCATGAGAAGTTACTCTGATCTTCTCATCCGTACTTGTCATAACCGCGGTGTCCACGCCATGGGTGGAATGGTTAGTCCCTTCTTAACTAACACTAGGACTATTAACTAGTCTCTATCTCAAACTATATGGATCTTCTGTGCACAAGTAATAAACAAAAGTTAAGTATATCTCTGATTTGTTTTGTGCTATAATGACCAGGCTGCTCAGATTCCGATAAGAGATGACCCGAAAGCGAATGAGATGGCATTGGAGCTGGTGAGGAAAGACAAGCTAAGAGAAGTAAGAGCAGGGCATGATGGGACATGGGCGGCTCATCCAGGACTCATCCCAATCTGCATGGATGCATTCACAGGCCACATGGGAAAAACTCCAAACCAGATCAAATCAATGAAGCGCGAAGACGCATCCGGGATAACTGAGGAAGATCTGCTCCAGATACCGCGAGGAGTGCGTACACTCGAGGGTCTAAGGCTGAACACACGTGTGGGAATCCAATACCTAGCGGCGTGGTTAACGGGATCAGGATCTGTCCCACTCTATAACCTGATGGAAGACGCGGCTACGGCCGAGATAAGCCGTGTCCAGAACTGGCAATGGATTAGGTATGGAGTGGAATTGGACGGAGACGGGCTTGGTGTTAGGGTGAGCAAAGAGTTGTTTGGGAGAGTTGTGGAAGAAGAGATGGAAAGAATTGAGAGGGAAGTTGGGAAAGACAAGTTTAAGAGAGGAATGTATAAGGAAGCTTCCAAGATGTTTACAAAGCAGTGTACTGCAGCTGAGCTTGAAGATTTTCTTACACTTGCTGTTTATAATCACATTGTGGCTCACTATCCCATCAATGTCTCTAGGCTCTGAGAGAATAAAAACGAAGAAAAGAAGATGGAAGGAAAGAGAGAGAGAGTTAAAGATATGAGTCTCTGTGCTTTTGTTTTGGGTTTTGTGTTTGTTTCTCAAATGTTTTTTTTTTCCTAATAGTTTCTTTATGTTGTAGATTGTGTAATAAGCAGAACTTGTTCTTTGATTCCAATAAGAAATAAATGTTATATATGGGTCCTATGGGAAAACCAAAAGCAGAGCATTTGTGATCAGAGAGTATGACCAAGTGTTTAAATGAGGAGTTGTTTAATGTAGAAAAGTCTATATACTAGCTTTTAAAACATAGAAACGAAATTGGCTAGCGATGAAATGCACAGTCGTTTCGTCAGTAGTTTTAAACTTTAAACCTAATTAAAAATATTCAGTCGATCTTAATTCGTATCGAAACAAAATCAAATATTAAAGAACGCGATCGAAACAAATCCAAACAAATAATTCACCCACACAAATCTGTTTATCCGATATATTTATCCTAAAATTTGGTTTCATGTGGTCGTAAAATCAATAGTCGATCTTTACCATAAAATCACCCATTGATATATTTCATAAAAACAAAAAGCAAAACAAAAACAAGAACAAAAACGATTAAACTATAAAAAGTGAAGTAAGATCATAGTAGTTTGTTGTTGTTAGAATTCATCATGGTCTTAAACTCTTCAAAGCTCACAAAACCATCGCCGTCTGCATCAAAGGCTCGAACCATGGTGACACATTCCTCCATTGAATGTTTTTTTCCAAGACGCTTCAACACCACATGAATCTCACTCGCAGAAATCTTGCCGTCACCATCAATATCATACAGATCAAAAGCTTCTTTGGAAACAGTTTCTTGGTCCTCCTTTTCTTCGTCGCTAACCAAGCAGCTAGCAAATTCTTTGAAGTCGATTTGACCGTCACCGTCGATGTCAAGCTCTCTAAACATCATATCGATTTCTTCCGACGTTATCAAAGGAGAGAAGGCACGAATCCCCTGGGAGAATTCGTCCCATGAGATTTTCCCATCTTTATTTTTGTCAATTCTTTCGAAAATCTCTTTTATATCTTTAATAGACATTGTTGTTTTGAGTGATTGTAAAAGGCTATGTAAAAAAATTATGTGAGAAGATCAAAAACTATATCCCTTATTTATAGAAGAAAATCGTGACTTTTATTTCCTTTTTACGATTCTAACTCTTTTATGATTTTGGAAAAAGCAAATTTTATTTTATTTCTCCGATATACATGATAAGAACCGGTTACAAATAATGAACCGAATGGGGAAAAATAATAAAATAAAATTAATGAACCGATTCGGTTATTGTAAACCGAGTCGAGACTTGTTAGTTTGTGACCGAATTAACCTAACTAAGGACCCTTTTAAAATCCCTAAGAAATTTCTTAACTAACTAAAAGCACCCTTTTATCCTCGCGTTTTTAGGGCTCTCGCTTAATAGCCGCTCGTCGCATCGCTCTCCGTGAGCCGTCGTCTACAGGTTTATTCGTCGTTTACAATCTTATTAAGTATTGTATCTGGAATCGACTGCATATCTCTTGTAGATTTTGAGTCTGGCTAAATCGTCTTCTCTGTGTTCTCTCGAATCTGTGATTAGGATTCTGCTCTGTTTGTTAGATAAGTTTCGCTTCTGGTAGCGATGAGAAACAAAGCTTGTTAATTTGATTTGTTTCTCTATCCGCAACAAGTAGTCACTGTCCTAGGCTTCTTAGCAACTTAATTCTGAAGGTGAATGCTGACGTAACTGGAATGTGGATTTTCAGGCTTTTTGAGTAAAATCAGAATGGATTCTCAGATTAAGCACGCCGTGGTGGTGAAAGTGATGGGCCGCACGGGTTCCAGGGGGCAGGTGACACAGGTTCGAGTCAAGTTCACGGACTCTGATCGTTTTATTATGCGCAATGTTAAAGGACCGGTGAGAGAAGGAGATATCCTCACCCTGCTCGAGTCCGAGAGAGAAGCAAGGAGACTCCGTTGATGCACGCATCTCTGCGGAAACAAGAACAATATATCATCTGGTTGTGTCTATTCTGCTTTCAAATCGGAATTTTGTTTTTGTTTTTTGGCGTTAAGATAATTGCAGGATTTGATTAGTGTTGTTGTGTCTTTTTGGAATTCAAAATCTCCCATCTGTTGGACTTGTAGTACCACATCAAGAATGTTCTTAATATATTCTCCAGCTGAAACAATCAACCTACATCTTGGATGTGTCTGGTTTTGCTCGATTGAAATCAGTCGCTGGCATTTCCTAACATATCCATTGGACATAACACAAATTTGAACGCATCAACCAAAAAAATCACAATAGCTTCGGAATTAGAGAACGTAGGACACCTCATTTACCATTACATATATTTTTCAGCCTAGTCTGTTTTGACTCTTTTGAGCCTGACCTTGATGTGTTAGACTTGAAACGGATCTATTTAGACCGGGCTTAAGAAAGTAGAAATATTTCATTCCACGGGATTTGGGCCCACTGTTCATCCCAACTTGCCACCGAAGTAGCCCACGGTTTGTGTGGAGGCATATGTATAAAACTCGTTCAATTCAAAGAACCGGATAAAATTAATGAGCCGATTCGGTTATTGAAAACCGAGTCGAGAATTGTTTCCTGGTTTTCTGACCGAGCAACGAAATTAAGCACCCCTATAAAATCCCCAAGAGATTCCTCTTTCTCACTCCTCTGCTGGAAATTAGGGTTTTCGACTCTTCTGTTATCGCCGCTAAGCTCTCACATCCGCGTCTCCGTGAGCCGTCGTCTACAGGTTTCTTCATCTTATTACAATTTTCTGCATTTCTTCTCGAAATGGTTGCTATCTCTTGTAGATTTGGCCTTTTCTCTGTATTCACGCGAATCTATCATTAGAATTCTGCTCTGTCTGGTAGTAGTTGAATCCCTAGTTTCGCTTCTGATGACGATCTTTGTTTCAATTGGGAATCACTAGTCTCGCGTATGTTTGTCCGAGTTAGTCACTGTTTTGCGAGGAACACCATTGAAGCAGATTGAATATATCTTATCGAGTAATTAAGAATGAGAATAGATCATACTTATCAGATTTGGGTCTTCTCAATCGATTCCTTCTAAAGTTGATTGCTTTACAGGAAACCAACAAAAAACTCTCTTTGTAATGATTACTGCTGATTTTGTATTCATTCGATTGATATCGTATATGAATTCTGATGTAATTGGTCTTTGAATTTGCGTGCTTGTTGTCACTCAGAATGGATTCTCAGATTAAACACGCCGTCGTGGTCAAGGTCATGGGTCGTACCGGATCCAGGGGTCAGGTGACACAAGTTCGAGTCAAGTTCACAGACTCTGATCGTTTTATTATGCGCAATGTTAAAGGACCGGTGAGGGAAGGCGATATCCTCACTCTGCTCGAGTCCGAGAGAGAAGCAAGGAGGCTCCGTTGATTCTTCCTCCTCCGCAAGTGGAAACAAGAAAACAGGACGATGTCTTTGGTGGTTATTTCTCTGACTTGATTAGTGATATTACTATGCTTCCGTTTGGGGTTTTGCTGTTGCTTTAAGACAATTGCTGGATTGATATTTGTTCTGGTTTTTTGGTACCATAACTGTTTGTCTGAATCCCTATATCATCAAGACTTGTACCAATATTCTCAATCTGGTTCCACCTAAACCATAAATCACATCTTGAAACGAAGGAATAACCATTTCTTTAGTTCTTGGTTATATTCTTAACTTGAATAAGCAAATGGTTCTGTGATGTCCTCAATTTAAATTTTTGGAATTCTAAGAAGAATAGTTCTATTTGTCGGCCTTCTCAATTGAAACCAAGCTTGCTTAACCCTCCAAAATCTCTCTGGACAGACGTAACTAAAGTTCATGTATCAACCAAAACCTCTATGGAAAGTTACAAGCCTTGGATATAATTCATAACAAAAATGTTACCCAAGTTATTCTCTGCTTCAATGTAGCTTTCGAACCAAAACATATCATACCTCGTCAAGCTTCATGAGTCATGACGTATTATATTTTTTTGCAGAACTAATTTACATTTAACACACAAAAATAAATCTCTATACCAACAAACGCCTGAATTTAGTATTTCTTTATATAATTAGTTGTTAATGCAGCCACTTTTAAGTCTCTGTAATGAAATCTAAAAATAAACTATATGGAATCTCTATATAGATAGGTAGATAGATGCTCACTCAACTTGTGAAAAAGGACAATTATTGGAAAAAGGATCAAATACGTACTTTAAAATACAATTTTATCATATTTTTTTTTGTTATATTCATGCACTGGATATTTTAGTTAAATTTAAGCGCCTAGACATTATATAACCCGTTTTCAGTATAATGTTATAAGTATGATAATTAAGATATTAGTAAAATAAGTCATATTAGTTATCTATTATACTCGCTTCGTTCTATTGTAAATTAGAAGATCATATTAGTTTCTTTCTTAATAATTTGGATTATTTGATGTCAATCTTGTAGTTAAAAACTTAAAACTAAGAACACCTCCACCAATGTATCTGAATTAGGTATCTAGTGATTAAAAAAATACAAAAAATAAATAAAATGAGAAGAGAGACACATATAGTTTCTTGTTTAAGAGACATCTCTTAACAATTAAATACACCTGTCATTGTTTGAGTAGCTGAATTATTTTTATATTTAAATTTGAATTGCTTTATTAAACTATAATAAGAAAATATAGATCAGAGACTCTCGTAAGAGACTCTACCGATAGAGATGCTCTAACACACAATCAACAAATATGATGGTTACGTGTAGGACGTGTGATATTTAGAACCATTTAAAGAAAAATATATCTAATTTCAATAAAAAGCTAATAATTTCTCAAAACAATTAAAAAATATAAATTTTAAAATCACCTAAAAATCAATTATTCTTTAATTCTCCCTAGTTTTATTCCTACTATGAAAGACGAAGTTAGTATATATAACTCGGAATAGATGTCTATTGGTTCTTTAGATTTGTCCAAATCTTACAACCACGGGAGAGCTTGGCCCCTAACATATCTCTCACTCCCTCTCTCTCTCTCTCTCTCTCTCCAAGTTGGAAAAACCCTATAAATAGATGTCTTGGTCGTCTTTGGTATCCCACACCACTACAAATCTCTCTCTTTCCCTAAGCTCACTTTAAACCCACAGTTAGAAAGAGAAAGAAACTTAAACAAAATAAAACATGGAGAATATGGGAAGTAGAGTGATAGAGCCATTGATAGTGGGAAGAGTGGTAGGAGATGTTCTTGATTTCTTCACTCCAACAATTAAAATGAGTGTGAGTTACAACAAGAAGCAAGTCTCCAATGGCCATGAGCTTTTCCCTTCATCTGTCTCCTCCAAGCCCAGGGTTGAGATCCATGGTGGTGATCTCAGATCCTTCTTCACCTTGGTATATACATATATTAAAATTATTTTAAAATCAATAATGTTGGGCTTGCTGATTGTGTAGTCCTTATATATTGTGCCAAAACATATAAAGAGTCTCACTTTATTTTCATTTTAGAAGTTTCCCATTTTCTGACTCCATGGAGAAAAAGAGATCGAGGGACAGATCATAATCTTATAATTTTTTTTTTTTTTTTTTGTAAATAATAAGATGCTATTATTTAGTTTTTATCATTTTTCTATTGATGGTAAACTCAGCTGAAATGTAAAACAGGTGATGATAGACCCTGATGTTCCAGGTCCTAGTGACCCCTTCCAAAAAGAACACCTGCATTGGTACGGTTCATTTTATTTATTTGTCGTTTCATTTTGGGCCATATCCCATATGCATTTTCACTTGAATTATTAATAACCCTAAGAAAAAAAAATCAGATGAAGTTTTAACTTTTGTCTCAACATTAATTTTGTGTAAACTTTGAGTTGGTCAAAATCTCTTCCATGACAATTCACAACACCAGGATGTTCCTAAACTTTTAAATAATAATTGCATTTAAATGTTTCAACAGGATCGTCACAAACATCCCCGGTACAACAGATGCTACATTTGGTACGGGCTCGTCATGAATTTTTGTAATTTAAAATGCTTATAATAAAATAATATTTCATATATTTTAATAAAGATTTGAATGAAAATAATAATAGGAAAAGAGGTGGTGAGCTATGAGGTGCCAAGGCCAAGCATAGGGATACACAGGTTCGTGTTTGTTCTGTTCAAGCAGAAGCAAAGATGTGTTATCTTCCCAAATATCCCTTCGAGAGATCACTTCAACACTCGTAAATTTGCGATCGAGTTTGATCTTGGTCTCCCCGTCGCGGCTGTCTTCTTTAACGCTCAGAGAGAAACCGCAGCTCGCAGACGTTAAATTGCATTATTGTCCATCAAATGCAAAAACAAAAAAATTAATAACATGATGATGATGATGATGAGCGAGATTGTAAGAAAAAAATGTAACCATGTTTATTTCTGTTCTAAATTTCTGTACTTTGAATAAGACTGACAAAGATGAGTTGAACCGGGAAAAAATTCTCTCTTTAAAACATACTCTGTTATATACATAGATTGTGGTTTGATGAACATTTATTTGTCAACACCTACATATACTATAAGAGACATAATTATAAATCATATCATTAATTATCTCCTTTACACAAACCATTAAGATTCCAATAAACTACGTTAGCAGAAAAAACTACCGATAAACTACATAATAATAGAATTATAGTTATAAAGATTATGGGTGCATCTGCATGTATATAATGTTTATATATAATCCATTTCATAATATTGTACCACTAAATATGCAGTGTAACTCTTAAGTAATTAATCATATATATATCTAAGCTATTGAAGTATATAATATATATATGGCTCGATAGGTCACATCTAGTGAACCTTATTATATCATATGATATATGATAAACGTGGAAACAGGGAATTTTTTTTTTGTAAACGGACAATTTTTTTTATATATATAGTTCTGGTCAAACTGACAAGACCTTGATGGACCACCAAAAGTAGGACGCTCCTCTCACTCGGCGATCCGAATATTATCATTGTGTCTATTTTTCTCATTTGTTCAGTGTTTGGTATTGTGACAAAAAAAAATAATAATACGTTGCTGCTAGTGCTAGTATACGAAACTTGTATATCTTTTGAAAAAAAACTGCATAGTGAATAAATCGAATGTTCCACTACAATATACAACTGTTTATCAACTGATCAAATCTAATAGCAAGACGGTGACAACACTATTACAAAATTTTAATCATAAAAATGCATATATATGTTTGTATATATTATCCTACCTAGCCAAATAAATTAATATTCTACTTTTAACAACAATTAAAATTACATTCTACATTCAATGTTCAAATAAAGAATTAAAATGGATTGGCCATTTTGGGTTGCATCGTACGGCATGAATGATAGCCCCATGTTGGACGGATGCAAGTGGAAAAAATTACTTTCAACGGGTAAACTCAAGAAAGGCAACGTGTCGTTAATTGAGTGGTTAGCGGCTAAGTACTGTTACACTTATTAGCAACTACTTCTCTATGTGTATATTCGCTATCATATCAACAAATCTAGCAAAATATTTGTAACTTGTTTGGAGTTTGTTAGATTACTATATAGTTTGGATTCCTGTTTATGAACAGTATACTAATCATCTTCGTTCCAATGACTAAGGGTATTGAAGTTTAGTTTTTAGGGTAATGAAAAGGAGCACAAAGAAAAAAAAAAAAAAGAGAAAAGTGATATGTTTTTTTTATAAAAAAAAGTCTAGTTTTTAGTTCAATTTTGGTTTGAATTTTTTTATTTAGAAGAATAGTCAAAGCAAAAATGGATCTAATGTGAACTCGGATTCAATCAAATATATGTTTAATTTATATAATAAAAAACATTTAAGTTTGTACTAATCTAAATTAAAATTTTCTTCGATTTTAAAACCAATTTCTCAGTCTGGTTTATCTAGAATGAACACTTTCATAAAAAAAACAAAGGTGCTCAATAATACATTTATGAAATCTCTATTTTCTTAAGAAAACAATGATCATAATTAGTATAGTAAGTTGCACAAAAAAAATGTTAGTATAGTTTAAGAACTGGAAAGGATAAGGGTTGCCTCCACGGCTCCACATGTGTCATAACAAAATCTCACGCAATTATTGCTTCCAAGACTTTAGAATCTCAAGCCTAATATGTTTGTTTAAAATAAATATATTAAAAACTGAAAAAAGAAAAAAAGATGAATACAGTACACACGCCTACGCCGGCAAATGGATCCACTACCAAATCTAGGGCATGCAAGGACTTTAGAATTTGCCTGAAAAAGAGACTGCGAACTATACATTACATATATAGAGTATTAGGGTTTCAGTAAGGCATAATGTGCCTGTGTTGTGTTTAGCCACTTATGGTTATTTTCATAGCTAAATCTTTTTCCAAAAGAAAACACATCTTTTAATAGTATGTTTATATACATAAGGACTGGCCCTCATTTGTTGTTATCTATATATCAACACGCGCTCTGTTCCCATCCCTGGTTTTACTCAAGATTATTTTTCTACACCTAAATATATTTTTTCATTGCCAAAAATTGTGTCAGTGTTTGGGTATGAATCGTTTTGAACTTCGCTTATGGGACACAAACTAAAATGTTCAAGCAAAAACATTCACACGCATGATCTCTCTCGCGGGTATATGTATTACATGCATTTATATATACGTAGGCATATTAGTAGATTTTTGTTTCTATGCATTTTAATTTATTATATTTGAATTCGATCTTGATTAGATTCTGCCAGATAAAATTAAGATCGTTTCTTGCGCGCGGTGGAGTAGATATTGATCCCGGTTTGGATCGACCAAGCAAAATGACTAGGCTATCACTGGATTACAGGTAATCGCTAGTCTTTTTTTTTCCAACAGCCATCATTCAATATAAAACATAAATGGTTATCTTCTTGAAATCTTTTATAGTATTATATATATAATACACCCAATAGATAATTTGTTTTTCATTTTTACGGTACACATATAACTCACATCATTCAAATCATACATTAATGAAAAAGTTATATCTACCGGTACATAGATCTACAAGTACATTGCGGAATCTTCTATTTCACCGGTACGAAACCGCAAACCTGGTGATTAACCAGCAGTGCAAATTATTAGCCGCCATACTTCGGTTTAGGACGAATATCGAGGACAAACCAACATGCAATAACCTTACGATTAAAAGAGACGACCTGTCATGTTTCATGTAATAACAAAAAAAAGGCAAGAGACATACTTAACCCTTGGGCCAAGTCCACTGGTCCTTCGTATAAAGTATAAACACATGAAGATTATAAATCTTTTAAAATTTTACAAAGGCTGTCTATATTTGATTGGTGGACGTGTCGTTGAGTCGTGCCAGGCCCCCCTCAAAGATTAATGGGTTAAGGTTCAATATATAATATCCTCGTATTGTGTTGGATTTGGTGAGTTTCGAATGTGCTTTATATATATATATATACTCGCAAGAAGTAAACAACATAAAGTGAAGAGGAAGTACATTTACACATACATCATCACCTAGACAAAGTAACCCTTTTTTTTTTAGACAAAGTATATTCAATGAAAAAATTACAGTGTTATGACTAATTCATAACATTGTATTGTTACAATAAACTATATGGAATTACGGATGTTCGATCATTCTCGTTTGTGGTTTAAGTTTTTTGGTTTTTTCCGTTTTTTTCCAAGTTTTGCGTTGGAAACTAAGCAGTGAGCCATTTTGTAAACAGTATAAACATGTCTGCGTGAGTCATAAGTTTTATTTAATTATTGATTTTAATTTTAAACTATATATATACTTCGCATGTGACTTAAGAAAACATTATTTTTTGTTAATAAACCAATACAATCGTCAATAATACTATTTATATCGATCCAAACAATTAAACAATAATACCTTTTCATAAAAATATCGTCAAATTGTAGGAGCTTCTTCTGCGATGCTTTTGTACTGCGAAAAGCTGCAGAACAACATGTGTCTTCTTTTCTCTTTATTTATTTATTTTATTTGGATTTATTTTCCCTTTTTCCTTTGTAAAATTTTACTTTGTGTTATGCGAACTGCGATGACTTTCTTTTGGAAGAGTTTATATTTGCGACCAAAATAAAAATCACAAGAAAAATTGTCTTTTGGGAGAGTCCGAAGGTTAAGGAAGCGAGTAGAGAACAGCAATCAAACCTTTGCTGTTCACAATCTTGGTTCTGATTTACACAATCTAGCAAGAACGTTCTGGTTTATTTGTGATCATTTTTTAAAAACGCAGTTATATATATATATATATATTGTTTATTCCCAGTTTACCACTCTACGTATTCCAAATCAGTGTGAATGTGATCCACACACACTTGAGTTTTTATTTTTTCGGTCAACATAACTGTTCCTTTTTCTGAAAAAATTCTCACTGTTCTTGGTAAAAAAAAATTTGGATTTACTTTTTTGGGGTCAACATTACTGTATTTCAGTTTGAATTTGTAACGTTTTTACACAATCTCGTGCATTTATTTCTAAAAGGTTTAGTAATACTACTATGCATCAACTAAACCAAAACTTCACCTCCTCCCAACTCTTACAAGAATCATTACCAGCGTTTCAGAAGACATCGTTTCACAAAAAGAGAACCCAATGTTCCAGGGGAAGAGAGCTGGAGAAAGTACAATGAGAACTTAGAATTTGTAAGGAAAAAAGCACTTTAATAATCTCATCAAAAGTGGCGGGAAATCGATTAACAACTCATCCATGAGCTGAAACTTTAAGAAGAAGAAGAAGAAGAAGATGTTCATCAGTGTTCATCGATGAGAGAATTCAACTTCTTTCTGAATTCAGGAATCTTGTCTGCCTCCACGACCATCACTAGACCCGTTAGCTGATAATTCTTCATCTGCTAGAATCGCCAACCAAGGATTACAAACCAGAAACAATTGAATCAAACTTGCACGTGATTCCGGGGAAAGGTATGTTGGCATTAAAGAGATAAATTACCTCTTTAGATGTAACGAGCTGCGAGTGCATAGGGAATGTGAAGGACCAAGAGCTAAGCTGCAATGCATTGTTTTCAACAAATGTCTAGAGGATAATTTTGTTTCTTTTCAAATGGGAAGTCGAGTAAGTAACGTGAGAATAAAGTACCTCGAGAAAAGGTTCATCTTCAGGCTTAAGGAATATTGTTTCCTCCTGGTCTTCTTCACCACGACGAGGTCTTTTCTGCTTAGGATTCTTCAACTATACAACCAAGAACCATATCACATCGTCAACACAAGCAAGCTGATTCGAGAATCGGACAAACACCTTGAGAAAACACAAATTACCTTGTAAATCTTGGTGACTAGAATATATGACTTGAAGCGAAATGACCCTCGAAGCTCTTCTGTAGGCTATAAAAAGAAACATAACAGATCTTTATCATTGCTCATACAAAAAGAAGTTACCTAAAGTTTTATTTTGAAAGATCAAACCTCGTCTTCGGTGGCCCATGAGACTTCGTCGAACAATCCATCATATAGTGGAGGAAGGAGTTGAGGAGGAAGATTCGTCACTCTTTGTGATACCAATAAACCAACATCTTTTGCCTTTTTCTCTAAGAGAAGTTCTAGATCACTCGCTATATTCTGCTCCGAACAAACTTTAATAAGAAACTCTTTTAGCTCTCTAAAGCACTTATTTCCCTGAACATTAAAACAGACATATGTCACATACCGCAAAGTATAGAAACAAATGCAAACAAACACCTTTGAACGTTATAATTACTTCAGCAAGCTGAACAATCAAATCACGAAGCTTCACAAAAGATGAGATCGTATACAGCGCAGAATCAAGTCAAAGGTGAGTTTACATGACTTGCCTTGTATCTTGCCAAGTTAAGAGCAGTGACAACAGAAAATATTGCCTCGTCCTCATCATCTGCTACTTTGACCACAGTTCCTACCGTTGTTTGATCCAATATCAAATCCACAAAACCACTCAAATCCCACTCCTTGTCATCAAGATAGTTTTGTAGGAGGATCTTGACTCCGTGAAAGTCAGTAGCTTTAGGGTCAAAGAACTCAAAATCTGCTTGGACGTCTCCCTTCAAAGATCAAGCATAGAAACAGAACGGTGAATAAAGACCGAAATCAAAACCTTAAAAAAGGTAAATGGAAAGTGAATAATCGCTTACTTGAGAGTCTTCATCATCAGAGGATTCCAACAATTGTTCTTCTTTCCCTTTTTTAGATAAATTAGGGAACTTTTCATCTACAAAAATCAGATTGAGACATACTCATCAGGCCACTACATTGTTCTGCATAGAAAGTCTCAATCTAAAGTTTTTTTTTTACTAACCAAAAGAAATCTCTTCAGAGCTTTGACAATCTTTAGGATGAGGCAATCTACGCCTAGCCGTTGAAGCAAAGGCAAGTGATCGCATAAACGGTGAAAATGCTAAAGGCTGATGCTTTGAAAACCTTCTCCCTGATGGCCTCCGAGGCATCTATTCAAATTCCGAAACTAACAATATTTCAGGCTAATTCACCAAAAGCAATGCATATTGACTTCAAGGAACAGTATCAAAGCAAAGAATACGAAAAGAAAAACGGATTTCACTAGACTAGTACACGAGAAAATCGATGGCGACGATATTACTTACCTTCAGATTGAGAAGTTGTAGAATTGAGTTTTAATTGAACAGCTGAAAAAAGGGTTGAAATTGAAAAGCTTAGATAATGATTTCAACTAGAAAGCTGAAAAATTGGATTGAAATTGTAAAGCTTAAAGTTCTTGTCGGCTTAACAGACGGGAGACTTACCGACGGTGGAGCAAGGTGAAACACCGGTGAGAGAATCGGCGGCGACCGGAAACACACCGCAAGAGACGAAGCGAAGAACTACTAAAGAACTAAATAGCCTAAACCGAATGGTTCCATAAAGTTAGTCCGTACCAGATTATTTTCTTACTATCGAACCGGCCCGGTTCGGGTATACATATTCCTTTTTTGTTTTTTTTGGGACAACTTTACTGTTCCAAAAGCCCAATATCTGTTCCCTCTGGACTAGGTGATTAGGCCTTCTTGTTCTGCAATGAAAGCTACAAACTAGAAGAAATTCAATCAAAGATGTATGAAGTCAACCAAAAAATATCTATATTCTATATTCTCATCATTTATCTCTTTCCTCATTATAACCAAAGTAATGTATGAAGTCATACCACACAATTTGTTAAGAGATTCATTCATCATCCGAGGTTGATGTGGACCAAATTGGAAGATAGCCTGAACCGGAAGGAAAAGAGTGATGTTGAAAGGTGGTGCATGCATGCAACAGTAAGAACAACAGTTAAGGTTTGGTGTAATGGGCAGCTTTGAGAAGTAATTACAGTATGTGTCTTTAGTCTCCAAGGTTACTGTGAACATTCACATGGTCAAAAAACAGTTTTACAGCTCATACCTTATTAAATAATGAATGGAGCAAGGGGAAACACCGGTAAGAAAATCGGCGGCGACCGGAAACACACCACGAGAGACGAAGCGAAGAACCTACTAAAGAACTAAATAGCCTAAACCGAATGGTTCCATAAAGTTAGTCCGTACCAGATTTTTTTCTTACTACCGAACCGGTCCGGTTCGGGTATTCATAATTAAGATCCGATCGATTAACCAATAAAAAAATCGTAGAAAAATTTTGGCTTAGAAAATTAGAATCTTGGCTTCATTCGGTTTAGTACATGACACTTGTTGGAAAAAGAGATCCGAAACGACGTAGGAGAGATTCAAGGAAGAAAACAAAAGAGGTTTGTTGAGAAGAAATCTAGGAAGTGAAAAAGTTAATTAGTTTCATTCACATGCTAAAACATGTGATAAGTAAACTCAACCGACTATAAACTATTTAACAATTATTTTAGATTCATGTGATTGCATGAAACTTGTGAGAGGTATCGTGTGCAGTATGCAGACGGGCTATAGTGATCACGTATTCTTGTGGATGCATTGCGTGTTTAGGTCAAACAGACGTTTTTTTTTTGTTAAAGTGGTCAAACAGACGTTACTATCGAATCTACGGAAAATGCCGAAAAGTTAAACTAAAAGATGCGTAGAATAAAGATGTTCTATTATATAATTGATTAGAAATTTCGAAAAACGATCTATTTCCCCACGAGAACTATCGTATAACATCAGATGTCTTCCAAACTAAATCCTCGTTCTAAATCTCCCCGAATTCAAAGTTAAAAACCTATTTCTCCCCTAATTGAAAGTTTTAAACCTATGAACACACATAATCAATTTTATCGGTTATTATTTACAAACCGAACATAAACCAACCAAATATGATCCAAAACCAAATTAAAACCCAATTCCAACTAAACCCGATCCGACCACGGACCACCCCACTCTTCTTCTTCACCTAATATTTTTTTTTTTTTGCCCGAAAAGAAATCAGAACGGCTCTGGTTTTGTTGAGTCTCTGATTTCAAACAATCATCACACATGACATGAACTTTGGATTTTGACTAGAACACACCAAACCCAGTATGTAATCTTGGAAAACGCTAAGACCAATACACAAATTCACAGCTTTCCACGAGAAATAAATAACCACGCTGCAAACAAAAAAATTCTCAATTTCTAGAACCCTAAACTGACTTGCATACTGATCAAAGTCCCAAGCTTATTAAAAAAAAAAGGGGAAAACATGAGAGATAATTAACTGTATATTCATATTTCCAGATCCAACATGAATAAATCGGGTACACAAAAAGATTACCCGTTCGGTCATTCCAATTGAGAGAAAAAAATACAGAGATATTGAAACCCAATGAACTACTCATGTACCATCACAATGAATTACTCATTCCAATTTTATACAATCGGGATCAGAAAATTAAGTTTAGATACCCAGAAAAAAAAAATCTAAGTAATAGGAAGCATCTAACTGATCAGTTAGCGATGCATTTCGTCAGCGAACCTTTCATCTCAGATCATCCACCACCCGTTTCCATTGCAGCTCCGCGACCTGTCCACCGTCGCCGCCGTTTAAATCAATGATTATCTCGTGAGGCAATAGAGCACCGGCGGCTCTCACAGAGAAGAGTTGCTGTCCCTCGAGAAGCTTCCAATAGTTGAGAACGAGATCGAAGTGGTTCATGTTTTGATATGAATTTCTAATGACGGATTCGAGACTCGTTGTTGAGCGGCTATAAGCGAAGACATACCTTCAGACATTTAATTTCGCGTCGAAATCGAAGATCAAACAGGAAATTGAGGACGGGCAAGAATCTAGGGGAAGTTGGGAAAATTGGAGAAGAATCAAAAATCTGGGGAAAAACTTTGTTTTCATGATGTTAATCAAATTTCAAAGTTTTTTCATCAGAGAAGAATCACGAATCTGGGTGAAATTGGAGATGATTCAAGTGATTTTGGGTCGGGTTGGTTTTTTGGGTCAGATTTGGTTGTAATCAGGTTAATTTCGGTTTAATGTCGAATTTAAGTGGTTAGCAATTGATTGGTAAACAATAAACCAAATAAAACCAAGACCTATGGATTCTGAGGTTTTTAACTATTATTTTGTGGATATATACATTTGGAACTTTTTTTTGAGGTGGAATAAGATTTTTAACTTTGTATTCGGAGAAATTTAGAACGAGGATTTAGTTTGGGAGACATCTGATGCTATACGATAGTTCTCGTGGGGAAATAGATCGTTTTCCCAAAATTTAGCTGAGATTTTTAGAATGCATGCAGACACCCTTTTTCTACTCTATTCACGGCTTTAACTCTATCGTTTGAGAATGATGGATGTTATTACAAAACAAAAGAAAACCAAAAAAGATTTCAGAGACAAACAATTTTGAATGGTTAACTAGTCCTTGCAAACCACAATAAATAGACGTTTTTAATTGGTTTAAGTGGAATTCAATGATGAAATGCAACAGAGAATTCAGATTGTAGGGCATGCAGCTTCAAACAAATTAAAAATGTTTCTTCTTTTTCAAGCAACTTCTGTCTTCCTTTAAAACCCCTCACCATTCGCCACTTCTTCATTCACTAGTCTCTTTCAAAGAGAAAATGAAGATGTTTATAAGGCTGATTAGCTTTTTGATTCTTTCCGGTTTCTGCATTGGGACCGGTCAGCCTCTTGTACCGGCTCTAATCATAATGGGAGATTCAGTTGTCGATGCCGGTAACAACAATCGCCGCACTACCCTCGTCAAGGCCAATTTTCCACCCTACGGACGCGACTTCATCGCCCACAATGCCACCGGCCGTTTCTCTAACGGGAAACTCGCCACCGACTTTACCGGTTCGAACCAGCCTAATTCACGTTTATACTAAACATTTTGATTAGTATATAGTCCAGAAAATGGTTTAAAGATCCATTTCTCTTAATTCTTCCGTTTTTTGTTTTTTTTGGTTTATTGTTGAGCAGCTGAGAATCTAGGGTTCACTTCTTACCCGGTGCCGAAGCAATTGGGACAGATTTGTTAACCGGGGCCAATTTCGCCTCTGGTGCTTCCGGTTTCCACGACGGAACTGCCTTGTTATACGTAATTAGAGAGTTCTTGAGTCTAAATGTTGAATCCGGTTACGAAGTTAGTTAACCGGAATGCCTTAACATTTTATGGTTTATGCATATGTTTTGTTGTAGAACGCAATCACATTGAACCAGCAGCTGAATAACTACAAAGAGTACCAAAACAAAGTGACGAGTATGGTGGGAAGAGACAGAGCAAACGAGATATTCGCAGGCGCTATTCATCTTCTAAGCACGGGAACAAGCGATTTCCTTCAAAGCTATTACATCAATCCGATCCTTAACCGGATTTTCACGCCAGGTCGATACTCAAATCGTCTCATGAACTTTTATTCCACCTTTGTCCAAGTAACTAAAATCAATCCCACAACGTACCGGTTTTTCATTTAACCGATGATGGTAAAAAATTGCGTTTTTTTGGGGCAGAATTTGTATGGATTAGGGGCTAGAAGGATTGGAGTGACGACGTTGCCGCCCTTGGGTTGTTTACCGTCGGCGATAACGATGTTTGGTGGAGCCGGGAACAATACGTGCGTCGAAAGACTAAACCGGGACGCGGTTTCCTTCAATACCAAACTCAACAGCACCTCTATGTCCTTAACCAACAAGCTTCCCGGTCTGAAATTGGTCGTCCTTGACATCTATAATCCTCTCTTGAGCATGGTCATGAACCCTGTAGAGAATGGTATGGTATTTTGACATTCCTTTCTTATTTAAACATTAGCCTTTAGATCGATGACTATATATTTTCCCTTTTCTTTGTTGTTTGTCTTCTCATTAAGATTTTCCAATTTTCTTCTTTTAATGTAGGGTTTTTTGAATCAAGAAGAGCTTGTTGTGGAACCGGAACAATGGAAACATCGTTCCTATGCAATGCAAGATCGGTGGGTACATGTTCGAATGCTACCAATTACGTGTTTTGGGACGGTTTTCATCCATCCGAAGCAGCCAATCGCCTTCTCGCAGACAATATTCTTGTCCAAGGAATCCCTCTCATTTCCTAAAAGCCTTAATATATTCAAAATATTAATTCACACAACTTAATTAGATGATGTAATAATGGCTGTAAAAATAAACAAAAGATGATGTGATGATCTATGCCACATTACTTAGCTTTATCATGCTTTTATTCTTCTTTTGTTCGTTAGTCTGCCGCATTCATCTTTTGTCATATGTAATATCTTTATCCATAATCACTGGCTGCAAACAAGTTTGTTTGGTCAGATCAATAGTAGAGGGAAATATTTGTATACTTTTCAATAGTTTAGGGACCTTAAATAAAATTTATCCATTCTAAAAGAGGACAAGCGAAGGTTTATCCATGGCGATTTAGCGTCCCAGCGCTCAAAAATCATTCATGTCCACCGTTAATCATCAGTGTCTCCTCAATTTCCCTCATTTTCCACCGCCGGTTTATCGGCCGAAACTTCTTCTGCCTCCGTTATCTCTTTCTTCTCTCTCGCTCTATGGAAAACCTGAGCGCCTCTTTTCCGTCTCTGCGTCTCCGTCCCTTTCACCAGTAACCATCAATGAGCGGTCTTCCTCATCTTCTTCTTCGTTCGAAAGTGCAGAAGCGGAAGAGATTGAATCTGTTGTTGATGGGTTTTTCTATCTGCTTCGCTTGTCGTCTCAGTACCACGACGTCGAGGTTACAAAAGCCGTGCACGCTTCGTTTCTAAAGCTCAGAGAAGAAAAAACCAATCTTGGAAATGCCCTAATCTCAACGTATCTCAAGCTAGGCTTCCCTCGCGATGCTTTTCTCGTCTTCGTCTCTCTGTCTTCACCAACGGTGGTTTCTTACACAGCTCTCATCTCGGGGTTCGCCAGATTAAACCTTGAAATTAAGGCCCTTAAGCTCTTCTTCAGGATGAGAAGCGAAGGTATTATCCAGCCTAATGAGTATACTTTTGTCGCGATTTTGACTGCCTGCGTGAGGATCTGTCGATTCTCACTGGGTGTTCAGATTCATGGCTTGATTGTCAAATCAGGGTTTCTAAATTCTGTGTATGTTTGTAATTCGGTTATGAGTTTGTATGCTAAGCACTCTGGGTCTTCGAGTGATGATGTGCTTCAGTTGTTTGATGAAATTCCTCACAGAGATGTGGCTTCGTGGAACACTGTGATTTCGAGTTTGGTGAAAGAGGGCATATCTGATAAAGCTTTCGGTTTGTTTTATGAGATGAACAGAGTCGCAGGAATGGGGGTTGATAGCTTTACGCTTTCAACGCTTTTGAGCTCTTGTACTGATACCAGTGACTCAATGAGAGGCAGAGAACTTCATGCTCGTGCAATTAGAGTCGGTCTGAAGCAAGAGTTGAGTGTGAATAACTCTCTAATTGGGTTTTATGCTAAATTTGGGGATATGAAAAAGGTAGAGAATTTGTACGAGATGATGAATGTGAGAGATGGCTTTACTTTGACGGAGATGATCACAGCTTACATGACATTTGGAATGGTGGATTCTGCTGTTGAGATGTTTGAGAAAATACCTGAAAAAAAAGTTATTACCTATAATGCTCTAATGGCTGGGTTGTGTAGAAACGGCCATGGCTTCAAGGCACTAAAATTGTTCACTGAAATGCTGCAGAGAGGTGTTGAGTTGACGGATTTCAGTTTAAAAAGCGCTGTGGACGCTTGTGGTTTAGTTTCAGAGAAGAAAGTAAGCGAACAGATTCACGGGTTTTGTATAAAGTTTGGATGTGCTTCGAATCCTTGTATCCAGACAGCATTGCTTGATATGTGCACAAGGTGTGGAAGGATGGCAGATGCTGAGGAGATTTTTGACCAGTGGCCTTCTAATCTGGATAGCTCGAAGGCAACGACGTCAATAATCGGTGGCTACGCTCGGAACGGCTTACCTGAAAAGGCTTTATCTCTATTTCATCGCACTCTCTGTGAAGAGAAATCGGTGTTAGATGAAGTTTTGTTGACTTTGGTTCTTGCGGTTTGCGGAACATTAGGGTTTCGGGAAATGGGTTATCAGATCCATGGCTATGCTCTTAAAGGTGGTTACTTTTCTGATGTGGGCCTGGGGAATTCTCTGATTAGCATGTACTCGAAATGCTGCCACTCTGATGATGCCATAAAGGTTTTCAACACTATGCGAGAGCACGATGTTATATCTTGGAACAGCTTGATTTCCAACTACATCCTTCAAAGAAACGGTGACGAGGCACTGGCTCTATGGTTGAGGATGAATAAAGAAGGTATCAAGCCTGATACGATCACCCTCGCTCTTGTTATTTCCGCGTTTCGGTATAGAGAGTCAGATAAGCTTAGTAGCTGCCGCGATTTATTTCTCTCCATGAAGACTATCTATGACATTGAACCAAGAACTGAACATTACACTGCATTCGTTGGCGTTCTGGGTCATTGGGGTCTGCTTGAAGAAGCAGAAGACACAGTAAACTCGATGCCTTTTCAGCCGGAGGTCCCTGTTTTGAGAGCTCTGCTCGATAGCTGCAGAGTCCATTCAAACACAAGCATTGCAAAACGCGCAGCAAAGCTTATATTATCAATAGAACCCGAAAACCCTTCTGAATACATCCTCAAATCCAACATCTACTCAGCTTCCGGACTCTGGCATCGCGCTGAGACGATAAGAGAGGAAATGCGGGAAAGGGGCTACAGGAAACATCCGTCCAGAAGCTGGATAATCGATGAGAACAAAGTACACTCCTTTCACGCGCGTGACACATCCCACCCGAAAGAGAAAGACATATACAGCGGACTGGAGATACTGATAATGGAATGTCTAAAAGCTGGATACGAGCCAGACACAGAGTTTGTTCTTCAGGAAGTGGATGAGCTTATGAAGAAGAGTTTCTTGTTTCACCACAGCGCGAAACTCGCCGTGACTTATGGCATTCTCACGAGCAATAATCGGGGAAAGCCGGTCCGGGTTGTGAAGAACGTGATGCTCTGTGGTGATTGTCATGAGTTCTTCAAGTACGTTTCTGTTGTGGTCAAGAGAGAGATCGTTTTGAGAGATTCTTCAGGGTTTCATCGTTTTGTTAATGGAAAGTGTTCTTGTAAAGATCTCTGGTGAATGAAAACAAGAACTTGAAGCTCTGTTGTAATGTTTCCGTTTATATAGTTGTCGTACGAGAGTTTTTGATTGGGATTTGTCTGAGCAGGGTAGAAATTGATAGAATTAAAAGGTTTGGGGTAAAAAGGGAAAAAATGAGAAGTTTGCATGTGAGATGAAAAGAGGGAGTAGAAAGATGACGCTTGGCACGAGGGAGCAACAACTTATTACCAAATGTTATTCTTCCATTCATCTTCTTTAAATTCTCCTCTTCTGCTACTAAAACCGAAAGCAAAAAAGTAAATTAAAGGAAAACAAATCTCTCTTATTCTTTTTTTTTGTTTTTGGGAATTTATCAAATCTCTCTTATTTAATTTGATTCGTCGTCTTCTTCTTCTCTCTTCATAATCTTCTTTCTCATAGAAGAGAGAATTAAGAGAGAGAGAGAAATGGGAGACGAAGATGTTGATGGCAAGTGTAGAGTCATGTCTGCATGTTCCTCAGCTAAACTCTTTCTCTTCATGGTTCCTCTTGTCCTCGTTTCTGGTTTCGTCTGTGTAAATATTGGTCCAAAAAATCCGGCATCTTTCTTAACATCTTTGTCAACTAATCATCTCCCTCCTCATCTTCATTCTTCTCTATCTCTGCCTCCGGCGCCGGCGCTGGCACCATCTTCTCAGCAGGCGGCGACGGAAGTGTCGTTGCCAACATCATCTTTATCGGCTAAAATGGAATTTGTTCAGGTTAGGAAACTAGTTACGAATATCAAATTATTCCTTTCTTCTTTCCTCATCTTTGCATGTCTTTTCTACTTTTTTTGGGCCTTTTTATTTATTTATTTTCTAATTGTACATTTTACCAACAAATGTTTATATTAAATTTTATGTTTCAAATTCCGTGTTCAAATTACAGTTATCTGTAAAAAAAAAAATTGTCAACTGTAAATTTTAATTGGTTTTATAGAGAAATGTTTTATGATCTCTGTGCGGTGGGGTCGTCAACGACACATGTCAATTATAATTATATCTTTCCCTAATTATATGTGCATAACAATCTAAAGAAATCGAAATATATTGAAACAGGGTGATTATAACCAGACAGTTCGACTGAACCCGATCAACATTACTTCAGTGAGCCATAACGTAACTTCTACGGCATCATCGGAACTAAAAAAGAAAAGAGTTCCTAGCAATTTAGAGAAGATCGAATTAGAGCTACAAAAGGCTCGAGTCGCCATTAAAGCCGCCTCGATGGACGATCCCGTGGACGACCCGGACTATGTACCTCTTGGTCCTATGTATTGGAACGCTAAGGTTTTTCATCGGTAAGTTAAAAGAACAATTATGGTTACTTTCTTTCAATAAGTTTCTATATTTAATAACATCGTTTGAAGTTATAACATTTAGGTTCACTAAGAATTTATTTGAATTAAAGTAAGTCAAACGGGTTGGAAGTATAAATTTATTGTTCCCTAATTAATATTATTTGAATTAAATTTAAGTCAAACGGGTTGGATATTAATCATAATTATGCCTTTGAATTGATTTTTACTAAAAGTGGTGATGAAACCTGGGAAGGAAATTTTTACTAAATAGTTGTTGATTTTATGTACTATATAATGCGTGTACCTTGGTGTTGGAATAATTACATTCCTTATATAGTTTGTTTTTAATAAAAAAAATTAAAATGCAAGATTTTTTTGCTGTCCCATCTTATATGCTTAAGACAAGAAAAGTATCACATACCTTGATTTTTTTTTGGGGACTAAATTAGTAGTAAATACAAGAGACTTAAGACTTCGTATATAGCCCATCTTATATGGTTTAGCGAAATAAGGTAGCGTTTTTAAGACAAAATTGATTTTTGATTTTAAATAGCTATACCTACATATTCTTGTAGGGTATAATCGAGTTTAAAGAGCTCTATATAATTTTAATACTATGTTTTTTTTTTGCTAATGAATTTTATACTTTGTTCGATGTATATACTTCTTCTTTTTTCACATGTTGGATATATATACATGTGCATAAATTGCTTGCCATGTGGGATCTAACGTACGTAGAGAATGGTATAATATTTTGGCATGAAGATTTTCTAACAAGACCGCAACGTGCTTATGCTTGTTTTCTTATAACGTATTGAATTGCTTAGGAGCTACTTGGAGATGGAGAAACAATTCAAGATATTTGTGTACAAAGAAGGCGAGCCACCTTTGTTCCATGACGGTCCATGCAAAAGCATATACTCAATGGAAGGGAACTTCATATACGAGATGGAAACGGATACACGTTTCCGTACTAGTAATCCCGACAAGGCACACGCCTTTTACTTACCCCTTAGTGTCGTCAAGATGGTAAGATATGTCTATGAACGCAACTCCCACGATTTCAGCCCCATCCGAAAAACCGTCAGGGATTACGTCGATCTCGTGAGCGATAGATACCCGTATTGGAACCGCAGCATCGGAGCTGACCATTTCATACTTTCCTGCCACGACTGGGTACGCTAGCGTTATATTACATATGTCATGCGTTACTCGGTGTATATATCCTTTGGTTAGTTAATTACCGTTATAATCTTGAAAATGTTTTGGTATAGGGTCCTGAGGCAAGCTTCTCTCATCCTCATCTAGGACATAATTCGATCCGAGCTCTATGCAATGCCAACACTTCCGAGAGATTCAAACCGAGAAAAGATGTGTCAATACCGGAGATCAATCTTCGGACCGGATCCTTAAAAGGATTAGTCGGAGGCCCGTCACCTTCCAGCCGTCCGATCCTTGCCTTCTTCGCAGGAGGTGTACACGGACCGGTTAGGCCGGTTCTGCTCCAGCATTGGGAGAACAAAGATAATGACATCAGAGTCCACAAATATCTCCCCAGAGGAACGTCTTATTCGGACATGATGCGGAACAGCAAGTTCTGCATATGTCCGAGCGGTTACGAGGTTGCGAGCCCGAGGATCGTCGAAGCGCTTTACTCGGGCTGCGTCCCGGTTCTGATAAACTCAGGCTACGTTCCTCCGTTCAGCGATGTGTTGAATTGGAGATCGTTCTCGGTGATCGTTTCCGTGGAAGACATACCGAATTTGAAGACAATCTTGACGTC